>CM052438.1:174386874-174435745 GCA_028533085.1 Varecia variegata
CCCACTGGGGCCCAACACTGTACCCAGCTGGTTGGGAGGACCAGAGCCTGTCTCAGGGAATTGCCCCCAGGGGAGGTGCAGGGAGGAGGGGAGGTGCAGGGAAGAGGGGCTGGCCTCAGCTATCACCAGCACTTTTGACCAAGTCCTGCTACTGTGGCCCCTGCCCCAGGGCTTAGTGCCTGGAACCCCCCTTTTCTGGGGGTCACCTGGGGCCAGGGCTCTCTGGGTGCCTTCCTGCTGCCTCAGCCAGGGTTGGGGCCTTAGCCTTGGGATCCAATGAAGCCAAATAAACTCGTAAGCTGTCTCCCCAAATGCAGCCTGTCATCTTTCTTGGAGGTAACCAGGCAACTGAACTTACCACGTGACCCTGGTATCCTCGTGCCCCTTGCCTCCCGCACATTGGGCAGTTGGCCTGGCCATAGGCCAGGTTACCTTGCACTGCACCCTTCTCCTGGGACCAAGTCCATTGACCTTGGTCAAGCATTTAAGCCCCTCCTCAGGCTCCCCTACACCCACACACGTTGGCCTTGCCTGCCTCTCCCCACCCTTGCCAGTGCTTCCCTGCTCCACATTTGCCGTTCCCACCATTCAGGTGACCATTTGCCCTGGTCCTCCCTGTTGCTAGGTAGTCTCTGCTTATCCTCTGGGTCCAGCTACAACATCATCCCCCACCTAGGACACCTTCCCTGGCCATGCTGCCCCACCCAGGTGGGTCTCTGAGCTCAGGAGCCTACAGTCCTCTGGGTTTCCCTGGCTCTGTCTCAGAGATCCCATGGTCTGGACACATGAGGAATAAGCTCCACGCACCTCCACATGGTGACCTACCATGGCACCTGGCACCACCGACAATGCCCTTGACACTGCCATGGGGGTTCTGTGGGCAAGCACTCCCACACGGTGCCCTGGGGCTCAGCTCCTCTGTGGTTATAGTGGTTACAGGAGTCGTAGCCTGGGCTCCCCCCTCCCCCAGTGCCCCACGGCAGCCGGACTCTGTGTCTGCAGTTCAGCAGGGCAGGGGGCCAGGAGGGCAGGCACAAAGCTGCAGGAAGGACTGCGAGTGAAGGCTGGAGTGCCGTCTGTCCAGGATGCTCTGGGCATCGTGAGTCCTCTCTTTATCTACCACCGCCACTCCCACCTGATCCATCCCCAGTGCCACCATCCATCTCCCACTCCACTGCCCAGGCCACCACCGTTCCATCCAGGATGCCTACGGAAGCCCCCTTAGGTCTCCTGGGCCACACTTGTCCTCAAGGGCCTGTGTCCTTACCCTCCTGTGCCCCACTGCAGCCAGCCCCCTGTTCCTCCCACACCCCAAGCTCGTTCCCACCTTGACTGGCATCTTATTCCCCAGCTGAAGCGTCACCTCCTCAGAGGAGCTTTCCTAGGAAGACACCCCTTCCCTCAGAAGTCTCCCATTACCCTGGGTGCTTCCTTTTTTTGAGACAGAGTCTCGCTCTGTTGCCTGGGCTAAAGTGAGTGCTGTGGCGTCAGCCTAGCTCACAGCAACCTCAAACTCCTGGGCTTAAGCGATCCTTCTGCCTCAGCCTCCTGAGTAGCTGAGACTACATGCCTGCGCCACCATGCCCGGCTAATTTTTTCTATATTTTTAGATGGCCAGATAGTTTCTATTTTTAGTAGAGACGGGGTCTCGTTCTTACTCAGGCTGGTCTCGAACTCTTGACCTCGAGTGATCCACCCGCCTCGGCCTCCCAGAGTGCTCGGATTACAGGCGTGAGCCACTGCGCCCAGCCAGGGTGTTTCCTTTATGGAACTTAGGACAGCATGACGTTGTCATGCTTCTTTGCTAATAGCAGAGGTTTCTTGAGTGAACACCAGGAGGGAAGGGGCCTGTGTCTATCTTCCACAGTGTTCTCAGGGGCTAAACAGCTGTTGAGTGAATGAGTGGGGTCTGGGTGTCCCGGTGAGCATGACCTTGAGTAAGTGTGAGGCCCTTTCTAGGCCTGGCTTCCCGCCCTGTCTGCACCCGCACCGCAGCCTTCCTCTGCGCCGCCCCCACCGTCTCAGCTGCGGTGAGATGCAGTTGCCCCAGAACCTGACGGAGGTGCTCCAGCTCGCCTTCCTCCCCTTCACACTCACCCCAGCTGTGTCCCAGCCACCCACGCAGCACCTTGTCCCAGCCCCACCCTGCCGGTCCCTCCCAGGTGCCTGCCGTGGCACAGCCGGCTCCCACAGCACCCCAGACTCGGGCATGCACCATGGGGGTTCTAAGGCCCTGGGCCCGATACTGGCTCCTGGTTGTGGCCCACCTGCTGGCCCTGGGGCTTGGGGCTGTGGTGCTCCAGGCCCTGGAGGGGCCTCCAGCACTCAGGCTCCAGACTGAGCTCAGGGCTGAGCTGGCCACCTTCCAAGCCAAGCATGGGGCCTGCCTGGCCCCCGGAGAACTGAAGGAGCTGCTGGGTGCTGCCCTGGCAGCCCAGGCCCACGGGGTCTCCAGCCTGGGCAACGGCTCAGAGGACAGGAACTGGGACCTGCCCTCAGCCCTGCTCTTCACTGCCAGCATCCTCACCACCACGGGTAAGGCCGCCAGGCAGCCCAGTCGGAGGGGGCTCCTGAGGCCATCACTCCCTGGGGTCCCTGGGGGTGCGACACCCTTCCCCCAGCCCCAAAGTGTCAGACGGAGCTGGGGCCCTAACAGGCCTAACATCACAGCTGGGGTTCCCCACACCAACACACCCCAACTGGTGCCTCCACTTCAGCTGCCAGGAGGGGTGTGACCTTCCCAGCCCCACCCCCAGGCACCCTTGGAGACCCAGGGGAGGTGCCCAGATCCCTGCCTGAGGCAAGGCAGGGACCACAGTACAGTGGGATGGACTCTTGGATGGAGGGAAACGGAAGGAACCTGGGAAGCACAGACCACGACCACAGACTCAGGAGGGGAGTGAGGGAAGGCTTCTCGGCTAGGAAGTCCTGAGAACATGCTAGCAAGGACGAGAGAGCATAGACACGAGGGATGAAGGAGTTCCTGGCAGAGGAACAGCATGTGCATAGGCCCAGAGAAATAGAGCAAGGGGGCCACAGTCCTGGCTTTTTTTGTTTTGTCCTGCAAAGTACCTAAATATTTTTTGAATTGAAGTCTGTATTTCCAACTTCTTTTGGAAAATCAGGAAACCTATACACACAGCCAGATCCCCCAAGGCAGCACATTGGCTGCAGCGGAGTGGGGCCTGCCCGTTTGGGCAGAGCACATGCTGTCCGGTCCACCCCAGTCCTCACCATTCCCTCTTGTCTCACATCTGCCTCCTGTAGGCTTTTCGGTGTGCAGCCTGCGGACTAGCTGACCCCGCTCTCCAGCACACCCTGACCACCCACCTCGCCCCGCCCTGCATGGGTGCTGGGGCCTCTCACGCCCTCTCTCCTGTGTGCTGCCTCCATGCGGCTCTTCAAGGCAAACGTCAAGACTGATTTTCCTGCCTGCCTCCCCCACCCAAGGGCAGAGCCTGGGCAGACCCAGATTCCAGCATGAGAGCTGGCACACAGGATGATGCGATACACATTTGGGGAATGCAAGAGCGGGTGACATTGCACTGGCTGCGAGTTTGGAAATATTTGGAAGTACTTAGAAGAGCAGAGCTGAGGAATCCCTCAGAGAGCCGAGATCTCTCTGGGGCAGGACAGCAGTACTCAGAATTGTCCCAGCTGCAAAAGGCCTGAGGGACTGTCTTCTTTAATCCTTTCATTTTCCAGAAAAGAAAAGAGTGGCCCAGAGAGGTTAAGGGACTTGCCCAGGATCCCCAGTAAAGGAAGAGGAGAGGGCGGGGCACAGTGGCTCACGCCTGTAATCCTAGCACTCTGGGAGGCCGAAGCGGGTGGATCGTTTGAGCTCAGGCGTTTGTGACCAGCCTGAGCAAGAGCGAGACCCCCCCCCCCCGTCTCTACTAAAAATAGAAAGAAATTATATGGACAGCTAAAAATATATATAGAAAAAAATTAGCCGGGCATGGTGGCATATGCCTGTAGTCCCAGCTACTCGGGAGGCTGAGGCAGGAGGATTGCTTGAGCCCAGGAGTTTGAGGTTGCTGTGAGCTAGGCTGACGCCACGGCACTCACTCTAGCCCGGGCAACAGAGCGAGACTCTGTCTCAAAAAAATAAATAAAAATAAAAAAATAAAAAATAAAAAAAAAGGAAGAGGAGAGCCAGATAGAATATGGGCCCGAACAGTTCAGGCAATTCCGGCCACCAGGGGGCAGCCTTCAGCAGGAGGCGATGTTGGGGGACCTGGAGACCTCAGCAGGCAGCCCACTCGAGAGCTCATTGCCCACTGTTTCTTCTCCAGGTTATGGCCACATGGCCCCACTATCGGCAGGTGGAAAGGCCTTCTGCGTGGTCTATGCGGCCCTGGGGCTGCCAGCCTCCCTAGCACTTGTGGCTACCTTGCGCCACTGCCTGCTGCCTGTGCTCAGCCGCCCGGGTGCCTGGGTAGCAGCTCACTGGCAGCTGGCACCCAGCAGGGTTGCATTGCTGCAGGCAGCTGGACTGGGCCTGCTGGTGGCCAGCATCTTTGTGCTGCTGCCAGCACTAGTGCTATGGGGTCTGCAGGGAGACTGCAGCCTGCTGGAGGCCATCTACTTCTGCTTCAGCTCACTCAGCACCATCGGGCTGGGGGACTTGCTGCCCAGCCATGGCCATGGCCTGCATCCAGTAATTTACCACCTCGGCCAGCTCGCACTTCTTGGTGAGTCTGGCTGCCCAAGCGTGTCAGGGAGGAGGGAAGAGGGGCCTGAACCTAGGACTCCCACCACCCACTGGAGGGCTGAGCCTCACAGGTAGAGGGACCCTACCGGAGGGCATGGTGTGGGACTTGTAGTCCAAAGAGACCTGATGGCAGGGTTAAGAGAAGTGTGAGTGGCACCGGGTGCCAAGGTGGGGGACCAGGCTGGGAGGCGGGGGGAGCATCGTCGGCACCCCAAGAGCTGCCCGAGCAACCTCTCCTCCCCAGGTTACTTGCTCCTAGGCCTCTTGGCCATGCTGCTAGCTGTGGAGATCTTCTCGGAGCTGCCACAAGTCCGTGCCATGGTGAAGTTCTTCGGGTGCAGTGGCCCTTTGACTGCTGAGGACCATGGTGGCATACTAGTCCAGGATGAACTGGCTCTGAGCACCCTGCCACCCACAGCCCCAGCCTCGGAACAGGCCCCAGCTTGCTGACAGGTGTCAGGTGACCAAGTTCAGCTGCTTTAAGGTGGAGGAGCAGGAAGGAAGCAGCCAGGAGTGGTTGGGGAAGAATCTGGAGATAGGGGTGGGGGTGGATGTGAGGACCTCAAGAAATCACGTGTTAATTTTAAAAAAATAAAATTGGGGCCGGGCGCGGTGGCTCACGCCTGTAATCCTAGCACTTGGGAGGCCGAGGCGGGCGGATTGTTTGAGCTCAGGAGTTCGAGACCAGCCTGAGCAAGAGCGAGACCCCGTCTCTACTAAAAATAGAAAAAGATGATCTGGCCAACTAAAAATATATATAGAAAAAAAAAATTAGCTGGGCATGGTGGCGCATGCTTGTAGTCCCAGCTACTTGGGAGGCTGAGGCAGTAGGATCGCTTAAGCCCAGGAGTTTGAGGTTGCTGTGAGCTAGGCTGATGCCACGGCACTCACTCTAGCCCGGGCAACAGAGTGAGACTCTGTCTCAAAAAAAAAAAAAATAAAATAAAATAAAACTGGCAAGAACTTCGACTGTGTTTTTGTGTCTTCGTTCGAATGTGGCTTCTCTACAGCCATTGGCCATCATCCTTAGAAGGCCAGGTCCAGCCTCAGCTCATCTGGGAACCTCAAAGCCAGCACAGCCCCACTAAGGATCGCCGAGCCAACCTTCCCGGCCGAGGTCCCACGGTCTTCCGTCCATTGAGGTCCCAGGTTGTGCAGAGAAAGGGCTGGCTCTAGTGTACCCTTGTCCAACTTTATTGCGTGTCGTAACAGGACCGGGAGGCGGGCGGGGACGCCGGTCCCCGGGCCGTCCCTCTCCACGGGACTCGCCGGCCCGGGCCCTGCCGCCGGGGAGGAGCTCCGCGCAGCACTCCCGGGACCCCCAGCCCACTGCCGACACGCGCACACGCCTACAGGCAAATAAATACAGCGCGGCCGCCCAGCCGCTCGCGTCAGTCGGGCCGAGGGGCTGCGTCCCCCCACCAGCCCCGGGAAGGGACGCCCCCTGGCGGCCGCCCTTGCCGTCGGTGGGGCCGGTCCCCCGCGGCGCAGGCCGGGCCGCGAGCGAGGCTACGGTCCGAGCCTGTGGGGAGCGGCGAAGGCCTCCGGGGTCGGCGCGGCCTCAGCTCAGCGTGCAGCGTTCGCGCCGGCTCAGCTGCCGGCTCAGCTTGCGGCGCCGCTGCTCCAGGCCGCGCTCCAGGCGCTCGTCCTCCTCCAGGGCACTGGGAGGAACGGGTTCGAGTCAGCCGCAGAGGGCCCATCTCCGAGCCACACGGAGCACCCTTCGGGAGCCCGCCCTAGGCCCCTCACCAGCTCCCCGCGCCGTCGGCCCCACTCACATTCGCTCCTTGTGGTCCAGATCCCGGACCAGCTCGTCGCGCTGGTTCACCAGCGACACCAGCTCCTCCAGCAGGAGCTGCTCTCTGTGCTGCTGCGCGGCCGTTTTCTGCCAGTCTGAGGGCGGAGGCGGCTGAGGGTCAGGACGCGCTGGCCCAGGCTCTGTCTTGCCTCCCGCCCCTCTGGCCCCGTCTCCCACCTTCGATGGCCAGCATGGCCCGCAGCTCTCGGCTCAGCAGCTCGAACCTCCGCTCCAGGTCCTGCTCCTCGATGCTTGGAGGTGGGGGTGCCAGGTCAGGGAAAGGGGGACAAGGATAGAGTGCCCAGAGAGGGCTCTGGCCACTCCCTGGTCCCATCCCACCTCCCTATCTGTTCCCATAGAGAGCAAGGCTCTTTGCAGAGCTATACTCTAGTCCCCAGGCGGAATGTTCTCTTTTGTTCCAAATGTTCTCCAATTGCTGGATGTTTATGTTGTCTCCCTCAATCCACCTTTTTTTTTTTTTAGACATAGTCTCCCTTTATTGCGGGAGTGGGGAGTGGGGGCGGATACAGTGGCATCATTATAGCTCACTGCAACCTCAAATTCCTGGGCTCAAAGGATCCACCTGCCTCAGCCTCCCGAGTAGCTGGGACTACAAGTCCCCGTCACAACAGGGGGAGGGGGAGGCCTAATTTTTCTATTTTTAGTAGAGATAGGGTCTTGCTCTTGCTCAGGCTGTCCTTGAACTCCTGAGCTCAAGTAATCCTCCCCCATCGGCTTCCCAGAGTGCTAAGATTACAGGCATGAGCCACAGTGCCCGGCCCACCCCTTTTAAAACTAAGAATCCAGGGCTGGTCAGATGGTAGTGAGTTATCAGAACTTATTAACATTAGTGTCACTAAAGTTGGCATATAACACCCATTGCTAAATTTGACTGGCTTTAAAAAAAAAGAAAAGAAAAAAAGAATCCAGAAGGATTATTTGGATGAACATTACTCATAAACAGGAAGTAGTAGACCAAAATTATTCTGAAAAATGATTCCAAATGCAAAAAGGAGGCAAAGCCTCTCCCACGCGGGATGGTAAAGGCAATGACCTCAGAGAGTTGCTTCTGACCCCACTGGGCCCCAGCCCACCTCTCTCTGGGATTCACTTTTCCTTACTGTAACGGAACAAGGTCAAACTGTGGGACTCAGCCCTGACCTTCCTGGGCCACATTTTGCTCTGGGACTTGGTTTTCTCATTAATAAAAATAGTAACAATTTGGGAGGTTTACACTTTATACGGAAAGTGGATAGGACCAAAAATGAATAATATGGCTGAGCAATAATTTTTCAAAAAGATATTTGTAGAAAGAAGAAAGCAATGAATAACTCTAAGCAAAGTGGGTAAGATTCCCTTTGCTCCCAAGCCTTGGGCCAGCTGGAGGAGCAGCACTCACAGCAGCTGCAGCTGGTCCTGCCTCCGGATGAGAGCGTTCTTCTTGTTGACCAGGGTGAACCACTCCTGGATCAGCACCTCCTCCTGCAGCTTATTGGCACCTGAATCGGGCAGGGACAGTCACCAGGCCTACCTCCTGACCCCAGTGTCAGAGCAGGGCAGCTGGGGTTGAGGCAGGAGGCTTGCTCCCTGGTGGCATCCCAGAAGCCAGAGCTGTGTGCCTCCAGCAAGCTGTTTCGAGGCCTCAGCATGCCCAGCTGTAGCATGGGAACGCTGACCCCAGCCGTGCCTTCTCCCAGCTCCTCCAAAGGTCAGGAAGAGCTGCGGGGCCGGGCAGACCTAGGTGCACTTGCTAGGGAGTGGGCCCCAGATGCCTGCCCCACCTGACTCCATGAGGCTCCTCAGCTGCGTCTCCACCTCAGCCGCACGCCCATCTATCTGCCTCTGCTCCTGTTCCAGGGCCTGCAGCTCTGCACACACATACTGACTTGTGTCCTGGAACCGTTGCTGGGGGCAGAAAGAGGGGTAGGGGACAGGGTGGACTCAACCCAGGCCCTGCCTAGGAAGTGCCCACCCATCAGCTCCACCCCACCTAGCCCTCCTTACCAGTCCAGCCTCCTCCCCTGGGCTTGGTAGTGGCTCCTCTGATGGGGGACTCCCACCTGCAGACAGATACCTAGCTAGGACACCCCCAGCTGACACCTGCCCCCAGTTTCAGGATTTGTGAGCAGCCTGAGCTGAGCTGGTCAGCACACCCATTCTACTCACCAGGGGTCTCTTGAGAGGCTGTGGCTGTGGGTGGGCCAGGAACAGGGCTGGGGTCAGGGCCCAGGCCTTCCTGTGGAAGAAGGGGCCAGTGAGGGCTGGGAGGGGTTCCCTGACAGCCCCAGCCTGGGGCCAGCCAGAGCTCTCACACACACAGACAAGGAGGGGTCCTTGACCCCAGACCCTGCCACACCAGCTGCTTCTCCAGTCCTGCGTGTACAGAGCCCCGCCACACACACATCCTTCCAAGGAAATCGCCTCCTTGAGCACAGGCCACAGCCTTCACCCTCCCTGGCCCCTGGTCCTGGCCTGCCCACTTCCACTCTCTGAGCCTCCCCGTCCTCCTTCCTGGGGCCGATAGGTCCAGCCTCACAGGGTGCGTGGGTGGTAAAAGGCTGTGAAGGGCCCAGCTGGGGCGTCCCTTGGCCCCTCTCCTCCTTGGAGCTCGATCAGCCTACTGACTCCTGTCACTTAGTGTTGGTATCTCCATCATGGCCCGGGCCCCACGCCAGGACACTGCATTAACCTGGTACCGCCCCATCTCCAGACGCAGACCATCTGTGTCAGCACCTCCACCTCCTGGCCAAAAGGGGGCGCCCTCCTGCCTTATCAGTTCCCACACCCCGACACTGCTGGACTCTTCACTTGACACTCAGAACAAGACAGGTTGGCTGGACCTCCAAATTTTAGTCTGGAAGAGCAGGGCTGGCTCCCAATGGGCCCTGCCCTAGGCAACTTGCTGGAACTGTCAGCCCTGAGGCCCCCAAACTTTAGGCTCAGCCTGGCCCCCTTGACCACTCCTGCTCTGCCCACCCATCTGGGTCACAGGATGGGGAGAAGTGCTTAAGCCACCCCACTGCCCCCCCCACTTGTGCCTCTTTGCGGGGCAGCCCTGGACATCCCTGGCTCGGGTGGTGGCTTCCTCACCAGCCACGGTCGTACCTGCCCACTGACCCTACCCTCAAGCCACAACCGAGAGGGTAGAGTCCTGACACCTTCACGCATGGTGTGAGTTTCTCTACGCCCCTTTTCAGTCCCAGCCTCACTGCCAAGGCCTGCTGACAGCTCCAGCCTTAGCTCTCCCTCCACCCTAAGTGCTCCCTAGATGCCACCCTCTGGCCATCCTGATGGACTTTCAGTTCCCAAAACAGCTTCCTCAGCTTGGAGCAGGCCTCCATCTTGGGCTACCCAATACCAACTTGACCCTCATGACCCAGCTTGGCCCCATCACCTCCAGAGGTCCCTTGGGCTCCCACACTCTTTCTCCTCCGACCCTGACTCTCATGCCTCCTGAAACCTCACCTGGTCGCTGGACTGGGCAGAGGCTCCCCTGTAATCTCCCCCCAACAGGTCCAACCCCCACCCCACTGCCCCATTGTGGCTGTTGGTTATGAGTGTCTCCCTCAGCTGAGACAGCCCTTCAGATATGGCTGGGCCCAGAAAATGCACTCGGAGCACACTGATTAATAACAGCAGCTAATATCTACTGTTAGTAGTTTCTGTGTCAGGCACTGGAAAGCGCTTTACGTGTATTGGCTCATGTAGTTCTCCCAACGGCCCTGTGATTACTGTCCCGCTTTTACAGATGAGGAACCGAGGGTCAGAGATGAGGGTCATACAGGGTCTGGTCTAGGCCCAGTGCTGTCTAACCCAAAAGCTTATTCCCCAGCATGGTCACCAATTTGCTCTGTGCCACTGGGCCAGTCACATCCACTGGGCCTCTGTTTGTAAAATGGAGAGAAATCCCAGCCCTGGCCATGCTTGGTGGCTCACGCCTGTAATCCCAGCACTCTGGGAGGCCAAGGTGGGAGGAACACTTGAGACCAGGAGTTTGAGACCAGCCTGAGGGACATAGCAAGACCCTGTCTCTATAAAAAAACAGAAAAATTAGCTGGGCATGGTGGCCTGAGCCAGTGCTCCCAGCTACTCAGGATGCTGAGGCAGAAAGATCACTTGAGCCCGGGAGTTTGAGGTTACGGAGAGCTACAATCACGCCACTGCACTCCAGCCTGGGTGATGGTGACACCCTGGCTCTTAAAAAAAAAAAATCCCAGCCCTGTGACCTTGCAGTTGCAGGGCGCTGAAAAAGTCATCTGGAAAAACACATAGCTCCCTTTTCTTGACAGCCACCTGCAGGGGTGCCTCAATGCTACCTTGCAAGGGTTTTCACATACATTGTGAGGATTTGATCCAGGTACGCAGAGCCAGAGGCAGGAGAGCGGACAAACCCAACCTCAGCAGCAACCGAGCTTGCTGTGCCAGCCCTTCTGGGCATTCCTATGCTTCCTCATATCTGACCCCAATTCTGCTTTCCATACCCTCCTGCAGGGCCCCTCCTCCAGGAAGCCTTGCTGGGCTGCACCATAAGCACTCTGCCCTCCTCTTGGCCTTGCTTTGGCCACACCCCAGATTCAAGGTGCCTGACCTATCCTACTCCAGGACTTTGGGAGCTCCCAAGAGCTGGGCCAGGCCCGACCATCTCCCACTGCACGCATGGGAGACAAGCAATGGGGGTGGCCAATGAGGGGTCTCCTCCAACCCCATGGGTCAGATATCTCCTGTGAGACAAGGACTAGAGGAGGGCCTGGCTTAGAAAGATTATCTGCTGGAACTTGGGCCCAGCATCTCGGGTATAGGGTGGAGCCTCCACTTTAAGATTTAAAGAGCCACTGATACATATCAACCGGGCAGTGGCCAGAAGCCAAAAGATGGGCCAGAGGTGGCTGTGCCCTCCTGACTCTTGCCCATCACATCTCCTGCGGGTGGATGCTTCCGGAGCTATCTCTCATTCACAGGCTACACACTGTGCCACTGAACCTGCACTCAGGACTCCCCCTCTCTCCCCAACCTCATCGCTGCCTCTGTACATAGGGAGATGACTGGCAGTGCCCTAAATGAGACCTGAACTTTCCTGCTGCCACACTTTTGTTTGTGTGGTTCCCTCCACTTGAGAACCTCTCCCCACTCCCCCATGATTCACCTGGGAAAAACGTGGCCACGTTATCAACCTAGCTCAAAAAGTAGCTGCTTCTTCCAGAAAGCCTTTCCCAATGTAGTCCCTCTTTTCCCACAAATTCAGGGGTCACCCCTGGGCAGCTGAAGGCTTACAGAGGCCTGGCAGAGCTGGCCCTGCTGTTGTTGAGAGGCAGGCGGAGCAGTGGCACAACCCCTGGACTTCAGTGGCTGTGAGTCCTTGAGTAAATCCCTGCTCCTTCTAGGATCATCTTCCCGGCGGCACAATGTTGGGATACTCTGGGAGACTGACCGGAGACCTCCACAGGCTGGAGTGGGGACACAGGCCCTCAGGGTCTCCCACCTCCAACCTCCCATTATAAGAAAGAGGAACCTGGTCTCCCAAGTCAGAGAATCTTGGAGTTGGGAGGCCCTGCAAAGTCCCCTTGAGTATAGAAACCCTGTACCCAGCTTACCGGGCAGGGCAGCTGCTGGTTGACACTGAACCACTGGCAGAGAAAAAATGCCCAAACCCACTTGACAATCCACAAAGAGCGGGGCTGATGGTGACATGGAGCCTCTGGGAACTTCCTACTGCAGCCCGGGATTCCCCTGAGTGCCAAGCGCTAACACCCGCTAGCACATATCCCAGGCTGGCAGCAGTCCAGGACTCTGGCGGGCACTGGCTGGAATATGAGTATGTCCCCTAACAGGGACCTCACTACCACACCAGAGAACTCTTCCGCAGCACCAGGGTCCCTCTCACCAGAGAGCGCCTCCCAGTGTTCCGCTCAGTCCCGCCGCTCTGAAGCCGCCACCCCCAGGCCAACTCTGTCCGTAGGACCCGCCCTTTCTCTGCCAGGCTCCCTGAGACCAGCGCTGCGGCGGGGCAGGGAGGAGAGGCGGGGGTAGGACACTCACCGCAGCTCCCGCGGCTCCAGAGTCCGGGTCGTCCACGGAGAAGGAGCTGCTGTTCCGCAGCCGCGAGCGCCTCTTCTTCAGCAGGTCGGCGTCGCGCACGTGGGAGAAGGAGCCGTGCGCGCGCGGCGGGGGCACCGGCCCTGCCTCCCCGTTGACCGACGACCGCCTCAGCCTCACGCCGCCCCCGCCGCCCGGCGCCCCCGCCCCATTCACCAGCCCCTCGGCCGGGAGCACTGGCGCCCGGGCTCCAGAGCCGTCGGCCGGGGCCTCCGCGGAGCGCCCTTCCCGTGTGGCCTCGGCCCCGCCGTCTTTGGAGGCTCGGCTCGAGTCTACGCCCCTGGAGGCCGCCTCCGGGGCCACCCCGTCCGCGCGGTTCGCAGCCTCCTGGGGCTCCTTGGGCGCGTCGGAACCGTGCTCGCGCAGCCGCTGCGCCAGGCCGCCGGCGTCCAGGTCGTCGGGCGGGCTGGGCTGGGCGCTGCCCACGCGGTAGGTGCCGGCGCCGCCGCCGCCCTCCAGCTGCACCAGCTGCAGCTCCTGCCCGGTGCAGAAGGCGCGGATCTGGCACAGGTACGTCATGACGATGAGCTTGTCAGGCACAGACAGCAGCACCATGTCCGCTGGCTCCAGCAGCCGTGACACGCCCAGGGCCGCGAAGCCATCGAAGGCCTAGGAAGGCACTCGGGGTCAGCTGTGGCCAAGGCCCCCCGATACCCAGCAACACTGCGGCCCCGCCCCTGCCGGCTGCGGGGCGCAGGGTGGGGGGGTCCCGGCGACAGCGACGTGCACGCCCGGGTTTGCCTAGCAACTCATTCACCCCTCCTACCAGGGAAATCTAGCAAGAGGGCTCGCCCTGTCGTTGCTTAGCAACTGCACAGCGTCCACCCCCTGTTACCAAAGGGTGGTTTTGGAAAAACCATCTAGGGGATAAAAAAAAAAGCCTTAAAAAACAAAACAAAACTAAGGAAAACAAACAATTTAATAACCAAAAGGGTAAAAAGTGGCAGAACTTCCAACAGCCATGGTTAGGGCAGTGCAACCCACAAATTCCCCAAATCTCAAACCTACAGCCTGTCTCTAGACCCTGTTTCCCTCCAGGCGCGGCTCCCTCCCCCTCTCACCTGCTTGTTGTTCTGCTTGATGTTGAGTGGGTCAAGGGAGGCATAGTCACTGCAGAGAAAGTGGTGTCAGAGGCTGGGTCCACACTACCCTCCCTGAAGGCTCCCCCATTCATTCCCACTCCCTCTAGCAGCTCACATCTTGTCTGGGTAGAATCGGTGCAGGATGGCACAGAAGGCCAAGCCGTTGCGCCAGGACGTGGTGAAGTTGGTGATGCGGACGCCACGGTAACCAGCGGTGACTTCCTGGCACCACGCCAGCAGAGACTGGCTGGAGCTTACCGGGGCAGTTGGTGCCTGGAGACATTGGAGTAGGCTGAGGGAGGGGTACATGGGCCCTGTGCCCTCTACCCCTTGGGAAAGCTCAGGCCTAGCACAAAACAGCCCCAACTCTGAGTTTGCAGGGGTCATCAGAGACCACTGGCTAGAGCCTTGGGGCCAGGCAAAAGGGTTTCCAGCTCCAGGGTTATCTGCCAAGGTCACCTACAAGGTCAGTGGCCCCCAGGCAAGATTAGAGTTCACCAGCAGCCACACCTCAAGGTCAGCCCAGAAAATCAGCTTGGGGTATCCAGCTCCATGCGGCCCAGGGGAGATGGGGTGGGAGAGCCAGGGCATCCTGAGAGAGGGAGGGATGAGGGGGCTCCTTCAAAATTAGCCCCCCACCCCACCCCATCCCAGTCGACCAGGTGGGTTCATGCAGAGCCGCCGTTTGCTCAGCTCCAGATTAGTGGGAAGCAGCAGACTGGGCCCTCAGCGGCCCCCATCCCTACCTGGCTGCCCGGCAGCCTCCTGTCCTCTTCAGGCTCCTCTGGGGAAGAGGCCCCCGAGGGCCTGGGCACCCCAGCCCCTGCCCCACCGGCCACCTGCGCTTCAATCAGGCTGGCCTCTGGGAGGCTTCCCTCAGCTTCTTTCCCCTTCTCATTTCCCAAGACCCCAGCCTCTGCTTCCTGGGCCTCAAAGACACCAGATTCATTCTCTAGAGGCCCTAAAACCTCCATCTCTGCTTCCTGGGCCTCCCAATGCCCAGATTTGGCCTCTGACACCCCCAAAACTCCAGCCTCTGCCTCCTGAACCCTCAAAACTTTAGTCTCCGGCTCTCGTACTCCTGAAATCTCTGCCTCTGCTTCCTGGGACCCCAAAACTCTTGGGTTACTTACTGGGGCCCTTAAACCCTCATATCTGAGAGCCCTCCAGACTCCAGTCTCCACTTCCTGGACCCTGGAAGTCTCAGCTTCTATCTTCTCAGCCTGTGAAACCGTAGTTTCTGTCTGTCGGGTCATCGGTACCTCAGTGTCTGCCATTCCAGCCTCTATGCCTAAGACCCCTGAATCCCTCATCTCTGTCTCCTGGGCCCCCAATGTCTCAGATCCTATCCCTGGGACCCCTGAATCCCCAGATGCTATTGCCTGGGTCCCCAATATCTCTGCTTCTGCTGTCCCAATCTCTATCACTGGAACCCCTGAACCCTCTATCTCTGTTTTCTGGGCCCCCAATATCCCAGACTCTGCTGTCTCAGCTTTTATCCCTGGGACCTGTGAACCCCCAGTTATCTCCTGGGTCCCCAATATCTCAGCTTCTGCTGTCCCAGTCTCTATCCCTGGTACTCCAGAACCCCCTACCTCTGTCTCCTGGGTCCCTGCTACCTTAGCTTCTATCCCTGGGACCCCTGAGGCCCCAGCTGTTATCTCCTGGGCCCCCAATATCTCAGCTTCTGCTGTCCCAGCCTCTGTCCCTGGAACCCCAGAACACCCTACCTCTGTCTCCTGGGTCCCTGCTACCTCAGCTTCTATCCCTGGGAGCCCTGAACTCTCAGCTGCTAGCTCTTGGGTCCTCAATATTTCAGCCTCTGACCCCCCAGCCTCTGTCTCTGGTATCCTGGAACCTCCCACCTTTGTCTCCAGGGCCCCCAATATCTCAGATTCTGCTATATTATCTTCTGTCCTCAGTACCCCTGAACCCCCAGATATTTCCTGGGTCCCCAGGATTTCAATCTCTGTTATCCTAGTTCTTGTCCCCAGAACACCTGAACCCTGAGCCTCTGTTTCTTGGGTCCCCAGTACCTCAGACTCTGCTGTCCCAGCAGCCCCTGACTCCAGGACCCCTGATCTTGCTGCCTCTGTCTCCTGCGCCCCCAGTGTCTCAGCTTCTAATGTCCCAGTCTCTAGCTCTGGGAAGCCTGAGCCCCCCACTTCTTCCTCCCGGGTCTGCAATACCTCCAACTCTGCCACCTCAGACTCTGTTCCCAGGACCCTTGACTTCCCAGCTTCTGTCTCCCAGACCCCCAGATCCCTAGACATTGCCCCCTGATCAGCTAATGACTGGGCCCCCTGACACCTGCTCACCTGGGGCCTGGTGCTTGTTGCTCCAACAGAGGGGCCCTGCTCCAGGCCTGTCCCCGCAACACCAGGGGCTCCACCCCTCACCTCTGCACCCTCTCTCTCCTGGCCTGAGGCAGCCCTGGCCCCTTTGAGGTCACCGAGATGCTCAGAGGGCCCTGCAGGCTCTGCTGGGGGCGGGCTCGGGCCAGTGGGAGCCTCATCCCTGGTCCTGACTCCCATCCTCCCCTGAGAGCCCCTTGGAGGAGCCTCAGGAGTCCCCCCGAATCTTGCCTCAGGCATCACCCCTGTAGCCTCTGGTCCCTTAGTGTCCACATGCCTCACTTTTGACCTCTGCTCTGCATCTACTTGACAAACTTCTGAACTCTCTTCAGCCTGCCCCACTCTGACCCCTGGCCTCTTAGTGCTCACCGCTCCAACTCCTGACGAGCGCTCAGTGTCCATCCCACTGGCCTCTGGCCTGTCCCCAGTGGCCCCCTCTTCAACCCTGGGTTTCTGCCCGCCCAAAAAGTCTCTGGAGACTTCATCCTCAGTGCCTAGGCCCAGCCTAGCTCCGTGGGCCTCCATCCCTTCCTGAAGGTTTGCCCGGGCCTGGGTCTCCCTAGCAGAACCCATTCCTGCTGGGGGAGCCCCTGAGGCTCTGGGGACTTCATCCTCCCCTTGGGGGACTGGGGGCCGGGGGGTGTCAGAGCCTTTTCGGAGCCGAGGAGCTGGGGCGGGGGCCGTGTCCAGGCCTGGCTGCCTCAAAGACCTGAGGAGAGAGCAGAACGGAGTGTTGGGCAACTCCTGTGTCCCTAACTCTCAGCTCCACCGCCCCCCTTCAGACTGCTGGGGCACTGGAGAGGCAGGTTGGTGGGGGAAGTGCAGCTCCTAACAGTGGGGGGACTCGTTCCAAAGCTCACCTCATCTCTGGTGGGGTTCCCGGGGGCCTTGGGCCCTCAGGCCCCACCTGGCCCCCTGCTACAGTAGCTGGTTCTGACCCCTGGCCCCGAGAGGCCCTGGTCGGGGGCACAGGGGCACTCACAGGGGCTGGGCTGGTATCCTCGGCCCTAGGACTGGCAGCTGGGGGGGGAAGAAAGGGAGGGGTACTGAGGCCTGGGCTCCAGGGGTCCAGTCCCCACCCCAATCCCAGTCTGGGCCTCACCTGCCTGCCGAGATCGAACTCGGCTCTCCTCCTCCTCCTCACAAAGTGTCTTCAGCTCCCTAGAGGGGGCTGGAGAGCGGGGTGAAAGGGCAGGGTCAGCCCAGGCAGGGCCCTGCAGCTCTGATCTCCTCCCCCCAGATACAGTGCAGGGCCTACCTGGGAAACGCCCCGGCCTCAGGGCACCGCCCCTGCCTTCGAGAAGAGACAGGCCCACAGATGCAGAGAGGAGAGAGAGAGAGAACCACAACAGTGGACAGAGAAAAAGCCTCACCAAGCAGAAGGGAGGGATGAGGAAGCCCCGAGCTGATCCAGGAGCGGGTGGGGAGGGGTGGGAAGATTGGCCTGCAGCTCTCTCCGGGCTCTGACCCAGCCGTGTCAGGTCAGGCAAGGGCCTGGGCAGGCACCACCCAGGGGTGAGGAGAGGGCCAGGGGTATGGGGAAGCATTGGGAACCCATCCTGCAGGACTCAGCTAAGTCCTGCACAGGACCAGGGACCCAGCTGGGACAATCAGGGCTTCTGGGCAGGTTGGGACTGCCCGGGCAGTTATGAGCTCCATCACTGGTGGGCACAAGCTGGCCCTGCCCCAGCACAGCAAGTGGCTTGTGGCCCGGGTACCCCCCACCTTCCTCAGGTCTTGGCAATCTCCATCCATGGCAGGCCATGAGCCCACCTGGCTGGGGCACTCGAGCCCGGGCCTCAGGGGCCCCTGGGCTATTAGCCTCATCCTCGTCACTCTCAGCAAAGTCGTCCAAGTTGCCCACATCACTAGGCTTCACGCTCATGAGGCTTGCAAGACTCTGCATGTCATCGTCCCTGGGGGTCAGAGGTCAGAGATGAGGGCTAGGGTCAGAGGCCTCAGGCCAGGGCCAAGGAGGGCAGGTGGGCACTCACGTGGCACGGCCCTCCCGCAGCAGCACCCCTGAGAGAGTGAGGCTCAGCTCAGCGTGCACCACCTTCACCGACTTGGGCTTCAGCCGCAGCCGCAGCGGAACATGGGCAGGCACGGGCCCCGCATGGCGGGCCAGGTCCACCTCGGCCATGGCCAGCACCTTCCGCTGCCCCTTGGACTCCTGTGGGTTGGGGGAGGGACCAGGGCAAGGGGCATCAGTGCTGCCTCAGGGTCCCCAAGACCCCAGGTCCCAGCCCACCCCGGCCACTCACATTCTCAATAATGAACGTCCACTCTTTGGCCTCATACTGGTCCACATGTGGGTCCTGGGAAGAGGGGACACTGGTGAGTACAGGGCTGCTGGGGGGCACTGGCTCAGGAGGGGCTTGGTGGGGCCTTCACACATGCTCTTCCCTCCTCCTGGGAGGCAACCAGCACTTGACCCCAGCTGTCTCTCATCTGCATGTGTTGGCTAAACGCTGCCTGCTAAGACCTCCCAGACCACTCAAGCTGCATATGCCCCCCAGGTCTTTTTTTTTTTTTTTTTTGAGACAGAGTCTTTTTTGTTGTTGTTGTTGTTGTTGTTGTTCTTTTTTTTCTTTTTTTGCCTTTTTCCACATGTTCTGAGAGACCGAGTCTTGCTCTGTCACCCTGGGTAGAGTGCCGTGGCATCATCATAGCTCACTGCAACCTCAAACTCCTGGGATCGAGCCATCCTCTTGCCTCAGCCTCCCAAGTAGCTGGGACTACAGGTTCAAGCACCCACCTAATTTTTCTGTTTTTAGTAGAGACCGGGTCTTGCTCTTGCTCTGGCTGGTCTCAAACTCCTGAGCTCAAGCGATCCTCCTGCCTGGGCTTCCCAGAGTGCTAGGATTACAGGTGTGAGCCACCGTGTCTGGCCACCTCCCTAATTCTTGTTCTCACTCCTGTATTCTTTCCTATTTGGATGAATAACCTGCCAGGGGACCTCGTGGCCGCTCAGGGTTGCAATTGCCTACCCATTCCCATCTATGCTGGAGGGCTAGAGACTCACCCTGTAGAGGGTCACAGAGATGTCCACATTCTCAGGAACTATCCACACCACGGTGCCCCGGTATGGGTTCTCGATGCCTGGCTGCCAGCTGTGGGCCTACAAGGGACAGTCTGAGTCCTCCCCCTAGTCTTAACTCTCCCCCCCATACCCTCATCTCCCACCTTTACCGCATCTTCCTCTCCCCTCCATGGATTCTGATCTGAACCTGAACCTGGCTCCACTCCCCTACCAGCCCCCACCAGCCTTCCCCACATCCCTGCCCAGCATTGGCCCCATCCGCAACCTGGACCACAGTTGTCATTCTCCCCACCTTGGAGCAGATGCGTCGGTTCCGCCGGGTCCACACCACCACCAGCTTATCCGGCTGCCTGGGGTAGGGGTGGTGGGAAGAGGCTGCTCAGTCAGCCTCTGGCCCACCCAGCTTCCCTATCTCCTCCTTGTCCTCCCCAACTTGCTCCCTCAGGGTCTGCCTTCTGCCCATGTCCTCTTCCCCCCAGAAGAGGGCCTGGGCAGCCCCTTATCTGGGGCCACAGGGTGCAGGGTGGGGCTGCTGAGGCAGGGTGGGGCCAGAGCAGAAGGGCAAAGGCCCGGACACCGTGGGCCAGCAGGTATTGTGGGGAAAGACAGCAAGGGAGACAGAGACAGGCACACACAGACACAGAGACACAGGGAAACACAGCAAGGACCCAGCCAGAGATGACAGACACAGGTGAGCGGTGAGCCTGCCTGCACACGTGCGTACACACACACACACACACACACACACACAGTCGGAGAGACAAAGACCAGGAATTAAAGAAGCCCATCAACTCACACATATTTGTGGAGTGCCCACTATAACCTCAGCCCAGTTTGGGGGACAGAGCAGAGAAAAGGAGCAAGACCCTTCTGGGGCTGAGGACAACAGAGGTGGGGGCTGAGTGCCAGTCAAGAAGGAAAATAAATCAACAAGCTAACTTCTGGGTGACGTGAGAGAGCCCCAGGGTCTCCCTGAGGTTGGGTGTCTGAGCAGAGGCGTGAGAGGAGGGACAGGCTCTGTGAGGATCTGGAGAAAGAGGGTTCCAGGTGGAGGGAATGGCAAGTCCAAGGGTCTGAGGCTGGGGGGAGAAGGGAGGTCAGAGGGAGGCCAGAGGGGTAGAGAGTCAGCTTGTCATCAGACAACACCCCCACCCCCGCCAGCCTGCCATGCCCAGCCCTTTGCTGGGCACAGGCTTGAAGGAGGATCAGCCAGTACCTCCACTTTCCTGAACTCAGAGCCCTGGACCATAGCTTTGCAGAGAAATATGACAATGGAGCCCAGGATACTTCTGACCCCGCCATGGTCAGGGGGCAATCAGGGAAGGTTTCCAGGAGGTGACATCTAATCTGAACAGCATATACCAGGGCAGACACAGGAGAGGCAAAGAGATGCGGGGAGGCAAAGTGAGAGGAGAGTGATGGCCGTGCAGGCCCACTCCCAGACATGGAGCCGACGCGTGGCTGGGCCTGGAGGGAGAGGGCCCCTTTGGGTTAGAGTGTTCAACTGCTGCCCAGGAGTGGGGGATGGTTAAGAGGACGATCTAGCTGAGGGCAGCACAAGATCCCTCCTTGCCTGTACCCAGTGCCATACCAGGATGCTGGGATTTGCCCTGCCTACTGCCCCTCCGGAGGCCAAGCCAGGATAACTGGCTCTCCTATTAACCCCTGAGGATGCTGAGGCCCAGAGAGGCCAGGGGCCAAGCAAGGTCATACAGATGAGCCTAGAGCCCTCTGGCCCAGAGCCAGGCTCCCTTCCCCAGCCCCAGACTGCAGGCAAAAGCCAAGCAAGGGTAGGGGCCTTCCCAGAAAGGGGAAGCGACAGGGGTGCCTGGGGAGGGCGGGGCCTGGCTGGGCAGCCTGACTCAGGCTGGGCACGCCCTCCTGGGGAGCTTCGACCTGGGCAGGGGCAGCTTCCTGGCCTGGGCTCCAGGCTAAAAAGCCGAGAAGGCCCTACCCACTGCCGCCTGTGACTCAGCCACATTGACACTGCCGGCACCCTCAGCCTGCTCTCCAGGACAGTGCCCAGTGTCCCCCTAGGGTCACCCAAGATGCTGGAGCAGAAGCCAGAGGCCAGAGTTCAAGTAGCAGCCCTGTGCTGTGTTATCCCTGTCAGCCCCTGACCTCTCTGGGTCTCTGTTGAAAGGAGTCAATGGCCCTTGGGAGACCCGTGTGGACAAGACCAGGGATATGGCAGCTGCCCAAGGGACCCTGGCCTCCTCCTCACTGCCCTCCCCTTGGACCCCATGGTCCCTTCCTGCCCCAGCCCTTCCCCTGGGGAGCCTAAATTTAGCCCCGCCTGGTGGGTGAGGCCCCCACAGCTGTGCCCTAATCCAGCCAAGGGAAGCTGACACCAGTGAGCACGTATATTTAGGGTGTGACGCAGGGGCCTGGGCAGCTGCGGGTGGGGGCCTGTGAACGAAGTGCCCCTGGGCCCTTTGGCAGTCGGGGCCAGGGCCTGTACCCTCTCATGTATCACCGCTCACCTGCCACCTTGCCCTCCGCAGGCCCTCTCCTCCCGGACCCACAACCTCCTAGGCCCTCAGGCCCCTTTAAGCTACTCCCCGCCTCCCTCCTCATTCCTCCCAGCACTCAGTTTCCCCTTTTAAGGACATTGTGGAGACATCTCCAGCCTCCCAGCACTCACTCTGACTGAAGGGGCGGGCGTTGGGGGGTTCTTCTGGCTCAACCAGAGGGCAGGGGAGGAGGGGGCAACATCTTTGTGCTGAGCTGGGCTAAGGTCCACGGAAGTGTCTGCCTCAGCCCTGGCCACCGCAGACCTCAGAACTTGCTCCCCATTCCAATGCCACCCTGAGCCATCTCTCTGGCCAAAGACATGCAGTCTCCCTCCCCCAGTCCTGACCACAGCTGAGAAAAATGGGTACAGATTCTCAGGCTCGGAAGGCTGCCTGCACCCCCAACTCTAGGAGTTCCACAAGTTGCAAGGGTACTTCTGAGTCTCTGTGCCTGAAACACCAGGTGCCATGCTGGTGGGGAGTCCCTGTGGTCACTGGGCTGGGAGGCAAGTGTCTCTCAGGCTCAAAAGGCCAGATGGGGTCCCAGCTGGTCTTGGGGCGTCCCCCGGGCCTCCCTCCCACTCACCATTTCTTGGTGCACTCCAACACCAGCTCATGGTAACAGGCCACAAACTGGAACTTGGCGGCCCGCTTGCCCACCCGCTGCAGGCGCTTCCACACCGAGGTCATGGCCCCAGTCCCGTCGTCCGCTTCTCAGGCCAAGGGCTCCCGCTGGCCCGCGACCGCTGGCCCAGTCCAGGTCCCCATTGCTTCTTGGGCTCCGATCCGTGCCGCCCGCCCCGTCCTTGCGGAGTTGACTGAGGCTCGGACCCAGACCCGCTCTCCCGTTGTCGCCGCAAGGGCCCGTGGGGTGGTCTGAGTGAGTCGGCGGGGTCGCTTGGGGCGCGTTGGGTGGCTGGAGCGCGAAGCAGCGAGCGAGCAGAGCGCGCCGTTTCCTGGAGCCGCACCCCCGTCGGAAGGCGGGCGGGGCTCTGGCGCGGGGCGGGGGCCGGGGCAGGAGCACCGGAGGCGGGGCGACTCGGCTTCCGGGGCCTCGCGCCGCGACGGGGCGCGGTGTGAGGAGCACTGGTGGAGGGGGTGACGCCTGTCCGCAGCGCTGAGGCGGTGTAGACGCACGGGCCTGGTGCGGGGCGCGTGGGCCTGGGGAGAGGGCAACCGACAACTTGGTGCCGCCCTTGAGAGCGCTGCCCCGGCCTCCTCCCTTCCTGCTCGCAGCCCTGGGAGATATGTACTGGTGGCCCCATTTCACAAGCTAGGAAAACAGAGACTCAGAAAGGGGAAGGGACTTGCTCAGGGTCATACTGAGAATCTGGACCAAAGCCAACTGTCCTCAACTCTGGGGTGTAGCCACCCACATCTTAACCAGAGCAGGAAGGAGCAGAGTCAGGGGCCAACCTCTGTGGCCCTACCTGTAGGCAGCACTGACCTCCACTCTCTCAGAACCTGGTTCCTCAGCTGTCAAGTGGGAAGGTAATCCCAACCTCCCACAAGTAGCTGGAGGTTCAAATCCTGACTTCCAACCAAGTGTGTGACTTTGGACAAAGCACCAACACTCCGAACCTCAGTTTCAACGTCTGTTAAATGGGGATAATCATAGTTCCACCTTTTATATAAGTCATTAGGAAGATGCAACCTGGGAAACCATTTAGCACAGAGCCTGGGTGACTTTGCCCTGTCTAATTAAATGGAATTCATTATCACGGACATGGGGAAAGTGTGCCTGCGCGTGTGTTTGTTTATTCTCCCTCCCCAGGAAGCCTGCCCTGGGCGTTAGCGGCTGGGTTCGGTTAACACCTAGATTAGAGCCCTTATCGCCTACACTCCCGCCCAGCATGGTAATGAGCATCTGCTCATTACCCTGCCCTGAGGCAACACATCGGTTTGTTCTCTACTGCTGCTCAGTAGAGAAGGTTTGTGAATGGACCGAAGCCTGGTACTTGATAAAATACTCGGTTTGAACAGGATGTCCCATCTGCCAGGGGTGCCAGCCGCGTGGCATCTCCAGGAGGCAAGTGACTGTTCAGCAGGGCCTGGGGATGAAATGCCTGTACGGCTAAGTGTGCAACCTCTCGGCCTCTCCTGTTCTCTCTGACTCAGGAAGTTGTCAGGTGTAATGTGTGCGTAGAGGGTCTGAGTACCCACTGTCCCCGAATGTGCAGGCTTCTGGTGGGCTTGACACCTGGGTTTGGCTCCCAGTCCCAGCGGTGTGGTCCTCGGTTTCCTCTGTAAAAGGAAGCCTTTTACATACAACCGTAAAGGCCACTCCCTGGTGCTGCGGGGGCAGCTGGACGGTCTACATGAGACTAAGTGCAGAATGGGGATGTCTGGGACCCCAATCACTCTTCACCGCCACCGGCCCTATCCCCCTTCTGGGGCTTGCCTGGCCTCTAGGAAGGCCCGGGATACTGCGACCTTCAATCCCCTCTACCTCTGCTGCTCTTTCCTCCCACCCGCAGGGCATTGGCTGCCAGGCCCTTCCTTAAGGCTCCTTTCCCTTCTCCAGCAGAGGGGCCCCTTGGTCCGCTGACTCCCGCCCACCCATTTCCTGTGCTGCCCCAACTCCGCCCTCACTCGGGGTGGAAAGTTTCTCTCCTCAAGATGGGCGGCTGCTACTTCTTCCTTCCCGGCCCGCCGGGAAAGCCCAAAGCGAGTTAGGAAGGGGCGGGGGGGGAGCGGCTGGGAGATTGAGGTCGCCGGCCTGAGAGGGGAAGTGACTCGACCGCAGTCACCCAGCTGCGGAGCCAGGCTCGGCCAGCCTGGAACGCTCCCCAACCCCGACCCGGGGAGGGCGGACTCGCACCCCGCCGCTGCTCAGCCTGTCTTCCACGCGGGGTCTCGGGCGCCACCTGCCGACGGAGCGCGGGGCCGCATTTGCCAGAAACCGCTGTATTCCCGCCCCACAACCAGGCAGTCAGAACACAACAACGCCGAGAGAGTATTTATTTATCTACGCGCCCAGGAGGCTGGCCCCTAAACTTAAATATCCAGCATGGAGCCTGTGGCCCTCCTGGCCGTGGGTAGGTGCAAGGTCGGGTCCTGGAGCCCTTGTCCAGGGGAGTGGAACCCAGAGATCAGAGGTGGGATGCCCCTGAGCCAGCAGCTGCCAGTAGCAACAAAAGGCTAGGAGATAGGAGCCAGGCACTCATCCCAATCCCAGGGACGCCAAGGGGAGAGTAAGATGCTTTGGGCCCCATCGCCAAAATGAGGGTTGGCCAAGCTGGGGACACACATGTGTGGGAAAAGAGGAGGCCCAGTGTCATGGGCAGAGGCTATAACCTAGGTACCGGCCCCAGTGCCAGCTAACCCAAGACAGGAGAGAGAGGGGTTGGCAGTTTTGCCTCTGAGGTGGCACAGGCCTTGCCCTCCTGTGAGGTGAGGTGGTACGGGGGAAAGAGCAGGCACTGCAGTCTGAGGACTTGCTGACGAGTGAGCTTCTGAGCCTTTTGCATGGGTGCATGCCACCCACCCCCCAGCTCTTCAGAGGCTGATGTGGAAGGCATCCTGTAGCCACTGGTCACGGGCATTGTGCGTCTGGGGCACAGTAAGGGGCGGTGGGTCAGGGGGCAGGCTGGCATCAGGAGGCTCCTCATCATCAGATAGGCCGGCATCAGGTGGGTAGGAGCTGTCCGAGTGCAGGGAGGATGACAGGTCCTGGCATAAGCTCAAGTCTTGGCACAGGTGTTTGTAGTCCTGGATTGACTCATATAGGCCCCACAGCTGGCACAGCAGGGACATGTCCAACTGCCGCAGCCCCACCTGCAGACAACTGAGGGTGGGCTGGAGTTGGGGTCCAGGCCACCCCCAGTCCCAACCTTCTGGAATCCAGGGCCCCCAGCCCAAACCATGTCCTTGCTAGTCTTTCTGCATCATCCTAAATGAAAGTTTCTGTGAACATCAGATACCACCTGCAAGCTGTGAAACTTTAGGTAAGTCACTGACCTTCCTCATCTGTAAAATGGGGATAGCACAAATCTAGCAGAATGAAATGAAGTAATATGAGTAAAACATTTTAAAATATATGGTAGCTATTGCCACAAACAGTAACTAATTTTTTTTCTTTGCTCTGAGCCAATTATCTTGGAAGTTTTTGTTTTTTGACACAGGGTCTGGCTCTGTTGCCCAGGCTAGAATGCAGTGGTGTCATCACACCTCACTACAACCTCAAGCCATCCTCCTGCCTCAGCCTGCCAAATAGCTGGGACTACAGGCGCACTACCGCACCCGGCTAATTTTTGTATTTTTTGAAGACATGGGGTCTCAAGCTCCTGGCCTCAAGTGATCCTCCCACCTCTGCCTCCCCAAATGCTAGGATTACAGGGGTGAGCCACCACACCCGGCCACTATTACTAATTATTGTTACCATAACCCCTGTGACCCAACGGGCTTCTGGAGGTGCTCTGAGACCCAGGCTGCCTATCGGGGTTCACGCCTCTACGCTCCGCCCCGGGACCCTCTTGCTCCGCAGCAGCCCCCAGCCCAGCTGGCTCATCGCCCACCACTCACCATCTCCTTGCGCAGCGCAGCTAGCGCCGAGTCGAGGTTAACAGGACGACGTGGGCCGGCAGCGGGTCCCGCGCTGGCCGCGTGGCGGGTCCCGTCCGGGACGCGGGCGGCACGGCTCAGCTCATCGTGGATGCGACTGCGCTGGCTGTAGACGCGCTCCAGCTCCCTCCACGAACCCCCGCTCGCGTTAAGGAGGCCGCTGAGGCCGCGCGGAAGCGGCGGGAGCCCGGCCAGGGTGCAGCCCGTGCCACTCGGCGCCTCGGCTGAGGGCAGCCCGTTCATGACCGGGCCGGCGCGGACGGCGATGCCGCCTCCTTCCCTCCAACGCTCTGCCCGGGCCGCCGCCCGCAGGCCCCGCACCCCGCGGCCCGCTGGCCGAGCCCAGCCGCCGCCCGCAGGCCGCGCTTTGTTCCTTCCCCAGCTCCGCAGGCTCCGCCTCTGCCCCACCCCCTCCGCTGGGCCGGGCCTCTCTTAAAAAGGCAACGGCTGTGTCGCTCAAAGCAGAGAAAAGGCAATCGGGCACCCACCGAAGGGTAGACAGAAAAGGGGGCAGGAGTGGTTCCTTCTCGGTTCTGTTTGCTACCCTCCTCCACATACACACTTTGTTCTGCCCAATTACTCTCTCAAGGAAAAGGATCTAAAAATGGGGGTCGGACACTGGGGCAAGTCCATACTTGGCTCCTAACGTGCAACCTGTAGCTTGGGTCACCACAACCTCCTGTCAACGTCTGAGTACCCAGGGTGGGCATGAGATGGCACAGGATGATAGAATCAGGATGCTCAGCGAAAGGTGGGGAAGCCACCAAGGAGACTGGAACCCAAAATCTCACTCGCAGGTGGGGAAGGGCACTGGATGGCCGATGAGGCTGCAGGGGTGCTGCCAGAGACCACCCCTCTTGATCCTAGCTTTGAAAAGGCAACAGCCTCTTCCTCAGAAAAGGGGTATCACATACCCTCTACCTACTTCCTCATCCTCTGACAGGGGAAACTGAGCAGAAACAAGCTCAACTCATCTTTCAGGGCATCAAGGAGAGCAGACGGCACAAAAGCCAAAAGTAGGAAAAAGGTGAGTGGAGCTGGGGCCGGCATGCATACTCAGAACCAAGAAAAGAACAAACCACACAAAGGAACAGCTGTTTTTCTAGAGGGTTTTTCTCAGGGACATCTTTTAGTGCTGCAGCTGCTGCAGGCTGTGCAAGGCCTCCGCACATGCTCGAATAAGGCCACACAGCTGGATGCTAGTCTCCAGAGAGGTGCTAGAACCCAGCTCGGCTGAGGCCCAGGTCAGCTTCTGCAGGAGGGCTGCCTGTGTGCAGGCCACCACACCTGCATTTGGAGACACAGCAGGAGCGGGTGGGCCCTGGGCTGCCTTGAGCCCTGCTGCAGCTCCCTCACAGTGCTCCGGCCGGGGTACTGGGGGCTGAGGGGCAGGCCGAGAGGCTGAGGGGAGCTCTGTGGCAGAGGCGAGCTGGTGCTCCCGAGCTTGGGAGAGGGCAGCCTGGGCATTCAAAGCTAAAAGAGGAGAAAGTGGGTGGAATGGTCAGGATGCCTGGCCCACCCGAGCCCTGAGTCACCTCCTTTCTCTCTACTGCTCTGCCCTTTCTGTGGCTGAGGTGTCTTCCCTGCCTCCACTATAAGGCAATTCATCCACTTTCTACTTTGTATCACAGTTATTTATGCCCCAGCTTCATCTCTCCATCAGGACTGTGCCTGATTGAGCTCAAACTCTCTCGCAGTGTCTGGCACACAGAAGGCGCTTGGTGCTCTTACTGAATTAGTCCCAAAAGGGGAAAGCGTCTTTCCCCCCTCCCCCCGCCCACCCACAGACTCATTGTCACCTCCCAGGCTTATTGTTCCCAGGCTTCTATCACCACTCACTACGCTTCTTCTCCACTGAACCCCCTCTCCCCTGACCCTCACCTGGATTATCTTTATCCACATCTGAGTCGAGCTCCTGACAAGCCACGCAGTAGATTTTCCGCTGTTTGTCTTGGAGGAGGATCGTCTAGGGAGCAGAGAGCACACAGGGCAGGGGTGAGACAGCTAGCGATGGGGTCTAGAGGGGACAGCTGAGAAAAGATCGTGCGACCTGGCCCGCGACCACATCCCCAGTCACTCGCCCGAGTCTCTCCTCACCCCGCAGTCCGCGCACGTCTCGCCCAGCATGCGGTAACCGCGCAGCAGGTAGTCGCCCATGAGCCGGGAGATTCGATCCTGCCGCTCTCGTCGTGCCTGCAGCACCTTCGTCTCTGCCTCAGTTGGGGGCTCCCAGGAGAAATCGTCGACTTCTGGGAAAGAGAGGCACAAGGAGCCGGGGGTCTTGCTGAAGCTGACTGCCTCCCGTACCCTGCAGCCACAGCCCCTGCATCCCAAGCCCTCACCAGCGCCGTTCAGGGCCATGTTGCCGTTGTCGCCGCTGAGCTCACCGGAAGTGACGCACAAGTGGAGCGCCTACCGCTGCGGCTCCGCCCCTTCTCTATCCGGCCGAGGATGAGGGCGGATGTGACGCTTCGGCGCAGTCCTCGGACCTCGACGTGCCCAGAGTGGGGCGTGTCTGCTGCAGACTTGACCCTGCCCTGGAGGCGCGTCTGGCAGCGAGAATCCAGTGGACGGAAGCTTTAGGTGGGCGGTAACTGCTCCAGTCGCAAGCCCTGGAAGTGGCTTCGCAGGGTCGCCCTTCCTGCCCGTCGCGGTTGGAAGGGACCACTTAGCTTGAGAAATCTCCGCTGGCCTCTGACTCCCCTGGGGTTTCCTTTTCTGCACTGGCAGAGCTCAGGGCAGGCGGGGTAGTGGCGTCATCACAACAACCGTAAGCATTACAAACGGCCCTTTGCAGGCGTGAAGAGCCTTCTCAGGCTTTAGTGCCTCTCACTTCGACTGGTAAGGCAGGCCAGGCGGGGATCATTCTGGCTTTCAGACTATTTGAGGACCCCTCCTCTTCTGCATGTTTGGTGTCCCCGTCAGTCTCCTCCCCCACCCCTACCCCTCCTCCTGAGGCCTGGAATTGAAGCAAAGTCTGCCCCTAAGCTGACCATTTTTTGAAGTTTCAGCCCTCAAAAAGCTTGCTGAGTGAATAGCCCTGTGCTGGACATGCACAGTCCCGGTTCCAGCCGCAGCTGAGTGATGATGCATGCTGGAGGATGGGGATGGGGAGCTTATTACATATACTTGTGACTGTTAGGCTCTTGTTGGATGAGTTGCAAGTTTAAATTACCAGTGCTTCCTGAACATTGGCCTTGGTGATTTTTTTCTTTCCTGTGTTCTTTTTCCATGCGAATTCTCTCCCTTATTAAGTTCAGAGAAGCCAGATGGGGCAGGCAGGGCTCCCAGATGTGCAGTCTGCTGGGCCTGGAGGTTGTATACCAGGGCAGTGGAAAAGGAGGTCAGACTTAGACTTCCATGATCTCATCAGCAACCTCCTTCTTTGAAGAGGACATGTTCGCTCAATCTTACCTGAAGTGCTCTCCTTCTGGCCCCATCTTCCTCCTACATAGACCCCCTGGAGCTGCCATTTTATGATCCTTGCTGCCTCCAGCTTATTTAGAGAGCCCTGTGCCCCTCTTCACTCTCTCGATCTACCAGCAGGATGTTGGGTGGCAGTGTGCCTGACTCAGGGACTGTACCCCAGGTCATTTTTGCCAGGCTGACTAGAGGAATTGTCCCTGAACCAGCTCTTGGACTCCAGCCTATCTGCACAGACCCTCTATGTCATTACTGTCTCCAGCTCCCAGCCCCACCCCGAATTCTTCAGTGCACGTTCTGTGTCATCATCGTAGCCAATATCCACTCAACTGCCTACTCTGCCTGGCACCAGCTAAGACCTTTACCCTCATCTTCCTGCATAATCCCTTTCATTTACTCCTCTTGATAACTTTATGGGGTAGGTACTGTTCTCCCTATTTTACAGAGAGGAAACCAGTAATTTTTTTTTCCTCTTTCTGTGTTGCCCAGGCTAGAATGCAGTGGCGTCATCATAGCTCACTGCAACCTCAAACTTCTGTGCTTAAGTGATCCTCCTGCCTCAGCCCTCTTGAGTAGCTGTGACTCTAGAGGTGTGTGCCACCATGCCCAGCTAATATTTTAAATTTTTTAATTTTTTGTAGAGACAGAATCTCACTGTGTTCCCCAGGCTGGTCTCGAACTCCTGGCCTCAAATGATCCTCCCAACCTGGCCTACCAAAGTGCTAGGGGTGAGCCACTGAACCCTGTCCTCAGTAATTCTTTTAAAATGTAGGTCATGTCATGCTTTTTGTCAAAATTTTCTGGCATCTCCCCACCACACTTAGACAAAAATCCACAGTCCTTATTATGGTCTCTAAGGTCCTACAAATCTGTTCCTTGGCTTCTCTCATCTCCTCCCACTCTCTCTGCATTCCTCTACTGCTTAAGAGGATTCTCATCACCTTTTTCCTCTCAGGGTCCCTCCCTTCCTCAGGTTCCACTGTAGGGTGGGCAAGGCACAGAAATGGAATGAGGCATGCCTGGGTTTGATCCTGGATCACCTGGAGTAATTTACTTCACCTGTTTGGACTTGAGTTTCTCATCTGTAAAACAGGGCTGGTTATACCTATTCAGTAAGGTTGCTGTGAGGATTTGGTGAGGAAATGTGAGGAGAGCGGTATTGGGAGACAATTTTTCTCCAGTCTTTCACATTTATGCAGGTCTTGTGAGCAGAGACACCACTACCTTTGTTCTGAACTGTCTTTTCAAGGATGTCTGTATAGTGAGCAGCCTTGGACCACAAAGATAATGTTTCCCTCTAGAGCAAAGGGCACACATACTTATTGCCCATTATAAAAGATTTGGGTCCCTCTTGTAATACAATTCACCATGCCTGTAGGCATCCATGTGGGTCCCTCTGCATTGCCTTCCTTGGACTTGAAGGTAAGGGGAAGTGACACAAATATGCTCAGATTCATGCTGCTTGCTGTGCTGTAATGAAGTCCTTTGTTTCTGACTTAGAAGTCTCATGTCTTCTGCCAGCATCTAGAAATTGTGTCCATCTTACTTGGTTGTTTGAAAGTAGAATAAAATCTTAGACTTTGCACAGTTCTTGACAGTTTTGGCAATGAGGATGAGATGCTGACAGAAGGATGAGGATCTCATGGGCAGATTAACAGGTTTTGAGGGAAGGCCAAGGAATTGGTAGCATACATGTTTACCACATTGTATGACCAACCAAACGATAAATGGTCTTTGGCTTTATTTGCTGTTCATGAGGCGGAATTAGCAAGGTGCTTGCAGGCCAAGTACCAGGAAATAGGTTCAAAGTCAGCTGCCAGACATTTCCCTGGTTGTTGCTAACTCTTCTCTGGGTAGGGTTGGGGAATGGAGGAGTTCCTCACAGTTAGCCTCAGGTCTGCTTCACTGTAACAACCAGTACTATGAATCATCCTGGGAATACAGAAGTTTCCAACTCTTTTCAGACATCATTTGTAGAGATGCACACACACTAAAACACAAATGGAGGGAAATTCACTGCCATTATCAACAAAAAACAGATGAATCATTAGAAGTTTGGCTGGTTCGCTTGGGAGATGAGGGACAAGGCATGTGATGCTTGGTAAGGAAGAATGGCAACAGCTGGGCCATCTCACAGTTGAGCCCTTCTATCATGTCAACCTTATAAGCATTATGAGATGATCTTAAGAGGTCTCAGAGTTGTTGTTTTCCCCCAGTGGGTCCTGGCTGCTGTAAGGGAGCTTTGTCCTTCTCGAGGAGATTTCCCTGAGACAGATAAACTGCTGTAGGAAACCACAGGTGAGGCATTGAATACTATTTGGTCTCTCTGTCCTAGTTTGGGTTTACAATGCTGATAAAGATGACCCAGTAGAGAATGAGAAACTGGCCCAAAGAAATTTAGATAAATTCTTGTGAACAGCTCTGTTGCCCTAGAAAACTTCCCAAGCCTTATGTTAAAACAGGCAAAAACTTAAGAGGTGTTATTATGCCAATGGGAGGAGAAATATCCCATATCAAGTTTGCCTCCTTTAAAAAAAAAGTCATAGCTATACAAGTCAAGCAGACAAGCAGAGTCCTAACAGACATCTATAAAACACTCCACTCAACAACAGCAGAATTCTTATTCTACTCAAGTATACATGGAACAATCGCCAGGAAAGACTATACGTTAGGCCATAAGCAAGTCTCTATACATTTAAAAAGATTGAAATCATAGAAAGTGTTCTCAGACCACAAAGGAATAAAATTAGCAATCAATAACAAGGGAATCTGGGAAATTCACAATCACGGAAATTAAACAACATACTTCTAAAGAACCAAAGGGTCATAGAAGAAATCACATGGAAAATTAGAAAATACTTTGAGATGAATGAAAATAGAAACACAACATGCCAAAACTTAGGGGATGCAGCCAAAGTAGTGCTTAGAGGGAAATTTATAGGTGTCCATATTTATATTAGAAAAGCAAAAAAGATCTCAAATCAATAACCTAATCTTTTAAGAAACTAGAAGAAAGCAAACCAAACTCAGAGCAAGCAAAAAGGAAGGAGACAATAAAGATTAGAGTGAAATAAATGAAATAGGGAACAGAAAAAGTGATAGTGAAAATCAACTCAAAAGTTAGTTCTTGGAAAAGATCAACAAAAATGACATAACTTTAGCTAGACTGACCAACTGAAGCCTGGTCAGCCAGGGGGTGCAAACCTTTCAGGTCCAGTTGGAAAGTAATGTGGTTGTGGTTGCTGAGTCAAGGAGTCTCCAAATGTGAAATAGGTAGTCAGTAATAATGACCCTGCCACCCAATATAGGGCTTTGAATGACCATGTTTGCAGCTAACTGTGGAAACAAATCACAGCTGATCAAACTGTCTAGTTACTTATGTAGATGCCCATGCTGAGGGCCCATTCTCTGATGAGACTGACTGGAATCAAGCATTGATTGAGCCTGAACTCCCCAGATTGTCTTCATTTCTGCCTGGATCTGTCATCATACCAGACATGGCAACACATCCACCATCACAGAATGGGCACAAGGTAAAGGAGTCTATGCTGCTGATGCAGGGCCTACTACTCCATGCCAGACTTGTGATTCTTGCCAAAAGTTTATCTGTTTGTCCCACAGTGAGAGAGGCCACTCCTGAGAGATTGAACACATGGGACCTTTGGTCCCCCTTGGGGCCACTGGTGATGCCTCACACTTTTTTGTGTTAGAGTGGTGCTGTTCCAGTCTGATCAGCCAACTCTGGCCACACCACTGTGGTTTTCTTTTCTTTTTCTCTTTATTCCCCCTCCCGCCAACCACTGGTTTTTGAGAATAATCTGTGTCATATGTTCAGCTTTCTGGAGCATTTGAAGTCTAATGATGGGGCACCTTTTATCCCAAAAGCCACTCAACAATGGAATGACAGTCAAGGTATTTGGTGGACCATGCTTCCTACCATCCAAAAGCATGTGGGACTGTTGAGCACTGAAAGAGCTTCCTCAAAAATCGAGAAGATTTCTGGCTCTCCCCCATGGTCCACATAGCCCAGTGAGGCAGTTCAATCACTGAATGCGGCTGTTGCCAGAATGGGGCCATCTCCTCTTGGCTACATCTTCCATAATGATCAGAATGAGAGGGGTAGGGTATAGAGCAATTTTGAAAATTCAGGGTTCCACAATCACCATTCCTGAACATGATGCTTCTTTCTTTCCCCTAACAGCAACTCCAGGCCAACCTGGTTGGGGCACTCCAGGTGGCAGCCTAGTCAAAAGGAGGCTGAGGAGATTCAAACTCAATTGTGGTCCAGCTGCCTGATGACCTGACATGGTCCTGGATCATGAGAGTAACTGGAGTACTTGGTTGTGTACACCTCTCTTTTTGAGTCCCTTGACAGTGGCCCACATGCAGAGTGGGGACATAATGGATCCCTATGAGTTTGATACAAATGCCCTTGTCCTTTTTGTACCTGACTCTTCTGGATGAAAGGTGTGAGTAGGGGATGACTGGGAAAAAAGGTGAAGTTATAGCTACTGGACTAGAACATATTGATTTTGTGACAGAGGAAGGAAAACAACAAGACTGGCACCCGGGAAAGGCACATCTCAGACCCTGGGGGATATGGAGAAGGAGAGACATTAATGATCTTCTGTCTTTCCAAGCCATTCCTGAAGCCTTCCTCACTAAGGAAAACACCCTGGTTCAACTCCCCCAAACAGCTGCAAGTGCCTTAAATTTAACTGACTTCTGGATGTTCCATCCTCTACCAGATGGTTGCAACCATGACTTGATTGCCATTTCACTTAACCTTACCCAGAGACTGGAAACAACAGGGAGTAGCCTCAGCTCCTGTACCTCCCATGTGAACGCCAGCACCTCCAGATATCTTCCCCATCCCCATTCCTGTAGCCATCACTCGGTCATTACATGGCATGGACAAAAACAAAGACCAGACTCAGTTATTCAAATTGGGCTGGGTAGGCTGGTCCGAAGGCAGTGACTTATCTCACTTGATGGTTCACTGTCAGTTACAGATTGAACTCCTTGTTCTACTACTTTCCCCCCTTCTCACTACTATACTTGACTAGTCTAAAACAGAAAAAAACAAATTGAGCTGGGAATACTAAGGCCTACCAGCCTTCAGGGAAGCCACATGGGTGGCACCATCAATCTGTACCCGCCAACTGATGTAGGTTCCACTTGGTTGGGGGAGCGCCTCAGACTGTACTACTTGTATGGAAGTCACACAATAACTTGCTCTCTCCTGAAAACACGGTGACTTGAAATTTTTCTCTGACTTTAGTCATAGTGATCAATGATACTCTGGTCATACAGGTCAGCCTGTACTCACTGACCAAGGTTGTTGTGGGTGATAGAATTTCACTGGACTTCTTCCTTGTGGGTCGAGGCAGAGTCTGTGCAATTGTTAGTGTGTCCTGCTGTGCCTGGATTAATGCTTCAGGCCAAGTGGAGGGGTCAATGCAGAGACTTAGGAGAAAGCCACCTGGCTTTGTAAGGTAGATCTGATGCTTTATGTATTTGTTCAGCTGGGTCTCCGGAGGGCATGGTTGAAGTCAGTACTGAAAGTTGGCCTCATCCTGCTGCTTGGAGTCCTGTTGCTAGTAGCCTTAATTAAATGCTATATGTGACAAATTGAACAGATTTGGTTCTTAGCCTCTGTTGATTAGATATAAGATTTGCCAATGAAGTGGTATACTCATGGAAAAATTCAGCGAAAGCCAAGACAGTGTGAGAGTGAGGAGTGGATATTATTGTAAGACAATTCTCTATGGGTCTCTTGAATCTCAGCACATATTGCAAGTGAGGCACAGATTGCCTTTGTTCTGGACTCTCTTTCCAAGGACATTTGTATAGTGAACAGCCATGGAAGACAGAGATAGTGTCTCCCTCCAGAGCAAGGGACAGGCATGCTTACTGGCTTTGGATTCCCTAAGCTTAGGCTCCTCTCCCATAATGCAGTCCACTCTGTGTGCAGGCATTTATGGAAGCCCACCGGCATCACCCTCTTGGGGCTCGGGGACTTGGGGAACTGACATAAGTATGCTGATGCTCATGCTATTTGCTGTGCCATGATAAAGTCCTTTGTCTCTGACCCAGGACTCTCATGCCTTCTGCCAGCATCCATAAACCTGTGGCAGGTTACTTTGTTAGTTTGCGAGTGCGGTAAAATCTCAGACCCTTCACAGTCCTTGACAAGGGGCAGGCACATAGAAGGTCCTCACAAGTGTGGGGGTAAAGCCTATTCACAGCAGTCGTGGGACCGACCAGCTGTCTGGGAAGCAGCGGACTTGGGCTCTTTCAGACCCTTCCCTGCCGACAGAATTTATCATGCCTTCATGTGAGCCAGCCCAACATCTGTCCCGCCCTGTGGCACTGATGACACGGCAGTAGTGAGGCCCTTTGCTACGTGGTAGAGCACACCACGGCAGCATGTTCACACACAGCGCAATTATAGTGCCTTCCCCCACCCACTGGTTCATCTGGTGGCTCAGGTTCACGTGGTAACGAGTGACCTATGCCACATCACCGTGCCTCTGAGAACCGTAACTTACATCGTCATGCTTCCACACTGACAGACACTGAAAGAGGGTCAGTTTTTCTTTTTCTTGTTCTTCACTGCAATGTGAATTGACCTGACATTTCTGTGAAACAGGAAAGGGCAGATGATACACTGATAAAAATAATTGTACTCAACGTTGGGTGTGTGTTTTCTTTGGGCCGGGCATCGTGCTAGGAGCTTTCCATGAAGGATCTCATCTAATCCTTAGGCTAACACCTGAGTGAGGTCTCATTATCATGCCCAACTTGCATTTGAGGAAGCTGAGGCTTGGAGCAGTCGAGTGGTGTATCCCTGGCCATGCAGCTGGGACACGGCAGGGCTGGACTCCATCCTGGCAGCCCATGCACCCCCAGAGCCTGAGCTCTCAGCGGTAGACTTCTCCTGTGTTGGAGAGCTGGAGAAGAATGGCGGGGCAGAAGAGCCTCTCTGATTTATCTAGCGTGAAGATAGGTTCATTTCATTTTTTAATCCCATCTCTCAGTGCTCGTCATCCTGGTCCCCACAGTAAGCCGCACATCACAGGGACTTAATAACAACCACTTTCAATAGTGTCTTTGCAGAGAGATGCTTTAGGGCAGAATTGTCCCCTCCAGGCTTCCAAAACTTCCATCCCTCATCTTTTTTTTTTTTTTTTGACAGAGTCTCACTCTGTTGCCCGGGCTAGAGTGAGTGCCGTGGCATCAGCCTAGCTCACAGCAACCTCAAACTCCTGGGCTCAAGCAATCCTCCTGCCTCAGCTTCCCGAGTAGCTGGGACTACAGGCATGTGTCACCATGCCCGGCTAATTTTTTCTATATATATTTTCAGTTGTCCAGGTAATTTCTTTCTATTTTTAGTAGAAACAGGGTCTTGCTCTTGCTCAGGCTGGTCTTGAACTCCTGAGCTCAAACAATCTGCCCGCCTCGGCCTCCCAAGTGCTAGGATTACAGGAGTGAGCCACTGTGCCCGGCCCATCCCTCATCTTTAGAACTAATGAGTGGCCCCCTTCCTTTCTACCCATCCACCCCTCTCCGAGAGCCATTTCTTTCCTCAGAGTCTAGAAGTTTCCCAAAGACATTCAGAACTCAGAAGCATGACACATGGAGGTGGCACAGAGCCTGACACACAGTCAGCCGTCAGGAATGGCCGTTCTCCTCCTCCCCACAAGCCACCCGCCTCCCACCACTCAGCCCATCTTGGCTCCCAGACCCAGACAGCAATGAGAAGAGCTAATACATATTTAGTACTTATTATGTGGCAGGCATCTGCTAAGGGCCTCATAAATAGTAGCTCACTGACTCTGTTTAAAATTGAGAAAATCTGGGTGCACACCTGTAGCCCCAGCTATTTGGGAGGCTGAGGTGGGAGGATCATTTGAGCCCAGGAGTTTGAGGCCAGCCTGGGCAACATAGTGAGACCCCATCTCTTAAAGAAAAAAAAAGAGAGAAAATAGAGAAGTTAAAGCATTTTCCCAATTCGCACAGCTGGTACATGATGCAGCTAGGAAATCTAATGCTGGAAACAACCCCTGTGCTATTCTGCTTCCTGGGACATAACATTCATTATGCAGGCTGCTGCTGCCCTGTCCAGCCAATCCCTTAGCGAGGCATCAGGAGCCCTGAGTTCAAGTCCTGGCTCTACTGTTGACTGGCTGTGCAACCTTGGCCAAGTCCGTTGCCTACTCTGGGCCTCAAGAACATTTAGGCAGTCTGAGCATTCCCTGGGCCTGGGTCCCGTGGCTCCTCTTTGTCCCATTCTGGCAAAGCCCCTCATTGCCCTTGGAGCCTCACCCACCTATCTTCAGGACATTTGTGGGACCCTGTCATTCCTCTCCCCAGTAGCTTGTATAGATTTTGGATCAGGCAGGCTTTGGTTCAATCGTCTAGTTGTTTTATTTTTCAGAGCTTCAGTTTCCCCTTTGCAGGGTGGCTGGGAGGATGACATGACGTGACAGTGTAAAGTGCATGGTCAACAGTGGGCGATCTCGTGGCCTCTCCATTCAATCAACCAACAAATGTCAGCACCCTCTGTGTGTGTGCCAGGCCCTGTTCCAGGATCTGGAGACAAGGTTGTGCCTTCCTCGGAGGGCAGTGAGATGGATGATAAAAAAGTCAACAAATCCACAAAGAAGAATACAGTTTCAGGCTTTGACAAGTGCCAGGGAGGAAACAAACAGGTGATGTGACCCAAATGGTTCCGGGATGGCTGTTTTAGAGAATGACATCCACAGGAACCCCGACATGAAGGATCATTAAAAGTTGGCGGCAGAAGAGCAGAGGAACAAACTCAGCATCTCAGAGACACAGAGGACCTTGCAGGTTCTGGCAAGCAGAGGGAAGCCACTAGAAGTGGCTTAAGCAGCAGAGTAACATGGTAGAGTTAGGTTTTAAAAGGTGACTCTGGCACCAGGTGGAGGAAGGACCAAAGGAAGCAGAGTAGCCGTGGGAAGACCTGTGATCAGTAGGGACAATCTGGAATGATCACGAAGGTCATTGTCTCCTTGGACTTAAAGGAGAACATACATCTTGGAGACATAAAAATTTGCCAGCAGATTCTAGGAAAATGAGGTGCCACGTGGGGTGATGAGGGTAGAGAAGGTGTGCAGGCCAAGGATGCCACGTGTGTGGGACTGCCTCAGCTCGCCCCGCAGACCACTCTGCATTCTCCAGCTGGCTCCTCCACCCACAGCCTTGCTCTGGCTCAGCCCATGGGAGGCCCTGCTGGAGAGGAGACTTCTGGCTAGGAGACTAGGGTAATATTTGTTTCCCCAGTGCCCTCCCTGAAGGCTGTGGGGGCAAGGGGTGGGGGCAGGACAGGTACTGAAGTCTCTGCTGAAGGCCACAGCCTGGAGGGCAGCCCTCCCTGGTTATGCTAAGGGCTTCCCTCTGTTACTAGCCCAGATGGTTTCAGCTATTTCCCGCTGGGCCCTGAGAGCTTCAGGAATTTGTGAGAATAACGGGCAACATTTGTTGAGCATTATTGCTAGGCTAGGTGCTTTCATCACTCCCTGTCACTGAGTCCCCTCAGCAGCCCCTGAGAACTACCCTCAGCAGCCTTAGACACTGCTGGCCACATCCTCCTCCCAAAACACTGCTCTTGGCTCTTCCTGTACCAGCTCCTGGCTGTCCTCTCCACTCCCTCCAGCTGCTCCTTCTGGATCTTTTGCCTGGGAAGGGTGACCTCCCCGGCTCACCCTGAGCCCTCTTCTCTTCCCAGTGAGCCCATCCTTTCCCACCATCATAAATGCCCCCATATGCTGAGGACCCTGAGCTTATGTCTCCAGGCCAGATGTCCTATTTGAGCTCCAGGCATCTGAGTTCAGGCATCTCTACTTGGATGATGCACAAGCATCTCAAACTCAGCAGGTCCAAAACAAAGCCACAGGCACTTCCCTGTGTTTCCCTCTCCTCTTCTTCACCCTCCTAGGGCTCAGGCCAGAAACCTAGGGACCATGCATGCCACCTGCCTCTCGGGCACCCTCCACTTCACCTGTCTCTAAATTCTACCTCCCAAATACATCTCCATTGGTCCAAGCAGTATGTCTCTCCTGGGATGAGGGCAGCAGTACCCTCTCTTGCTCGGTACAGTCCCTCACCATGGCCTACATCCCCCACAACTCAGCTGCTGTCCCCCTGCCCCCCCCAGCTCTCTGCGCCCCCCCCCCCAACCCTACAAGCCCTTTGTAAAAACAGTCTCTTCCTCACAGTCTCCTCCCACAGACTTCCCCCGTCAGATGCCTCCTGCTATCTCCTGCTCAGCCTCCAGCTTTGGGGGGGAAAGTCCCTTTGTTCCCCAGGTCCCACCACTGCTCCTGCTCCCAGCTCCTGCTCTTCTCTGTCACGGCACCAACCTCTGTTTTAGCCACAGCTATGTGTGAATTGATTTGTCACATGTCTATTGCCCCCAGCACAGACGCCCCAGGAGGGCAGGATTGGTTCTATTTGTGGGCAAGAGCTTAGCATGGGGTAGGCTCTCAGTTTGTTGAATGAACAGATTCCCATTTCACAGGCAAGAAAACTGAGGCTTAGAGAGATTAGGACTCTAAGCCTGGAGCGTGCTGTGTTCCAAGGTAAGCCATAGCTGGCTGTAGGAAGGGGAGGGTCAGGTTCAGATGAGTGCCTGGCAGGTGTTAAGCCCTCGGTATTACTCCCTGCCTCAGTGTGGACTCAGCGAGCCCTGAGGGAGGCTGGGGGCTGCCTCTCACACCCCGTCTTGGAATCCAGCAGCAGGGAGCCCCTGGGGGCACAGGGATTGAGCCCCCCAGCCCTGCAGCAGGCTGGACTGACAGGGCCTGAGCACACTGAGCAGAGGCTTGCTACAGGGTTTCCCGCAGTCGCCCCGAGGCTACCCAAATAAACTCACCCTCAAAGTAACAACTGTGAGTTCCCTGGACAGGTGGGCCTGAAGGTGAGTCCCTGAACCCACCCCACCCCATGTCTCACCCCTTGCCAAATCAGACTGCCACCCTTGATGCCCCTCCAGGAGAGGGTCTGGTGCTGCCCTGACTTGGCAGCATACTTCCCAGAGGTACCCTGGTCACCCACCTCCTGCTGAGTTCTATGAGTCAAATACTGAATCCTGGGGTCTCCTGGCAGGCCCCACGGTACAGCCTTGGCCCCAGGCACCACAGCCTCCCTTCCAGCCCAGTGGACAAGTCTGGCTCCTCTCCAGGCTCTACCAAACTCCAGACCCCTTCCAAGCCCCTGCCACCCCCTGCCCAGGGGCCCTGCTGTGCCCCTCCCTAGCCCCAGGCCCTCAAGCAGCGCTCCCCTCTTCCCGGCTGTTAGCCTGGGAAGGGGGCCAGGCCCTGAGCTCAGACCTTGGCGATTCCAGAGTGTCTGAGGCCCAGAGCCAGGCCCGCCAGCCTGGCCAGACAAGGGGAAAGGGGGGAGGTGGCAGGGTGGGCACCAGAAAGCCATTGAAGAGAATTGGCAGGGAGGCCGGTTTAGAACTTTGTTCTTTCTGCTCCTCTTCTGGACCCCACGAGCTTTTCCTGGGACCTCACTGAGCCAAAGGGTGTCCCATCCTTTCAGTCCTTTTCTCAGAGGGCAGTGGATCAGCACTAACGACAAGTGACTTGGGGGCTGTGAGACCCCCGCGTGTGCAGAGGAGACTAGGGAAGAGCCGGCAGGGCCGGGCTCCAGCCCCATCGGCCTCCCTGCTCAGTGTGACCCTGGGGAAGGCCCTCTGTCCTCTCTCAGCCTCGGTTTCCCGCGTTGATGGGGCAGGGCGGGAGGGCTACGCAGGCCTCCCCGCCCCGCCCGGAGGAATCTGGCGGGCCGGCCCGACGGTCCCAGGTGAGGGCCCTCTGGAAATGGCCCAGCGCGGCGGCGGGTTCCGGCCGGGGCGGGCATCGGGGTGGGGACCGCCCCCCCAGCCTCCGCCCGCCCGCACACCCTAGCTCCTCCGGGCGGCTGCGACGACGCTTGAAACAGAAAAAACTGTCTCCCTGGCCCGGGGCCAGCGTCCCAGCCCCCCTCGCCGCCGCCGCGCCGCGCTGCAGCCAGGGAAAACAACTGCTCACTTCTCCCTGCGTCCTCCCCGCGCTCCCCGCTGCCCCGCGGCCGCGGGAGAGGAGCCGGCCGGGGGAGGCGCGGAGCGGGCCGGCCGCCCGGCCTTCCTCTCCCTCGCTCCTCCTCTCCGCCTCAACTTGCTCCGGCCTTCTCGCTCCTGCCCAAGTTCGGGCCCTCGGCGGGGCTTCTTCCCGGGGCTGTGAAGTTTCTGGGCTCCCCGCGGTCCATCTCTTCGTCTTCCCCCGCCCCCGCCCGCGCCTGCTGTCCCCTCCCGGCCCGCTTCCTCCGCTCCGCGCCCTCGCTGCCCCCTCCAGCCCTCTCCCGGGGCTCCCGGCTTCCTACCCCCTCGGGCGCCGGGCCCCTCGCCCCCGCCCGGGCGCGCCCCCCGGGGTCCTGCGGCCCCGGATGCCCGGGCCCCGAGGGGCTGCTGGCGGCCTGGCCCCTGCGATGCGCGGGGCGGGGGCGGTGGGGCTGCTGGCGCTGCTGCTGCTGCCGCTGCTGGGCCCGAGCGGCGGGGCCGAGGGGGGACCCGCCGGCGAGCGGGGCGCAGGCGGGGGCGGGGCGCTGGCCCGCGAGCGCTTCAAGGTGGTCTTTGCGCCGGTGATCTGCAAGCGGACCTGCCTTAAAGGCCAGTGTCGGGACAGTTGTCAGCAGGGCTCCAACATGACGCTCATCGGAGAGAACGGCCACAGCACCGACACGCTCACGGGCTCCGGCTTCCGCGTGGGTGAGGGCCAGGGGGCACGGCTGGGGGCAGTGGAGAAGGACAGGCGCCAGGACCATAGTGGAGTCCTGGGCATAGGAGACTGGGGGCTGGAGGTACAGAGAGCAGAGATCCGGGGGCCGGGGTGACCCAGGGCCATGGCAGGGGCTTGGAAGGCTGGTGTCCTGGGGGCCAGAGTTGGGGAGCCTGGACTTTGAAGCTTTGGGTTAGGGTTAGGGTTAGGGCCTACGGTGTGGGGAAATGCTGGGGTCCTGGATGACACAGGCTTCCAGGAAGGTGCTGCATTCTGAGAGGGAGCGCGCAGGGGGTTTTGAGGGATGCGGACTGGGGGCAGGAAGCCTCGGAGAAGAGGTAAATATTGCCCTAAGAAACAGATTTGCTGGAAGAAACAGGAAAAGTCTCTTTTAAATGTCTAAAGTAGGGCCTGCCAGGGGTAGACACCTGCATTCCCTGGGAGGAGGAGCTAAGGTCCTGGCTGGGAGGGAGGGGGGTTGGTTACTGGCACGATCTGAGAGGGGAGGGTGTTGAGGCCTAAGAAGTGGGGTGCAGGCCTGAAGGTGGGGTCTGGCTTGGGTCCTCAGTCCCTCCTCTTCCTGTGCCACCCCCTAAGCTCCCAACATCTTTGCCTCAAAGGCCCTCAGAGTCCCTCCAACCCCCAGCCCAAGCCCTGTGACCTCCTGGGTCAGCCTGGAGCCTACCTACCCCATCCCCAGCATCTCTCTTCAAAGGGCCAGGCCTGGGGCTCGGCCCTCCTCCCACAGGGCCCTGTGGGCCAGGCTAGGGGAGGTGTCGCAGCAGTAATTACCCTCCTGGATAGGGTAATTAGGCCTGGCCCTGGCCCGGGATGGCACCAGCAAAACAGCCCCTCTTACACGTTTCTATATTCACTTACCCACTCACAGGCCCAAGGGACCCTGCTCACGAGGCTCCCGTTACTCATGGGATGGTGGGGGCTGTGCACAGCCCCGAATGTCTGGGGGCGTGCATAGGCTTTGGAGTGGCCTACTGTGACTAACTACCTGTCTCTTCCTTGTCTTGGGTGTGTGTCTCCAGTCACCGTTAGGAGTGTTTATGTGAACCTGTGTTGGTGTCAGAATGAGTCTGTGAGTGACAAGATGACTGTGGGTGTGAGTGTATGTGTGTCTAGGCTCCCAGGTTCCCTGGCCATCCTGCCCAGGCTACTGTCTCCATCTGTGCTGCCCACATCCCCCAGGCTTGGTGCCCAGGCCACAGTGGGCGGGTGTCACTGGGAGGTCACCCTCACCGCTTTGAGTGACTCACTGGGAGACAGGAAGAAGAGAATCCTGCCTCCCCCGGACAGGGACACACCCCATCTGCCCTGTGAGGCCTGGTCCCCAGAGGCCAGGCAGGATGGGCTGGGCTGGGATTCGATGCAGTGTTCGTAGTCCGACCCCGATGGCCATGGATGTGGGCTGTCCCTGTGAGGCCCTTTGGGTGTCTAGGAGCGCAGCACCCCACGCTTCCCGCCCTGGGAAGTGAGGGCGGCCATGGGGCAGCAGGAGCGAGGTGGGCTGGTGCATGGGCTCAGGGCCCCAAGGCTGTAGCATGCCTTGACCATGAGTACGTGACAGAACAGGCTGAGGTCCCATCCTTTCAATCACTCCCTCATTTGTTCCCCCTGCACTTCCTCAGGTACCCAGAGCTGAGGCTGGCCTGGCCCTGCCCTCCAAAGTACCCTTTATAGAGGGGCAGATGGACGTGAAAACAAGGAAGTCAGGTGCCAGACAGAGCTGGGGCAGAGGGTGATAGCTGAGGAGAGGGGACACGGGTGGGTGGGAAGAACAGCTCCCTTCCTGGAGGAGAAGCTGAGACAGGAAGGACAAGATTTGAATATGTAGAAACGGGGACAGGGCTCTGCAGTGGAGGGAATGGCACGAACAAAGCCATGAAGCAGAGGTTGGCACCCCGGCAGGAGGGAGACGAGTCCCGGGGCATGGGGTGCACATGGAAAGAGCAGAGGGGGATGGGCTGAAAGAAGGTTCTGGGCCATGGAGAGCCTTGAGTGTCTGGGCCAGGAGGCAAGTGGTGAGCAGGGGTGTGACATGCCAGAGCTCTGCTTGAGGCAGGTTTTACGGGAATGCTGGGATTGTGAAAGGGCAGGAGAGGGGCTGAAAGGCAGCCAGGGGAGGGGCAGAGGCCCTGGGGAGGAGGAGAGGTGGACTCATGGGACATTGTAGAGCTGTAACTGGGCAGATGGGAGCAGGAGGGACAGAGCCTGAGGCTCAGTCATGTATGACAGGGCAGGCAGTGGGATCCCAGGTCAGGAGGAGGAGGGGAGGCAGGATGCTGATATCTGACAGTGTCCCCTGGGTGGAGGTGCCCAAGAGAGGTCCTGGAGAGGGTGAGGGCTGCAGCTGTCTCTAGAGATGCGGACATCTTTGGCAGGGGTGAGGTGTGGGCCCTGGGATGGCAAGGAGAAGAGAGAGGCCCAAGGCCTGAATGAGGGGAGTGTTTGGGGAGAAGAGGCAGAGGCACCAGGGAGGGAGGGATACCTAGGAGAGGCCTGGGGTCAGCCAGAGGCCCATCATCATTTGCTACCACTTTTTAAGCACCCTCTGTGGACTGGTCCCGTGTTAAGCACTTGCACTGGCATCACCTCATTTAATAACACAACATCTCTGCAGATGGGGACACTGAGGCACAGGGCCGGGAAGTAAGGTGCTCAGGGTCATGCAGCTGGCACGTGGCCTAGCTGGGGTTTAAGTCTGAGACTTAAGACTCCAGCACCCAACATGGGCATACGGATGTTGGGGGATCTAGAGGGCAGTTTCCATGTGTGTGATGCGTTACAAAACCCAGCTTCCCAAGGAGGACAGAGCCAGTGGTGGCAAGGAAGTACAGAGGAGGGGGAAGAGACAGGATGTGGCTGACGGACTGGGGCTGGGGGCAGGGGTGCCCTGGCCCTGATCCACCTCCTCTCCCCAGTGGTGTGCCCTCTGCCTTGCATGAACGGTGGCCAGTGCTCCTCAAGAAACCAGTGCCTGTGTCCTCCTGACTTCACGGGGCGCTTCTGCCAGGTGCCTGCTGGAGGAGCTGGTGGGGGCACTGGTGGCTCAGGCCCTGGGCTGGGCCGGGCTGGGGCCCTGTCCACAGGCGCACTGCCTCCCCTGGCTCCGGAAGGTGACTCTGTGGCCAGCAAGCATGCCATCTACGCCGTCCAGGTGATCGCCGACCCTCCCGGGCCTGGGGAGGGGCCCCCTGCCCAGCATGCCGCCTTCCTGGTGCCCCTGGGGCCGGGACAGATCTCAGCAGAAGGTACCAGGCCATGGGCAAACCTGGGGAGGGTGAGGTGGGTGGCACTATGGTGGCTGGACCCGGGAGGGGGCCAGCCCTGGAGAGCTCAGCCCGAGACCCCACGGGCAGCCCTGAGGCCACCGCGCCCCGCCCCCAGTGCAGGCCCCGCCCCCCGTGGTGAACGTGCGTGTCCACCACCCGCCCGAGGCCTCTGTCCAGGTGCACCGCATCGAGGGCCCGAACGCGGAGGGCCCGGCCCCCTCGCAGCACCTGCTGCCGCACCCCAAGCCCCCGCACCCCCGGCCGCCCACCCAGAAGCCCCTGGGCCGCTGCTTCCAGGACACGCTGCCCAAGCAGCCCGTGAGTGTACCCACAGTCCCAACGGGAGGGCCCTTCCTTCTCTCAGAGTTGCCCTGCCACACTGCCCTAACCTAGACTGCCTAAAACCATAAAAATGGGGGAGAGAGGGCGGTGGCAGCAAGGAAAAGGGCCTCCTCAGTGGGGAGGTGAGTAGGGGCGGGGTGCTTGTGACCCCTCCCCATGCTCCTCCCCGCAGTGTGGCAGCAACCCTCTCCCAGGCCTGACCAAGCAGGAAGACTGCTGTGGGAGCATCGGCACTGCCTGGGGCCAGAGCAAGTGTCACAAGTGTCCCCAGCTGCAGTGTGAGTGCCTGGGCTCAGTGGGCATCCCCCACCAGGTGGACCCTCCCCACAACCCCTCCACATTCTTCTCTACATCCCACTCTGCCCCCTCCAGTGCCCTCCTTGTCATCCCCTGCCATGCTGCCCTCTCTCTGCAGACACAGGGGTGCAGAAGCCAGGGCCCGTACGTGGGGAGGTAGGCGCTGACTGCCCCCAGGGATACAAGAGGCTCAACAGCACCCACTGCCAGGGTATGGCCAGCCAGGAGACTCTGTGGGCTGCAGGGCGGGCCAGCCGTCACTGGGGGGTTCCTAAGTTGGGTGGGGGAGGAGGCAGGGCTGAGGCAGGATGCTGAGGTTCTTTGAGCAGCTTGCTGTCACCTTATGGCCCCAGACTGGAGGGACCAAACTTCCCATTTCCACAGACATCAACGAGTGTGCGATGCCGGGCATGTGTCGCCATGGTGACTGCCTCAACAACCCTGGCTCCTATCGCTGTGTCTGCCCACCTGGCCATAGCCTGGGCCCCACCCGCACACAGTGCATTGGTGAGACGAGGGGGCTCTGGTTTTTGGGAAGTCACAGGCACGGGTGGGAAGGGTAAGGCTCCAAGCAGCAAGTGTCAGAAGTCACAGGAGATCAGAGTGGGGTTGACTGTAGGAGGACCAAGGCCCAGAACAGGTAGGATCAGGGATCAGTGGGGTCAGGGGTCACATGAGATCTGGGGTTAAAGGTCACATGGGGTCAGGGATTATATGGAGTCAGGGTCCTATAGATCATAGGCTTGATGGACAGGAGGGATGAAGTCCAGAGCAGCCAGAATCAGGGGTCAATGGGGTTGGTGGTTTCAGGGGTCCTATGAGTTCAGGATCATGTGGGGTCAGAGGCTACATGGAGATCAAGTGTTGTCTGGGCCAGAGAGACAGGTCTGGAGCAGCTGGGCAGAGGGACGTGGGCAGTGTGCAGGCCCAGAGTCCCATGCCCCCCATTCCTCCTGCAGCGGACAAGCCGGAGGAGAAGAGCCTGTGTTTCCGCCTGGTGAGCCCCGAGCACCAGTGCCAGCACCCACTGACCACGCGCCTCACCCGCCAGCTCTGCTGCTGCAGTGTGGGCAAGGCCTGGGGTGCGCGGTGTCAGCGCTGCCCCGCAGATGGCACTGGTGAGCCAGGGCATGTAGGGCAGGGGTGGGGGTGGGTGTCTGTCCGTGTACCTATCCAGGAAATGCTCACCTCTGTCTCTGCTGTCTTGTCCGTAGCTGCCTTCAAGGAGATCTGCCCAGCCGGGAAGGGGTACCACATCCTCACCTCCCACCAGACACTCACCATTCAGGGCGAAAGCGACTTTTCCCTTTTCCTGCACCCCGATGGGCCACCCAAGCCCCAACAGCACCCTGAGAGCCCCAGCCAGGCGCCACCACCTGAGGACACAGAGGAGGAGAGAGGTCTGGCTTGACCCCTTCGGTTCTTAGACCCAACGAGTGACCTCCAGATCTGACCCCCGGACCCCTGACACAGAGATTTGAGACTGAGCTATAACCTCCTAAGCCTTGATCTGTATCGCAAGGACTTTGCTCAGCCATTGCTCCCCAGACCTGAGTCCCTGACCACTATGCAAACACATCCTAACCCTGGATCTAACCCCTGACCCTTGACCCAGAGACATGATTGCTGAACTCCTAGAGACCCTAACCACAAATACTCAGCTGCTGAGCCCAGATCTGACTCCCTTCTCCTACCCCAATACTCAATGGCCTCATCTTCTCTTCCCTTCTAGGTGTGACCACAGACTCAGTGAGTATGAGAGCCCAGGTGGGAAGGGTGGGACAGGTGAGGGAGACATGGAGGGCTCATGCTGCTGTCACCCGCAGCCAGTGAGTGAGGAGCGGTCAGTGCAGCAGAGCCACCCAACTGCCACCACGTCTCCTGCCCGGCCCTACCCTGGTGAGCTGGGCACTGCAGGGATGGACCCTCAGGGGCTAAGTTACTGGGTAGGGGGAGTTCACAGCCTGAGTACTGGGGGGCAGTGAAGCTGAAGGCTTGAAAGTAGAAGGGAGGCTCGGTGACCCTCACCCTCTGACAAGCGTGCACTGCTGCCCACAGAGCTGATCTCCCGCCCCTCGCCACCCACCATGCGCTGGTTCCTACCGGACTTACCCCCTTCCCGCAGCGCCGTGGAGATTGCTCCCACTCAGGTCACAGGTAAGGCCCACCCTGCAAGGCCGCGCCCTGGATAGGCCACACCCCTACTTAGTTTTTCTCCTCCCCTCCCCACTGCAGTCATTCTCTAGAGCCAATAGGCTGACATTTATCCAGGGCTGGGTGCTAGGGAAGCCCCCGTAAACAGCAGAGATCCCACCCTGCCCTCAAATGCCCCAGGTAGCATGGTGGTCAGCCCAGTCTGAGGACATTCATGCATTCATTCAACAAATGTTTATTGCCGGGCGTGGTGGCTCACGCCTGTAATCCTAGCACTTGGGAGGCTGAGGCGGGCGGATTGTTTGAGCTCAGGAGTTCGAGACCAGCCTGAGCAAAAGCGAGACCCCGTCTCTACTAAAAATAGAAAGAAATTACCTGGCCAACTAAAAAATACATATAGAAAAAATTAGCCGGGCATGGTGG
>CM052438.1:174436245-174504084 GCA_028533085.1 Varecia variegata
GCATGCCTGTAGTCCCAGCTACTCGGGAGGCTGAGGCAGTAGGATCGCTCAAGCCCAGGAGTTTGAGGTTGCTGTGAGCTAAGCTGACGCCACGGCACTCACTCTAGCCTGGGCAACAAAGTGAGACTCTGTCTCAAAAAAAAAAAAAAAAAAACAAGGTTAAAACAAACAAACAAACAAACAAATGTTTATTGAACACCTACTATGTGCCAGGCACTGTTCAGGTGTTGGGGATACTGCAATGAACAAAAACAGACAAAAATTTCCTGTCCTTAAAGAGCAGACAAAAGGCAACAAAAAGATCAATAAGTAAAAATCTAATATGTCTCACAAATGCTATGAGAAAATAAATCAGAGCAGAAGGAAGGAAGTCTGGGGTTGTGATAATATGTAGGGCAGCCATGAGAGGCTTTCTGAGTAGTGTTTTAAAGACTCTTAGAAATTCCGGAGCAGAAGTGGGGAAAGGAGGGGCATGCAGGTTGGGGAAAAGGACTTCCCAAGGCAAGTTAAGTTTGGGCAAGGGCATGGGAGCATCACACTGGTGGAGGAGGGAGAAGCCGCACAGGCTGGTGTCTGCACCAGGGGAAGTCCAATGCACGGAGCCTTGCTGAGAGGCTTGGGTTTGTTGCCAGAGGTTATGGGAAGTGTCTGCAGGGTTTTGGGCATCAAAATTGCTAGCTCAGATTGAGTAACTTCTCTGTGCCAGGCACTGCCTGAAGAGTTTTACGTACTAAGTATCATCTAACCTTCTCATACTATGTGAAGTGTACGAGACATTGTTAGCCTCATTTTCCGGATGAGAACGCTGAGACTCAGAGAGGTTCAGTAACTTGCCCCAGGTCACACAGCTGAACCAGATTCATGCCCATGTCTGTGTACACTGCAAAGCCACAAGGGAGCTGGCAGCCTGAGCCTACATGAGCCCCTGGGGCAAGGGCTCAGGTGGAAGGTGGCTGCCCTGGGGGCTTTGGGGATGCAGAGGACAAGGCCCCTGGACAGCTTTCTTGGGGGTTGTGTGTTAAGGGATATTGGGACGACTGAGGGTCCCTGAGGGGATGTGGTTGGGTTTGAGGTAACTGGGGTCAGGGACTTGGAGTGAATGGGGAATGGAAGTATCTTCGGGGGGGGGGGTGTTAAAGAGAGGTACTCCAGGCAAAAACAGCCTGCAAAGCCCACTGGCCGGAAGCAGAGCAGAGTTGGGCATCATGGCCTAGGGTGAGGGGGGATGAGAGAGGTGGGGGGGGCGTGAGAGGGGTGAGGGGATGGGGTGCTGGAGATGAGACTGGTGGGTGGTGAGGATCAAAGGAGGGAGAGGTAGAAGGCAGGGAGTCCTGGGCTTGGTGACAAAGAGGGTGAAGGGGCTTCCTGCATCTGGCACAGCTATGGCACAAGTTAGGATTCCCAGAAAACCAGCTACTGCTTGCCTTGGGAGGGGGAGGTCATTGACCATTCTGGAATGGGGGCTCCAGAGGATACTTGTGGGACTGAGGCTATAGGGTCTAAGATATTGAGGTGACTGGGGAGAAGGGGTATCCAAGCCCCTTGGGTAGGGGTATTGAGATGACTGAGGGACCCTGAGGGGATGCAGTTTGGTTTGAGGTGACTGGGGTCAGGGCCTTGAAGTGAGTGGGGAATGGAAGTATCAAGGTCCAGAGGTGATAGGATGTCAGGTACCTGGAGTCCTGGTTTGAAGCTATCTGGGGTCTTTATATTGGGATGGGGTACACGAAATCCTAGGGTTGGAATATGGCTGTGCAGGAACCTGAGGTCATGGTATGACCGGGTCAGGTATCTGGGTCAGTAGAATTGGGGTGCCCAGGTCTGCCCTGGGGATGTGGCAGAGGTGAATGCTCCCTGACCCGGCCGTGACCGCAGAGACAGACGAGTGCCGACTGAACCAGAACATATGTGGCCACGGGGAGTGTGTCCCGGGACCCCCAGACTACTCCTGCCACTGCAATCCCGGATACCGGTCGCATCCGCAGCACCGCTACTGCGTGGGTGAGCGTGGGGCGGGCGTGCGGGCGGATAGCCTGGAGGCAAACCTTGCTCAAGACACCCCTTTGACTTTTCTTGGCCCACCCCGTCCTTCTCAGACGTGAACGAGTGCGAGGCGGAGCCGTGCGGCCCGGGGAGGGGTATCTGCATGAACACAGGCGGCTCCTACAACTGCCACTGCAACCGCGGCTACCGCCTGCACGTGGGCGCCGGGGGGCGCTCGTGCGTGGGTGAGCGCCACCAGGGCGGGGCGGCGCTGGGTGGGGCGGGCTGTCCTCTCGACCGCTGTGTAATCCCCTCCACTGCCCCCCCATACCCCTCCGCGTGCCTCCTTCCTCCTGCTCAGACCTGAACGAGTGCGCCAAGCCCCACCTGTGCGGCGACGGCGGCTTCTGCATCAACTTTCCCGGTCACTACAAGTGCAACTGCTACCCGGGCTACCGGCTCAAAGCCTCCCGACTGCCTGTGTGCGAAGGTAAGGGGACCCCATCTAGACCAAACGGGAGGCCTCAGCTGTCTCTCCACCTAGGGTGGGGGCGGCGGGCCTGCATTCCTGTCTCTGCCCTGCTCTGGGGCTCTCAGAGGTTAGGGCCTTGGAGCCCGACTGCGGGTTTGTCTTGATCTGTGACGGAGGGAGGCCTTGCTAAGGACCCGGAGCCTTGGGCCAGCCACGTTGTCCCCAGATGGGTCCGCCTCCTTCTCCCTCCTGCGCAGACATCGACGAATGCCGGGACCCGAGCACCTGCCCGGATGGCAAATGCGAGAACAAACCCGGGAGCTTCAAGTGCATCGCCTGTCAGCCCGGCTACCGCAGCCAGGGGGGCGGGGCCTGCCGCGGTGAGGGCGGGTCCCGGGTCCCGGATAGGGTGGAAAGCGGGGCCTGGAGGGCTAGTGGGCGTGGCCCTTCCGGGTAATGCCCTGGTCTGGCTCCGGATGGGGCGGGGCGGGGCTAGCGTCGGTGAGCGACGCCTCGGGGGCGTGGCCTCCTGAGAATAGGGGGCCGTCCACCGCCGTGGGCGGAGGAGTCCCACATCCAGTCGCGGTTCACCGGGAACCGCAGTGCCCCGCCGCCACCCAGTGGGGCAGCCTCTGAGACGCGCTCACTACGTCGCAGACGTGAACGAGTGCGCCGAGGGCAGCCCCTGCTCTCCCGGCTGGTGCGAGAACCTCCCAGGCTCCTTCCGCTGCACGTGCGCCCAGGGCTACGCGCCCGCGCCCGACGGCCGCAGCTGCGTGGGTGAGCCCCTGCCCCGGGCCAGGCAACCCTGCCGCTGAAGTGGGGAGCGGGTCTCCCTGGCTGTCAGGCGGGTGGTGGGAGGTGGCTAATTCAACCCCCGGTTCTCTGATCCAGTCTCTCCCTTTCTCAGAGAATCTCGCCAAAGAAGGCGCCGCCAGAATCTTCACGTAGGAAGGGTCTTGGGGGCAGGATTTGAAGCTGCGTTTGCAAAGCCTGTTATTTAAATGTAAAGAAAAAAAAACATATCAAAGAGAGGAGGGAGGCATTAATAGTCCCTCCTGCATTCGTGTTATTATGCACCAAGAGGCGAGAAACTGGGGAACTTAAGACAGACTGTAGAGTGCAGGGCTGGGCCTGGATGGAGCTGGGGTGCTTCTTGGAAACACCAGCGGGGTGGGAGGAAGAAGGCCTGAGTTATCGTAAAGAATCAACAGGAATTAGCCACACAAAGAAGGATGAGATAGAATAGCACTCCAGGCAGAGGGCTCGGTGGCTACTCAGGTGAAAAACAGTATGGGGTGTGCAGGGAACTGTAAGGAATGCCCAGGGGATGGGGGCTGAGGCTGGCTGGGGAGGGGCGGGTCCCCACCCTTTGGAAAGCCCGCTGAGCCCCGCCCAGGAGGTTGAGTTTCATCTTGAAGGTGTTAGGGAGCACCTGAAGCATTTTAAGGGGAAGAGTGACAAGATTTGCCATTTGTTTTAGATGGTTCCCTGCTGCTGAGTGTGGAGGGTGGCTGGAGGTCTATTGGAGAGACTCAGGACAGAGATGGTGGTAGATGGGGTGAGAGTAGTGGTCTCAGGATGGCTATGTGATGATGTGGTATTGGAGAAATATTAGAACAAATTACTCAGGCTTGTTGACTGAATGTCAGAGTAAAGGAGAGAGGGGGGTGATGGACCCTCTAGGTGACTCAGGTGGTGCTGCCCACTGGGATAGGGTCCCCGGGGTGGGCATGTTAGGGAGGGAAGATGTTGAGCTCCTTGTTGGACAAGCTGAGTGGCTGGTCCCTGTGGGCCTCTCAGTTGGAGATGCCAGCAGAGAGGGTGGGCCATGTGGGTTGGGAGTCTTGGGCCAGACATACCTGCTTGGAACCACTGACTGGACTGTGGGGGCTATGGAGTCTTGGGGTGGGCCTGCTCTGACAAGGAGGGTGGGTCGGGTAAGAGGAGCATCTGGCAGAGCCTTGTGGACACTGACACAGCAGGGTCAGGCAGTGGAAGAGGCTCTGGGGCGGGGTGATGGCAGGGGGAGCTGTGGGCTACTGTAGAAGCTGGGGAAGAGAGACTTCCAAGGACCAAGGAGAATGAGCTAAGTACAATACAGAGGTTCTTGTAAAATACAAACTAGTGAGACAAGAAGGTCTCTGGTGGCCTTGGCAGGGTGGCTTCTGTGGCATTATGGGGGTGGAGGGCAGGATATTGGCAGCAAGCGAGGAAGAGTGAGACCTGGGTTCACGGGAGTGGGGCTTTGACATAGAGGCTGAGGAGGAGATGCCAGGAAAGTGTGCGAGGGGCTGACCGGGGCCGCAGGCCTAGGAGAGGAGGGAACGGTCAGCGGGTGGCTGACCATGGACAGGAGAGCAGGAGCAAGAGGGGACTGGATGTGGATAATGGTTTTCAGGGGTTTGAGGGTGATTACCCTTAATTCTCTCAGTAAACAGTGAAGGGCCTTAGTTAAATAGAGACCTGAGGAGGACCGTGGCAGTTTGGAAGTGTCCAAGAGCGTGGGGGCTGCCCAGAGACTTTGCAGAAGTCAAAGCTTGAGAGGAGTTGAGAGGGAGGTGCTGGCCACGCTGAGGATCTGGCCAGACCGCGGAGGCTGGAGCACGCGGCTGTGGCCCAGCATGCTCAGCTTGGTGGCTGACTGCAGCCCCACCTGGCACCCAGGATCTGGAGGCCACAGCTCTGACTGGAGGCTGGGCTGTGCCAGACCAGTGAGGAGGAAGAAGAGGCATTCCTGGGCTCAGGGATGGGAGTTCACAGTGAGCACTGAGGTCAGGCTGGGGACTGTCAGAGTTTGGGGGCATTGGGCAAGCTCAGGGGACTGAGGGGCAAGCCACAGGCCCTGGGAGAGAGAAGATGGAGTGGGGGACTTGGGCACAGCAGAGGCAGTGGGAAGGAAGCAGCCTCTGAGGGCCCTAGAGTGGGGCAGATCCGAGTAATGAAAGCCCCTCAGGGCCCTGAGAGTGAGTGGCTGGCCTTGAGGTGAAAGTCATAGACATCCAGGAATGTGAGGTCAGAGGCCTGGTCATCCACGTGGCTGTTGGAAACTCCTGGGATGGAGAGGAAAACAGGGAGAGGAGCTAGGGAGGGGGTGCCGACAGCAACGGGGGTGGAGGCTGGTGTGCTGGTGTGGGGCCTGTCGCACCACACCAGGAAGAGCCATGGCTTGGCAGGGTCTGGGGGGTGGGCAACGACCAGCTCCACCAGAGAGGACCGCAGGAAAGCGTGTCTTCAGGGCAGAGTCAGGTTCACTTACTGTATGAGCAGAAACAATTCTGTGGGAAGGATGAGGATATAGGGGAGCTCACCTACAGGGAAGAAGGGAGCTGTGGCAGGTGAGGGAAGGATGGGAGCAGCAGTGAAAGCAGTGGGGCAAGGACCCCTAGAACAGGATGAGAGAGGGTGGGGAAGGGGCCTCTTGTTCAGTGAAGGTGGAGGAAAGGTGGGGAAGCTGTTTAGCGTCAGACCTGGCCCAGGGACCTGGTGGAACGTGGCCTGGTTGCCAGGGCACCATGTGCCACCCAGGAGCAGGGTGAGTGCCCCACACTTCTCCTGAGTGCTGATGGCCTCAGCTCTGGCGCTCCAGGCCATGGGAAGGAGTGGGAAAAGCAGAGGCCTCCAGCTTGGCCCTCTGACACCCCCTGTGCACTGTAGATGTGGATGAATGTGAGGCTGGGGACGTGTGTGACAATGGCATCTGCACCAACACGCCAGGATCTTTCCAGTGCCAGTGCCTCTCTGGCTACCATCTGTCAAGGGACCGGAGCCGCTGTGAGGGTGAGAGGTCCTAGAGCCAGGCTGTGACCTCTCCCTCCATACCCCAGAACCCCCACTGCCCAAGTCCAGTCCCCATCCAGATCCCAGATGGGGTATAGGGGTGCGACGCCGACCCAGGGGTCTGGGGGAAAGCTTGGGCAGCCTAAGGCTGTGCTTGAGGGTTCAGCCCCTGAGATTCTCCACTCCCTTGATCCCCTACAGACATTGATGAGTGTGATTTCCCTGCGGCCTGCATTGGGGGCGACTGCATCAATACCAATGGCTCCTACAGATGTCTTTGCCCCCAGGGGCATCGTCTGGTGGGTGGCAGGAAGTGCCAAGGTATGGGGGATTGGCTGAGGGCTCCTGAGGGGAGTGGCAGGGAAGAGTAATCCCCTAGACACACTGTGACCTTTCTGTCTTTCCGTCCCTCCATCCACTCACTCAGCCTTCCACTCTTTCACCTAGAAGCGATGAGCACAGTAATAACGGCGGTCGGTGCTTCTGTGGTGCTTACTATGCGCCAGTCTGCCAGTCACTCTGTTAGGCTCTTTACAGATATTAACGTATTAGTCGTCCCCACTGACTCACCCTACATGCTTTCATCCAACAAGGGTTTACTGAGCATCCACTCTTTGCCAGGTTTTGGGCTGTGTACTAGGTATTCAGCAAGGACCCAGAGCTCCCAGCTGGGGGAGGCCAACATTTAAACTGATTCTCACAGTTCAGGGTGCGGGGTGCCAGGAAAAGTCTGGACTACATTAATTGTAGTGGGGAGGTCACTGTTGAACTGGAACTGAAGCATAAGTAGGAGTTTCCTAGACAGAGAAAGGCACAGGATGGTATTCCAGGCCCAAAGAACAGTATTTGTAAAGTACAGAGATCTGGAAGGAGCTAGTTGCATTTTTAGAGGAGGGTAGACAACTATGCCTTGAGCATACAGGTGGGGTGGGGGCTTAGAGTAAAGGGCGATGAGATTTTTAAAGGTATTGGGAGCCCAAACCGAAAATCCTCAAATGCCAAGCTGAGAGTTAAGACTTTATTCTATTGTCAGTGGGGGCCCCTATACGTTTTTTGAATGACAGCAGCGAATGTGCATGTTCCTACCCACATGCACGGACTGACAGGAGTGGACTACCTGTTGTGTGTATTTTGAAATCAAAGTGGAAATTCGGGTTCTGAACTTTTGTGAGGCCCTCAGGGCACAGCCCTAGGGAAGAAGGGGTTGGGTTTCCTCTGAGCCACTCCTGCCCCCCAGACATAGACGAGTGCAGCCAGGACCCTGGCCTGTGCCTTCCCCACGGGGCCTGTGAGAACTTGCAGGGCTCCTACGCCTGTGTCTGCGACGAGGGCTTCACTCCCACCCAGGACCAGCATGGTTGTGAGGGTGAGTGTCCTCCCAGCTCCCTCCCAGGCCAGACAATGCCTCGGAGCTGCAGCTGGGGCTGAGAGATGTGTCCTGGTCCCACCCTCCTGAATTTGGGGACTAGGAAGAAATCCCTTTTGCCTGGGGGCATCTGGTGGGGCCAGACCTCAAAGGGTCCTAAATGCCACGTTGTGGAAGGAGGCTGGCTGTCACATGGTGGCTAAGAGGAGCCAGGGAAGGTGGGGGCAGAGAGATGCTGCTGCAGGCGGATAGGGTGGGTAGACGGTCAAACGCAGTGTGTCTGCACAACCCTGAGCTCCCCGCTCCCCCTTCAGAGGTGGAGCAGCCCCACCACAAGAAGGAGTGCTATCTGAACTTTGATGACACGGTGTTCTGCGACAGCGTGTTGGCCACCAACGTCACCCAACAGGAGTGCTGCTGCTCGCTGGGGGCTGGGTGGGGAGACCACTGCGAAATCTATCCCTGCCCAGTCTACAGCTCAGGTCAGAAAGCAGGCAGGCCCCTTCCCAGAGCCTTAGTTTCTTCACCTGTAAACCCAATAAGGGAAAATGGCTTCCCCCTGGGTCGTTGGGAAATGAGGCGGAGAACTCCCAGGGTCAGCACGCGCGTTCTCAGTCCGGCTTTTCCCGCCCCCGCAGCTGAGTTCCACAGCCTCTGCCCCGACGGAAAGGGCTACACCCAGGACAACAACATTGTCAACTATGGCATCCCAGCCCACCGCGGTAAGTCCCACACGGCCCGACCGCCCGCCCGCCACCCCGCCCTGGTTTGACTCGCTCGGGCAGCTCTAGGGCTTGGTAGATCAGCGCCCCGCCCCACACCTTTCCCACATTCCCTGCCTCTCTCCTCCACTAAGCCCCGCCCCGTCACTCGCCCTCGGGTGGGCTTTGTTTTTGCGGTCAGCCCCGCCCATGCCCCCAGCCACAGCTTGTCACCCCACAGACATCGACGAGTGCATGTTGTTCGGGGCGGAGATCTGCAAGGAGGGCAAGTGCGTGAACACGCAGCCGGGCTACGAGTGCTACTGCAAGCAGGGCTTCTACTATGACGGGAACCTGCTGGAGTGCGTGGGTGAGCACAGCCGGCCCAGTGGCCATGGAAGCGGCGGGGAGACACGCACAACCACCCCGACCTGCCCCTGCCACCTATGCTTTTCCTCTAGACGTGGACGAGTGTCTGGACGAATCCAACTGCCGGAACGGAGTGTGTGAGAACACGCGCGGCGGCTACCGCTGCGCCTGCACGCCCCCGGCCGAGTACAGCCCGGCGCAGCGCCAGTGTCTGAACCCTGAAGAGATGGGTGAGGCCCGGGACGGGGAATCGGGACGGGAGCGGGGGCCCAGGCCATGCTGAGACAGCACCCCCACCCGTCCCCTCGCTGCCGTAGACGTGGACGAGTGCCAGGACCCGGCAGCCTGCCGTCCTGGCCGCTGCGTCAACTTGCCAGGCTCCTACCGCTGCGAGTGTCGCCTGCCCTGGGTGCCCGGGCCCTCCGGCCGCGACTGCCAGCTCCAGGAGAGCCCGGCCGGTGAGGGTCGTGACTCAGGAGCCTTGTCTGTCTTGTGCTGCCCTGAGGCCCAGCCCCTGCGCAGGTGGGGTGGAGCGGAGGCGGCGGTCGCTGCCCCGGGCTCCTCCCTGACGTCTATCCCGTCCATCTGCAGAGCGCGCCCCGGAGCGGCGCGACGTGTGCTGGGGTCAGCGCGGAGAGGATGGCATGTGCGCGGGCCCCCTCGCCGGGCCTGCCCTCACCTTCGATGACTGCTGCTGCCGCCAGGGCCGCGGCTGGGGTGCCCAGTGTCGCCCATGCCCGCCGCGCGGCGCCGGTGAGCGGGTCCGGAATGGCGGGGAGGGAGTATGGGAGCTGCCGAGGTGCAGTGACATCGCTTACCGCCCTCCGCCCCTCAGGGACCCAGTGCCCGACCTCGCAGAGTGAGAGCAATTCCTTCTGGGACACGAGCCCCCTGCTGCTGGGGAAGCCCCCGAGAGGTAAGGGCAGCCAGAGCGGGCAGCAGCCGCAACGGCAGCCGTGGGCTGGGGGCGGAGTTGACGTCTGTATTTTCCGGCCTGCGCAGAGGAGGACAGTTCGGAGGAGGACTCCGACGAGTGCCGCTGCGTGAGCGGCCGCTGCGTGCCGCGTCCAGGTGGCGCGGTGTGCGAGTGTCCCGGCGGCTTCCAGCTGGACGCCTCCCGCGCCCGCTGCATCGGTGAGCCAGGCTACTGGGCGGGGGACAGGGCGATCAGAGCACTGGACCTAGCGGCCAGGCGGAAGGCTAAGCAAGTCGCACTTGTCACCCACACCTGCAGATATCGACGAGTGCCGCGAGCTGAACCAGCGCGGGCTGCTGTGCAAGAGCGAGCGCTGCGTGAACACCAGCGGTTCCTTCCGTTGCGTCTGCAAAGCCGGCTTCGCGCGTAGCCGCCCTCACGGGGCTTGCGTGCCCCAGCGCCGCCGCTGACGCCACACTCGGCCCAGACCTTGGTGATCACCGAAGGGTTTCCACGAGCTCGGCCTCTCATTCCTGCCCCGAAGCGGGGCTCGGACCCAGGGACCCCCTGGGGCCCGCAGGCCCCTTCCGGCGCTCTGAGACCCGAGGGCGCCCATATAGGCTCTGCCCGGATCACAGGCGTATGTTGGGTCTCCCGGCGCTGTCGGCCTTCCTCTCAGAGGGCATTTCCTAGAAACTGATAAATCAGATCGTGCCTCTTTACTCTTGGCTACCGAAGCAAATTGATGTTCCTGTCCGCCACGGGTGCGGACTGCGCAAGGCAGCACCAGACCCAGCCACCTCCCAGGGGCTAGACTGAGCCCGGGGCAAGGGGTGCGAAATAGAATTTATTGTGGCTCTGATTATGTACACGTGAGATGTGCCTGGCCGGGCAGCCGGGCTCGCATGGTTTGTACAATAAATACATCCGCGGAGAGCCGAGAAGCGCCCCCACGGCGGTTCAGTCCAGCTTCCGGGCTCCCAGCTTCATGGGGCCCTTGGCCGCCTTCTTCTCGGTGCGTTTGGCCTCCATCTCCCGCCGCCGCTCCTCGCGCTTTTTCCGGGCCAGCTCAGCCTTCGCCTGTCCTGGAGGCAGGAAGGGGAGGCAGGTCTCAGGTCCCCAGCGGGTGTTGAAACCCTTCCTGATCACCAAGGTCTGGGCCCCATGGGGCGTGGGGACCCTAGTCAATCAGCCCACCGAGAGGGAGCACTTACGGCTATCAGTCTCCAAGCCCTCCCAGCTGTCCTCACCCCAGGAGTCCGGCCTCTGCTGAAAAGGGAAGTGCAAGCTGTGGTGGGGCCATTTTCTTCCCGCTGAGGTCTGCTTGGCCTCCACCCTCCCGCCAGACCTGCGCTGGGTACCTGGGCGCTAGGACGCGCAGACAGGGAAGAGAAAGGATCGCCTTTGTCGTTAGGCTCGGGTGCGCCCCAGTTATACTCGCTGGCCATCCGTGTGCCCTCAGGGGGCCGCTTCGGGGAGCTCTGCTCCTGCCAGCCCTGGTCCCAGGAGCCTTCAGCTTCCCAGCTGCTCCAGTCAGACTCCGGGGATTTGTGATCCCTGCTGCTGACCTGTGGGGGCAGGGGGAGGTAGCACTGGGCCAGGGAAGAAGGGGCTGGATCCACCCCCCATACACACCGTTCCCCTCCCCTTGCCTGACCCCTGCTCACCTGCCCAGCTCGGCCTGCTTGGCCCCCAGCACTCCAGTCCTCCTGCTGGGCCAACACAGACTCCGCCTCCTGCTGCAGTGTAGGAAGGAGGATGGATGACCACTGACCCCCTCCCTAAAGCTACTCCAGCCCCTTCCCAGCCATGGGCTCCATTCTCTAGTTGTGTGAGTCTGTGTGTTTTTGTTTTTTGAGACAGGGTCTCTCTGTGTTGCCCAGGCTGCTGGTCTAGATCTCCCAAGTTCCAGCGATCCTCTTGCCTGAGCCTTCCTAGTAGCTGGGACTACAGGCATGAGGCCACCCTGCTCAGCTCACATCTATCAGTAAAGAGATAAGGTCTCGCTCTTTAACCCAGGCTGGAGTGCGGTGATAGCTCACGGCAGCCTCGGACTCTGGAGTAGCTGGGACTACAGGTGGGAGCCACCTCACTGGGCTCCACCCACTAGTCTTTTACTTTCCTTTTTGCTCCTCAGTCCTGTTTTCCATCTATAAACTGGACACTGACCCCTGCTGCCCTCACCTTCCATGAGGCTGGGGAATGAGATGTAGATGCTTACAGCCCTCTCTATAGCATTGGGGGGCCAGAGACTGCTGTCAGCCAGATGGGGACATTGGGCCCCAAGCTCTGCTCCATTCTCTTCAGGACAGCCCACTCCATCCTCAGCCCACCCTGAGCCACCCCCTACGCAGGACTGGTCTGCTTCTAGGCCTGGGAGCAGCCTCTTCTTGCTGGAGCAGGAGGAGGGGGGACAGGGTATAGAGGAGAGTGAGGGGGGACAGGATGTAGAGGAGAGTGAGGGGGTCCAGGGCTGCCCCAACCACAACCTGCCTGTCCTTTCCAGCCGTTGCCGGAGCCTCTGGAGTTGAGCAGGGCTCAGCTGCTGGCTCTGGCCTACAGTGACCACTCCAGGAGGCCTACTTGTTAGGGATGCTGTACAGATGAGGACAGGCCAACCTCATATTAGCTCCCAGAATGGCAGCCTGTGGCTTTGAGCTGGGGTCCCCTAGGGAGGCCACCTCAGCTCCACATACCTCCAAGCTGCCCCAGTCTTCGTCATCCCATCTATCGGCAGCGCTGCTGTCCTCTGCTGTGTCCTTGTCCTCCTCTTGTGTCTCCCAGTGGTCTGAGGTTGTAGGGATGGCAGGGACAGGGGTAGGGGCCAGGGCAGGAAGTCCTGGGGAGCAGAGGCTCATTGAGCTTTCAGGGAGGTCTCAGGATGGCAGAGGTTGCTGGGGGGAGGGGGTGCAGGCAGAAGAAGGGGCACTGAGGAAGCCCACAAGGGGACTAAAGCTACCCCTCCTCTCTGTCCCCATCACCACCGCAGGGGGAGGCAAACAATAATAGCTCCTGGGTGCTGGCACCTCCCAGCCCTCTCAGCCACTGATGCAGCCAGTCTGGGACACTTACCCTCTGGCATGGGTCTCTGGGGGACATTGGCCTCCACTGGGGTAGCCATGGGGTGCGCACGGATCAGCTTGGAGGTGAGTGAGGAGACCCCAGTCACAGCCCAGCCTGCCCAGCTGGCTGCGGCGCCTCCCATCCCAGGGCTGGAGGCTGCGTGAACGTCCTTCTCTGGCAGTGGCATGAGAGGGGTGGATATGGCCACATCAGGCTCACATGGGGAGAGTGATAGGGCAAGAAAGGAAACAAGGTGACCTATAGGGCCCCCTCCCTTCTCCAGGCCTGAGTTCTCCCATCTATGAAATGGGGGGTGGGCAGCAAGTCTGTTCGTGAGGCTCTTTCGAGCTCTCAGAAACTTCGGTGGGTGTGGGACGTGACAGGCCACAGTCAAGGATATGGCCAGGGGAAGAGGGAACACGAGTGTGGGCCACTTACCCACTTCTGCCAGCTGGGTGGGGTCCTCTGACACAGACTCCAGTTTGGACAGGAAGCTTCGAATGGCCTTGAAGGCCTGTGGGTAGCAAGGGGCAGAGCTGGGGACTCCAGGGTTCCTGAGAGCCTGCCAGGCTCCAGGGCCCAGCCCCAGCTGTGTCTCACCTGGTCCCGCACGGATTTCTCGGGATCCACAGTGAGGCCGCAGAGCACAGGCAGGATCTTGTGGGCACAGTCGTTCATCGAGTAGAGGTTGTGGGTGGCAGCGAAGCCCAGGACACCCGCGACCCGGGACGGTGCAAATGGGTCCTTAGTGGCCCGGCTGAAGGCGGAGGTAAGGACCCTGTGTCTGGTCTGGCATGGGACAGGGAAGAAGGCTCCTGAGTGTAAGGTCAATATTGAGGCCAGAACCACCAGCCCTTACTTCCCAGAACACAGGCCATCCATGGGGCCCCCAGAGTGTGAAAAATGTGAATTAATCACTAACTTAAATTGGGAGAATTTACCTAAAACTCTGGATCTGAGCTTCTCTTCCCAGATCACTGGGCTCCATGCTGCCTCAGGGCAACAGGGACCAGAGCAGCAGCTGCCTGAGGGGCTGGGGCATGCGCCTCCCGTCCTACTGCCCTGCTGCCTTGTTCATTCCTGTTAAGGGTCTGGGGACAGCAGGCATCTGAGTTTACAAACTCTGCCTGAGGGGATGTCCACAGGCCATGGGCCAGGCAGGCCTAGGTTCAGATGCCAGATACGCCCCCTAGTGGCCGTGTGACCTGGCCCAACTCACTCTGTCCTCAGGAGCCCAGACACCAGGGCTAAGGGCACCTAGGGCCTAGGTATCTGGGAGGGTAAGAGCCCCACACACAGGATTCCTGGCCCTGGAGGAGGCCGTGGTCCTGCAACAGGGACAGGTTCCCAGCGGCTATGCAGGACACTCACACTGGCACTGAGGTAGGAGCCAATTTTGCCCAGGCAGACAGTCGTGTTGCAGCGGATGGGGCCCTGATCATCCTTGGCCTGCAGCCGTGCGAAGTGCTTCATCAGCTCCACATTGAGGTTGGCCTCGTTGAGCTTCGGGGCTAGAAGCAGCATGGACTATGGGCACAGGGGACAGTGGAGACAGTGGGCTGGGGAAGACAGAGGGCCACGTGCAGGAATGGCCTCCTGGCAGCCCTCAGCACAGCAGACCCACCAAAGCCACCACACCCACCTCCAGCCTGGGCCTGGCCTGACCCAGCATGGTGAGGAAAGGGACCCCCATTTCTCTGTTCTTCTTTACAGCAAAATCTCAACAGTTTGCACTCCTATCTCCCATTTCTGTCCTCTGCTCTCTTGCAGGCACTTTACCCAGACTTTCACACAAGCACCCCCCAACCCTACCTAGTTGGCTCAGGTTGAGGTCACTGATGACTTTCATGTTGCTAAATTCAACGGCCAACTCTGCATCCTCACCAAACTTGACCCTTAGCAGTTTTGACACCACTGAGATCTTCCTCCTCCTTGAAACTTTTGTGTCTGGTGTCTCCAGGACACCAGCCCCTCCGGCTTCTCTGACCTCGCTGGCTACTCCTTTTGCCGAGATCTTAATGTTCAGATACCCAGAGCTAATCTTCAGGCCCCTTTTATATCTAAACTCTGGCCCTAAGTGACCTCACCCATTTCCCAGCTTTAAATGCCCTCCCTTGAGCTGACAACTCCCAGGTGCATACCCCTAGGCCAGACTTCACACCTGCATAACCAGTAGTCACTCAACTGTCTCCATCTGGCTAACTGACAAAGCCAAAAGGGGCCTAACCTGCTCCTGAAAACCTGCCCCCCCCAACCAGCCTTCTAAGTAAGCGGCAACTTAACCTTCCAGTTGCTCAGGCCAGAATCATCAGAGTCATGTGACACCACATCCATCCATCAGCAAACACTGTCAGATCTACCTTTAGCATGTGGCCCCTTCTGGCCACCTGCTGCTAGCCACTGCCCTCCCCATCTGGGCCACAGCAACAGCTCCTAGCAGTGTCCTAGCTTCCACCCTTGCCCTGACGGTCAGTTCTCCACATTAGCAACAGGGCAATCCTTTTAAAACAAGTAAGACCAGGTCACTGCTCCACTCAACCCCCCCAGTGGCTCTTGTCTCACTCCCAGTGAATGTGGCAGGTGTCTGTCATGCCCCACAGGCCCTGGCCCCCAACCCCACCATTACCCCTAACTCCACCTCCCACAACCGCCTCAGCCACACTAAACTCTTCAGCCACTTCTACAGTCCAGTACATTCCAGCTCAGGGCCTGTGCACATGCCGTTCCTTCTGCAAGGAATACCTTTCTCAGATCCCCTGGTAGTGCAATCCCTCACCTCCTCGCCTTAGATGACACCTGAGTGAGGTTTTCCCTGACCACTGTTTTAAAACTGCAAACTCCTCTCCACGCTTTCCCTCAATTTCAAATATAATATATGTTTTTTAATTTTTTTTTTTTTTTTGAGACAGAGTCTCACTTTGTTGCCCAGGCTACAGTGAGTGCCGTGGCGTCAGCCTAGCTCACAGCAACCTCAAACTCCTGGGCTTAAGCGATCCTACTGCCTCAGCCTCCCGAGTAGCTGGGACTACAGGCATGCGCCACCATGCCTGGCTAATTTTTTCTATATACATTTTAGTTGGCCAGATAATTTCTTTCTATTTTTAGTAGAGACGGGGTCTCGGCTCTTGCTCAGGCTGGTCTCGAACTCCTGATCTTGAGCGATCCACCCGCCTCGGCCTCCCAGAGTGCTAGGATTACAGGCGTGAGCCACTGCGCCCGGCCTGTTTTTTAATTTTGTTTACTGTCTGGCAAGCCCTCGAAAGAAAGCTTTTGAGGGCATTGGGCTGCCTCGTACACTACATCCCAGCACAGGGGCTCAGGGCTGGGCACAGAGGGGTGCTCGGTGAGTGTCTGCTGAGCAGAAGACTGCAGCTGTATCCATCCTGCCTGCCCCCCAACCTCCCGCCAGCTGCCGAGCTGAACTCACAGCCTGGACACACACGCATACAGCGTGCAGGACAGTGCCTGCTCGGACCCATGGGCTAAAATCAAGGCCCCTGTGTCTGGGGTGAACGCCCTCTAAGCCTCAGAAAACCAAGGGTGGCCACTCTGGCCCTGGCCACGCTCACCTTGACCGTCTGCTCACGGATGGCAGGGTTGGTGTCCAGGAAGCCATGTACAACGTGGGGAAAGATCTGGGTGTTGACTGTTGGCTCGTCAAGGTATTGGATGAACTGCTCCATCTGTGGCCCAGGTTGGGATGTGAAAACAGTCAGCCCCTCCCACCTTCTCCCTGCTCACTGCCACAGGGCCACTCTTGGCTTGGTTCCTCCAATCAGCAGGGACTGGCTGGCCATGTCAGCCTCCCGAGCCCCTGCCTGTGTATTTGGCCTCAGGCCCATGTGGAGGGGTGAGGAGAGGCCAGGAGGGTGCTAGGAAGAGCCAGGGACGGGAAGTCAGAAGGCCTGGCTCCTGGTCCTGCTCAGCTGACCACCTGTGTCACATACCCTCTTAGAGCCTCTTCTGCCCCACTTTTATAGAAGAGCCCCACTGCCTCTTCTATAAAAAGGGGTATAACCCCTGCCCTACTCCTCCCTGCCCACCCACAGTGCCACGAGGAGGGCCGGTGCCTGTGGGAGCAGGAGAGGGAGTGGTACCTGGGAGCTGCTGGTACTCCCTAGCTCACAAGGTCCCCACCCATCCTGTCTGATGCTCCCAGTTGCCCTGAAGTTGGCAGGAGACACTCTACACCTGCTCTAGATGGCTAGAGTGGCCGAGCTAGGAGATTGTGGGTGGGGTGGGGGACAAGTTTGAGCCCTGCGGCCCAAAGCTGCTGGCGAGCCTTGGGCTTAGCTCGACCTCCTGAGAACCTGGCCTCACTGGGTCCCTCACCTGTGTGTATGTTTGGGGGTGGGGTTTCTGGGGTTCCTGTGCAGCCAGGGCAAGGGCTCCAGCCACCTGCCTGGAACTGGAGGTGAAGCAGGTGCTTCCCCAGCAACCTAGATGGGGTCTGGGTGGGACAGACTTAGGCAGGGACTGGCTGAAGCCCCCACCTGCTGTAGGAGGCGGATGCGCATGGCCCGATCGGTGGATGAGAACATCTTGACCACCACAGGGATGATCTTCTGCTGATACTCCTCAGCATTGAGGAACTTGCCCACCTGCAGGAAGAAGCAGGAAGAGGGGCTCAGCCACATCCACCGCAGCAGATGACTTCACTCATTCAACGTTCTTGGGCTCCCTGCTGATCCCCCTGGGCGGGAATGGGATGATGGCAGAGTCGGGGTGGGGGGCAGGCATTTCCCCCGCGGCCCTCTGCCCACACTCCCAGTTACCCCTGCCCTTAAGCTTTCTCAGTCAAGGCCTCGCTTGGGAAGCTGACGAAAGCTCTATGCCCCTCCCTGTAAACAGGCACCCCGATGCCACATGCATACAGAATTCTGCCTGCAATTTTGGGGGGTTCCCAGCTACCCAGGATTTGCTTGCTGTCTTCTCCCCTTCTAGCATGTCCTTCAGGGGCAAGGGTTCTCCCCAGGGTGGGCAGAGCAGGGAATGGCAGGTGCTTGTGGAAGGCAAGCTGAGGCCTAAGGAAGAGGAGAGGATTCGGCGCCCAGAAGTCAGGTGAGCTGAGTGCAGAGGGGGCTAGGGGGAGGATGGGAACATGGGAGGGGGTGCAGATAATCCCCAGGCTCTGGGAACTGGGGTGCACTGGTCAGATCAGAGGGGCTACGTGGGGAAATGGAGGAAGGGCTGAAAGCTCTGAAGCAAGGGGTCTGTGGAGAAAGGAGTTTGGAGGCATAGGGACAGCTGGTTGGGTGGCCCTGGCCTGCTGACCCACGGAGATGCTGACAGGAGACTCCTCATGTGGACTTGGGTCTGCTCTAACCAGGCTGCCCCCTACCCCAGGGCCTTCTCTTTGGCAGTTCATATGCACCCAGCCAGCTCTCCGGGCCCCACAGCTCCTGAGGCTCCAGGCCTCCCAGGTCTCCCCTCAGGGAGGCGCCTGGCCTCACTCACCTTGAAGAGGGGTGTGAGGACAACAGCGCCAGCATTGCCGAACTCGAAGGCGGTCAGCAGCTGGGGCAGCACCTTGTGCCGACAGAAATCCTCGGGGAACGAGTCCAGGCTCTTGCTCAGCTCTTGGAAGAACTTCTGCTTCTCAGTTGGCTCTTTGATCTAGGGGAGTGAGGACGGGACCCAGGGAGATCAGCCCGGTCACGGCCCACCCCCAGCCACAGGCGAGGACAAAGGCCACTACCGGTCTAAAGTAGCAGAAGTGGGTTCAAAGCCCAACTCTTCTACTTACCTACTAGATGACCTTGGGCAAATTCCTCTATCAGTAAAATGGGGTAAGAACTCTACTACCTCACAGGGTTGTTCTGGGGATTCAACCAGAAAATGCATATAAAAGCTGCCAGCACAGTGCCTGGCACACAGCAGATACTCAGTGACAGGTGTTCTCATTGCTGCCACCTGACCTGTTGCTAGAAGAGCACCCACCAGGGGATCTGGCCCTTCAACAATGCTGCCTCTACCACTCACAGCCACCAAGGTGTGAGTACCCCTAACCCCACTGCACAGATGAGGAAACTGAGGCTTAAAGAGGTGAGGGGGCTTACTTGGTCCCCCTGCCCTGGCTGGGATGGGCATGCAGTTCTTGGCAGGCTGCAGGAAGGCAGGGGTTAGTGGCAGTTTACCCCTGCACTGGGTCCTCCCACTGAGCCCAAACAGGCCACGCTGTAAGCCCATGGTCTCCTGCAGTCCTAACCTCCCTCTGAGGCGGTAATGCCCCCAACTCACATCTTCTGAGCACAGATTATCTCAAATAACTCTCCCCACAACTTTATGAGGTAGGTGGTAACACAGTCCACATTTTACCAACAAGGAAGCCAAGGCACAGAGAGGGAAAGGAGCTTGTCCAAAGGGAAACAGCAGGGAGGGTTTGACCCAGTGGTTGAGTGCCTCTGCAGTGCTGCATCTTTCAAAGAGATGCTGCCGCTCCCCCGCTGGAGAGGAGGAGGCTGAGGGTCAAGCTCAGCAGCCAAGAGTGGCCAGGCGGGGATTACAACCCGGGCTGTACTCCGAGTCCCGTGCTCTCTGCTCTACCCTGCACCAATAGCCACTGCTTGGCCTAGGAGAGATGACCTCTGGTGGGGGACAAGGAGGACCTGGGTGGCCTTTGAGCAGCTCAGTCCAGCATGGGAGGCAGGCTTGGCTCTGACCACAGGGTTCTCGGGGCCAAGGCCCACAGAGAGGCCAAATCACCTCCAAGGTCACACACGGAGAGTGGCTGCGTGGCTCTCTCCACCTGACAATGGGAAGGGGGCCCCTGGGCACTGCCCTCCCACATTCTCCTGGGGGCTGGCCAGAAATAGTCCATTTCCTATGGGGCACATTTTAAGGAGGATGGCAGCCCAGCAGAGCCAGCCATGTGAGGAGAACATCACGTAACAAAGTTCCTGCTGCACCCGCACCGCCCAGGAGGACACAGGGCCTCAGCATTTCCAGCAGCTTCTCCTTCAACATGCAGTTGAGGTTCCTCATACTCCAGAGGCCCTCCCTGCCCCCATCTGAATCAGGATTCCACAGACTCCACTCCATCCAGGTCTGTGGAAGCATCTGTCTCTCTTCCGCCCCCTTCCCCTGCTCCAGATTTTCTGCCATCTCTGTGTTCCCCAGACACGGCTGGGTCAGAGCAGGTGCGCAGAGCAGAGTTTCCCTCCTTCATGCCCCACAACAGCCCTATGGGCTAGCAGACGCCATGATCCTCCCCACTATACAGATACGAAACCAAGGCTTGGAGGTAAAGCAGAGAGCTCCCTCCTCACCCTCTCTCCATGTGCTGTTCCCTCTGCCTGGAACGCTCCTCCCCCATGGCCATCCCCATGGCTCCCACCTTCATGTCCCTCAGGCCACAACACAAATGTCACCTTCAGAAAGCCCATCCCAGAGCACCCACTCTACTATTTTCCTTTGCACACTTACCCAGGGAGCACAGGTTTTCTGTTTCATATGTTTGCTGTCTCTTCCCCAGTGAGAGTTCCCAAGGATGGGGACCTGGTCTGTTTATTCCTTGCTAGGTCCTTTCGGGCAAGGCTCTAGGTCTGCCTTGCCCTCCTCCTCACCGCACTGCCCACCCCAGCACAGGGTGTTGCACACATCAGGAACCAGAGCCAGAATGTATGGGGGCAGTTACTGGAGTCACAGGAGCTGTCACTAAGCACCTACTGTGTGCTGAACACTATACCATGTACTTTATTTTATTTATTTATTTTTTTTGAGACAGAGTCTCGCTCTGTTGCCCAGGCTAGAGTGAGTGCCATGGCGTCAGCCTAGCTCACAGCAACCTCAAACTCCTGGGCTTAAGCAATCCTATTGCCTCAGCCTCCCGAGTAGCTGGGACTACAGGCATGCACCACCATGCCCGGCTAATTTTTTCTATATATATTTTTAGTTGGCCAGATAATTTCTTTCTATTTTTAGTAGAGACGGGGTCTTGCTCTTGCTCAGGCTGGTCTTGAACTCCTGACCTCGAGCGATCCACCCGCCTCGGCCTCCCAGAGTGCTAAGATTACAGGCGTGAGCTACCACGCCCGGCCTATACCATGTACTTTAAATGCATGGACTCCTCGCCATGCTAAGTACCGGCTGAGTATCCCTTATCTAAAATGCTCAGGACCAGAAGTGTTTTGAATTTCAGATGTTTTCAGATTTTGGAACATCTGCATTATACTGGTTGAGCATTCCTAATCTGAAAATCTGAAATCCTCCAATAAGCACTTCCTTTGAGCATAATGTTGGCACACAAAGTTTCATGTTTTGGATTTTCGGATTCAACCTGTGCTATTGTCAGGACTGAGCTGCAGCCAAGGGCAGTCACAGAGCAAGTAAGAGCTAGAGCCAGGGATTGCCTAGTCCACTGGGTGCAATTGTGAGACCCTGAAAAGCAGAGTAGCAGGCAGAGGTGAGGAACATAGAGCCAAAGCCCAGGGTGGGTGCGGGCTCACCTGAATCTCTTCCAGAAAGAGGTTGGTCTCCACAAAGCGGTTGCTCATAAAGCCACCAGGTGCCTGGCAGTTCTGCAGGAAGCGGGCCGGGTTGGGACGCACCTTGGGGTTGGCTCCTACCAGCTCACAGTAATGGGGCACCAGTGATTTGGGGATCTGTGGCGGACAAGGTCAGTGTTAGGGCAGGGGTAGGTGGCAGGCAGGGTGGAACTGAGGTGGTACAAGCAGACAGCAGGATACTCACCTTCCCAGGGTTGCGTAGGGCTGCCGACCGAGGTAGGGACCCATTGAAAACTTCCCAGATGAGGCAGCCCAAGCGCCACATGTCCGCTGACCTGTGGCAGTGACCCAGAGCTGCTTAAGGCCCCACCAGCCACCAGTGTAGGCCTCCAACATGCCTTGGGCACCAGGTACCCACTGCATGGCAGGCCCTGGCTGTGTCCCTCAATTGACCCATCAACCCCAAGAAGCAGGTTTTATTAGCCTCATTTAACAAATTTAAAAAACAAACAAACAGAGGTTGAGAAGCAAAGACATCTGCCCCAGGTCACACAGCATTCAAATTCAGAACCACCCAACCCTAAAGCCTGTGTCCATCCTGCCTTACCACCCTGAGGATCCTGGAAGCAGATGAATGGTCCTCACTCCTGAGACCCTGGGTCCCTCCCCAGCCAGGCAGCAAAACTAGGAAATATCAACTAGTCTACGGGTCCCAAGGCTGCAGGGGCCTCCGACCAGGGCAGGTTGGGGCATGCTGCCCCCAATCACTCACCACTTTTCTTTGACCACCCTGCCACTGCTGTCAGCCAACTCCGGGGGGTCATACTGCTCGAGCTCCGGGATGCCCTTACGGGGCGGTCCCTCACCATTGCCCTGAGCTGAGTACATGTAATCCAGGCCCCCAAGCTTCCACTCGCCAGCTCGGTCCACGAACACAGCGGCCATGCAGACATTGTTGTGGATGAGGCTGCAGTCATTGACCAGGAAGCTGAGGGCTTTCTGGGGGTAGAAGGAGCCTGCGTCACATCCCAGTACCTGCAGTCCCCCCCAAATCCCTGCTGTCATCACCACATTCCCCCACCTCACCACGATCTGGTGTAGCCCCCAGGAGATCTCTAGCTCCTTCAGGTCACCAGCCTCCACTCGCGCCTTGAGGTACATTCCCAATGGGGTCACAGCCTCTGTCACTACGTGGAGGCATTTTTCTGTCTGAGGAATAGGACACCGGGATATCGGGGTGGGATGGGGGAAGTGGAAAGGGGGATGAAGGACATGATGGGGAGAGAGGTGGAGAAGAGGAATCCAAATCTGGGGGTGCTGGGGCACAAAGGGTGGAAACTGAGGGTCAGGAAGAGATTGAGACAGGAGTGGGCAACCAGAAGAAAGCAAGGAGGGGCAGAGGTGGGCAGACAGGGCAGTGGGTACCTCCAGCCCATCAATGTAAGCCAGGATGTTGGGGTGCCGGAGAGTTTTGAGGCGCTTGAAGGCAGCTTTGGCCACCTGGGTCTGGTCTTCTGCGCCAGGCTTCACATCATACACGAAGATGGACACCGGGCTGCCTGTGGCCTGGGGGAAAACAGAGGGACCTGAGAGGTGGGGGCCAGGCTGACCCCTCCGCTGGGCCTGGGTCTCACCAGATCCAGAGATGGTCCCCAGAGCTGTTTTGTGACCGGAAGAGAAGGACTGCCGGCCTGGTCTCTCCCCAGGTCAGCCCTCAGGGACTTAGACGGGCCCACGTGACCCCGGCCCGGTCCGCCTGTCGGTTCCTCGGTCCTTCCGCTCGCCACGTCGGCACTGCCCGTCTTCCTCCCCGGCCCGTTGCCCCGGAGGCTCCTCCGCCACGTCAGGCCGGGCGCGACGCAGCAGGGCCGGCGGCGCGGAATAGGCGAGGCCCAGGTCCGCCGCGGCCTGCGGAGCGGGACCGCACTCACCTTCTTGCGGCCGCGGTGCAGGGCCCAGGGCCCGGGAGGGCCGCCCTCGAGGGGTTCCGGGATGAGCTCGAACGGAAAGTCCCGGACCGGGTCCCGGGCAAAGAACCACATCGTCCCCGCCGCCGCCGCGGGCTCGGGCACCTCAGCTCCGGGCGCTCCCGACGCCCGAGCCGGGGCGGGGCGGGGCGGAGGCGGGGCTGAGGGGTGGGACCTGCGTCGGTGGGCGGGACCTCAGGACGGTGGGCGGGGCCGAGACCAACTCTCCGCCGCCGGGTAGCGCGTGTGGCTAGCTGGGTGCTGCCAGTTACAGGTCGCCCAAAGTCTGCGAGCCTCTGTGTCCTTATATCTACAGGGGGGGCGGTAATATAGCCCACTTCCCAGCGTTACTGTAAGGATGAGAGCTTAAGAAAGAACAGACGGATAGGGAAACCGAGGCAAAAAGGCGGAGAGAGAGGGGGACCGACCGACCGGCCGACGGCCGTGAAGGGGTGCAGTGAGGAGCGAGTCAGAGACTTAGGGAGGGAGATTGCCCCCACACCAGACGCTCCCTCCCACCAGCCCCCGGTCGGGGGAGGAGTCAGTGTCGGAGGGAGGGGGAGTGAAGGCAGAGAGGCGGAGCCGCGGAGAAGGAGCGTGGGTGACGGGCACAGAGTGAAGCAAATGTCCAAGGGAGGTCCAGGAAACCTGGCGCCAGAGTGGGGACACAGGGAAGGGAGGAAGGAGAGACTGAGGAGGAAGAGGCGGTGACTCCAGGAAAGGAGAGGGTGGACGAGGGCAGCTGGGCAAGTCCAGAAGAGACGAAAGCGCCGGGAGGGGCCCCAGCTTCCCTGTTCCCCTGGACCAGGCAGCCCGACTCTCTGGTCGACAGGACCCGCGGGTCTCCTCCAGGCCGGCCTGTGCTGTCAGCAGTGGAGTGGTATTCGCTCAGTCTGCCCATCACACTGGTGGGGATCCAGCCCCTAAGCTGGAAAGAGCCCTGTGTCCAGCAGGGGCTGGACAGGATATGGTTCCTCTGTGGGTAGGGTCTCGGGACCCAGGCTTGGGGACATTCCCTCAGCCACACGCTATGGGGTGCAGGTGAGATTCTAGAACTGATTATGAAACATCTGGTTGGGATGCCTTTGGGAGCAGATTCAAGGGCAGGGATGCCACAGTCAGGTAGAGATGGGTTCGAATTCTGCCTCAGCCCTTCACTGGCTGTGGGAACTCACACAGTTCCTTTACCCTCTGGGAGCCTCGGTTCCCCATCTATAACTGGGGTGAACGATGCCCTGCACCACACCTGACACAGAACAGCCATGCAATAGACACTCATTCTGTCCCTTTCCTGTGACAGTCATGTCTAGTTGGGATCAGCCACAGTGTTGGCTGTTTGGGACAGAACAGAAATCACAGCTAGACATCCTCCTGTGTGGCTTTGGTAGGAGGGAGGCAGTGACAGTGTGAATATGGAACGGGCGTGTTGAGGTGGAGAGCATCCTGTCACTGGAGGGGAGCAAGCAGAGGACATGAATGCCAGAATACAGAGTCTAGAATGTTCCCTAGTGAAGAGGTGAGCCACAGCCTGAGCTGTGTATCTGGGAGTATGGAATGATGGAGAGGGCAAGGCTGGTAGGGAGGTGATGCTTTGGGGTGGTGGTCATAGTTGGAGGGGAGAGGCCAAAGAACTTAGGGTTCATGTGGTGGCATTTAGTTAGTGGCACATTCCCTTAGCACCTACCAGATGTCAGGCCTGTGCAGGAGGAAGGGTAGGGCCACTGGGCTGGGGTTAGGGGGAAGCTGTGAGTCCTCAGGGAAAGAGGAGCAGTGGGGACATAGAGCAAAGCCTAGTACATGGGCAGAGGGCACCAGGAGACAGGGAGCCAGCAAAGGAAGCTGTCCCCAGATTCTCTGTTAATGAACCCTACTTCTGCACTGGAACTTAGCACAGGAGGGCAGCCACCTTAGGATGGGGGACAGCATTTGTTTCCCAAGTTCTCACCTTGTGCCTGCCCTGTACTCACATTATGAGCATCCATTTCATCACCTGTAAAAAGGAGGTGATACCAGCCCCTCATCGATACCCTAAAAGCTGGGGAAACCAGTATTGTTCCCATCTTACACATAAGGAAACTGAGGCTGTGAAAGCTCACACAGAAGTGGCAGAGTCTGAGCACTGTGCTGTTGTGCTGCTTGCTGCCTCCCGTGACAGTCACGGTGAGTTCAAGCTGCCCTACAAGCCCCACCATCATCTGTGGGTGTCCTGGGGCAGGCAGGCATGGCTTCCTCGAAGATGCCAGGAGGCTAACTCCTCAGGAGGAGATACAGGAGGATGTCCAGTGGACCGAGTCTGGAGACGGATGCGTCGATTCACATCTCATTTCTATTGGGTCTTGGGCAAGTCACTTGCCCCCCTTCCTCATCTGTAGAAGTAAAGAGAATAAAAGTAACTATATAAGTGTTCATTGCTGTGGTTGGTAGATGTATTTGGCCCCCTATAAACAGCATATTAGAGCTGGGTGCAGTAGTCCCAGCTGCTCAGGAGGCTGAGGCAGGAGGATCACTTGAGCCCAGGAGTTTAAGTCCAACCTGGGCAACATATCAAGATCCTGTCTCAAAAATAAAGCAAAATAAAAATAAATAAGTAGCACACTGTGGGGGGTGGGGTGGAAATGGAAGGACTTGAAAAGGAAGTTGTAAAAGAAAACAAAACTTGGTGGCATGGATGCAAAATAGAGGATGCGATTGGAAAGGCTCAATGTTGGAATTGCTTTATTAACTAGAAATCTTTAGAAGATGGCACAGGAGATGAAAGTGATCCACTAAGGCAGGAAAGTAAAACCCTCAATATTGTGCCTCTGACAAGTAGAGTGTCCAAGTCTCAGTGAGGAAAATGAAGCTATTAATATATTCTCACTCAGCATTAGGACAATGTTCTCAGTCTTGCATTAAGCTACCCACATGCTTTTATTTTCTCCAGGAAAGTGATGGTTCTTTACTGCCACTGTAATTTTTTGGTTATTATTAGGAGAGTAGTGTTCCTCTCCTTTCATGAGAGAGAAACATTTTTCAGTTACCAAATTGTTAAGAAGTTGTAAAAATTCTTTGGTTTTGTTTATTCAAGTAACATTCTGCCCTCAAACCATCATGGGGGGTGAGGAGGGATTTGGGATTCCAGGCACTGCTTGTGGGAATTAATTGGCACAACCTCAGGGGAGGACACGTTGGCAATACCTGTTAAACACTTGTAAATGCATCTCCTTTGCCCCAGTATTTCCACTTCTATAACTTCATCCTACATAAAACCTTGTTCAAGTCTGCAAAGACTTATACCAAGTTGTGTAGTTGTCAGGGCCTGGATTCTGAAGCCAGACAGCCTGGATTTTTATCCCAACTCTGCTACTTATAAGCTGTATAAAAGAAAATAAAAGTCTCAGGACCACCCCCGCAACCCCTTATGCAAAAGAGAAGGTCAAGCCTGGAGTCACGTGCTGCCCCATTCCAAAAGAAAAGCTGTTACTAGCATCATACATGGGCCAGATCCCCAGGGAAAGGTAAAAGGCCCTGGGCATCTACAAGGACTGCCCCATAGGTCATTCATAAGGCAATTCCTTGCTGGTCTCCCATAAACACAGACATGCAAATTGTAACTTTAGGTCTACAGCCTAAGTCTAGCTCCTAACAACTAAAGTCTGTTCGAGTCCACATTAATGTTGATTAGGAGTTTATCTTCCCAGGTGTAGAACAGACACAAGACAAGATCAAACATTTTTCTACCCACCCAGGGATATCTACATAACTGAGTCTTCCTTCACTCCCATTTTCTCTTTAAAGCTTCACTTCATCTCATGTAAAATATACATTTCCTGGGCCTCACAAGAATGTAACCATTTGCCTCACTACCCACCCCCTCCCGTTTTCCTTTCTGTTTGCCCTATCTCCTTAAATACTGAAGCTCCCAAATCACTCTCTGGAAAAAACAGTCATAGATGTGCTGTGGCTTGTGTTTTTCCCACGTTTGGCCTCAAACTTTGGCTTAATAAACCTCTATTGATTGAGCTCTTTGCCTCAGTCACCCAGTTATTTTGGATTGTCAGCTCTATGGCCTTGGGCAAATTACTTGTTCTCTATGGTTATATTCAGATGCGTTTTCTCATCTGTAAAATGGGTAGAGTAATAGTACCTACTCCATAGGTGTGGTAGGCTGAATAATGTCCCCCAAAGATGCCCACCTCTTAACACCTGGAACCTGTGAATATGTTACCTTATGTTGTAAAACAGACTTTGCAGACTGGGCACAGTGGCTCACGCTTATAATCCTAGCACTCTGGGAGGCTGAGGTGGGAGGCTTGAGTGCTTGAGACCAGGAGTTCGAGACCAGCCTGAGCAAGAGCAAGACCCCATCTCTACAAAAAACAGAAAAACTAGCTGGGCGCAGTGGTGTGCACCTATAGTCCCAGCTACTCAGGAGGCTGAGGCAGGAGGATTGCTTGAGCCCAGGAGTTTGAGGCTGCAGTGAGCTACGATGCATCCACTATACTCTATCCCGGGCAACACAGTGAGGCCATGTCTCAAAACAAAACACACAAACAAACAAACAAAACAGAGTTGCAGATGTGATTAAGGAGCTTGAGGTGGGGAGATGACGCTGGATTATTCGAGTAGGCCTAATATAGTCACAAGGTCCTTCTGAGAGGAAAGCGGGACAGCACAGTGGTAGGAGATGGGATGATGAGAGCAAGTGGCTGGAAAGCTGTGAGAAACAGTCGGGAGCGGGTGTTGCAGGCGCCTCTGAAACTGGAAGAGACAAGGAGACAATTCTCTCCTGGAGCCTTGGGAGGGATGCAGCCTGGCCAACACCTTCATTTTAGACTTCTGACCCCCAGAACTGTAAGCTAATAAACTGTACTGTTTTAAGCCCCTGAGTTGGTCATTTGTTACAGCAGCAGTAGGAAACTAATGCAGTAGGCATGCTGTGAGGATTCATGAGCTCACATGTAATTGCTTTGAATAGTGTATAGCACATGGTTCAATACATGCTGGCTCTTATATCAATCATAGGATTGTTTGTTTTTTGTTTTATTTTATTTTTTTGAGACAGAGTCTCACTCTGTTGCCCGGGCTAGAGTGAGTGCCGTAGCGTCAGCCTAGCTCACAGCAACCTCAAACTCCTGGGCTCAAGCAATCCTTCTGCCTCAGCCTCCTGAGTAGCTGGGACTACAGGCATGTGCCACCATGCCCGGCTAATTTTTCTATATATTTTTAGTTGTCCAGCTAATTTCTTTCTATTTTTAGTAGAGACGGGGTCTCGCTCTTGCTCAGGCTGGTCTCGAACTGCTGGGCTCAAACAATCCACCCGCCTCGGCCTCCCAGAGTGCTAGGATTGCAGGCGTGAGCCACCGCACCTGGCCAGGATTGTTTGTAATGTGGAAAACTAGAATAATTCAATGTTCAACAGGAGTGGAGTGATTCAAAACTCCATTTATGGAACCACAGCCGCAGTTAATAAAAGGCAGGTAGTTACATGGCATGGTAGTTACAGGTAGTTACATGGTGAGATGATGAAGATGACAGTGACGAGATTGCAGCTGTTTTCTGAGTCCTTGCTGTGTGTCAGGCACTAAGCTAAACACCCTCTCTGCATCACCTCTCTGGTCCTTATTACATTTTGAGGTAGGGAGCTGTATCAGTCTGCGTCTAAGCGGGTGCAAGAAACCACCAAGTTATTTGAACAGGGAAAATTTAAAGAATTAGGCTGGGTGCGGTGGCTCACACCTGTAATCCCTAAACTTAGGGAGGGCTAGGCGGGAGGATCGCTTGAGCTCAGGAATTCAGGACCAGCTTGGACAACGTAATGAGACCCCATCTTTAAATAAAAATTTACAAGTGAGGCAGGTGTGGTGGCATACACCTGTCGTCCCAGCTACTCAGGAGGCTGAGGTGGGAGGATCTCTTGAGCCCAGAAGTTCAAGTCTGCAGCGAGCTACGACAGTGCCACTGCAATCCACCCTGCGTGACAGTGAGACCCTGTTTCTATTCTAAAAAAAAAAAAAGTTAAGAAAAAAAAAGAATTATTGGCCGAGCGCGGTGGCTCACACCTGTAATCCTAGCACTCTGGGAGGCCGAGGCAGGTGGATTGTTTGAGCTCAGGAGTTCAAGACCAGCCTGAGCAAGAGGGAGGTCTTGCTCAGGGCCGTCTCTACTAAAAATAGAAAGAAATTATATGGACAACTAAAAATATATATAGAAAAAATATATATAGAAAAAATTAGCCGGGCATGGTGGCACATGCCTGTAGTCCCAGCTACTCGGGAGGCTGAGGCAGGAGGATTGCTTGAGCCCAGGAGTTTGAGGTTGCTGTGAGCTAGGCTGATGCCACAGCACTCTAGACCAGGCAACACAGTGACACTCTGTCTCAAAAAAAAAAAAAAAAAAAAAGAATTATTAACTGTAACAAGAGACTGGAGTAACAAGGGATTGGCTGGTACAAAGTAAAGAAGACTCCAAAGAATACAGGAATAGCAGAGATAAGGGGCAGCCCCGTCCCCAGGGCTGAGACAGAGCACCCAAGGAAGAGCTCCCTCTGCCCCCAGGTCTGAGATCCAGACCTTGTCGGAGGGAATGGCTGCGGTTCATAGGATAGCAGAGATTGCCCAAGTGCTGTGCTGGCCCCATGGAACTTGCTGGAAAACGATCCCCTAGTTGTTTACGGGGAAGTGTCTCACTAGAGGCACTCCAGTACTCCCAGGGTTGGGTGGGGTGCTGGGTGGGGGAGGCAGCCGAGGCTGAGTGCTGCTGGCCACTGTGCCCTGCAGGAGGCAGGTGCTGGAGAGGCCGAGAGGAGCGGGGCAAAGCCCGCAGCAGAACCTTTTCCTCCAGGAATGTCTCTCAGCACCATCTACTGGCAAAATTTAATATTCAGCCATCTGGGAAAAGAAAATTATTTGAAGGGCCCAAATCCACTTTCACAAAGCAGGCAAAAAGAATGAATTCGGAGATGAGAGGCAGTCATTAGTTCCATTTTACACAATTCCCATCAGAATCCCACTTTGTAGAAACTGACAAACTGATTTTAAAATTCATATGGGGAGGCTGGGCGAGGTGGCTCACACCTGTAATTCTAGCACTCTGGGAGGCCGAGGTGGGCGGATCGTTTGAGCTCAGGAGTTCGAGACCAGCCTGAGCAAGAGCGAGACACTGTCTCTACTAAAAAAAAAAAATAGAAAGAAATTATATGGACAACTAAAATATATATATATAAAAAATTATCTGGGGCCGGGCGCGGTGGCTCACGCCTGTAATCCTAGCACTCTGGGAGGCCGAGGCGGGTGGATCGCTCAAGGTCAGGAGTTCGAGACCAGCCTGAGCAAGAGTGAGAACCCGTCTCTACTAAAAATAGAAAGAAATTATCTGGCCAACTAAAATATATATATAGAAAAAAATAGCCGGGCATGGTGGCGCATGCCTGTAGTCCCAGCTACTCGGGAGGCTGAGGCAGTAGGATCGCTTAAGCCCAGGAGTTTGAGGTTGCTGTGAGCTAGGCTGACGCCACGGCACTCACTCTAGCCCGGGCAACAAAGCGAGACTCTGTCTCAAAAAAAAAAAAAAAAATTATCTGGGCATGGTGGCGCATGCCTGTAGTCCCAGCTACTCAGGAGACTGAGGCAGGAGGATTGCTTGAGCCCAGGAGTTTGAGGTTGCTGTGAGCTAGGCTGACACCACGGCACTCTAGCCTGGGCAAAAGAGTGAGACTCTGTCTCAAAAAAAAAAAAAAAAAATAGGAAAGAAGAGGGGAGTGGAGATTCATTATACTGAAAAAGGAAAAAGTAGTCATGTCTAAAAAGTGGTTAGATCAAGGCCAGGCTAGATGGCTCACGCCTGTAATCCCAGCACTTTGGGAGGCTGAGGCAGGAGGACCCCTTGAGGCCCGGAGCTTAAGACCAGTCTAAGCACCATAGCAAGACCCCATCTCTACAAAAACAAATAGAAAAAATTAGCCAGGTGTGGTCGCACGTGTCTGTAGTCCCAGCTACTCAGGAGGCTGAGGCAGGAGGATTGCTTGAGCCCAGAAGTTCAAGGTTGCACTGAGCTATGGTGACACCACTACACTCTACCCAAGGCAACAGAGTGAGACTCTGTCTCAAAAAAAAAACAAAAAACATAAAACAAAAATTGGTAGAACTTAGTAAGAGGCAGTGTAGTGAAAAGTTGGCACCTGAACGGACTTTGGGTGAGTTAAGTGGGTAGCAACACCAGAGACTGTGTCTAGGCCTTTCACACATGCACATACATGCTCACATGTGCACACATGCACACACACACGAGTTCGTTCAGGAGGGTATTGTCTTCATACTTTAGCCGAGTAAACTGGGGCATGGCCCCTGTGGTCAGCATCTTGAGGCAGCTCTTGGACTGGAAACGAGCAGACAGGACTCTGGGATCTCAGGGAACCTTCTGAGGGTGAGCCTTGGGCAGCCGTGGCGAGGGCAGCGTGCAGTCAGGCAAGGCTTCGTGGCTGAGCGAGCTTCTGGGCTGCGATTTGCACTGGAGATGGGAGAGGGAAATTGTCCAGAAAGGGCCAAAGGCGTTAGGGAAGGCTGAGACTGGACAGCAAGGGGCCGAGGGGAAGCAGGTGGTTCCTGTAGCAGGAAGGAAGGGACGCCAGGCAGGCAGAGCATCAAAGGCAGAAGGAAGGCAGGCGAGGAGGGCCTCAGATGGAGTCTGGGTGGGAACCATGGCCGCTGGGGAGTCCACAAAGGTGGGTGACCAGGGGAGGATCTTGGTAAGCTCCGTGGGTCTGGAGAACACCCTGGTGGCAGCAGCCTCGGGGGGAGGACCTGGAGGGCAGCCTCGTGCTGGGGCCACAGTAAGCTGGGCAGGGGACTGAGGGGAGAGGCAAGTTGGGCCTGCGGGACTTCTGGGCTGGGTACACGGTTAACGAACCCACAAGGGGTTTCAGTGTTGCCCGCCGCACAGAAAGCCGCTTACTGAGACGGCGAGGATTGTCAGGAAAAGGATTTATTTCTGTGGATGCCTCAACAGGGAGGGGAGGTTGAATTGCCTCAAATCCACCTCCCCGACCAACAGGGTCAGGGGGGTTTTCTGCAGGAGAAACGAACAATGCACGAGGGTGTGAGCATCATTGTGTGTTTGGGGTGGAGTGCAGGGCACGCAAGAGCAGTGAGAAATCACACTCGTACATACGTCCCATGATCAAAAAATGGCAGATAAGTCCGTCCCAAGTCAGAGATTTTAGCATTATAATGAACTAGGGGTTAATAGCGGTCATTCTTTCAGCCGTGTGCGCAGGCTCAGTGGGTCTTTGGGTGCAGTCTGTGGTGGAGTATCGCTTATTTTGTCTTCTCCGGACACACAGGTGGTGTGAGGCTTTCAAGGAGGTTCCACCATTCCTGGGAAAGAAACTCAAAAGAGAATGCATCAGTGCAACAGAAAGTTACAAAGTTCTGGGCAATAAATTTTGCTAAACCGTTCTCTATTTTCTGCCTCATTGAGACTAGACTGTAGCTGCTAAGTGCCCAGGGCTGAGCTAAATCTCACTGTCAAGGCCATTCAGAGCTGCCAGCCCCAGCCATAATGCGACCACTGAAAACTCATTTGAAATATGCGAGAACTGAAAACATTATTGAGAAAACATTTTCTTGCTTAGAGAACCGGTTACACCACCACCAGGAGAAATGGAGCAGCTGCGGAGGGAGGAGGCCGGGTTTAAGGGGAGTGGTGGGAGGGCTCCCAGGTGGAGGTGTCCAGCCAGAGTTGAAAGGGGGTTTGAGATTCCCCAGGGAGGAGACATCACATGTCAGAGCTACCCATGGGGACAGAGAAGAGGGCAGAGGGAGTTCCAGCATCCCCGCCCAGGCTTCCCTGCAACCCCCTCCATGCCCTCCTCCAGCCCACCCCCTACCTCCTTTCCTCCCAGCTCTGGGCCATGTGCCACTCCCTTTAGTATCTGCCATCCCTCCCTGTGTTGGCTCCATGAGGATGCAGACCTTTAACAGGCTGGTCAGGGACTGTGCCTAACTCAGTGTGTGTTGAATGAGTGAGCGAGTTGAGTGAGTGCCTGAATGAAATCACATTCAGGAGGCGGGAGGAAGAAACAGAGCCCAACACAGGCCAAACTACATAGAGAAGCCAGAAAGGCTCGCCCAGGCCCCTCCTGCGCACAGTCCCCAGGTGTCTCACTATGACGTTGCCCCCTGGGTGATCACTCACAAGGCCCACTGGACACCTCCTCTCAGACATCCTGCAGGCCTCTCAAGCTCAATGGGCCAAACCTTACCTGGTTGTCTTCACCTGCCCCCTGCACCTCCCGACCTGCTCTCTGTCTTGAAGACAGCACGGCTCCTTTCCCTAGACCCCTGCAGGCAGGAAACAGGGGGCCTTCCTTAGAACCATTCTCTCCCTGCCCGGCTGGGTGTCTGGGCCTGTAGAAGAGGCTGCTCCCTCCACGCCCTGGTCTCCTGACCTCCAGGCCTGCATCTCCTCTCCTCCCCTGCCTGCCACTGTAGCCAGAATCATCAGTCTTATCACCTGTTCCCCCGGGGGCAAATCCTTAGCTTCTCTGCTGTTCCAGGGCCTTAACCCCCAGCCTCCAACCTGCCATCCCAGGCCTCTCTCTCCTCTCCTCTCCTCTCCTCTCCTCCTCTCCTCTCCTCTCCCAGCCTCCCCTCCAGCCACTCTGGTTGGCAGTGCACTGCATCTGCATGGCTCCAAGCTGCTTTCTGGATGAAGGTTTCTGTCCTCTTGTCCATCCAGCAAACACCTATTCATTCTTTGAGGCTCAGCCCAAATGTCCCCTGCCCCTCTCTAGCCCGCCCTGAATTCTTCAAGTAGAAAGTATAGCTTCAGGCCGGGCGCGATGGCTCACGCCTGTAATCCTAGCACTCTGGGAGGCCGAGGCGGGAGGATCACTCGAGGTCAGGAGTTTGAGACCAGCCTGAGCAAGAGCGAGACCTCGTCTCTACTAAAAAATAGAAAGAAATTATCTGGACAACTAAAAATATATAGAAAAAATTAGTCGGGCATGGTGGCACATGCCTGTAGTCCCAGCTACTCGGGAGGCTGAGGCAGAAGGATTGCTTAAGCCCAGGAGTTTGAGGTTGCTGTGAGCTAGGCTGACGCCATGGTACTCTAGCCTGGGCAAAAGAGCGAGACTCTGTCTCCAAAAAAAAAAAAAAGGGAAAGAAAGTATAGCTTCAGTGCCCCACCAGTGCACGCTTCACAAGAAAGGCTCTCAGAGCCCTTAATTAAGCTTATTTTATGTGTGTGTGTGTGTGTGTGTGTGTGTGTGTGTGTGTGTATGTATGCATATATGCCCTGTTCCTGGTGACAGCACCCTGGGGAAGGTATTATTATACATGTTTAACAGAAGAATAATATGGCATTAAAGGGATTAGGTAATTTGCCCAAGTGTACACAGCCAGTGTATTCAGGAGCCAGGTTTAGAGTTTGAGTTTCACGTTGTTGTAGAAAAGCCAGTGATCATTTTTTCATTCACTCGCTCTCCTCCAAGACTTGGAGCTGCTGAAGGGTGTCCGAGACTCCTTTCCCTGTGCATCCTGAGCAACTTCTCAGTGCTTGGCACACAGTAGGTGTTCAGTAGGTGCTTGGTTTTGTGTGTGTGCGTACCCTTTCTCTTACAGCCTTATCCATGTACCATAAACTGTATTTGAAGTATACAATTTGATGAGTTTTGTCATACGTATACATCCATGAAGCCAATACCACAATCAAGAGGATGGACATATGTATCACTCCCAAGTGTCCTTGTGTCAAGGAAGTGATCTGCAGTCATCATATAGCTTTCATTTTTGAGAATCTTATATAAATGGAAGCATACAGTATGTATTTTTTAAAACTAGCTTCTTTCTCTCAACATAATTATTTTGAAATTCCTCCATATTGTTGTGTGTACCAGTAGTTTGTTCAAGATTTAAAACTTCTACTCTTCAAAGACACTGTTACAAAATGAAAAGACAAGACACAGACTGGGAGAAAATACTTGCAAAATATACAATTGGCAAAAGCTGCATATTTAGAATATGTAAAAGCTCTTACAACTCAACAAAAGATAAGTATCTCAGTAACAGTATAGGCAAAATCATAAATGGGCACTTCACCAAAGAAGATATACAAATGGCAAATAAATGCCTGAAAGGATGCTCAACATCATTAGTCATAGGGAAATGCAAATGAAGCTATTCTATAAAACCATAATAAGATACCACTACATATCCACTAGAATGGCTAAAATTTAGATAGAGGTCTGTCTGTACCAAATGATGATGAGGATGTGCAGCAGCAATTGGAACTCTCCCTACACTGTCGGTAGGAATGCAAAATGGTACAACTACTGTGGAAAACAGTTTGGAAATTTTTTTTGAGATGGGGTCTCACTCTGGGGTTTGTGTGTGTGTGTGTACCCTTTCTCTTACAGCTTTATTGATGTACAATAAACTGCAAATATTTGAAGGCTGGAGTGCAGTGGTGTGCACACCACCATGCCCAGCTGATTTTTAAATTTTTTTGTAGAGATGGGGGTCTTGCTATGTTTCCCAGATTGGGCTCCAACTCCTGGCCTCAAGTGATCCTCCCACCTCATCCTCCAGCCTCCCAAAGTGCTAGGATTGCAGGCATGAGCCACCGCCCCTAGTGGAAATTTCTTTCACAATAAGTATACACCTACCATACAACCTAGAAAAACCCGAAAGCTTATGTTCACACAAACTTATACACAAATATTTATAGCAGCTTTATGCATAATTTCCAAGAACTGGAAACAACTCAAATTTATACCAACAGGTGAATGCATAAAAATTATGGTATCAAAAAGAAAAAGAAATATAGTATGTCTACAATGGAATACTACTCAGCAATAAAAATGTTGAAGGGGCCGGGTGCGGTGGCTCACACCTGTAATCCTAGCACTCTGGGAGGCTGAGGCGGGCGGATTGCTCGAGGTCAGGAGTTCGAGACCAGCCTGAACAAGAGCGAGACCCTGTCTCTACTAAAAAAATAGAAATTATCTGGACAACTAAAATATATATATAAAAAATTAGCCGGGCATGGTGGCGCATGCCTGTAGTCCCAGCTACTCGGGAGGCTGAGGCAGTAGGATCGCCTGAGCCCAGGAGTTTGAGGTTGCTGTGAGCTAGGCTTACGCCAGGGCACTCACTCTAGCCCAGGCAACAGAGTGAGACTCTGTCTAAAAAAAAAAAAAAAAAAAAAAAAAAAATTTGAGTGAACAGGTTTTGACCGGACAGTGCATGCAATACCGCATATGGTCACTAGAGGGCAGCAAAGCCCAGTCATTTCCAATCCCATCGCTGTCTCCTATGGCTACCCTTCTCTATTACAGCAGGCAGCAGGGCATTATTCCCATTTCTTTTTTTTTTTTTCTTTTTTTTTTGAGACAGAGTCTCGCTCTGTTTCCCGGGCTAGAGTGAGTGCCGTGGCATCAACCTAGCTCACAGCAACCTCAAACTCCTGGGCTCAAGCGATCCTACTGCCTCAGCCTCCCAAGGAGCTGGGACTACAGGCATGCGCCACCATGCCCAGATAATTTTTTTCTATATATATTTTTATTTTTATTTTTTTTTATTCTTTTTTTTTTTTTACGTTTTTCTTTAATCAGACCTGTATTCAATTTTTTATTTTTTTTTATTTATTTTTTTATATATATATATTTTTAGATGTCCATATAATTTCTTTCTATTTTTAGTGGAGACGGGGTCTCGCTCTTGCTCAGGCTGGTCTTGAACTCCTGAACTCAAACAATCCGCCCGCCTCGGCCTCCCAGAGTGCTAGGATTACAGGCGTGAGCCACCGCGCCCGGCCTATTCCCATTTAAAGAGTGGGAAAACGGAGGCCTGGAGAGAGCAGGTGACATCCCCAAGATTACCAGCTTGTCAGAGCCAGTATTCTGGGCTTCCAAATCAACAACTCAACTACACTCTCTCAGATGTCTTCTCCTCACAGTGTTCCCTCCCCCTAAATCTTCTGTCTCCTGATTTCATCCCTTTACTGAAGTCAGGTCCGTGCCAACCAGCCCTTGGTCCTGCACCTCGGCGGCTGGAGAGGGAAGGCTTAGAGAGGTTCAGGAAAGACACAGCTGCACTTGAGTCGGGATTATCAGGATGATGCAATCCAAAAAAGTGGGAGCACCCTCTGTACAGCCAGAAGAGCACGTGAAGGCTATGCCTGAGGCGTGTATATTAAGACCAAGCCCCTTGATTTGAACATAACTTTCTGGGGAATTTATGCTCTCCATCCCCTTTTTGTGCTCAGAGGGTGGAAATGGCTTCCGGCCTACTTCTCTGCCCTGTCCTGTCGCTAACTCTTTATCTGCGTCTGCTCTTTACGTTTCCAATCCTGGCCAGCTTCCAGCTTAGCAAAGGAATCTGCAGCCCCTGGCGAGTCCCCAGCCCCTACTCTTACTCCTTTTGCTCTCCAGTGAAGTCTTCATGCCTCCACGGAGGCTCCAGCTCTGGAAAAACAACATCTTTCTCTGTAAGATGCTGAGACTGGGCACTTAAAGAAGCCTCAGGGGACCATGGGGGGTCTAGTTCAGTTTCTCCCATAACCAGGGAGAGTGCTGCTCCCTGTCCATGAGGTCACTTCAGGGGAAGGGAAAGTGCGTGGCCAGGAAGTGCACGCGCTGGGCAGGTTGGAGATCGGTCTGCTGCTGAGATGCCTGGGCCATTGATTGCTTCACCTATGAAAACAGCAACATAGTAGTTGAAGGATTGGAGAATGACTGACTAGGGTTCAAATCCCAGCTCTGCTGTCTTGCAAATGACTCAGTCACTTCCTATTTACAAAACTTAAGGCCTTCCTGAGTTGAGAGTTCAGTAAGAAAAAGGTAAGTCTGCTTGTCAAGGCCCCTCCAGGGGGCTAAGGGCGTGGCCAGTTTTCACAGGCTGGGGATGAAGTGCTGGGTGCAGCACCGTCTTCAGACCTGGATGCCAACCTCTCCCAGGTCAGACTGGGTCTGCTGGGATGAACCTCACACTCCAGGGAGTGGGGTCCAAAACCTCTAGGTGATTTGGAGGGTAGGTAGGTACGGAAAGTGTTTCACCTACAACAGACAGGTAGCATCACTTGGGATGCTGTCCAGTTCTCCCAATAGCAAGCTGCTGCTAAGTAACCCAGCGGAACACCCCATGGGATGAGGGAACCACGAGACTGACCATGACAACTGGTAAAGGACAATGTGGATCATGGATCACCCAAGACTCAAGGGTGAGAGGACCAGAGAGCTTAACTGGTTTATAAACATAAAAGGCATTTTTCAAAGCAACCATGGAAACACCTTATCCCCACCCACAACTGCTTCTCCCTGCCCCAGTCCAGCTCACAGCCACTGCTACTTTGAACAGTGTAAAGGAAGCTGCTTAAAGTTCCGCTTTTTCTGTTACCCGTTACCCGGATTTTCAGTAGACCACTCCCCCTAAGGGAAACCTATGCTGTGTTCATGTATTAGACGACCAAAGAGGAACAAGGGAGAGAACCCACAGAACACCCATCTTTCCCGATCTACTCATAGATTTGACTTACACACAAAAGAACCACACCAATGAAGAGCTTTACAATTTTTATTACATAAAATCATTGAGTTCCCAATCGTGGGGCTTTTCCAAACACTAGCTGCATGGGTCTACCTGAAAATTAAAGACAAGGCAGTTAATATTAGGTTCTCATGTAAATACAAATATACAACAAAGTCAGGCTTCTGATAATTTCATCAAAGATGTCTATAGCTTGAAGGTATTTTGCTGTTACCTTCCACCTCCCAAAACTGCAGAGCCTAGCACCTGCCAAGAACAGGAGGAAAATGGAAAGAGTTCTGAAGGCAGATTACAGTTAAGCAAAGACGCCGCAGGGATTTGAACCCCGTCCTGGAAACCAGGAGTGCCAACCACCAGCATCTTTTGCTTTTTTTTTTTTTTTAGCTAGGAAAAGGCCAAAAAGCAAAACCTGAGAGAACAAAAGACTTTGTTTTCTCAGGAAAAGAAAAACCTTTACAACCCTACTGAAGAGCACTGGACAATCTGCTTCCACTAAGATGCTACCTTGGCCAAGTCTGTTATGTTCACCTGAAAAAGTCTTAGCAGAGAATTTTTGCATTCCCACCCAACATCCCTCTCTCAACCACTACCATACCTATCTTCTTCCACTTACAAGTTGTATGTTCCCACCCAACATACAGTTCTTGAACATGTTACTTCTCCACTTAAGTTGCCTTTAGTCACTGGGTAAGTGTTACACACATAAATCATCTGTTATTTAGCTGTGGTTTTAATAATGTTCTAACAATTTGCAGGCAAATTAATGGCCTTTTCTAGTTGTGCAACCCACCGAACACCTCGGCACCATTGTTACCTTGAGACCGATTACGATCATGCCCTGAAGGATCCAAGCTAGCGGCTGCATCGAGGTGAGGGGTGATGGGTCTGTGCTAGGCCAAAGGCAGGGGGTGGTGACGTGGCAGAGAAGTCGCTTGTGGGGAGACCTTGCTTTTAACAGGCTTCTGGAAAAGCTAGGGAAAACTGGTTGCCCGCTTTCCCCCTTTCCCTCCCCTTCAAGCACCACTTGGGATTTGGGCTTTATGAAGAGCTGCTATAAAAACAGCTTACTTCGATGTTAAGATAAGCCCAAGGGTACACAAGCATTCCTTAGGATGCTACATTCCAGAAAGTGGGTGTTGAGGAAAGTCCTCAGTGCTAATAAAAATTGGGTTATGAGGCTGACACCACTTTTATTGACCTTAGTGTAATAGCGCTTTGTTGTCTCTCTTGCCACAGGAAGGCTCCATGGTTGTCCTACTTTAAGCCTTCGGTGCCTTTAGTGAGGGATACCTGAAAAATCTTAAAAAAAGGCTTAGCGCCCACCTCACCCCTCCACCCCCACGCCAACACACAGCTCGCTCACATGCTAATCACTCCAGCATAAAGCTGAAGTCTATTCAACACTGAATTATTCACCCTTAACTGATCTGACTTTGTATGTAAGTATAGAAAAAAGCTTGTTCACCTGTTGTCCTCATTTTGTCCACTGGTGAATTCACCTGGAAGCTCCTTCTATAGTCTGAAGAATACCATCTGAAAGAACTAGTGGTTCCCAATCCCCACGTTTAAAATGGAATGTTTTGTTTATTTAAAGTAAATAGGCTATTTTTTTCTTACTGGGTCTGGCTTCTCTGGCCCTTCGCATACGTGTCTGCTGTTCTGAATGTTCCTGCATGTAAGAATTAAGACCAAGGGAGGGGAGAGAGAAACCCACACAAAGACAATGCACTAAGATCACTGAACTATTAAACATTTCCACTTGCCAGTTAAATTTCTTGAAGACTGTTGCTTGTTTGGAATTTATTTCTTGTCACTGATTTTAAGGTTGCATCTGGAAGAGACTAAAGGCTTCAGTGCCCCCACCAACCCCCCTACCAATGAACAAAATGCATTTTACCTAAGGAAGCACAGCAAAAGGTACTTAGCTTCAATCACAAACACGACTGCTTAAAGATGCAGAAATTTCCTCAACACTCAGCCTTTATCACTCAGCTGGATTTTCCTTCAACAATCACTACTCCAAGCATTGGGGGAACACAACTTTTAATCATACTCCAGTCGTTTCACAATGCATTCTAATAGCAGCAGATCAGAACAGTACTGCATTATTACTTGCCAACAGAACAGACAGACCTGAGGCCAAGACAACTGCATTCTCTGTGAAGTCTGTAAAAAAAAAGCTAAAACAAGTAAGCCCCACCCCCTCCTCCCTGCCCTCCAAATTCCAGGAAAAAAAATTTACTTGAGTATGCTGGTAAACTCATTGCAAGGTCTCACACGCTCACTAGGAAAACAGAAGGCAGAGCCAAGCAAGTCAAAATTCTCAACAGCTTCACGAAGCCTCTGCAAAGGAAAATTCTTTAAAAACCCACAGCCCCACCCCGCAAATGCCTGTATAAGTGTAAAACATTGGCTAACACTTGATTATAAGCACTTAAGATAAACATGCAAACTTTGGACATATGGAAAAATATTACTTTAGTTTAACCACTGTCGGTTTATATATAGACCTGACTTTCCAGAAACAAAAGGTGTAGTTACCTTTCACTCTGATCATAATCTCCCACCTGTCTAAGAGGTATTTACTCCTTATTTAGAGGGGCCTCTATTGCCATGTGCCTGGAATTATATGCTCATCATTTTATGAAGAATAAAATGTCTTTCCTTTATGAAGAATAAAATTTGTATTTCCTGCCTTAAGTTACATTCCTTCTTCTGCTCAATTCCTGATCTTGTCCATTAAAGAGTGTTCGCAGACAAAGTTTCTGAAAGATTAGAGAAGAATCCCCCCAAGATTGCCCCAACACTAACTACAAACAATATTTTATTTAAATAAGGAGACAACTTTCTAAAAGTATACATTCTCTAACAAAATAGTTTATTATCATGAATGATTTAATGGTTTTCTACACAATATACATCACAACATTTAAATTTTAGCAAGATTAACATCTGATTCTTAACAGCACATTACACTATCCCTTTCACAGGATCTTCAGAGATTCAACGCTAAACGAATTTCCTTAGTTTTGCAGGCTTTACAATTAAGGCACTAATCACTTGAGAGGCCTTTAAAGAAAGATGCAAATGCCTCTGAGTGAGGTGTATCCCATCATGGAAGCCCACAGGCTAATTTTAAAAAGGCTGAATGGGAAAATTCCTCACAATCCTGAAATCCCCAAAGGAAAGGGGTCAGGAAAAAGTGCCATAGTTGATACTTAAGAGACCTCCACAGCACTTATAATAAGCACTTATCCCTAAAACATGCAATACTGCAGATGCAAATTAAACTTATCTGTTAACAGCTGCCTGCTGTTTTCTGCTCCCAGATGAAATGAAGCAACTCTGATTACGAAGAGAAACCTGTCTGAGGCAAACGAAAGATTGGCACACAGCACAGCCTCCTCAATCCACTTGATCCCAATTCATCTCTGAATTATTTCAGCTTCTTTTATTCCAGGATTAATGTAGTATAATGATTTTCATTTCTTTTCTTTTTTTATTCTGCTTTTCTAAAAGCAGTATTTTGTGATGGACATTTGATCTTCACTGTATTTCTCATCAATTCATTATTTTTGTGGGTATAGCTTGATAAGCCATAACTTTAAAATGGTAGATTCCGTAACTTTAAATTGGTAGTAGCTTTCATTTTCTTAAAATTTTTTTGGCATATGCAGATTATGTTTTCATCAGTAGTAAAGATCTCAGGGTTATGCTTATTCCCCAATGGAGGTATGACATATAATCTTTTCTGCCTTTACTTATCATTCACCAAGGAGCTGTTCCCTCTGCATCTAGGCCTTCATACTGCCAGGCTGGTTATGACTCAGTAGATGTTATCTGAAAAAAGTCTACAGAAAAAAAAGGTTTCCCCTCCCTCATCGACAAAAGCCCACCCTCTGAGACATTCAAGCCGAAAGACCACAATTCTTAATTATGATTTGCAAATAAAGATACAAATTTAAAATACACAATTCACAAAATTTTTGAAGCATACCTTAACATCTTGTTTTGCAGTCATATACAGGAAAAATATTTTTCCTACACTAAAAAAACTTGCTTTCACACAACTGAAAATAGACTCTTACTTGATAATATAAAAGCTACCACCAGAAGAAATCCCTTCGGGATCATTAAGCCACTTCCTTTGCTCTGAAGTTCCTATAGTAGTATTAAGTTATATTATATCACCTGAAAAAAATTCCAAAAGAGAACCACACACTACCATATCCAAACAACTTTAGCGTTTTAAAAAATTCCCCAAGATTGTAGTTACTGTCAGCCCAGTGGGCCAGACCAACCCCCAAATCCAATACTTTCCTTTCCCCAAGCCCTACATTATGAGGGGGTTGAGTTATCAAATTATGGTACTTTCCTTGCCCAAATTAATGCACTGGTACACCCAGTGGATCTTCATGAACTTTCCCAGCTGCCCAATTCAAAAATTGGGGTAAACAAGAACTAGAGAATTGTGAGTTACTTGCCAACTCAGAAGTTGAGATTTCTTTAAATTTTCCATCCTAAGTACTGTATTTAGGTTCTCTGGCATGAGTTATCTGAAATCATAAACTAAACAATTACCTAAACCCACCCCCCCCCATCCCAACCGTAACAGGCCATTGCCAACTACTAATATGCCAACACTTGCCCCTCCCCTTTAATAAAGAAGTAGTTTAAAAGTCATGTTATTTGAAAACTTAACTTCAACATTTGGCCTAGTCAAGCTCTTCTGAAGTTCTCCTGAGATGACTGAATATGAACCAAAGCTGCACTGTGCTGTACTTTTCAGCTTCAACTGGGAATACTCTTCCAAGGATAAAGGCAGCTCCAATCCCTGAAGGTGTTCGTGCCAACAGCATAGCCGTACACTCCTTCTCTAACCCAGTTTGCCAATAGTACTATAGCATCTGTGGAAAATCTTAGAAAAAAACATTTTCTCCCCCACCCTCTCTCTTCCCTGTTAAGACCATCCCAAAATACTTGAAGTAAAAACAGCAAGTTTAAGGGGTTAAGCACTTTAAAGTCTGATTAAGGGGAGGGGGGAAAGAATAACTACCAGCCATTTCTCCAATGGACAGCTCCTCCACAGACCTCAAATTGAGAACTACTCATGCTCTAGTTTCTATGAACTGTAAACCTGCGGTGTTCTGATTATCCTGATACTGGATTTTCTTGTTTTCTGTTACCTTGAGTCATTTGCCTTTAGGATTCTAGACAGACCTAAGGGGAAAAAAAAACTCAGAACATATTTGCCCCCACCCCCACAAAAAACAACTCCCTCCCCAGTTACACACCCAAACTCCACATTCAGAAAATTATCATTGAGGGTGAGGAAAGAAAAATAGGTCATCTGTTCACAAAATTGAAATACTTCATTACCCCAACTAAATATACTAATTGCTTACAAATTTGCTGAAATTTTGCTTCAAAGTTGATTCTATCAAACTTAGTTTTCCTCAAATTGGTTTAAAAAAAGAACAAAAAACTTGCCATCTACCATTCCTCCAGGCCTTGGCAGTCTGCCCTCAAAAGCTTCAGACAAGATGCATGAGAACATAAGCCTGAAAAAGAGAAACCTACAACACCCGGAAATCGGCCTACATCCCCATATAAAATCCCTTCATAGTGAAGTACGTAACTCCCCCCATTACAGTAGGAAAATAAAGGTTACCATACTCAAGTTCCAGAAAAACAACTTAACGCCGACCTCACGGATTTTTTACCAACCACTTGCACTCCCTGCTGCCTTGCACACTGGCATGCCGGTCTAGGATCCTCTATCTATTCTCCACACCGCCTGCTCGCCTCCTCCGTGGGGTTGCCAAGCCACGCCGCCTGCTAGCTTCATCACCAAATCGCACCGGCTCCTTCCTGGAATCCTCTTTCCTAGCTTCACCACCAATCTTTAGGGCTCCTTCCTTCTTCCTAGCTTCCTTCACCACATCGCACTGGTTCCTGGACTCCTCTTTCCTATCTTCACCACGAACTGCTGCTTGCTCCTCAGTCCTAGCTTCACCAACACTGGTTCCTGGAATCCTGTCTGCTGCTCCTGTCTTCCTAGATTCACTGAATCCACTTCTGCGTAGCACCTGGGTCAGCTGTCAATTAATGCTAGTCCTCAGGATTTTAGAAATCTTAGCTCAAAGTCCAATGCAAAAATTTTAAGTTGGTAGTTATTCTTGATCTCGAATTACACTTGTTATGAAAGTCCTTTAAAATTTTAAAACTAAGCTACTGTATTTCAGGCCTTTCAAATTCTTCTAACTCTTCCAAAAACATTCTGCCTTAGTATTTATATTACTTCAGTCCTTTCAGTAGCTTTTGATGTGATTTTTAACCGATTTCCCTTCTAGCTTCAAATATTCTTCTAAATTGGTCCTGTCTACAGTAGATTACCCTCATCTTCGCCTTCTAAACTTCCACACCACCAGAAATTAAATTGATGGGCTTTTGAAAGAAATTGATTGCTATTAATTTCCTGATTTTTTTTCAGTGCTTGTATTTTATCCAATTTTTGGCTTTAAATTTTTCTATCTTCTATCTTGACGTCTATCTTGTCTGCTTGTGTTCTTCAATAGTTGTCTTAGCTTCTATTTTTCATTTTCTATCTGAAATACTTGACAATATTTTCAATTCATTGTTTCCTAGTTTTCTTTGTAATATTTTAGTTGCTTGTTTTTTAGTTTGTCTACTTATTTTTCTGCCTATTTAAATTAGCTTTTCTTCTAAAGTCGTATTTTTATCTTCTAGTTTTCCTATCTTCTCTACTTCTTCTCTTCACCTTCCTGTACTTGTCTTCGAGCTTTCCACTTCAAATTTCTAATTTCCAAAATGTTTTTAACCTACCACTCCCATTTTTCCTATTTTCGTCAGTTTTTAGTAAATAACGCCTCACGATTAATAAGGCTTTAAATGACGCAATTCTTCCTGCGTCCTGAATTTTAAGGTCTACAGTATGACCACTTCAATTTAACCTCTTTTTAAATGGCTGCCTTCAAATCGTTTTAACCACCTGTAAACTTGACTTTTTAAATAGCTTTTAGGTTCTGTTTAAATCACCTTCGTTTTAATAATCTACAAGGTTGCCAATCAGTTTAAGGTTTTCTTAATTCAGGACTCTGTAGTCCTTCCTCAACAATTTTTTTTCTAAGATAGGTTTTTTACTCCGTGAAGAAGCTTCATCTCTTAAACCTCCATCATGTTTTACATCTTCTCCTTAAATTATTTTTAAGTCTTCATACTTTCTCTTAAAATCTTTTTTAAGTTATCAAAATTACATTTAAAACCTGTTGCTAAGCAATATCTTAGTAAGTTATTAGCTATTTATATTTCTTGACAACTGCTTAAATTTCTATCTTTTTTTTAAAGAGAAACACTTATCTGCGGCTTCCCCAAGCTGTGCCTTCCGCCTCTGCAGGCGCCTCTGCGCCCGCTGCCTGAATGCCTGCCGCAGAGCCCCAGAGATGTGAATTTATAGACGGAGGACAGCTCACGCCACCGGAATTCAATAACCTTCCGCCGCCTTTGTGAGGGAAGCAAAAATAGTTCCTCGGAAGGGTTAAAAATAGATACCGATTTTACCAGGCTTTCTAGAATTTTCTTAACAGTTTATGGAACTTAATTGCAAAACTACATACCCAGAAATACTTAAGACTTTCTAGCCAGAAGATAGATTTCAGCCGAAAATGGGCAAAAAGATGAAACGCTCCTTTAAATATGTCATCAAACAGCTCACAAAAACTCAAGAGCCATTACTTGGGAATTTTTTTAACAGCTCTTAAAATACCTTTTGTGTTTTCTTGAAGTACAATAAATACTATTTACCGGTCTTTGAAATAAGGTTAAAAATGGGTTGGATGACGGCTTTAACTTCCATCACATAACTGAGCTTCACCCTGGCAAATTCACTGCAGCCAGTTGAGAAAAGACAAAGTGTCAACTTTTCGCCCCAAACTGCCTGAGATCCTACGAGTTGATCCTAAACTTATACCACACAAGTTTTGTTCGCCCTTTTATTCAAGAAACCTGAGCAGCATGGGTTGAAACGTGAAAACCCACTTTTAGAAAATTGAGACATTTAGAAAATGTCACAAGCTGCCCCACCATACTGTGTGGTCTCCTGCAATAGAGCCGCGACCACACTCGGAGGCCTCCCACAACCGGGGGCTGTCACACAACCGAAGAGGCTCAGGCACTTCCTGTGCTTTTTTCTGAAGTTGGTAAACGTCAGCTGGCCCCCTCCATCCAAGCTACCTGCCCATTTTCTACTGAGCTTGAATTAATAAACTCTCTGTTCCTTGCAAACATGAACCATTTCTAAGCTTCCAGGCTCATTAAAGTTCCCAAAAGCCAAATCGCGCCCTGGATATCAACTTTAAGTGTCCAAGTATCCCCAAAAAGGAACTTGGCTTTGCCTCAAGATACAGCAACCTTGGTCCTCAAGGATTTATTAAACCATTGCTTATAGGTTTGCTTTTTTAGGGTTTTGTATTTTACGGGTTCTGATGGTTGGCTCTGAATTTAAGACTTTTTAAATTGGAACTGGAGGAGAAAAAGTTTTTCTCCATGCCCAAAACCCCCTTTTTGTCACAGTTTGAGCGGTTTTATTTTAAAGAACGCCCCCGGAAGTACCAATCTAAAGGGACGGCGGAGTTATCAGCACAACTCAGGCTGCGTCCCCGGGGCTCATAGGAGAATCCGGGCTCCGGGCGAGCCCGAGGCTGCTCAGACACTGCCTTCCACAGCTCTAAAATGGCCGCGGCGGCTGAGAGAACCGATAGGCCCGGGCGAGGCCGAGACTCTCCCAAGGTCCCGTCCGTTCCCAGAATCCTTGGCAGCCCGGCCCCGGCCCCGGCAGAGAAAGAGGGGGAGGGGACAAAGACTGGGGGAAGGGCGCTGCACCAGCACCCGCGCCGCGCAGGGATACGAGGGTCCGTGAGCCGCCCTCGCTTTGTGGGCGCTGCCGGTTCTAACCGGCTCCAGCCGGTCCTGGCCACCTTCCGGGAGCTGTGGCGGTTGGCGCAGCGCATCAGTGCGCACGCGCCCCGCTCCCTCTCTCCCCGCCTCTTCGCGCGCCAGAGCCTGTCGGAGGGAATTGTGTGGGGGAGGGTGGCAGCTGAGCCTGAGCCTGAGCCTGAGCCTGGGCCTGGGCCTGGGCCTGGGCCGGGGGGCTTCACGGTGCCTCCGCTCTGTCACCATGCTTGGGGGGTGGTCTGTCTTTCGTAGAGCTTCTGCTCAACATCCCTTTTCAGCCTAGGTCTGTCTTTCCTTCCTCTCTCCTGTCTTTTGTCGTTTCCTCCTTATTCCCTCAATGTCATCCCTTAATTAAAAGTTAGCACACGATCCTTTTGTGATTATCAGCTGCAGTTTCTTTAACATATCTTGGGTGTCTGTATGTCACCAGGTCTTATTAGTCTAGAGTTCTGGAGGCCAAAGGGGTCTCTGGCTGACCTAGCTTCAGCCTCGTTTTTATTTTTAAAAAAACTGAAGGGATGAAATAAAATGGACTGGTTCAGGGCACATAGGGGTCTAAGGCTTGGCGCTGAAGACAGGGTGATGACCCACCCTAACCCCCGGGTCTTCCTTCTAGAACCTGCTAAATGGCATGTTTTTAGGCAGTGAAGTCCAAGAGAAGATAAGAGTTTAGTGACACTATAGGTTAGCATGCAACTAACTGACAGGAACTGTATGAAGTTGATACTCTATTTTTAAAACCCCTTTGGCTGCTGTAAGTGACAGTGGTTGTGTAAGGGCTGGGGGAGCTGGCCTGGGGGCTCTAGCAAGTGCCGGTACCAGTACTGGCTCCTCTGCCAGTGTATCCCCAGCCCCCATAAAGCAAGGCGAGTTTAAAGCAGCTCTTCCTTAATTGACGCTGGCAAAGCTGTTCTACTTTTCTTTCTTTTGTTTTTTTAAAAGCCCTTAGCAGTGGAATATTACTGAGATGCAGATGGTTCCCTTCAGACACACTCCTAATGCTCGCTCTGGAGTTGGAAATTTTTTGGTAGAATTTTAGCGCTAGAAGGAGGAAAATGAGTCAGGTCACCTCGTTTTACAAATGGGGATTTGTGGACCTGGGGAATTTGTGATTTGCCTAAAATCAGACACAGCTAATTAATAGCAGAAGCTATTCTTGAGTCCCAGATTTTCCCACTCCTGCTGCCTGCCCTCCTCCCCCAGCACTTCTGTCAACCTCCCCGGTGCAGTTTTCCCAGACCTGGGGGAGGGAGGACAGGAACCTGGGACCTGCTCTGTGCTGTCTATGCTCTCTGCCCCTCTCTGGAGCCCATGAAATGAATCATTTCCATTCCCTTTACAGATTATAGAATGTTTCTTGGGGAAAACTCAAATTCTATGGTATCAAATGAGATATTGCCCAATTCCAATTTTTTTTTAGTAAAAAAATCTTTTAAAAAGAATGTTTCTTATACTGCTAGAATGGCTATACAGTCATCCCTCAGTATCCATGGGGAACTGGTTCCAGGACCTCCCTCAGACAGCAAAACCTGAGGATGCTGAAGTCTCTTATATAAAATGGCTTGGTACTTTATATAACCTACGCGCATCCTCCCGTATACTTTAAATCATCTCTAAATGACTAATAATACCTTATACAACATAAATACCATGTAAATAGTTGAATTGTTTAGGGAATAATAAGAGGGAAAAGTCTGTACATGTTCAATAGAGACGCAATTTTTAAAAATATATATCTTTGATCCAAGGTTGGTTGAGTGCCAGGATGTGGAACCCAGAGGAAGACTGACTTCATATTATTTGGCTGATTCTCTGAGTTTGGGAAAAGAGAGAGTTAAATGAAGCTTAGGAATCTCTTGTGCCAAAAGACATGGCTTGGCAAAGACCAGAGAGAAAATTCTAATTTTTTTCCCCCAGCCGGTAGGGGAAAAATATTTTTTAGAGAACATTATGGACATTAACCCTCCTTTTTACTGTTTAGGCCCAAATATTTAGTCCCTTCATCTCCCCTGGTTTTGATTTCACCAGACACACTGGCTGTCTCCAAAATATTCTGATTTCTTTCTCCTCCTCTTTGTCTAGTGAGTTTCTTCTTTTCTAGAAGATTTCCTTGAACAAGACAGCCTGAAATTGCCATGTGCGGTGGTGAGGAGGTTAAAAGTACATTCGATTATGTGCCCTTCTCTCAACTCTTTAGAGGTGCATTTCCTCTGGCCAGCATCCATGCTCCTTTTAACCTCATAATGTCTGATCGAAGCTGCCCTCTCCACTGGTACTTTAATATCTTGTTTATTCCCTTCCACCTCAGTCTCAAACCTCATCTTCATTTGGGCCTAAGGACACAGATATAAGAGGGCGAATCCATTTTAGCCAGTCATTTCATGTTCCTCTCAAAAAAACCCCTGGCTAAAAATAGGAGGCCCTCAGTGCTGGTTTCTGGCAATCACCTCACTGACAAACAGCCATGTGACCTTGGGCACCAACCCGAATAACTCCTTAGGGACAGTTTCTAAATATGTAAAATGAGAGGATTAGATGAAAGTAGTGATGATGCTAATTCTATAAAAGACAGTAAAGGGGTAGGAAGAGAACAGGAAGGACTTTAGGCCTCTTGGCTGTGGCTTCAAGGAGGTGGGGTGCTTTGAAGGGCTAAAGCAGCAAAGATTTAGAATGAGGCCTCTGAGCACACTGTCAGCAAGGCCCTACCTCATCCTCCTGACTCACACAAGGCCAGAAACCTCTGGAGAATGCCAGAATCCACTCCACCCCTTCCCTGTTTGGCAAGGCCAGTCAGGCTTAGTCAAGGAAGAAGCTTCCGACACCCTTCATCTATTGCCCTGTGGTCCAGAGGCCAGTATGGGCGAGTCTTCATTGCACCTGAATTCCTCCCAGGCCTCCTTTGATTTTATCTAATCCTGTGATTTATATTTAATTCTGCATTTCCAGCACTCTCTGGAAATGCAGGTCAGAAATAAAAGGCAAAGGGAATCCCAAGAAAACAACATTCTCATTTTCTAAAGAATAGGAATTTGCAGTCCCTATCCCCCCTCCCCCAGCTGCCCACCTTCCCAGAGCCGATTTCTGGAACAACGTGACCCTCTGAAGCTGCTGCACAAACCTAGGCTCCCTCATTTACAGCATCCACTCCCATGGCAGGAAAAACCCCACAGAGATGACGCTTAAGCTCTATCATACAGACGACAGAGCATTGTTTTCTAGGGGATTTCGGACAGCTAATAATTTACCCTAGACAAAGTGTAAAATCCACCGTTGAAATCCACCAGACACACCCATTACCTCACAGATTGCTAAGAGCAATTCCAGCAAAAACAAATTACAGAAACTAGAAGTGGCTATGTCACTGCCTTTCGCAAAATGACGTGGGGAAGAGGCATCCGAGGCCTCCCCATCACAGGCACTGAAAGACCGGGGCAGAAGAAAAAGGGAAACAGTCTCTTGTCTCCCTGAGAGAAGTAACCATCTTCTAAACTTACATTTCTCTAAAACCACAGGAAGGATTCCATGTTAGAATCCTCTTTTGGGAGGGGAATGAAGGAAAAAGTGTCTTAAAAGAGCGATTTCCCACCCCCAGCCTGAGAGCACCAGGCTCCTACTTCCCTTCTTTAGTTTATTTGCCGCAGTCCTTGGCCCAGGGCCCTGCAGGCTGTTTGTGGATCTTTCCGGAAGGCCTGGCTGTGGCAGCCCAGCTATAGCACTGTGGGCTATAGGAGGACAGATGACAACAAAGGGCAAAACAGGGCTGTCCAGAGCAGCTCTGGCCTCATCCCTCCCCAGCTTCAGAGACTGCAAGGCCCTCATTGGCTTTATCCCAGGTTTCTACTTTCTAGACTTTCCTTCCCCAGCCCGTCTACTTGCCCTCCAGCCCCTCCTCTTGAGTTAGTCTTGGATGGAGACTTTCTAATTGACCTCCTGTCCCCCAGCAGAAGGGTCTCCATGCTTTCCTTGGTCCCTCCATTGTCCCTGGTATGTATGCATGACAGTGTTTATCCACCCCAGGTACATCTTTATTTTCTGTAACATGTAACGTGCACCATGCTAAGCACTTTCCATGTGTGATCTTTCAGTCCTCACAACAACCCTGTGACGGAGGTGCTGGATTCTCCCCTTAGACGGATTAGGAAACTGAGGCTGAGAGATGTCTGTCTTGGTATCCTGAGTGCCTGGCACACAAGAGAAGCTCAGTATGTGTCTACTGAGCAATGAATAAGTGAATAAACTGGAATAGTATCTCCTTTGGAATTTACAACACACACACAGCCAGAACAGTGAAAGGGCACCATACGTGCTTCCACAGGAACAAAACAGATTGTGATTTGACATGCATGTGCCTGCCCATTGGGGTGGAGTGTAATGGCGTTGAGCTAGCTGTACTGCATAGGAACTGGTTCCCCCTCAGAGAACTTATAGACAGACTGCGACCCACAGACAGGGGAGAAAGTCCCAAGGGCATCTGAGGTTTCCATGCAGCTGCAGGTGAGCATTCACTCCCCAGAGTGGAGAGGAGTGAGCCCAAGACTCAGTCCTTACTGTCATTGCACCGGGTATGAATCAATTCAGGAGGTGCCATGTCCAGCCCTCACCTACACTGGGTCCTCAAGTTACTCACCCCCCTGTGGCCTGCTGAAGGGACCTTCTCAAATAGCCCGAAGAAACACTGAGGCTTCCAGGTGAGCTGCAGCCACATTCTTGTGTCCCTGATCCATGAAGTCATCTACTTGTGGTCCCAGGCGGATGTTTTTGTTGGCCTGGCATACCCAGCATGAGGCTGAGTAAACATTTCACACCTGCACCCATACACACACACACACACTCGCACTCAGACTCACACAGAGGCATGTTCATTCCTCCTCAACGCAACTGTGGCTCACATTCCACAGACACATGTCTCTTGGGACAAGGGTGCAGGGGTCACAAGTTTTCAGGAACTTTGCCTAAAGTGTCTTTCTCAACGATGCCAGATAAAAACAGAAGCTGGTAGCATATGGGACCTTCTCCAGTGTTTCAGGTGGAATAGACCTAGCACTCATCAGGCAGCAAGCTCCCATTCCACAGGTGTCCAGCAGAAGCCGGTGACAGCTTCATAGGCTTTGAGGGTATCCTTGCATTGCAAAGAAGCTGGACAAGAAAACGTGAGGTTTTTCTTCCAATCCTGAAATTCTGTAATTCTAATTAGCCCCCTTCTGTTTATAGTTGAAGAATCTGAGACTGGGAAAAGTCACATTCCCACACTGCTCTTTAGAGACTTAGACAGATGGCCTCTGGTACCTCCCCTATCACTGCCCTGAGTTAGCAGTAGGAACAATCATACCCTGACTACCATGCACGCTGGGCTTTCTCCTGGAAGTCTCTCCAAGGGGTCGGGCTGAATTCGGTCTAGCCGTGAGGGAAACACATGAATACAGGAAGTACTATACAGGGAACCAAGTCCAGAAGGAAGTCTGGCTGGAAGACTCCAGAAGTGTTCATGGAGGCAATGACCTTAAAGGGTGAGTAGGGTTTAACATGCTTTCTCAAGGGGTTGGGGGTGGGAAGTGTCCCAGAAAGAACAGGTGAGCAGAGGCCCTGCACCCAGAAACTTGGCAAGGCTTGTTTGGGGAGGAGGGCGTAGACTGGTTTGGTGGGTGTTGGGTGCAGATGTTGGGGGAGCAGGAAGGGAATTCTGGAATGAGGTCCAGGATGGCATGAATCACCTGGAGATGGTGTGTGGATGCTGCTCTGGGCAGAAGGATGTCTTCTGAGCTGAGAGTGGCCCTGGCTTCGGGAAGAACTGTCTGGCTGCTCTTTGCAAGGTGGCAGAGCTGGGAGAGGTGGCAGGGGGCGGGCGTTGGGGAGCATTGTTGCAGCCAAGGCCAGAGGTCATGGAGGCCTGGCTAAGGGAGGGTGGTGGCCATGGGATGACAGAAAGATGGCAGTGGAACGTCTGCCTGAGGCTGGCTGTGCTCCCCATGCAGGTGTCCTCCTTTCTGTCCCCTCAGCACCCTTGACCCATCCCAGACTCAATGTTCTTTACTCTCCATGACCCATTGGCTGGGAATCTTCCTCCCTAACTCTTCAGGTGACACCCAATCTCATCACCCTACCCACAGATCACTCTTCGGAAAGGACCTCTCTGACCAACATCTCCAAAGTCAACCCTTGTCACAACCTAGCATTACTCTCTGTCCCAACACAGCCTGTATTTTCCTGGATGATTATGTGTGTGTTAACATGGCTCCCTGGCTCCTCTGAGGGTCAGAGTAGACTCCAGGGTCTGCAGCCTGGCTGGCAGCGAGGAAGACAGGGAGGCCTCAGGCTAGTCCCAAGCACAGCCCTGAGAGAGAGGCAGGTCTGTGACAACTTCTCTGAGGGAGTGTCCTGCTCTGAGCTCTGGACAAAGGGTGGGGACTCCACAGGGAGGTCATTTGGCTCCGTTTGGCAACTGGACTTTACTGCCCTGTGGCCAGAGCTCAGCGGGCTCCCCCAGGCCCAGCAGCAGGGAGAAGCTAACAGGAGACGGGTGGAGCTTGGAGCCAGAGCAGGGAAGGAAGGGAGGGGTGGGAGAGAGCTGCCAGTGTCTTCCCAGCTCTTCTAGCCCCACAGAAGTCACTTCTTCCACTTGGAAGCTTCTAGAGACAGATATATGAAATACTTCCCCAAAGAAAACAGAGCATCCAGTTAATTTCTGAGGAGCAGAAGTGCTGTACCCCCAATATTTAGGTGTCCCCAGGCTTGTTCCAGCTCTACTGCTCTGTACTCTGGGGACAGCACACCCATGAGGAGCTGATCTGACTCAAAAATGCTGAAATGATGGAGGAAGCTGTCACTCCTCAGGTTTGCTTTCCCGGGAGCAGGATCCCTGGGCCTCTGGAATGTGTCGGGCAGGAGGGACAGCTGTGGTATTCGGCAGCAGCACAGAAATCAGCATGCCTGAAATTCTGCAATGTCCATTGCAGAGGAGCCCTCTGAGGCTGCCCTCAGCCTCTCCAGCCTGCAGCCTACACAGCAGAACTCCAGTCTCCGCAGCACCTGGGGAGAGGGGGGAGCTGAGAACTGAGTGCTGGGAAAAGAATCTGGGTGGAAATTTCCAGGACTTTTCTGCTTAAGCAAAGACTTCAGCTGAGGCCAAGTTGTCAACAGAGATCCGGAGGCTAGAGACAGCCTAGGTCACAAAGGGTCACCATTCCTCATTCTCTGGGATCTTTATCTTCTGCTACCCACCCCTCCCCCAGCCGGGTGGGCAGTAAACCTCAATAGTCCTGCCTCCTCTGTGCTTCCTCTACTCCTGCCCCTCGTTTGCTGCCAGATCCCTAGTTACAGTGGACCAGACATCCCTCCACCTCTCCCGCAAGGACATGCCCAGTGTCCCCGACAGTGGACAGTGGGAGCCCCCCAACTTCAGAGCCAAGTCAGGACCCCTTTCCCACTGACTGATCAGTCCATCTGCAGACTCCTGCGGCCATCGCTGTACAGTGACTTTACCAGCATTCCTGTGATTGTGCCCTTCACTCAGTGACTCATCTGCGTCATCTTCAGCTACGGCATATGGCTTTTATTGCTATTTGTCATTGTCATTTAACATCCTTGAAAACAGCATCTATGTCTTCTTATAGTCCTGCCTTAGCTCAGTACAGTTCTGCACGTGGCTTACATGATGTCCACACAGTCAGACCCGTGTGGCCTTGGGCCAGTGCTGGAGACTCTGAGAGGCTCACCCCAGGTTCCAGCTGGTGGTCTGTGTGGATGGCCCCCACCCCCAGTCCAAGCCAGCACTCTCCCCAGCTGGAGTCAGGCAGGAGTGTGTGTGGTTTGCCCTCCCTCCCAGTGGAATTCCAGCATGGCCAGTTCCATAGGCCACAGCCTTTGCTGGAGCCTGGCTAGACTCACTCATCAGCCCTTGGCTCCGGCCTGGCAACGTGGGTGTCCTGGAGCCAATAGGTGCTTTCTCCCTATCTTTCCACTCATTAAATGTCCCCTCCTCTTTGGTGGAGTCTCCTTCAGCTCCCTGAAGACCATGGACGTCTCCCTCCTCTGCACCGGTCTCCTGCACTCTGGTGCTCGGCCACCCACCCCATGGTGTCCTACAACACTGGGAGCATCAGAAAGGGCTGCATGGAGAGAGTGGCCCTGAGAGTCCCCACGCTCAGTCCGAGCCTGGTTCCTCCACTTTCTGGCTGTATGCTGGGAGCTTGGCAAGTTACTTAACATCTTGGGATCAGTTTATGCCTTTGTGAAAGGGGAATGATGTTTGTAGTTCTCCCTTCTCAGGGCTGTGGGGTTGTTAGGAGCTTAATACAGTGCCTGGGTCAAATGATGTGCTCTGTGATGGTGGCTGTTACTGTGTCTCTGGTACCTGCTCTCTCCCTTCTGGTACTTAGTGAGGCAGGGGACAGTGATGGGTTATTGCATGGGCTGCAATCACTGGAGACTGAGAGATGCCTGTGCCCTTCCCAGGCCCCGGATCTGACTGGAGCCAGGCTTGTGTGAGGAAGGGGTTAAACACTGGCGGTGACTTCACCCCCGCATTGGAGCAGGCGCAGGCAGAGAAGGTAAAAATCAGGCCAGAGGCTGGGTGGAATTTTCCGGAGATCATAAACAGGACCAGCCAGAGTTGCTAAGGGAGTTCACCATGGAAACTGTCACGTGCAAGGCCTTCTGCTTATTCCAACCTGGCTTGCGGACAATGACGCAGGCTCCAGCCTCTTCATTGGCCACCACCTTCCTCGTGCCACCAAAATCTGGTAGGAGATTGGCTGAGAGCAGTTGCTGGGCTGGAGTCAGACTCTCCTCTTCTCCCCCACCCTCCCACAGGAACCTGCTGGAAGCTGTTGTTTTGAATCTGAGAAAGATGAAAGTGGGCTGCCAAAGATGTTGCCATAGCAATTCCTTTCCTTTTTGACCTCCTTGGAAGTTAGTATTTGACGTCTTTGTAGTTGAAGTACTTTTCCAAAGGCAGAAGAGAGTGTCAGGCCTTTTCCACTGAGCTAACTTTCTCATTTTCCAGAGTCCTTGGGGGCATTTCTGAGCTTGTACCCCTGCTTTGGCTACCAACCCACACATGGAGTCCTTGGTTTCTTTCTGTGAAATGGGATGTTCATTCCAGGACTCATTGCCTTCTAGGCTGGAGTAAGGCTCTGACTAGACCAAGTTTGCAAATGCTCATAATAAACTGTAAAGTTCTGTGCATTTGCCACATGTCTTTCTTTATTCCACCAACACTGACACTCCCTAGGGGAGAATGGCCCCATGAGGTGGGGGTGGGGGCAGCTGACTTGTTCACAGAAGAGCCCCTTTGTAGTCTGATTCCTGTTCTGTCACCAAAAGCCTCTGGGACCCTTAGCAATTCACATAGGGCCCCAGGGATGCATTTTCTCTTTCTGTAAAAGGATTCCTCTCTAGGTATCTCAAGAAGCCTGCTCTGGCTTTGACATTCCATGATCCTAAGGTAAAGGCTGGCCGGCTTTCCCTAATAAATCTGTGGAACCCATCATCCCTACAGCAGATAAAAATGCAGGCAACTGCCCTGCACTATTTTCTGTGTGGCAGGCACAGGATGTGCATGAGCTCAACCTTCACAGCAACCTTAGAAGATGAGTATCATGACAGCACCTACTCATTTCACAGACAAGGAAACTGAGGCCCAGAGAAGTTAAGTAAACTTGCCCAAGGTTGCACAACCAGGGAGTGGCACGGTCAAGCCTGAAAGCCTGGTGGTCTGGCAGCAAGTCCACACAGCTGTCTTTCTCGGCACCAGCTGAAACAAAGATGACAACAGCATGGTTCGGTTCATAGTAGGTAAGACACTGGGTGGCGTGATCCTTGGGCTAGGCACCAGAAGCCCTGGGTTCTGTTCTAGGCCATACCATTAAGTCACACCGTGTTATCTCCAGCAAGTCACTCTTCCTCTTTTGGCCTCAGTTCCCCCATCTGTGAACATAAGAGGGTAACCGGACCTCTGAGGGCCTTTCTAGGATAAACACTTTGAGTCTTTGAGAGAAACCAAGCCAGAGGAGACAAGCACCAGCCTGCCTGAGTCACAGCGCACATAAGCACAGCCTCACGTGGTCTGCTCGCTAGCTTTGATCTCAGCCTTTGAGAAAAATGAGGAAGCTGGGGCACACGGACCAGTGCCAGTTCACGGTAGTGTTTGCTGTGACTTTTCCAGAAAACTAATACATTCTACTTTAAGACTATCCTTTATTCAACGATTATGCCCTTCCTGCATCTTTGGTGTTATAAAAAGTCCTTTTCCTTATGAAAAGCTGGTGGCAGTGCATGGTAGTTATTTTGTTATGATGTTCTTGTTTGGGAAAAGTTGGCTAACTATATGTCAATATATCCAATTTAAAAAATATTTCATCATGGGAAATTTCAAACATATAAAGTAATAAAAATAGCTTAATGAATCCTCATGGTACTCACACCCAGCAGCCACAATTACTAACCCCCGGCCACTTTTGTTTCGTCTAAATTCTCATCTCCTGAAGGGTATCAGAATATGCCAGCCCCAAAAATGCTACATTGGTGTAAGGATTATCTTGAGCTGACAGCATTTGAGATTCAACAGATGCAGAAAGAAGCCTTTCCAGAGCTTCCCTTATCTGGCTAAGAGCAGAAACTGAGAAATGAGGATTTCCATAAATCTCCTCTCCTGGGGAAGTTCTATGGCCATGAAGACAGACAACACTGAGATCAAACTGCACAAACAAATCTTACCAAATTAACAGTTACTTCCCTTTAGTTTCCCCCTTTTATTCACTTTCCCATAGTTTTGCATCCCCTAGAAGCTTAAAACCCTTTTTCCTTTGTTTTATCACATCTCCACTATTTATTGCTCTTTGTTAAAAATGGTATGTAAGCTCTCAGGCCTATTCACCTCTTTGGGTCTTCACTTCTTTTCTAGGAAGGACCTCTGTGTCACATAAAAATTAACATCAAATATACCTTTTCCTGTTAATCTGTCTTTTTTCAGTCTATTTGCAGGGCCCTGGACAATGAACCTAAGATGGTAGAGGGAAAATGTTTCTTCCTCCCCTGTACCTTCCATTGCATGGATTATTTTGAAGCAAATCCCAGACATCCTGTAGTTTCACTTGTAAATGCACAAAAAAAATTTTTTTTTTTTTTGTTTTAAAGAGATAGGGTTGGTCTCTCCTGCCCAGGCTGAAGTGCAGTAGCCTGATCATAGCTGTAGCCTCCAATTCCTGGGCTCAAGTGATCATCCTGCCTCAGCCTCCTGACTACCTGGGACTACAGTTTCATGCCGCCATGCCTGGCTAATTTTTTTTATTTTTTGTAGAGACAACGTCTCACTATGTCGCCCAGGCTGGTCTCAGATTCTTGGGCTCAAATGATCCTCCTGCCTTTGCCTCCCAAAGTGCTAGGATTACAGGCATGAGCCACCACCCAGCCAAAAAAAATTTGTAAACATAACCACATTAGCATCTTCATACCTAAAATAATTAAAAAATTATTCTTTAATATCAATCTTCAAACAGTTGATTTGTTCAATTAGGATCTAATTGACAGAATCCACACATTTCTTTTGATTTATATGCCTCTTAAGACTCTATTATATTCTATAGGTTTCCCTCCCCACAATTTTCCCTCCTGCAATTTATCTGTTGAAGATTCTGGATTGTTTGCCCTTGGAATTTTCCACATTCTAAATTTTGCTGATCATATCCCTGTGGTGTGATATAACATATTCTTCTGTCCTCTCTGCATTTCCTGTAAACAGGTGATTAGATATAGAGGCTTGATCCATTTTAGTTCCCTTTTTTTTTTAACAAGAATATTCTATAGATGGTGTTGAAGTCATCCAGTTAAAAATACAGTTACTAGCCATGTAAACCAAAAAGCTAGGAGTCACGCTCCTCTGACAAGCATTCAGTCCATCCATTCCTCTTTGGTTCTAGGCCTCGTCCCAGGGTCTGGCCAGAGCCCACAAAGATCCTTCCAGGGCCCTGCAGAGCCGCACGAGCTGACTCAGCCCTTGGCTTCCTGTTCGCTGCTGATGTGCTGATGTTGCCACGCTCTGTGGACCACGCTCCGAGTTAGGAAAACTGCTATAAGTGATCAACAGCTACCACATATCTATGTGGAGACCTATGTGAGAAATTTCTTGTACATTAACTGCCAGCAAAAAGCTTATGTTCCCTGAGGTTTCCCTGAGGAACTGGGATGCCTTTTCTCAGAGACAAGAACCATGCAACTATTATAGTTCTGTTTCCTTTTCTCTGGCTCAAGGGAAGCTCAAAGCCATACTGAGGCACAATTTTGGCAGTCCTAATACAGGACTCTGGCCTTTTTTCTGCTCTTATCTTGTAAGCCTGCATGAATTTTCTCTGCTGGGTCTTTATCTATCTACCTCAGTTTCACAGTATGTTGCTAAGATGACTCCAATCCTTTGTGTGAAAGATCAATACAAAGACACAAAGAAAGAAAATTAGTAGCAGAGCAGGACCTAGTTTTCCTGACTTCTAGCTTCATTTCTTTTCTTTTTTTTTTTTATTTCTATTTTTATTCTATTAGAGTTGTCACTGAGCACTAGCTTCATTTCTTTATGTGACCTGGGACAGAACTTCATTCACTCAACAAACACCCTCTATGCAGGGCACAGCTAGTAAAAATGAGGCAGGGAAAGGCAAGATTTCTGCCTTCCTGGAGCTTACATTCTAGCAGAGGAGTCAGACAACAATCCTAGTGAAAAAGCAGCATTGTAAATGTTCTGGAAAAAGTTAGGTGATGGGATAAAGGAAACAGAGGATGGGACCAATTTTTGATAGTGTGGACAAGGAAGGTGGCATTTGAGTGGAGAGTTGAAGGATGAGAAGGAACTAGCTTTGAGAAGAGTGTGAAAATTCCAGATGGAGGGAAAAACAAGGGTAAACAGAGGAGGTCACGGTCACAGAGATGTCCCTCTGGGAGGTGGGCTGCTCCACGGAGTTCCTTCCCCTTCCACCCACATGGGAAGTCTCCCAGTAATAGGACACCGGCCCTTTGCTTACGAGTTTGAAACATGCAACTGTTATTCCTGCTCCCAGAGTCCAACCTCCGGCCACCTGCCTTGAAACCAGTGCCCACTTCCTTCCCCATGGGTAGGGGCCCCAGGCCTTCCCACCCTTGGGCGGAACCTCAGAGACAGCAGCTGAGAGGCCCAGTAAGGGATCTGGAGGCTGCAGCAGCCCTGGCTCCCTGCACCAGGCCAAATCAGAAGAGGCTCCGCCTTCTCTGGCTTATGGAAGTGGAAACAGTGCAGATTCGAGGAAGCCTCCAGGGCTCCTAGGGCACAGAAGTGGGGCTTAACTCAGGGAGCAGAGCTAGGAGGGCTTCCAGGGAGAAGTGATTCACAAGCTTAGAAAATTCCTAAAACATTAACCAAGAGGCTTGGGCTTTGGTTTTGTCATGGCCAAATCCTCATTATGTAAACCAGTGTGAGTGGCTAGTCTCTGACACATAGTAGGTGTTAAGTAAACGTGTTGAATGAATGAATGAACCAGGCATAGGGGGTATTAAGTAAGAACTTTCTTAATAGTAATAAGTAGTGAGCTCCCTATTAGTGGAAGGAACCAAGGAGCTGCTAGATAGCCCCTCTTTTGGATTCCTGTCCCCGGGTAGAGTGAGAGTCTAGGAGAGCCTAAATCCCTTGCATCCTAGGGCGGTGTCCATCCCAGGACCGTGAGAAGATAACCTACAATAACCCGGAGTGGGGGACTAGGTCCAAACAAAGCAATCTGCATTCACTGAGCTGGCCTTAACTCCTTAGAACTCCAGTCTCCGCAGTCCCTTGGAGACCTGCAAAGCCCCCGCCGCGGCTCTTCCCCCTCGCCCAGCTCAGGCTGGAGAACTCTGGCGTCAGGCGGGCGGCCGGAGCTGACGCGGCTGCCAGAGGCCTTGGCAGGGTCCCGCACCCCGGAGGCGAGGCGCGCTTCGAGCTCGCGCGCCACCTGCGGCCGGGAAGGAAGAGAGCAGGAAAGGACGCAGGACCCCACCCCGGCTCCAACTAGGGGCCCGGCGGAGCCCGCGGGCAACACGCCCCTCCTCTCCGACCCAGTGCCAGCCTAAGGCGGTCTTCCTCCCAGGAGTGCTCGGCCACTCGATTCCCACAGAGGCCAGGGACCTGCCCAAAGACTCGCAAACTCCCAGCCCTTAGACTCAAGTTCCAGGGGCCCACACCCACAGTGGGGCGAGAGTGGAGCTGGTAGACGCTCCTGGAGAAGGCATTCCAGAAAGGACTACTCCGGAAATAGGTTATGGGAGTACTGAAGTTCCCCCGGGAGAAGAGGGTTTGCGGGGCAGGGCAGTCTGGGTGCAGGGAACAGCAGTGCAAAGGCACAGAGGTGCGTAAGAGCGCCCCTGTCGGAGCAGGCAGGGAAGGCGCGCGGAGTGGGGAAGGGAGGGAAAGCTCTTTGGCAGGGTGGACGTTGGTGGAGTTGGGTGCCAGGGACGGCGCTGGCCCTGTATGTGTTTGCGTGTGTAGGAAGTTGGTGGTGCGGGATCACACGGGACAGGCGGGAGGCTAAGGCCCCTGAGATGCCGGCCCCAGCTAAGGCCAGGGCTTTAGAGCCGTTTTGGAGCGGCTGAGAGGACAGAACATGGCCAACATTTCCGGGGACTTTACATTCCCCCTTCTCCACCTCCGTGGCGCTTGATCCTGGTTCTTGCTCTCAGTGCTCCTTCCAAGCTGCTCCTCTCATCCTACCCCCAAGTCTGGGACACCCTTTTCCCTCCAGTCACTCCTGATGATCCCCATCCGTCCTGAACCCCGGCTATGCACCTCCCTCTGGGTCTGCATTTTCTCCTGCGAAATGGGGGCCTGCTCTCATGGCCCCCGGGATGCTCCTTCTAGAGCCCCTTTCTGCCTCGCAGACTCCCCTCCCCGGCCTGGAACCCCCTGGATTTTCCAATTTGTAAGGCCAGGGCAGGGATCCTGGGGAGGGGAAAGTGGGGCCGATGCCTCCTACCCCACCCCGCATTGAGGCCGCCAGACCCCTGGAGGCCGTCCCGCAGACTGGCCCGGCTCTGTGCCTGGCACCCGAAGCCCACCGGGTGCTTCCGTGGTGACTTAGCCGCGTGGCTCCTCATGTGACTGGCCCTGTAAACTCCAGCCATGGGCCTCCAGGGAGTCCCAGCGCCTCGGGCAAGCCCGCTGCCTCCCCTCCTTCCGCGCTGGGGCCGACCCCCACAAGCCGAGTGCCCTCGCTCCGCCAGCGTCGCTGGCCAGGGCGGCATCCGAGATGGCCGAGAAGGAGACCTGGTGGGCGGCCAGTGCGAGCCGCGGGTCTGGGTCGGCCTTGGGATTTGAGCCCTGCTTTCCTGCTGGCGTGGCCTGCTTTGGTCTGTTCACGGCTGGGGGCGGGTATTGTGGCCTCAGTTCCAGAGGCGTGAACAGGATCTGGGCGGGCGTGCTCAGCACCGCGGGCCCAGCAAGGGTGGTGGGAAGGACCCTGTGCGTGGGGCAGTTCCGCCGCCGATGAGGGTGAGGCAGGGTCGCCGCACATTTCCTTTCTTCCTCAACCTGATGCTCCCTCGAAGGGGGAGCCGGGACTCCTGCTAATTCCGCCTCTCCATTTCTGCCCCCACACATGCAGCCACGTCCCCAGGCCTGAGCCTCTCGAATTCTGTCTACTGTACCCCCCACCTCCTCCTCTGAGCCCTCTCATGGTGTGCTTTCAGGAAGCTTTTGATAAACCAAACTTTAGTCTTGTCCCTTCCTGGTCTTTCTGAACAAACCCAGCCTGTCTGGGTTACATCAGGCCAGGCCCTGCAGGACTCGACTGCTCTTCTCCGCTCCAGCCTCTCCTGGTGCCCCTCGCTTCCCAGAACTACGTCCCTCCCAAATCCAGTGAACTCCAGGGGTCTCCTTCAAGACATGGTGTGGGACCCCTGCCCGCTCCCTGACCTTAGGCGGAGAGCTAATTTGTTTCTGTTCTTTGGGGGCCAGCTTAGGCCTCGGGACAGAGGCACTATGCATGCCAGGCCCAGGGCATCTCCTCAGCTCAGTATGCTGCCATGTGTGGTCCTGCACTGTTGGTCCAGCTCTGACCAGAAACTATGGGAAAGTTTGGGTTTGTTGAGAATCATGGGGAGCAGTAGAGAAGCTACTGGGAAGGGGTAAAGTAACACTCTTCTATTTAAAAAAGAAAATCCAAACTTTGAAAAAGCAAAATGATGACTGCCAGTCCCAACAGGTCAGCTAAAGGATGGCCTTTGGGACTCTGGGCATGGCACCTCTCTGACTCACTCCCTACTGATGAGGCTGGGTGCTGTGATAAGTAGATTGACAAGGTGCAAATAGCTTCTGCCAGATAGGAAAGATGACCCAAGGCAATGGGTTTGACACCTCCCCAGAACATTAGCTACTTTCCCTTGTAACTCAACTATCTTATTCCAGCACTTTTTTTTCAATGCCTCTAAATACTTGTCTCTCCAGTTCTCTTTGAACTAGCTTTTTCACCATGATGGCACCTTCCTTAACAGTGAAGTAATAATCTTTGACACATATTCTACATTAAGGAGAGTTTTGTTTTTAACTTTGGAAATCACATCCTGTGACACATTTGGAGACTATCTCACCAAGATATTCAGTTGGACACAGCTGCCAGAGCCAATTATGTGTTGTTGCTGGCAGGGGTGTTGGCTCACGCCTGTAATCCTACCACTCTGGGAGGCTGAGGCGGGTAGATCCTTTGAGCTCAGGAATTCAAGACCAGCCTGAGCAAGAGCGAGACCCCTGTCTCTACTAAAAATAGAAAGAAATTATATGGACAACTAAAAATATATACAGAAAAATTAGCCGGGCATGGTGGCGCATGCCTGTAGTCCCAGCTACTCGGGAGACTGAGGCAGGAGGATTGCTTGAGCCCAGGAGTTTGAGGTTGCTATGAGCTAGGCTGACGCCATGGCACTCTAGTCCAGGCAACAGAGTGAGACTCTGTCTCAAAAAACAAACAAACAAACAAAACAAAACAAAAAAACCCAGAAATGTTGAGGCCGGATGTGGTGGCTCATGCCTGTAATCCTAGCACTCTGGGAGGCCGAGGCAGGAGGATCGCCTGAGGTCAGGAGTTTGAGACCAGCCTGAACAAGAGTGAGAGTCTGTCTCTACGAAAAACAGAAAAAATTAACTGGGTGTGGTGGCACACGCCTGCAGTCCCAGCTACTAGAGAGGCCGAGGCAGGAGGATCACTTGAGCCCAGGAGTTTGAGATTGCTGTGAGCTATGATGATGCCATGGCACCCTACCCAGGGCGACAGAGCAAGACTCTTGTCTCAAAAAAAAAAAAAAGTGTAAGACTTAATGTAGAAAATTATTATAGAATTTGTTGTTATTGTAAAATAACTTTGTCTTTACAACCTTGTAGTATTGATAAATTTTATAAACAATAAAATGTACGAAGCAAGAAGTGAAAGTTCACACAACACACTAACCAAAGCAATAACATTGTGTTTTTCCAGGCCTTTCCTCTACCTTTATGAGCATATTTCTGGAGCTTGCTTTTGGGAGTTGAGTTATGGTGCTTCCTTACAGGGAGTTAAAGCACATCTATAAATAGCTGTGACGCATCATGGACCATGAAAAATACTGTAGCTGAGGCACCCAGTGCGTTGGGAACCTGTGTCAGGGAGGTAGTCATGAGCGTGGGTGGCTTCTGAGGGGGTGGGACTTTAATTAGGCCCGGAAGGATGAGTTGGTAGATAAGTTGGGCAGCATATTCCAGGCAGGGACTTGGTCTAGAGGTGGGCTAATCATTTCTAAATGGCAGAACCCTGACGAGGGTGAGACTGAGGGTCCACAGAGGGAGCACAGGGCTGAGCCGAGAGGCCCCCAGGGCCGGTGTACTGGCCTGAGCCTTATGGAGAGGCAAGCTAGCAGCCAGTGGCCATAGCCAGGCCCGTGGCCTCAGTACCAGACCCTGGAAACAGGAAAGGTCCAGCTGTAGACCCCGGTTGCCCCTCAGGGTGGGGGCCATGTGGGAGCTCCCCTTTGCTGCAGGGAGGGGAAGTCTGTACCCTGAAAAGGCCTTCCCAGGATGCTGGAGTTGGGAACATGGTTGGTGCAGGAACGGCAAATATTCGTGCTGCAAACTCGCCCCACGCCCCGCACTCTTACCACTGCCCAAAGGGGGAGTCCTAGAACTCTGCAGGCAGCCACCAGCGGTCAGTGGGAGCTGGCCCGGGAGGTAGATTGGCCTCTTCTGTCTCTCTCCCATCTCATAAGTTGGCAAATGGATATCCAGAAGCAGGGAATGATTTGTCCTGAGTCACAAGTCCCAGTTCTGACCCTGGGAGTCCCTTTGAGGAGCACATACTGCCTGCTAAGGAGCTGGTGCATGTGGTGCAGCTGGGCGGTATGGGGAGGGTGACACCTGCTCGAGAGAGAGGCAGGACCTTCACCCCCGCAGCCACCCTCCAAAGCCAGGCTGGCAGCACAGAGTGCCTGGTGAGGGGAAACAGAGGCCCTGAGATAGCCAGGCCTGGCTCAAGGTGCCAGGGTGAGGAAGGGAAAGAAGCAGGGCTGGAATTCAGACTTCCTGCCCCTCAGAGCCAGGTCAGGTGTGCAGCTGCTCTTTTTCCTTTCTCCTCAAGAGCTGTGCCCAAAGCCCTTTATTATCTTGCTGAAACTCACACAGCTAAGAAACGTCAGGGTTAGTGCACTAGGTCTAGTCTAGGTCTACCAGACCTCCTTTAGTTCCATGTGAAACCCCCACCCCACCCCAAAAGGACCTAAGCAAAAAGGAGTATTTATTGTATCTGGTAACTAAAAAACCCAGAGGTAGTCTGTGCCTCCAGGCCCAGGCGTTCTGTGTGGCTCTCTCTGTGAGGCCCTGCTACCCCCTGGCTTCGCTTCATTCTCAGACAGGCCTCGTCAGCCCTCTTGGATAAAGTAGTGCAAATCGTACATAATAAACAGGAAATGCTCGCTAAGAAATTCCCTGGAGGTATTTCAAAGTTATCCAAATACTAGATTCATCAGACAACCACTAAACTGGAAGGGAAAGGCCAGTGTCAAAGTCAAAGCAGCTGGGCGTGGTAGTTAACACCTGTAATTGCAGCACTTTGTGAGGCCTAGGCGGAAGGATCAGGAGTTTGAGACCAGCCTGGGAAACTTAGTGAGACTCCATCTCTAAAAAAAAAAATTTTAAAGTTAGCCAGACATGATAGCTCGCACCTGTGGTCCCAGCTACTTCGGAAGCTGAGGTGGGAGGATCACTTGAGCCCAGGAGTTCAGGACCAGCAGAAAAAGAAGTGGTAAGAGCAGACAGCATACCTATTTCCTGATCTAGGAAGGAACATCATTTTTCATCATTAAGTGTGATGCTATTTGTAGATTTTTTTGGATGCCTTTTAACTAGTTTTTTTAAGGTAGAAACTGATGGCATTGATTTGAGACATTTCTTCTTTTCCTAATATGGGCATTTAGTGCTATAAATTTAAGTTCTGCTTATCTGCATCCCATAAATTTTGATATGTTATGTTTCTATTTTCATTCAGTTAAAAATACTTTCTAATCCTCCTCCTTTGCCGGCATATTAATAAACTTCTCTTTGCTCCTCCTCAAAAAAAAAAAAAATACTTTCTATACTTCTCTGCACAGATCCACAGGGAGGAATATACTTTCCAATTTACATTTGATTTCTTCTCTGATCCACGGGTTCTTTTATTTTATTTACTTTTTTATTTTAATTTTTTTAGAGGCAGGGTCTCAATCTGTTGCCCAGGCTGGAATGCAGTGGTGTGATCATAGCTCACTGTAACCTTGAATTCCTTGGCTCAAGCAATCCTCCTGCCTCAGCCTCCCAAGTAGCTAGGTCTACAGCTGTGTGCCACCGTGCCTGCCTCCTCTTTTTTTTGGTGTGTGGGGGGTCTTACTGTGTTGCCCAGGCTGGTCTCAAACTCCTGGCAATCCTCCTGCCTCAGCCTCTCAAAGTGCGGGGATTATAGGCCACCGTGTCTGGCCATGGATTATTTTTAAATGTTTTCAAATATTTGGGGATATTCCAGAGATCTTTCTGTTACAGATTTCTAATTTAATTCTATAGTAGTCAAAGAATATTCTTTTTTTTTTTTTTTTTTTTTTGAGACAGAGTCTCGCTTTGTTGCCTGGGCTAGAGTGAGTGCCGTGGCGTCAGCGTAGCTCACAGCAACCTCAAACTCCTGGGCTTAAGCGATCCTACTGCCTCAGCCTCCCGAGTAGCTGGGACTACAGGCATGCGCCACCATGCCCGGCTAATTTTTTTTTTTTTCTATATATATTTTAGTTGGCCAGATAATTT
>CM052438.1:174504584-174547050 GCA_028533085.1 Varecia variegata
ACTCTGCAGATCTCCAGGGTTCTCTCTCCTTTCTGGTTCTCTGCCTTGTGATCTTTAGCCATGTTGGCTTCCCAGCTCCTTTTGCCTGAGTTATCCATCACTATGCTGTGGCCTAGAAATTTTCTGGAGACAGTAAGCTGGGGAAATTGTAGGGCTCACTTTGTTTTTTCCCTGCCTGTCCTGGTTCACAGTCCTTTATTGCATGATGATCAATATCTTAGAAACCTGTTTCTTTTTTCTTTTAAACCTATTTCTTATATTTGTCTGACTTTTTAGTTGTTTCAGGTGGCATGGCGAATCCCATCCTTGTCATCCCATCTTTGCTGGAAGTAGAAATTGAATGTATTTCCACTTACTTTGTCTATGGTTCCATATAATAAATGAATCAATAATACTGATATGATTTAATGGCAAGATTCAAGAATAGATTCCATTCCAATCACCTCATTTCTGGATATTATAACTTTTTTGTGTATCATGATGAACTCAACTTTTCAGATTTATTGTGTGTCAGCTGATCTTGACCTAATGTCTCCTTTTGATGCTCAAATATTCTCACTTTGGTGAAGGGGAGCCTCTCCTAGTATGGCTTCTGTTACTTTAACTTGCCTCTATTTATCTTTCTAAATTTCCTTCCCTACTTGCACACTATGATTTTCCAGGCTGACCTTGTTCTCAAAGTCTCTTGCTCCCATTCTGATGAAGACTATGTCAAATTGTTGTGGTGATAAGACCATAGACTTGAGAACTTTGAAACATGGCATTTGTTATTTCCTTAAGATCTGCATGCAAACATTTAACATGAAGGGAAATGATCCAATAGCAACTAGAGATGATCTCATCTCATTTTTTTAAAAAATCCACCTTATTGAGATATAACTTACGTATGATAAAATAGACCCATGTAAAGTGTAGTTCAAGGCTGGGCATGGTGGCTCACGCCTGTAATCCTAGCAGTGTGGGAGGGTGAGGCTGGAGGATTGCTTGAGGTCAGGAGTTCGAGACCAGGCTGAACAAGAGGCAGACCCTGTCTACCAAAAATAGAAAAAACTAGCCAGGTGTGGTGACATACTCCTGCAGTCCCAGCTACTCAGGAGGCTGAGGCAGGAAGATTGCTTGAACCCAGGAGTTTGAGGTTGCAGTGAGCTATGATCACACCATTGTACTCTACCTGGAGCAACAGAGCAAGACTCTGTTTCAAAAAAAACAAAAACAAAACATAGTTCAGGCTGGGTGTGGTGGCTCATACCTGTAATCCTAGCACTTTGGGAGGCCAGGGCAAGAGAACTGCTTGAAGCCATGAGTTCAAGACCAGCCTGAGCAACATATGACCTTTGTCTCTAAAAAAGAAAAGAAAGAAAAAAAAATTAGCCTGGCATGATGGCGCATGCCCGTAGTCCCAGCTATTTGGGAGACTGAGGCAGGAGGATCACTTGAGCCCAGGGGTTTGAGGTTGCAGTGAGCTATGATGACTCCACTGCACTCTAGCCTGGGGACAGAGTGAGACCTTGTCTCAAAAAAAAAAAAAAAAAAAAAAAAAAAAAAAAAGCACAGTTCAATGAATTTTGACAAATGTAACCACTATCATCATCAAGAGAGAGAACATTTCTATCACCCCACAAGGTGCCCTGTGCCATTTTGTAATCAGTCCTCTCACTGCCACATAGGCAGGCAAACTTAGGTCTGTTTTCTGCCACTTTAGCGTGTCTGACTTCTTTTTCTCAACTTTCTTTCCTTTTTAGAGATGAGGTCTTGCTATCTTGCCCAGGCTGGAGTGCAGTGGCTATTCATAGGCATGAACATAGCACACTATGGCCTCAAGCAATCCTCCCACTCTCAGCCTCCTGAGTACCTGAGACTATAGGCGCATGTCACTGCACCTGGATTCTGGACATATTTTTGATTCATTCATGTTGTTTCATGTCAGTAGTTCTTTCCTTTTTTTTTTTTCTTCTTTCAAAAGTTGTCTTTGGAAAAAAGTTCTTTCTTCTTTATTGCTGAGTAATATTCCATTGTATGGACATACACAGCTTGTTTATCCATTCATCTGTGATGGACATTAGGATGTTTCCAGTGTTGGGCTATTATAAATAAAACTGCTGTGAACATTCTTGTACAAGTCTTTGTGTGGATATGTTTTCATTTCTCTTGGGTAAATACCTAGAGCTGAGACTGCTAAGTCTCATAGTAAGTGTATGTTTAACTTTATACGAAACTGCAAAATCATTCTCCATTGCATCATTTTACAATCTCACCAGCAGTATATGAGATTTCCTGTTGTCCCACCTCTATGCCTATCCTTGGTATTGTTCAGACTTTTAAATTTAACACATCAACTTTACAGGTTTTGTTTTAAAAGAAAGCTAGTTAATTTCTCTGTACTTTTTGATTTTTCATCATAAAACTGTACCTAATAACTGTAAGAAGGATTTTTTGGGGTGAGTGAGGCATGAAAGCACATAAGTAAAGCATCCAGCATCTGGCATATAGTAAGTGATCAATAAACATTAGGCCCTTTCTGTCTCATAGGCTATACCTTGTCCAGTCTCTTTTGCACAATTACTGCTTTTTAATAATTTCTGTCTCCCTCTTTTGTGTCAGGCAGCAAATTGCCTATCTGTAGCAGTCCTTCCACCCCATGGTGATTTATTGTTTTTTTAGTGGCTCTGGCCTTGGAAATCAGACCCACTTGGTAGAAATGTATGTAAAACAGTAATCAGTAAGCTCTGAGATAGGGCTTCCAGGACTCCTGTGAAGAGGGTGCATGAGCTATGTTCTTGCATCTTGCACTATTGGTTTTAACCACTCAGAGGAGGCCTTCAGGGCTCCCTTTTAGGGTGTGGGCCAAATTTTGTCAAATGCGAGGCCAGCTGCTGGTTTTTTAGTATCCTGCCCACCTGCCCAATCCCAACACAATCTCACCAACAGCTGTGGTACAGTCAGTACCTATTGAATAAATAAATGGTCTAGTGGTTTTGAGAATTGTCAGATTTGATGTTTCCCCTAATCATGCCACCAAAATAACTCTCCCCCAAGGTCACCAGAGACTCCAGTCTCTAAACCCAGTGGTCAATTTTCAGTGGCTATAGGCTAGGGGGAAGAAACAAACCAAAGATAGTTATAATGTTTCTAGTCTGAGCAGTTGAAATGACCAAGCTGTCATCAACTGCAGGAGATTTTAAGGAGAGATCAGCAGTTTCATTTTGGAGTTAGGAAGGAGGGGTCTGGCTGGAGGTAAAAATTTGGGAGTTAGGAGCATATTAATACTAATTGAAGGCCAGAAGACAGGGGTAATGTGCACCAAGGGAAGAAGTATAAAAGGAGAAAAGCAGAGCCCTAGGGTGCTTCAATGTTTACAAACACAAAGGAGGCTATGAAAGAGCAGCCAATGTGGTAGGAGGAAATCAAAGGAAATGTTTTCAGAGCCTCTGACTCATCAGCTGTGTCAGAGTCTGTTATTAACTACCTTGCAACTGCCATACTAAAGAGGTCATTGAGGCCGGGCGCGGTGGCTCATGCCTGTAATCCTAGCACTCTGGGAGGCCGAGGCGGGAGGATCGCTCGAGGTCAGGAGTTCGAGACCAGCCTGAGCAAGAGCGAGACCTTGTCGCTACTAAAAATAGAAAGAAATGATCTGGACAGCTAAAGATATATAGAAAAAATTAGCCGGGCATGGTGGCACATGCCTGTAGTAGTCCCAGCTACTCGGGAGGCTGAGGCAGAAGGATTGCTTGAGCCCAGGAGTTTGAGGTTGCTGTGAGCTAGGCTGATGCCACAGCACTCTAGCCCAGGCAACAGAGCGAGACTTTGTCTCAAAAAAAACAAGAAAAATACCATCTCACATCTCTCAGGATGCTATTAAAAAGAAAACAAAACAGAAAATGACAAGTATTGACCAAATGTGGAAAAATTGCTGGTGGGAATGTAAAATGGTGCAGCTGTTGTGGAAGACACTTCCTCAAAAAGTTAAACACAGAGTTACCACATGACCAGCAATTCCACTCCTAGGGATATACCTGAAGGAATCGGAAACGGGGACTTGAACACACACTTGTACGTGAATGTTCACAGCAGCATATTCACAATAGTCAAAGGGTGGAGACAGCCCGAGCGTGCATCAGCTGACGAGTGGATAAACGAGATGTGTGCACGTTGGATAATAATAAGGGAGCATTATTCAGTAGTAAAAAGGAATGAGGTTATGATACTGCTACAACATGGATGAACCCTGCAAACATGATGCTAGGTCATAAAAGCCAGACATAAAAGGGCAATCATTGTATGATTCCACTTAAGTGAAGCATTGAAAATGGGCAAATTCACAGTGACAGAAGGGAGATTGGAGGTTATCGGGCTGGAGGAAGGAGGCGATGGGGAGTGACTGCTCAACGGGCCTAGTTTCTGTTTGGGATGATGAAAGGGTTTTGCAGACAGTGGTGATGGTGGCACAACATTGTAAATGTAAGTAATGCCTTTGAATTATACACTTAAAAGTGGTTAAAATGGCAACTTTAATATTACGATAAAAATGTTTTATAATATTTTTTACTTAAAAAAATTTTTTTTTGTTCTCTAGAAAAAGCAGGAAAGAATAAAAATACATTTTTTAAAAAGCTGTTGCAGGGGCAGGGCAGGGAAAAAAAGCCTTTTGGACAAGGAAATTGTCTCCTGGTCAAATGCAGAAAATCTCTGCCCAGGGACTGGGGGCAAAGGCTGGGGGTGGGGTGGGGAAGGGGTCTGGGATCCAAACAGACAGAAAAAACCTGGCTGAGAGTGAAACAAGGGGCCCACTGAGGCTGGCACTCTGCCCAGCCAAGCCCCACGGTAGCATGTGTCCCTCCTCCGTGTCCCCACTGTGTCTACCTCAGTTGAGTCCTCCCCCTCACACCTGTGATGGCTGCCTCCGTCCTCCACCTGGCCTCGGTGGTAACCTTCCTCACACCTAGATCTGACCACGTGTCTCTTCTGTGTAATGTCCTTTAGAAGAGGCTCTCCTGGGGTCCCAGGCACTTGGAGAGTGGAGGCTCAGACCTCTCCGTGCCCACCTGGGCCCAGCCATTTGCCTTCCTGCACAAGGGGCCATTTGTTGGCCCCTCTCTTCTGCACCCCCAGGGCCCCACCAGGCACTGCCCATCTCCAGCCCAGTCCTCCTTCCCTTTGACCTTGTCTACCCAGCCCTGTAAGGCTGGTGGCAGGCACCCCTCCCCTCCCTAATGGAAAAAGAAGCCCACGAGACCTGCCGAGAACAATGCCTACAAGGCCAAACTAAGTTAAAGGATGACCACACCTGGATGGTTACCCTGATAAGGGTCTTGGTTCCTAGAGTCCACCCATACCACCGGCCCCTCCTATTTCTCAATACTTGCCCTAAAACTACAACGGAAAATTCCTTGCTCTCCCCACCATAAATCTTCCTGCCAAAAAAACCCCTACCCCCAGCCCTAAAAACATATATAAGCCCACTCAGTTCAGAAACAGCTGGGTGCAAAAAGAAAAAAAAAACAAAAACAAAAAACATATATAAGCCCACTCAAAACTTCTGGGCGATGCGACTTCTCTGGTCCACTCGTGGGACCCGAGAATCTCGCCTGGGTCCCTCTCTTGGGACTCGTTACCCTCACCCAGGAGCACTCCAATAAAGCCTCTTTACTTATCCCTTTCAACTCTGCTCGTCTTTCTTTCTCTGGCGCCGGCCAAGCCAAAAAACCTTACAAGCCCTTCCTGGAAGAACTACCCCACTCCTTGGAGGTGGAGATGAGGGCGGCAGAGTCCTGGAAGGAAGAGGCCAGGTGGGGAGCGTGGCCACTCTAGGTGGGCCCCTCAGCCTTGGGGTGCAGACTCCCAGCCGTCCTCCTCCCCTTCCCACCAGGAGAGGGCTGATGGGACTAATTCAACAGCCGCATGTGGCCAGGGGACGGGGAGCTGCAGCAGTTAGAGCCCTTGAAAGCGCAGCCCCAGGGCTCCAGGAGGATGAGGCCAGAGGATGAACAGGACGGCTCCTGGGAGAGGTCCTCAGCACCCCACCAAACGCCTCCCTCCTGGGGGACATCATGTCCCCAGTGGGGTGGGGAGAAGGGGGTGGAGTGGGGAGCCGGAAGGAAGCAGGGACGCCGCGGGGACTTGAACCCCGGCCCAGCAATGCTGAGTGTGCCACCACCAGCGCCTTTTGCTTTTTCCTGCTCATTTTCTCACAGACTGAAAGGTGAAAAGCAAAACCTGAGCGCGGCCATGAGCTGCGTTCAGTAAAAGAAACACCTACGGCGGCTCCGCACCCCTCTCCCTCCCAGGCTCACCACCTGCCACCCTGACACCCCTTGCAAAGGCACAGCCTAGGGGACAATGTCCCCTGGCTTCAAGGCCACATGTTTCCTGTTGTACCAGCTGCAGGAGCACATGAAGTCAGACCAGCAAAGGGAACCATGAATCACAGTCCTGTTCATTCTGGGACAGTGTCAGCAGTGACAAGTTTTCGTATGTGTATAGAAATTTCCAGAAAGATTCTAAGAAACTTGAGAAGCCATCTTTGTGTAGCAGGGCTGGGATAGGTAGGTGAGGGGAGAGGGAGCTTACTTTCATTTTCTATCCATGGCTTGAATTTTTAACTCTATGCAGATCATTTTTATAATTAAAGGCAAAATTCTTTTCATCAGAACAGGAACTCTAAGACGTAGGGGAAACTGCCAGTACTCTGGCCTAGCTCAAATGCTCATGGTCCTCTGGGTCAGCGGGGCCCCGGCCACCTGATATCCCACAGATGTGCCACCTGCCTCGCCTTCTGTCCTCGGATCCCTCGGCCACCGTCAGCTGTGGATTCCTTCCTGGGAACTGCCATTACTTGAAAACGAAGTCGGAAGCACCGTGTTCCCACCAGCCTCTCTCCTCACACTGGACTTTGACCTGGAATCTGAGTTCTGGGGAGGATGGGTGCGAGTCACCAGGGCCCCAGAGCCAAGAGGTACATGATGCCCACCCTGGACCCCTGGCTAGTACCAGCCCCCAGGCCACCCTCGTAGGCCACCCCACAGCACCCTCTGCTCCTGGCCCAGGCTCTGCCTCCCCTAGGCCACGGCGGGTCCATGGGGGCCCCCGACAAGCTCTGCTGTCCTTATCCACGAGTCCTTTCTTGGCCTGTCATGGGAGGAGGTCCCTGGAGCCCCTCCTGCCAGCGCTGAGGAACTCGGAAGCCCCTCCCCAGCAAGATCCAGATGAGAAGCTGAGACTCAGAGAGGGCTGGAACCTGCTCAGGGGCACAAAGAGGGCCAGGCCCAGCCAAGGTCTGGGTCTTTTCTATTCATCTGGAGGAGTCTGAGCAGAGTCAGCCCCACTTCTCTCTCTCTCTCTCTCACACACACACCCCCCAAGGTCTGGGGACCACCAGCCTGGCCTCAGCCTCCTCGAAGGGGCAGGTGGCCTGTGGGCCCACTGCCTCCAGTCCCCCTCCCCCAGCTCCCTCATGCCCCTGTTCCTCCTGCGAGTGTGCCCAACTCCCCTCACACCTCCCTTCAGCTCTGGCCCCCAACACACCACGCAGTGCAGGCACTTACTTATTGCAGCAGCAGAGAGGAAACGTGCATGGTCATCTAAGTCCCAACCTGCTCTCGAAGCAACAAAGCTCTGGCCTTACAAAGCCTCAGAAAGGGGGTGATCAAAACATACTCTGTAAGATGAGCAAAGAGTTAATTCAACATGTTAGCAAAAAGAGCCTCAGCTGTGGACTGTGGGAACCCCAGAGAGTTAGGACACAGGGAAACACGCCCTGGCTGAAGGGTAAAGATTAAAATGGCTTCCAGGAGTCACTGCACACTCAGTCCATGAGCAAAAGTAAAACTGCTGGTGTTGGCGGGGCCATGGGAAAACAGCAGTGCACACAGCTGGCCCCTGAGAACCACCTGGAGGGCACAGGGCAGTGTCCAAGGAGAACCTACTGCTCCTTCTCTATGGCCAACGGGGATTGCAAACCAAAAGCAGCCTTGGGGCATAAAAGGGGATTTGCCCAAAGGTGTCTGTGACTGTACAATTTATAATCACAAAAAGCTGGAACTGGCCCATGAGGCCCAGGTGGCAGTGAAAGCCCACACCCTGGAATGCCCCAGAGGGCTTCAACCACAATGACTATTTCGGCAGGAGTAATTATCCCCTACCGTAAATAACCTGAGGTGGGAGAACAAACTCAACAGTTGAAAATAACTGCCACAGGTATTTCAGTCCAATGCAAACAAGACTGCAGGTGTGTGCGTGTGTGCGCGTGTGCACACTCAGGTGTGAGTTTGCACTGTCAACATCAGACACTTCGAATTGCAAGCAGAGAGCGCTCCACAGAGGAGGGTCGTTTATACTGTCAGGAATCCGGATGGACCAATAACCCTGCATCGAAACACACAGAGCAAACTGTTAGGCCACCACAGGGGCAGTGGAGACCCCAAACTCTTACTCCCATTACACAAGGATGAAGTGGCTTTGGATTTGACCGAAAACCATCAGGAGAGACTGATCCAGATGTGGATCATGACAGAGAATACCTTTTCAACTGCCGTGGAACGTTTATAATAATAATCGTCTCTTAAGCAATGGAGAGAGGAACCCATACATTCAAAAAAGCAGGAGCTGTATAGGCCACTGCCTCAGATAACCCTTCATGTTATATCAGAAATGGACTGCCGTAGTTAGAAACATAATCTTGAATAACGAAGGTCAAATTATACATCAGAACTGAAAGTACAAACATATAGGAAATATGATCAACAAAGTCTTTTCCTAAATACAGATGGGAGGCCTTCATGTGGTCCAGGGGTCTCATCCTGAATCCTAGAGGTGGCCCAAAGGCCGGTGTCTGGCCCTGCCCCACCAGCTCCACCTTGCACTCACTCCTTCCAGCCAGTCCTTGCGCAGCCCAGAGGCCTTGCCTGTGCCCTCTCTCAGCTGGGATGCGCTTTCTCCCGCTCCTCCTACCCTTCAGGTTAGAGCTCAAAGGTCCCGTCCTGGTTAGGGCTCTGTTTTCACTCTTGGGCCAAAACTATAACCGCAACTGCCTTTAACTCATGATTTGTGTCATTACCATCTGAGGCCTGTCCCTGCTGAGAACAGGAGGACCATGGAGCAAGGCCAGTCATCTTGAATGCTGGTGTCCGTGGGGACCAGCTCAGGGTCTGGCCATGGAGGATGTTGATGGAGTGACTGTTCAAAATTGAAACTCTGTGGAATGAGGAAACAACAGCTCAATGTATCCCTTTGCTGGGCGCCGCAGGTGCCTGCTAGGCTGTGGCTACCCACAGGAATCCTTACGTCCTCCTGGGGTGGCATCAGTAGCCTCCCTTAGGGTTGCTCCACCCCTCAGCAGTTGAGGGCCCTGTGTGGCCACAGGGGGCTGAGGGCATGGAGGGCCCGGAGTAAGCCTGCCTCACGCCACAGACTCCACCACCACCCTTCACCGCCCCCTTATCCTGATTGTTAAAAGTACACAGACTTGAACATGAATGAATCAAGCATGCAAGACTGTAGAAAAAGAGTAACAAAATAAAAATCCAAGGAAAGCAGGAGGAAAGAATGAAATAAAAGTAGAAATAAATTATAAAAAATTCATTAATAAATTATAAAATGAAAGTAGTAGAACTGCCTCTTTTAGCTAAAGCTTCTTCTTTGAAAAGGCCAGTAAAATGGAGTCCTTGAAAGTCTATTCAAGACAAAAACTAGGAATAAAAAAAGTGAAAAGGCCAGATGCGGTGGCTCATGCCTGTAATCCTAGTACTTTGGGAGGATCACTTGAGGCCAGGAGTTTGAGACCAGCCTGAGCAAGAGCAGGACCCCGTCTCTACAAAAAAATAGAAAAATTAGCCAGGTGTGGTGGTGTGCACCTGTAATCCCAGCTACTTGGGAGGCTGAGACAGGAGGATGGTTTGAGCCCAGGAGTTCAAAGTTGCAGTGAGCTATGATGAGGCCACTACACTCTAGCCCCTGGGGAACAGAGTAAGACTCTGTTTCAAAAAAAAAGAAAGAAAAAAAAAGTGAAAAAACTATTCATAAAGAAGATATTAAAGTATAAAAAGATACTCTATACTAACACACAAAAAAGGCAATTTTCTTGGAAAACATAACTTTGAAAAATTGACTTATAATGAAATAGAAATACTGAATAACCCAGTAATCCTGGAATAACTTGAAAATTTTTTCAGAGAACCATTGAACCTCCCAAACGAAGTGCCAGCCCCAGCTGGCATTGCAGGACACTTCATGCTATGCAGCCCGTCGAGTGCACAGAGGGCTGGGAACCTGCCTAATATATCTCCTGTCAGAAAATGGACAAGAAACTGCAGCTCCCCTCACTCACAAGTGCCGGCACCACACGACTCGTTTCAGCTTCACACAAACCAACAGGTATGTTCAACACTATTTTTATCTCCATTTCATCACTGAGGAAACTGGCTGCAAGAATTTAAGAAATTCAGCCAAAGTCATGTGCTACCAAGTGGCAAAGTAGGGAATAGAAACCAAGTTGTTGGCTCAAGGCTGAGTTCGTCACCACTGCTCTCAACTGTGGTCTCCGCCTCTCCTGATACCCTGATACCAAAACCTGCCTGACAACGCCCTGCAGTCCAAGTTCTAATCCATTTCTGTGTCAGTATAAAACTCTAAGCTTAGGAATAGCTTGGTCCAGAAATCATAGGAGGGCTTAATATTTCATTAGCATTAACGGAGTAATTAATAACCTATTAATAAAATTAATCATCAGATGATGAAAGGAGAAAAACCTGATGTTCATTTCAAAAGATATAGGAAAGACATATGAATAAATCCAACATCTATTATGATTTAAAAAACAAGTCAGCCACTTCCAAGCAATCTAGTAACAAACGGATACCCTTTCTCAGGATCCAGCACGTGTAGCAGGTGGCAGACACAGCAGAGCGGCACTTCTCATCCACTTCACATTTAAGGACCGCACCCTTTTCTCTACCTGTAAACACCTGTGGTCTCATAGGGGACACTTCTCCAAACCTTAATCATTCACACAATACCTTATCTGAGTACAGCCAGTCACTTTTTCCCCTTAAATCAAGTCACTTTTAAAAATATAAATTTATGTCAAAGGACACTATCAAAAAAGTGAAGACACAATCCACAGAATGGGAGAAAATACTTGCAAATCATATTTCTAATCCAGAATATATAAAGAACTCTTACAATTCAATAATAGAAAGACAAAACAAAAAGTGGGCAAATGATCAGCATAGACACTTTTTCAAAAAAGATATATACATGGCCAGCAGCACATGAAAAGGTGCTTGGCATCATTAGTCATCAGAGAATTGCAAGTCAAAGTACATGAGATACCACTTTACACCCAATTAGAATGGTTATAATCAAAGAGTCAGATAATACCCAATGTTGGCGAGAATGTGGAGAAGTTGGAACCCTCATACATTACTGATGGGAATGTAAAATGGCGCAGCGGCATTGGAAAACAGTCTGGCAGTTCCTCAAAAAGTTAAATATATAGTTACCATATGACCAGTAATTCTACTCCTAGGTATGTGTCAAAGAGAACTGAAAACATATGTTCATGCAAAAACTTGTACACAAATGTTCACAGCAGCATTATTCGTAACAGTCAAAACCCAGAAATAATCCAAATATGCAAATGAGTGTAGATAAATAAAATGGGGTATATCCATACAATGCAATATTATTCAACAATAAAAAGGAATAAAGTACTTACATGCTACAACATGGATGAATCTTGAAAACATTCTGCTAAGTGGAATAAGAGACACAAAAAGACAAATATTATATGATTTCACTTATATGAGGTACTGAGAATAGGCAAATTCATAGAGATGAAAAAGTATAACAAAGGTTACCAGGGACCAGGGGAAGAAAGGGATAGGAAATTATTATTTTTTGAGTACAGAGCTTCTGTTTAGGACGATGAAAAAGTTCTGGAGATAGATAGTGGTGACGGTCGCACAACGTTGTGAATGTACTAAAAATCAATGAATTGTACATTTCAAAAGTGTGAATTTTATAGTATGTGAATTATATGTCAATTTTTAGAAGGAAAAATAAATTTATTTGAAAAGGGAACTTTATATTATCACCATAAATGGAAAACTAGTAATATTATACAAATATTAAAATCTACAATGTCTATTAGTAGATCACCCCAACTTCCCTTGTAGACCACCAGCAGGTCAATCACCCCTTTGGGTGACACAAAAAAGGCTACTAGGGGGCTTATGTGCAGCTCCCAGGGCCCAGGATGACTTTCTTCCTCTATTTGCTGATGGATCCAACCAGCAGGGGTCAGGCAGGAACAAGACCACAATGCTCATGGCTCGTAGTGATCACAGTCAATACGGGTAAGACAGGAGGAAGAGAGAAGCATGGGAAATGGAATAATTCCCATGGTGAATGTAATCATCAAAGATGACTGTTATTTACTTGGAAAACCCAAGAGAACAGTGCTTACTCCATGTCAAGAGAGTAATTAGCACAGTGCTTGCATTATTTCATTAACCCTTGTCCTACTTCTAACACATGGGGAAACTGAGGCAGAGAGTAAATAAGTACATAAGCAGTGAATCCAGGATCACAGCTGAGTTGTTTGACTTGAAAGCCTGCACTTTTAGCCAAGATGCTGTATTGCCTCCCAACTGACCCTAAGAGTCAAATTCAGCATATTTATTGACAAAAGAAAGTATATATACACACAAACAAGTCTTATCATATACTACCATAATCAGAAATTTTAATAGAAAAACATATCCAACCACAACACAAAATATTAAATGTCAAGGAACAAACTTCATGAATGTGCATAACTCATATAAAGAGAAATCCAATACACCCAAGGGAAATGAAAATCATCCTATCCCGAACAAACAGAGAGACCAGTTCCTAAAAGGAAGTCTCAGTATCATAATGTTTATAAATGTAATGAAATTCCAATAAAAATCCAAACACTTTTAAAAAGAAAGACAGGGATTTATATCACTGTACATTAAAATTAGTATAAAGCTAAAATAATTAAAACACTGGACTGAATAATTAAAATAAGGAAAGACAGATGTAGAGGATCAGACTAGAAAGTCCAGAAACGGACTTAATTATTTTAAAGCATTTAGCCGATCATTAACAAGGGGTGTGTCAAATCAGAATAGAAAGTAGAACTATTCAGTGTACAGTGCTGGGAAAATTGGTTAGCATTTTGAAACAACTAAATGAGATTCCTACCTCATACTGTGCACCAAGATGACTTCTAATGGATTAAAGAGTTTAGTGTCAAAAATGAAATCGTAAAAGAATCAGAAGGAAATACAGCATAACACCCAAGTATGAAACTACACTAATAAAAATCGATAGGTTTGATTACAAACTGTAAAATCGCCAGCAAGATCCAACACATAAAATTAAAAAGGAAACTACAAGCGTGAAGAGCGTTTTGTAATCGGGGAAAATGTCCTCAACATAGAGTTTGCACAGAGCGGTGGAAATGCAAGCGAGGCAGGAAGCAGATGTGCAGGTCAGCTCACCCACACGAGCATCCATTCAGCTTCACGGGTTCAAAAAGTGCAAATTAAAATACTAAGATACTGTTTCTTGTCTTCAGATCAGGCAAGATAAAACAAAGATGGTGACAGCAAAGCTGGTCACCTACTGGGGAGCATTAGCTGTACCCCGCCTGTAACTAGGGCAAGAGTCTTCAAACTGTCACACCCTCTGGGCCAGTAATTTCACTGATAAGAAATTACCTTAAGGAAATAACCAGATTTGTACACCACAATGTTTTAGGAAACAGAGAAATTCACCCTATCCTATTGCGACAGAAGTCAGAAAAAAATCCTAATCAGAAAACAGAACAGCATCTGATTTGGAAAAAAAAAAAAAAAAAAGCCCATACACACATTTCTGAAGCAGACACAGACCACCCCCGACCTACATGTGAAATATTAAAGTGACTGAACTAAAGGCTGGATTCTCTTGCTTCTGGGTTCTGCCTCTATTGTAGCATACAGTGAGCCCGGTAAAGGAAAGCATAGACCCCCTCTCAGGAAGCGACAGCAGACCCCTAACCAGATGGCCATGCTAGTGAGGACGGTCAGTTAGGGGGGACAAAGTGTCCCCACCTCAGTGGCCCCCAAAGAAACCACTGTGTGCGGGAGACAGGACAACATTCACAATGGTGGCCCTGAGACACTGAAGAAATGGCAGATTCTGGTCTGTATAATCTCTAGTAAGACAGGAAAGCATGCAATACATTTTGTAGGAAGTTCCAGCAGGCTGTGGACAAGAGGAAAAGGCAATTCAAAGGTTAAGCACAGGGCTCAGGAGCTGGTCACTAGAGCAGGATTCCATTTATACATTCCAGGTACACAGGACTTCCCAGTGAGACGGCCACTCAGTCACACAGAAAGCAAACCCTCCCTGCCGAATTCTCCTTGAATGTGATCTTGGGCACAATTCGTTCTCCAAGCTGGGTCTGCATAAACTTAGTGGCATTTGTAGCAAGACAGTGTGCATAGGAGCATTTCAAATGCAAAGACCACTGAATTGGACACTGTCGGTGTGACAAGTAACCATTAGGCAGAGCAAAAATTAAATAGAAGTACTCTGATGGGGGTGGTCTTTCAGATGGGGCAGGGTCTGCTAAGAGGCAGGTTAGGACATGCAGACACCAAAGTAGATAGACCCAGATGAGTATCATTGACCACAGCTTTCCCTATGATGCAGTCAAATTAAACAGATACAAGTAAATGGAAAGGTGTACCTTATTCTCACACAGGAAGACAAAAGCATGAAGATATCGTAGGGAAGGTTAAAGTAACGTGCAGGAATAGCCAGGAAAATTCTGGAAAAGTAGAATAATGAGGTAGGGCTGTCCTTACTATATATTCAAGCACAGACTACAATATGTAAAACCATTTGGAACGGGGACATGAGTAGACAACCAATAGTGAACAGCTATATTAATCAGTAAATGGTGCAGAGATAACAGGTTAACTATCCCTAAGTCACTCATTATACCAAAATTAAGTTCAGATAGATGAAATAAATATAAAAATAAAGGCTTAAAAGAAGTAGGACAAAACATGGGGTTTAAAAAAAAAAATCTTCAGCTGGATTAGCCTTTCTGAACTACTCATAAAATCCAGAATCCATAAAAGAATATATTGATAAATGGGTACACATATATTTAAAACTTTGAACAGCAAAATATTATCATAAAACTTAAAACTCTCTGAAAAACAGGAAAGTATTTCCAGCAAAACTGACAAACAGCTAATTTCCTTAATATATAAAGAGCTCTTATTAATCAGTAAGTATACAATCCAATAGAAATACAAATCAAAACTATGCTATTTTCCACTGCTCATATCAACAAATAACCAAGGTTAAGAACACAGTGTTGGTGAAGGTGTGGATAAATGTCATTTGGAACAGCCTCCCTAGAGGGCAAGCTGGTGGCATCCATAATATTTAGAAATGTACATGTACTGTGCCCCAGGAGTCCCCCTATAGGAAACTTTCCCCCACAAAATACTTGCCCATGTACATAAAAACACATATAGACAGAGATCCAGTATAGCCTTATATACAGTAAAAATTGCTGGAAACAACCTAGTTGTTTCCTTTCTGAACTACTCATAAAATCCAAAAGCCATAAAAGAAAATATTGATAAATGAGTACATATATATATTTAAAACTCTGAACAGCAAAATATTACCACAAAACTTAAAAATCAGTGAAAAACAGTGAAGTATTTCCAGCAAAAATGAAAAACGATTAATTTCTCCAAAAGGGGAATAGGTAATTCAAACATAGCTACCGCACAGATGTTGAAAAGACCAAAAATACAGATACGCAGTGCTCTCCTAGATGAATGTTAACTGAACCATCCACTGTGCAAGGCCGGGTATGCGATATACTTGTACCTCTACAGATTTACATGTGCACAGACTTTTCCAGAAAAAAACTCCAGCAACTGGCCTTGACAGGTATCTCTATGGGAAGAAGGCTGGGGTTAGAGAAAGACATCACTATATCACCTACAGGGCTTAACATCTTAACATGTGCAGGTATTACTTTGAACATTTTTTATTAATGTAAGTGGAATAAGTTGGAAGGAAACCAGCAGAACATTTGCCTTTGGTGTCACCACAGGAGCAGAGGCTGAGGCAAGGCCCTGCTTTGACACATAGGTGGTGGGTCACACAGTTGTCACATTGACAGAAGGGTAAGGAGGGCAGTGCACTGGACACTCTGAAGGCTGAGGGCCTGAGGAACTCAAGTGCTGCCTTCTGGAGATAGTAAGGCACGGGCAGATGCTAGGCTGGGGCGGTGCCCTGCTGTCCCCAGTGTTTAGCTTCCCATGTCCCTACTAGTGACCTATGAGGCAAGTAAGAGTCACAGCAGGGTTCACCCTGTGCTCCTGGCACCGGGTGGCCCTTACGGGAGAGCGCATGCGCTGAGCCCAGAAGGCAGCCGCGGCTGTGCCAAGGGCGGGCAGGGGCAGACGGCACCGCTTCCCCATCAGGACGCCAGGGGAGAGCCCAACAGAGAAAACAGACAAATGAATTTGATATAATTAAATACCACATTTTACAAATGTCACAACTGCTTTCCTAGGATACTTTGTTTTTTAACCTGCGTGGGGGAAAGAACACTAGGAAGCAGACGCTGGGACTCATAGAATCCATTACTGTTTGGTGCCAGGTCAGACGCCATCTTTTACTAAATTCTGGTATGGACAAGCGGTTTGTAGCCACTCAACAGTTTTAGCTAAATTCAACGGCACGTGAGGAGAAGACCAGCGTTACTCCATTTTGGCAGTAGAAGCTCTCAACCCATCTCACAAAACTGAGCATCCCACACCCTGACATGCGGAACCAGAGCAGGTGAGAACGCCTGGAACTGCCACACCCCTCACCACCCCGCCGGCCACCGCAGCACAGCCACCAAGGGGAGTTCAAAGGCGCACACTGCGACACTCTGCAATGGCCAGAAGACTCTAGAAATAATGTCAAAGCCATCAATAGGAAATTGGTTAATATGAATGCACTGACATGCACAAAATTAAACATCATAGAGCTATTAAATCATAGTACTTGTATGATTCCATTTGAAAGCAGAGAATAACAACAGGATAAATTTTAGTATGTTCATGGTGGGAAAATGTCTGAAGGAATATAAATGAAAATGTTATTAGTAGTTATCTTGGAGGGAGGGAATTATAGAGCAACTTTTATGTTCTACATTGCCTTTTTCTATAGTGTTTGAATATTAAATACAAGACTAGTGATTTATAAATTGTCACAGACATACACTCCACAGTCCCAGCCATTACAAAAGTAATATAACATTAGCTGTGGACTTACCTAAATCTGCAACATTTTGGTCCCTTCAGAAGAATTGCTGTGATGCAGAAAGAAGCAGAAAATGAAGCCACAGCGTGACATGGGAGCAACGCATTAGTTTGGGCCTCCCCAGCAGCCTCATGACATGAGTAATTTTTTAAAATTACACCTTGATAAAATTATTTTTATTTATTTATTACACCAGAGATAGCAATGGAGAACACCTTGACAAAATTATAAATTACTACGTGTCTTGGACCCTGGGGGCCCTATCAGCATTAACCCCATAAGTGTTAAATTCACACAGATGACAAGAATCTATGTTACCAATTAAAGACTCAGTGAGTCACTACGCATACATGATAGATCAAAGGTGGCAACTGGCAGAAATTTAAGTTCCATACATAGAGCATCAAAGAGGATATGAATGATAGATACTCTCATACTCAGGTAGGAAAATCTGCATACCCACCCCGGAGGGCAATAGGACAGAATATAGTAAAATGTCTACCCACAGTCTATGATCCAGTAATTTTGCTTTTTGGTATCTACCCTGAAAAACACTCATGCATTTTGCACAAGGGGTTGTGTATGACGATGATCACACAGTATTGTTTTTAATATCAAAAGATCAGAAATAGGGTGAATTTCCATCAACAGCAGAACAGCTAAGTAACTCATAGCATGTCCCGGGTAAGGAATACTATGCAGCAGTTTAAAAAATGAGAGCAGTTCTATGTGTATTCACATGAATCTCCCAATTGTAAAATGAAAAAAGCTAGCTAATAATGTATAGTCTACAATAGTATTTTACCACGTAGAAATGAAAACCAATGCAACATCTCTTTTAGATATAAATGTAAATGAATAGGAAAGAGGTCTGCCAGGAAACACAGCCAACAGGTAACACTGGTTCCCTCTGGAGGGAGGAGGATTGGTACAAACCTTGTCAGTCATGTTTCAGTTCTGCATAATGAGAAAGCATCCACATATCTCTCTTATAAGGACACTTCAGAGAAGAAGAGAAGCAACCCAATGGCCATCAATGGGAGATCTGATGCGTTAACTGCGGTGCAGTCACATGACAGGCTCTAATCCACAAGCAAACCAAAGGAACTGCACACCAGGCCAGGGATGAATCTTAACATCATATTACATGACAATGTTCCAGAAGATGACATACAATATAATAATTTTTCTATAAAGTTAAAAACAACAAACATAGAAACATGTACTTTGAAAAAACACATTTAGACAAGATTCTTTTAAAAAGATATAGGAAAAGAAAGCAAGTGAAGGATAAACCCAGGACTCAGGATGATTATCTTGACCTAGCGGGAGGCGGGGGAAGGACAGGGGGTGGGGGGGGTGGGACCACATAAGCAGAAGGAAGTTACTGTCTCTGCTGTCCTAGTTTTTATATCGGATACGAGATTCAGAAATGCTTACCACATTATTAAAACAATCAAGGAAGTAAATAAAAGAAAGCCACGTTATGTCATAAACCAAAGATTAAGATTAACCCAGTTCTGTGTACTCGAGTTCCAATGAGGAGAGAGAATATTCTTACCTTAGAGGAGTATCATAGCTCCCCTTTATCAGATTTTAAAACATACTGAATGATAACTGTCATTAGATTTCTTTGTGTTTGATTAGAAACAACTAAAACCAGAGCTTAAAATTTCCAGAAATAGATCTAGACAGATAATTTTAAGAAATTAATATCAACAGACCTGGAGTAAAAAAGCAAAGAGAGTATTTACTCATTAAAAATTTGCTATTTCAACTTCATCGGTATAAATAATTTAAATGGAGAAGACTATTTGCTGTAACTATGCGAATACGTACATGTCTAGCTACTAAAGAAAAAGTAATCAGAAGCAAATCCAACAGATTTATCAGTTATTATTAGACTTATCACACTAATTTTTAAAGTCCTTGCATAATACTTTTTACACCAACAATAACAGGGAAAAAAGGAGAATAACTGGCAAATCTTACCTTCCCAACTATACCAAGAATTTGTGATCTTTATAAAAGTTAATACCATTTCACATGGTGAGAGGTCAAAGAGGAGAAATGTAGATGGTAAATCAAGTGGTAAATAGCCAGACTAGCCAATAGTTACGGAAATATAGACTAAGACAACTAAAATACTTTTAAGAGCAGCAATAAATATCTTATAACATTGGATTTGGCAAGGATTTCTTGGATATGACACCAAAAGCACAGGCAACAAAAGTAAAAATGGATAAACTAGACTACTTTAAAACTAAAAACTACTTTAAAACTAAAACAATTAACAGAGTGAAAAAGCAACCTTATGGAATGGGAGAAAATATTTGCAAATCGGATATCTGATAAGGGGTTATTATCCAGAATATGGAAAGAACACCTGTAAGTTAACAACAAAAAACCCAAATAAACCAATTTTTTAAATGGGCAAAGGACATGAATAGACATTTTTCCAAAGAAGACGTACAAATGGCCAGTAAGCCTATGAAAAGATGCTCGACATCACTAAACATTAGAAAAATCAAAACCACAGTGAAATATCACCTCATGCCTATTAGGATGGCTGCTATACACAAAAGCAGCAAATAACGAGTGTTACAGAGGATGTGGAAACTTAGAATCCTGTGTACTGTTAATGAGAGTGTAAAATGGCGCAGCTGCTATGGCAGACAGTATGGCAGTTCCTCAAAAGATTAAAAATAGAGATACCACATGATTCAGTAATACCATTTCTGGTTATATACTCAAAAGAATTGAAAGCAGGGTCTCAAAATTATATTTGTACATTATAGCACTGTATTTTTAAATATAATAATGATGATATTTGTACATAGCAGCATTATTCACAATAGCCAAAAGGTTGAGGAAACCCAAGTGTCCATTGACAGAGAAATGGATAAATGAAATATGATATATACAGACTACAGAGTATTATTCAGCTCTTATAAAAAGGAAGGACATTCTGACACATGCTACCACATAGATGAACCTTGAGGACATTGTGCTAAGTGAAATAAGCCTGTCACAAAAAAAGATATCAAATACTGCATGATCTTACTTATACGAGGCACCTAGAGTAGTCAAACTCAGAAACAGAAAGTAGAAAGAATGGTGGTTGCCAGGGGCTGCTGGGAGGAGGGAAAGGAGAGTTTAATGTGCTTAATGGGTACAGCATTTCAGTTTTGCAGATGAAAAAGTTCTGGAGATTGGTTGTACTACAATGTGAATATACTTAAGACTGCAAATATTCACAGTGTGAATACAATTAACCCTACTGAACTGTATACTTAAAGTGGTTAAGAGAGAGTAAATTTTATGCTATGTGTATTTCACCACAAAAATTTTTTAAAGTAGCAACAAATAAAATTGAAAAAACCTGATGTTAGCAACTACATAGAGAACAGGACATACTCACAAGAGGAAGTGTGAGCTTTCTGAAGAGTTACCTGAGTGTGAAGAGAGTTACAAGGACCACGCATGCTCACTGACTCGGTGATGCCACTCTAGGAATATACACGTGCGCCCAATTTATAGAGATGCTCATAGCAGCACAATTTAAAATAGTCAAAACACAGTTTAATAACTTATGGACTGGCTAAATATCCTATAGCATAAGCTCAATGGGATAAAATAATTCATTCGTTCATTCATAATCTTTTTTGAGGCACGGACTGCTTTCTTTGACGAGCTGATGGAAGTTACGCTTTCCACAGAAAAACACACACACACACAGTTTCAGAGCATTCACAGACTTCTGGAAGCCTATCCATGGAATTCTTGTGGGAGGAGTAACAACCCTGAGAATAAGCCACTTCAAATGTGTTTGTGGACTTGGGTGATTCAGGGAAATGTTAGTGGAAATGAAATTAAATGTACGAAGAGAACAGACCAGAATATACACACGGATTCCCACTACATACACGGCCAGAGCAAGGTGCACAGGTGGCTGGAGAACGGGAGAGGGAGAAGGGCAGAGGGAGCTGGGAGGAAATGGCCAGACCTGAAGCCGGGTGACAAAGGAGGTGAGGAAGGGGCGCAGAGAGGGAACTCGTTGTAAGGGCTCAGTGAGGAGGAGTCGTGTGCCAAACACACACGTTCATTTACCCCATTTCACAAATAAGGAAAACCGACGCAGCGAGGCTTAGTAACTTGCTCCCAGTCACAAAGTTGCCAAGTGGCAGAGTCAGAAGCAGAACCCGGATCCGCTGGCCGTAGGTCCAAACCCCACAGGTTCAGCTGGGGGAAGGCAGCGCCTAGGAGGAGCAACAGACCAGGATCCCGTTTGGGGAACACCACCTGCCTGCCCTGAGGTGGTCTCCAGTGAACTGTCCCATCGTGGCAACAATGATCACGCTGACAGGGCTTCCTGCCACTCCATCATGCCCCTGGCCACAGGGAGATGGGCATGGGGAGGGGGCAAGTTTGGGGGGCTCTGAGAGGATGCCAGCCTCCCTCTCCACAGACAGATTCCACAATACACTCCAGTTGGAGTACAGGCTTAAATGTAAAAAATGAAACCATGCAAGTGCACAAGAAAATATGGATTAATATTTACATACTCTTGGGGTGGGAAACATCTAAGCATAACACCAAGTACTAAAACCATGGTGATAAACGAATCTCAAAAAAACTGTGTAACTTTTATATGTCTGAAACACAATGACCAAAATTAAAAGGCAGTCTAGAAACTGGAAAAATATTTGCATCAAATGCAACAAAGGATTATTAATATAATTAATATGTAAATAGCTTTTACAAAACAACAGAAAAATGAGTGATTAAGAAGTGGAAAGTCGCGCGCGCGCGCGCGCGCACACACACACACACACACACACACACAGCCAATGGCCAATCAACACGTGGGAAAGATGTTCCATCTCACCAGCAGGCAAAGCAACAGCCACACTCACGGGTAAACATGATAATCCCTGTTCTGAGAAAAAGGAGATAGACAGTCAGGTTTGCCTCACTAGTGAGAACACCAAGTTAGAAAATCCCTCCCTGGAGGGCAATTTAGCAACATGAACCCCCAAAGTCTTAAGAAGTTGGACGTAGTCATTTCCTTCTAGAAATGTATTCATGTATTCCCAAAGACTTAATTAGAATTGGGATAAAGTTTGAGCTACAAGGAAGGTCATCCCAGTACTATTTCCTGAGAGGAAGGAAAAAAAAAAAACTGGAAAATAACCTACATGTCCATCAAAACAAGATTGTTTAAATTGATACAGCCATGCAATAGAACATTATATCACCACTAAAAAAAGATACTTCAAATGACAAAATATGGTGTTCACTATATATTAAATAAAGTTTCCAAACACAATTTACAGTATAATCCCATTTTTTGTATAAAAATGCACAATCTCACACATTGGAAAAATAACCCTCTAGAAGCAAATATGCCCATAACAACTGTTAATGCAAGTTTACTGAGGTTTTTTTAAAATTTCCTTGTTTTCAAACTTTACAATGAACCCCTTTTACACATGAGAACTCAATGAACAATTATTTAAAAGAGGGGGAAGGCGTGAGGGCTGAGGGGCTGGCAGGTGGTGGCAGGTCCTCCTCACCAGCAGGCGCAGGGTGGAGAGGGCACCCCGCTCACAGGAGTCAAGGTCACGTGCCTTGGAACACGCACCTTCCCATCTTTCTTATTTTTAGTTCTTGTTTTTCTGTCTTCCCCTTGCTGTTTCCAGACTGCATCAGTATATTTTTGTGTGTTAAATACGAGCATTTAAAAGATACCACAAATACATGTAGGCCTATTGGCCTTTCTCCATTTCATACTAGCAGAACACATAACAAGTACCACACAGGCCAGAAGTTAGGACTTCCTGCAGAGACCTCACTACACACAGACAGGTTAGCTTTGGCATTAAGGGTCTTTGGGATCTCTTCATGGCCACGGTCAACAGGACAAACCAAAGGCAGCTGGCCAGGTGGGGTGAGGACAGTTACCATCAATCTCTTTTTGTACCACAGATCATTTCTGCAGTTCTCAATGTCTCCAACCTGAGCACCAGGGGAAGCCTCAACCAATACTTCCTCTCAAGCTATTTTCCTTTTTAAAAGAACTTCACCCCTTCAACTTCTGCTATTCTTATGCCCTGTGACTTTTAATTTGCACAAGACCAGCACAAGCCCACTCACTGAAACCCACTGTTATCATCCACACCTCCAGTTCACAGGGAAGGCTGAATTCAGACCCATGCACGAGGATCCCAGTGATTAGCAATAATTGCTGGCACTGCCATCAACACTGCCTGCCCAGTCCACCCACCCGAGGATAACTGAGGGGAAAGGACTGGGGTGGGGGCAAGGAGGGCGGTGAGCCAAGCCTTCACCTGCCTGCCTCACCTCTCTGCTCCTGTATCAAGAAACCCCTTCGTATACCCAGTTCTAATACCCAACATTTGTACACCTATGGATCAATTCTTCAGCATGCCACAGTTGCTGGGAAACGGTACCATCACATACACACACTTAGAACAGTTATCTTCAAGGTTGGAAGTAGTTCTGTAACCATCCTATAAAAACCAAGAGAAACCAGGAGTTTTGAAAAGGGAACGAGGTAGTGGAGAGGTTCTGGGGCAAAAAGCGAAGAGAAGGGGGGAGACAGGGAAGGAGCCTGCATTGTTTCTGGAGCATGGAGGAAAGGGGTGGCAAGCAGGCAGAGGATCCTGGAATCTGCACTCAGCAGTATACACTCTTGGCAGTGCCATGAGCCCCAGGCAGAAGGTCTGCCGGGCAGCACGGTGACCTCCTCTTCCCAGCGAAAACAACACATACTCAGGAACTAGTATGGCAGCCAGGCTGGAAATGGTTTCTATTCAGAGCCCAAAGTGTCTACTACGAGGCAAAACCTTACAGCCCAAGAGGTAACACAGAACAGCAGTATACGCGCAAGTACAGAACAGTTCCCAGGTTGAAACACTGCTACCACATCCCCACCCAGGACACAACTCAATTTATAAGCCATGACGCATACTCTGGATTATACATGCCCTTTGTACGGCTTCTGCTTGCTTACTATAGCACTTACCCAAGGAAGCCCAAACATTTCAGTCATTTATCAAGAGAAAAAAATTTAAGCCAAACTCTTCATGAGAATTATGCACTTAGACCCAAGTCCCAGATACATTCCAGCTACCCAAAGACTGCAAATATGCAAAATACATATTACATGTCCATTCTATAGTCTGTTTCCCCTAAACAAATAAAATAGGTAGCACTTGGAAATCTAACCAGGTAATGTTTTAAGGTATTATAGTCAAAGTACTCCCCCACCTAGACACCCACCTTCCTTGGTTGTGTGGTTCACATGTTCCCAAAACCATTACCAACCCCCAGGGAGCAGCACCTCTCTGCTCACCCACCAGTCTGCAGGCCGTCAAGGATGTACACCAGTTCTATTTGAGGTTACCACGCTCTATGGAATGGCCTCAATTACTTGGAGCTAGTGAACCTAGGCCTAAATCTACAATATGGAAATACATCCAACTTCTTTATGAAGGCAACTTGATAGGGGTTGAGAAATGTAACACAGTGATACAACAATTCTAATGAGTTCAGAACTCAAACCTTTATTTGTGCTGTGAGGGGAAAAAAAATGATTAATTTAGGTACATGATGCAACAGGATTAGTTCTTACCATACAGAGCAACGCGGAAGTACTTTAACCACCTACATTTACAGCTTTGATTTCACAACAGCACACCAGACAATATTTCCCCATACAAGCATGACTAATACACTTTAAATTCCAACAACAGTAATTGTGTGCATCACGCCCAAAGTCACTGGTTAAGAGTTGAACTACCAAGTCAACATATTTCTAAACATTTAAAAAAAGGAACCCAGGAGACAGAAATATCCTAAGGATACAAGTGTTGAGGATTTAAAATTTTTTAAATGAAACTTAAAGGGAAGACAGACATGATAAAAAGCCACTGGTACTATTTCAAGAGACGCAGGTCAGAAACCAGTAGGGTTTTTGGACTTTCTTTGAATTTTGCAGACCACATCCAGTAAAGGCCCTCCCAATCCCAACTCCCATTTAGCTCTCATTTTCCAAACTGATTTTGGTTGATAGTTTCCCCTCTAATCCTAGATCATTTAAAAAGCAAACATTAAAACTAAAAATACAAAGGATTATTCATTCTAATCTTAGTAAAGGCGCATGGATTGTTTGCTACCAAACATTACAGTAATTTTACAGTGACAAGATTATTTGATTCTCCTTGTTACAATGACTATGATTTGAAGACAACAGCAAGTAAGCAAAACTTTTGCTGTTATTAATACCAAACACAGAAAAGACAAAAGATTGTTTAAAAGGCACGACTTATATGTGAAATTCCTTCAAAATGATTGCATTTTCAAAGTATTGAAAATAAATATTTTCAAAATTGTATTGTATATTTCACTTTGCTTAGAATTTCCATCTCAAATTATCTGTGACAAAATATGAATTACAATCCAGAAGAGCCCATCTAACCACATTTTAGGTGCTCACTTAAATACTTTAAAAACTACAATTTAGGCATTTAGAAGTCTTTCCCAAGACTTACTGTTACTGAAAATCACACACACATGAAGCTTGTAAAGAGCAATGAAGGATGTTACTCTGCGGATGCAAGTGTGACACCCATCTTTCAAGTGACTAATATTCAGGTTTTCAGTTACACTTTTTCAGTCTTTCCCACCTTGCAGCAAAGCAAAACAATTTTGCTTTTTTCCTTGCATTTAAAGTTCTAAGCACTTTAGAAAGTTTCCAAACAACAATTTAACCAGCACTAACAATTTACTAACTAGTACTGTTTCTTGGCTCAGGAGTTCTATTAGATTCCCCAGAACTCCAGAGAATTCCCCCTCAACCCACATCGCTACCACTCCAACCCACCTCCCCTTCTTCACCCCCACCCCACCCAACACCAGTGCTAAGTGTGCCCTCCACCTCCTATAACTCCCACACCACAGCATCCTCTTATTGGAATGCCCAGAATTCTTTGAAATCTAATCAAGTAAAATTCAAGTTTAAAAAAAAAAGGAGTGAGCAGGGCGCTATGGCATATGCCTGTAATCCCAGCTACTCAGAAGGCTGGGGCAGGAGGATCACTTGAGCCCAGGAGGCCAGCCTTGGCAATACAGTAAGACCCCACTGCTAAAAATAAATAAAATTTTAAAATGGGTTAAGAACCAAAGATTACTACTGTTACATTCACCATTCCCTTCTTATAGTGATCTGTAACGCAACCGGAATGTCCAATCTAGACCTGCCGTCCCTAACACACAGAATTCGGGCATAACCACTTGTATCCCCCCCGCCCCCCCTCAGGCTTTAGCACAACACGTTGAACCCCCTCAATTTAACATTCTGCTTCATCTAATATACCCCCTCTAAGGCATTTAAAATTGAACAGTTTTCCCCCAACACCCAAGTTATATCAATGCACTAAGAATTCCTCCGACCAACACACAGGCAGGTAGGCAAACAGGTGGATAGGTGAGAGATCACTGGGCTCCATCTGCAAGCTCCATCTACAAGGCTTCCCTCTGCGCGGTGGCATCAGCGTTAAAATGTTCTACAGCTTAAGAATCTTCTTGAAGCAAACAAAGTTCGTAGCACGTAGCACAGAACTAGTATGGATGGAGGCTCAATTTAGAAGATGCAGCATCTGAAAACCTTTACGCCAAGAAAGGAGGGGTGCCTGCTGGCATTTCTGTGCTCCCGGAACAAACATTCATTCAAAACGGATGGCCCCTCAAGCCGGATGCATCTGTTTTGGACTTTTTAAGATTGCCCCCTCGTAAGCTCATCTGAAAACCTTAAATGATGGCCTCCTGAATACAGGGCTGGGGCAAGGCCCGAAAACATGACATCGGAGAACTTCCTCCTCCTAAGCCTCTGGAAATTCATTCTGCGGTTAGGCGGGCTCTCTGCTCTCCTCCAGGGTCTCCCCTCCTGCACTGCTACGACTCACACTGGCCAGGGGCTCCATTTCTCCTGGTGCCATCTGCTCGCCATGATGAACACTACAGTAACAAACCAGGTCCATGAGGCATCTGTGTAACCTTGAGCTGGAATCATTGCTTGTGGGCCCGCCCAAGGGTGCACATTTGATCCCCACCCTCTGCACCAGCAAGCAACACCAACCCACCCACCAAAAGTCTCAGCTGGGAGACCCTTTCCAATTCGACCATTAGCAACAATACCGACTGCGACAGCCACTGCACTCAGGCTACTTCCCCAGGCTTACCAGATTACCAGAGGCAACGTTTTAAGTGAATGATACCCTCAGAGAGTTAAAGGGAGGAGAAGGGGAGAGTGAGCTCACAGAAGAGTTTACCACCAAACCTAAAGAAAAGTCCAAAGGAGAGCACTGCAACCTGGAAAATAAAGTGTTGGTCAATGTCGCCCCAAGACACACAGACATCCTGCCTCAGCAGCCCCCACCTACCAATCACGTTAGGTGCCGCAGCAGTAACAGGGGAGGCTGGCACCTTACCTCCGGAACCACGCCTTGGACCACCCCTCACCTCCGACCGGGGGCTCGCCTCACACCCAAACCTGGGCTCCTGGGCTCCACCAGGCCGAGCCATAGTTACATACCAGCCTGGGCCAGTGCTGTCACCCCAGCAGAGCTAAGTTCAGTTGCCACAAGACAAGAGCCTCATTCCCAGGCCGGTTCACAACCCTCTGTTTGGAAGAAAAGGGGGCTGCTAGTATTAACAAGTTCAAGGTCGGCCCTCCCAGCCCACCTGCAGTCCTGCCTTCCTGACCATTCCCAGGGCATTAAGTGCCCCATTCCTCTACCTCCTCCTCCTCCTTCCACACAAACCAGGGCCCTGGGGCTCCCTCATTCCATTAAGAGCAGCGCTCTTCCGGAGGTCAAGTTCCCCCTCTCCAGTAGGCAGCAGGGCCAGCCTGGCCTGGAGCTTTGCTGTCCGCCCCATGGGTTACTGCGGGCCATTCCCAAGCAGCCCGTCCCACTGTGGTCCTCCCAAGATCTGGTCTCCTTTTCACTCTTCCTCCTCCTCGCACCCCCACAGCCCCAGTCTCATCTAACTCCGTCAACTCCCATATTTGTCCCTTGAGACCCTAAACTAGCCACTTCCTCCCCCACAACTAAGCCCAGGCAAGCGACCCTCCCTGTCGCTAACTCCTGCTGGACTGGCCACAACTTTTGCTTTTATAGCCCTGGGTCGCATCACTCGGGGCACTTCTCAACGGGACGATTCCTCCACTGCCACCGGAAAAAAAGTCCCTCCCCCACCCAGCCCGGGCCGATTCCCGGTCTCCCCCAGCGGCCACCCCCTCAAATTCCCGTTTATTCCCGCTCTGTCCTCGCAGTGCTTCCTGCAGTGAAGGACAGAGCTCAAGGTCACACTTGGGAGGTGGGCGCCCTGGAGGGAAGCCCCCTTTTCTTCTAGTGGTGGTGACGGGAAGTGGGGGTTGCACGGTTCCCAAAATGAGGCGCTCCGTGAAGGAGGCAGGTGGCGGGGGTCGCTCTCTTAAGCAGGTAAAGGGAGCTACCAGGGTCGTCTCAGGTCACCCCGCCCCGCAGAGGCCCGAAAAAAGGGCCGGCGGAGCAACTGGAAAATTCCAGGCGGCGGCGGAGGGATCTCTGCAGTGGACGCATCACTCCGGGGGAGGGGGTGGGGTGGGGCGGGGCGGCGGCGCGTGACTCCCGGGCGGGGGCACCGCCTCGTGCTCCGCCGGTGACGTCAGCGCTGGGGCGCGCCGGTGGGGGTGGGGCGGCCCGCGGGGCCGAGCCTGGGGGGCCACGAACATGCGAGGGGAAACGCGATGTCCCTCACGCTGGACCGTGCTGACAGTTTCTCCGGCTAAGAAACTCTGCTGTGTCCTTTAAAAGAGTTTGGGAGCAAGTTGGTGACAACGTTAACCTCCAATGGAGCTGCCAGGTCCCTTGAGGGGCATGTATTAGGGTTTTGTTACTCTTGTCTCCAGGGGTCTGGAGAGCGGAAGTGTCCCTGAGAGCAGACGTGCCTGCTGGGGTAGAACACTCAGTGAAATGTGTTCTTGATGGGCCAAGTGCAGTAAGGCCCTTTAATTATTGCAAAATAATGTAAAAGCAAGATTTTGTGCTGAAAACAGTATGTGTAGTCGCATGGCAACACGACCAAAAGGGTATAGATTTTCAACTGATTTTACTTTTGGATTGAGGGAGTGGGGAGAAAGGTGATATTTTAAAAAACTGCATTTGCCCAGGGCAGTTTAGAGCCTGTGGTGGCCTTAGGGCCGGGGGTCTAATGCACTGCCACCCAGCCAGGCCCTGGCCCGGGTCTTCTAGAAGCGAACCTGGGGAACTCCTGTCCGTGCTGCCAAGGCCGGGCAGGGCCTGAGTGGAGAGGTTTTGAAAAGCCACCCGTGGTGGGATGGTGCAGGGTGAGGGGGAACCACTGCCTGGGTTCCTGCTGCCATCTGTTCAGCCTGGGGCCCCTGAGGTGTAAGGCAGAAAAAGGACGCTGGTCAAAGTAACCAGAACTGAGAATGGCATCTGGCACAAAGTCCTGCCAGGACGTCTCCTAGGGTAACAGCCACACCCCAAACAAAACCACCAGAGACAACAGGCTCCTTTGGCAACCGGGAGGAAACCGGGGAAGTTGTTTTTCCCCTGCATCCGTGAGATGGCATCTGCGGGCAGGGCGGGGCCCAGCATGCACCCCTCCCTGTGGTTCTCGGAAAACTGGTGACTCTGTCTCATCTGACCTTCAACACAGAAGTCGATGATGTGGCAAACCCGGGCCTGTTCACTGGCCTGCTAAGCCCCACTCTTCTGCCAGCTTTGGATTCCGGCAGCTCACCCTGCCCCATCAGTCTGCCCTATCAGTCCTGTCCTGACATTTCCAGCGGTGGGTTGGGGTGGGACAACTTTGGCCTGAGAAAAAGGTGCAGAAAGAGGGAATTGCCTGTCAGAATGTTCTAGAAAGCTGGGAGGGGTGTATGAAGCCAATCGAGTGACTCTTCCTTGCTGCCTCACAGTACCTGGCTGCAGAGCCAGCCTTTTAGTTATCTGACAAAGTGTCTGAGAGGTGGGTAGGCCCTGATGTAGGGCTGTTTCCCGGCCCAGCTGATGTCTTATCTTGCTTTTCTTTACCTCTGGTCCCAAAATCGCCCTCATTCACACGGATCATTCCCAAATTGCTCTCTTGACCCCGCGAACTGGAGCTGCCAGAAATGACTATCTGAGATTTTATTTTTCAAAAGCGTAGGGAGAACGAAACACACAAAGCATAGGGTTCTATAAAGTGTAGGTTTCCTGTCACAAAGGGAAGTAAGGCTCCTTTGTGCTCTTGTGTCTGGAGCTGCCACCACCACCTTTGGTTTTCAAGGACAAAAGGGCACAGTTTCAGAGGTCTTTACATAGAAGCTCTGCTGGCCTCCGAGTTCCACACAGCTCGTTTTTCTTGGGAAAGGAATGTATCTGAGGAGAGATGAGTTGAGGGTAGAAAACCACACAGGGGTGTCTCTGTCCTGCCTTAGGGGGCCCAGGCTGTGCCCACAGTACGGTGGACGTACGTTGGGCCTACTTCTGCCCTCATCCTCTGCACAGAAGGCTAAAAATACCTCCACCCTGACTGAGGGCGGCCAGTGCGTCAGCAGATTTCTGTAGCTCAAAACAAGCTGTTCCAGAAAACAGCAGTAAACAGAGGACCTTGGATCCTAGGGTGGGGTTGGGTGGTGATGGGCCCGCCCTGCCTGGGCGGGTGGCCACAGCTTGCTCCTTCCCAGCAGCTTGCTCAGGGGCTCTGGTTTGGAGGGGAGAGAACAGGAAGGAGCTGCTTTGGCAACGTCCGGATTCCAGAGTCAGGGCCCTGTCTTCAAGCCCTTTCTCACGGCCATGTCCAGTCAAAGTCACTGGTCTCCCCGGTGACCAGTCTCCCCATCTTGTTCTGAAGCCAGCCCAGCCCCGTTGTTTCCAAATACACATGCACTCCAGCCTGGAAAAGGACCCAAGGGAGCCCCTGGAAAAGGGAGAGACTACGAAGGGTGAGAAAAGGTGGTGCTTTGGGTTTACAAAAGGCCAGGACAATGACGGTATTGCTGTCACCACATGAGACTATACCAGAACTCCAGTCCCCCATCTGCATTTGCTTGGATCCGGCTCCAGAGCTGTGCCTCCTGGCCCACCTTGGGCTCCCACTCCATGGAGGTCCTTGGCCCTTTCTCTCTGAGCCCTGAGGGCCCAGGGCGCAGAGTCTGTAAACTGCACAGTCACCGTGCGCTGGCAGGGAGCCTGCCTGCCGCCGCCTCGCCATAGCCTGTGCGGGCGGGCCGGGAAAACAGCCTGGGCCCCACCCCCAGCTCCCACCAGCCTCTTCCGGCAAGGCTCCGGCTGCTCTGCCCCCACCTATCAAGTGACCAAGTAACTGCAGACTGCAGACGAGCCCTTCACCTCTCCCGGCCTTGCTGTCCCCATCCTGAGGGGGATGCCCTAAGGGCATTTCGTAATTCTGACGAATATTGTCTTGCCTGGAACAGTCTTTACCCAGCAGCCACCTGTCCCGCCCAGCCCTCAGTGCCTTCAGGCCTCTGCCCCAAGGTCACCTCTCTGGGAGCTCCCTGACTGCAGCTCTAAAGTGCCCCCATATCTTGATCTTTTGAGGGAGGAGTTTCCTGTTTTGTCCTGATCTCTGTGCAGGGTCAGAGCCCCTGGCATGTGGTAGATGTGAGTAAATGTGTGCAACTCCAGAGTTTGTTTTGAAAATGTCACTCTGACCACTGTAAGGCTTTCAGGAAATATTTGTGGACTGATGGAAGGAAGGAAGGGAGTTCCCAGGTCAGCTGTCAGCTGTGGCCTGAAATTAGATGACAGGTCCAGATCTGTGGACAGGGGCAGCGGCTGCTCCGGGAGGACTGTCCAGGAGGACTGCGGACGCCTGGGCAGGCAGGGGTGGGGGAGGGGGTGGGGGTGGGGGTGGGGGGGGGAGCCCGGGAGTCAGAGGGCTTTGGTCCTGGTTTACAGAGGTGAAGTGGGATGGGCTCCCAGGGGCTCCCGGGCGCTGGTCATCTCCCTCCTGCTGCCCATGAGCTGCCTGTCCCTTCCTCCTTTCCAGCTGCCTGGGCCCCTCGCAGCACCTCCCATCCCCTACGTGTACTGAGCCCTCCAGCCATTTTTAACTATTTGACATAAACATAAGTTGGACCAGCCGGCCACTGAGGCCAAAAAGCAGGCAGCCAGAGGGGCAGGCACTGCTCAGTGAGGACAGGCTGCTCATGCCTTTGACCCTCATCTCCCCTGGGATGTGGGGGTCTGTGGGCCTGGGTCCCTGCTGCCCTTTCCTTACATCCAATGGGCCAGGCCTCAGGCTTCGGGCCATGCCTTCCAGGGAAGGACTTTGGTGGTCAGTGCCCTACATCTGTATCTCCCAGGACTACTCCCTGTTCCCTGCCACTCTTGAGCAAGTGGCCTCCTGCCCCTTCTCCCAGGCCCTCCCAGTGCAGTCCTGCTGAACATGCACAGCTTCCCAAGGCTTGCCCCAGCTGCCCCACACCACGCCCTTCCTGCCTCCTCTTGCCAACTCCTTCCTGGCTCACTGCTACCCCTGATGCTGTCACAGCACTCACCAGACCTACCTATTCCCACCCCTGCCACGCTGAATGCCTGTGTCCTCACTCTTGGTCCGGGCCTGCCCAAAGAGGGAGAGTCTGTGGAATGCGTGGCCTGGTCCCCAAAGCCTTGCCCCCTGGGGATGCCCAATGCCTCTAGCGCCCCCTAGATCTCCTCTACCCTCCTGTTGCCGATAAGGCAAATCCCAGCTTCCCTCAACCCCACACTTTGGCCTGTGCCCACCTTTCCAGCCTCCTCCCCAAACCCAGCAGGAATCCTGGTGCCAGCTCCTCTGGGCAGGGAGCCAGCTGCTTGGTGCTGACAATCTGCCATCTCTGCCCCCAAGAAACCTCTTTTCTCCAGGGCCTGCCAGCAGCTCCCACCACCAGAGCCTCCCACTTCCACTTGGGTCCCTGCTGATGGGAATGTCCTCCAGCCTAGGCCTTGCTGGTCCCCACAGTGACTGCATTGGAGCACTGGTTGTTTAGACTGTCCTTGAACTTCTGAAGGAGCCTTTTCTGCTCTGAACTCCCCTTGGTCTAACTGAGTGCCATCCGTGAACAAGTCCGTGCATGGTGCCAGGGCTTCTGCTGCGGAGTGGACACCCCTGGAGGCTGCTGACCTTCATGTGGTAGGGAGGCCTGTGCTCTCACTGGCTGGGAGAGTGTCAGCAGTCACCGCCTCCCCCACCAAAAAATGCTGAGGTTAAATGGGTAGGAGACACAGAAGTCCTAGGGAAGAGCTGTGACTATTATTATTCTCCCTGTTGCAAATTATATTTATGTCAAATAGTTAAAAATGGCTGGAAGGCTCAGTATGCATGGGGGATGGAGGTGCTGAGAGGGGCCCAGACAGCTGGGAAGGAAGAAGGGTGCGTTGGGCAGGGCGGGGACAGCTTGTGGGCACAGGTGTAGCAGGAGGCAGATGACCAACCCTGGGATGTGCTCACCCCACCTTCTGGATTTTTCCTAATAGCCCTAGTTTTAAATACTTTTAGTAAGTTGTCATTTCACAGAAAAACACAATTCCAAAGCAGAATTTGTTTCCAGGACATGGATCCTGATCTTTGGAAAACTCAAGTCCCATCAGCAAGCTGAGGAACTTCCAGGGAAACAAACCCGTATCTAGTGCTCTTGGAGGTCCAGAACCCCCATCATGGATCCAGTGGCAGGAGGAAGGTCAGGGCAGTCAGGAGCCAGGGCGCCCACTCTGAGAGGGAGTGGCCGCACAGTGCCAGGCCCGAGGCCCCCAGATTCTGTCCCAGGGCTGTGCCATAGTTCCCGGTTGCTTGGTTCGTTGAACCTGGTGGCGGTGCCTGCTCTGGGCCTCGGCAGCTGAGCAGGAGGAAAGGGTGGGCTCAGCTGCCCCCTGCTGGCCACAGCAGGACCAGCAACCTGCAGGCAGTGACAGTAGCCACACCCCAGCCCACACTGCAGGCTCAATGGAGACTAGAAGTCCGTCTGGACTTGCTGCTTAAAACTGATGTCCTCAGACCTAAGCCTGGACCTGCCACCCCTGTTCTGGGTGAAGTTTGGTAATATACCTGCGTCATTTGAAATGTGAGGTGGATTTGGACAGGGAGAAAGTACCAGGTGGCTCTAAAGTGCCAGGTAGTCCTCCGGGTCAGGCTGAAAGATGAATAGCAAGAATCTGTCCTGTTCTCTTCTGGTTGGTGTTCTGATAAAAAAAATAAAACAAAACAAACAAAAAAATCTGTCCTGAGGTCTGCATTTCCCTTGGGTCAGGGCTGTCAGTGTCTGTTAGGCTTGAGGTCACAGCCTGGCTCTGCTTGGCTGTCCCTGCCCTGCCCATGCCCTCTCACTTTGCTCCATCTATCCTACTGAGCCTGTAAGACCCCTCCTCCAGGAAGCCTTCTTTGATCATCCATCCTCCTCCCCATCTGTTGTCTGTTCCTCTTTGTCTTGTGTTGGGTGTGGTCAGGTCATCTGTCAGGAGCATAATGTGTGTGCAAAGTGGCTCCTTTTCCTGGTCATTTGTGTTCCCATTCCCAGTGTCCCCTGAAAAGCTGACTGGACTCTGAGCTGACACTCCTGGGCAACTCGATTGCTAATCCTGCAACCCTGTGTGCAGGGAGCAGCTGAACTCCTGCTCACTGACGAGGCAGAGGCACCAGCACGCTCACCCCGGCCCTCTCCTTCCCGGCTTTATCTGTGTTCCTTGAGCCTTTGTCTTCTCAGACGGAGCATGGCAGCTTCCGGTGGTGCCCCACTGTAGCTTTACAGACCCAGCAAGGCCTCTGGCCTCCTGTGGGTGTCTTGTGCTGCCACACTCCTGGGTGGTGGCAACACAAAGCCTCACTGGTGGGTCTGAGCTGGCCTCTTGCTGGGCTGCAGTTGTGGCAGGAGCCTCCTGTGCCCAGCTAGCCCAGTGCTGGGAAGGCCTGCAGAAGTGCCCCAGATGCTGCTGTAAGTGATGGAGAGTGACCCAGAAATGCCCCAGCGATTGTGTGTTGACTCTTCCTTCCGGTCACGTTTGCTACCCAAGTTTGGAAAAGTTAAAGAGTGTTTGGGGGCTGCGAAGGCCTTGTCCCATTGTGCTGACCCCAAGGGCAGCCTGGGCAGGGCCTCCTCTGGTCTGGGGGCCTCTGGGTCCAGGTGCTGGCTGAGCCAGGCAGGACTTGCTCTGCAACCCAAGTGTAGCTGGTGCTTGAAAATAACAGCCTTTGCTGTAATAAAAAGCCCCAAAGACCAAGACAATAAACCTTAGGGGGTGGTATTACGGGTTGAATTGTGTCTCCCCTGCAAAAAAGATGTGTTGATGTCCTAACCCTAACTACCTCAGAATGTGACCTTATTTGGGCATAGGGTTATTGCAGGTGTCATTAGTTAAGATGAGGTCATAGTGGAGTAGCTCAGGCCCCTAATCTAATCTGACTGGTGTCCTTATAAGAAAACAGCCATTTGAAGACAGAGACACGCAAGGAAAACACCATGTGACCACAAAGGCAGAGACTGGGCCATGCAGCTAGCCAAGGAACGCCACCGATTGCCAGCAAGGCGCCAGGAGCTAGGAACAGGCGTGGAGGAGTCCCCTACAGGTTGCGGAGGGAACATGGCCCTGCCGACACCTCGATCTCAAAGTTTTAGCCTCCAGAACTTTGAGACAACAAATTTCCATTGCTTTAAGCCACAAGTTTGTGGTACTTCATGATGGCAGCCTTAGGACATTGAAAACCCAAAATAAGTGACTGAGGCAAAGCTCTCAATCAATGGAGGCTAATAAAGCCAAAGTTTGAGGACACACCCAGGGAAAATACAAACCACAGACAAATCTATGACTGTTTTTTCCAAAGCGGGTTTGGGAACTCAGGTTTTAAAGGGGGTAGGGCATACAGAAAGACAAAAAGGAGGTGGGAGTGGTCAGTCAAACAAACGGTTAAATTCTTGTGAGGTCCAGGAAATCTGCATTTTATGTTAGACAGGGTGCATGTTTGAAGAGAAAAAGGGAGGGAAGGAAGCATCGGTTATGTAGCTGTCCCTGGATAGGTGGAAGAATGACTGATCTTGTGTCTGTCTGTTCTGTACCCAGGAAGATAAACGAGTCAACGTTATTAGTGTGGAATCTAACAGATTTTAGTTTTAGGAGCCAGACTTGGCCTTGCAGACCCATTACAATTTGTGTGTCTGTGTTTATGGGAGACCGGCAAGGACTTGGCAGCCCTCGTAGATGCCGAGGCCTTTTGCTTTCCTGTGGGGCTCTGGCCGTGCATGATGTTAGGAACGGCTATTCCTTTGGAAGTGGGTGTCGCGTGACTCAGCCCCCAGGCTTGTTATTTTTCTTTACAAAAAACTAAGACAGATAGGAACAAAATGACCTCTGGATTGCAGCGGGTCTTAAGGATAAGTGAATGAATGAGCCTGACATAATCACTCACAGGTGCAGGTGCTTGCACTTCTGTCACCCACAACCCCGGGAAGCAGGGGTGACTGCCCCACTGCACAGATGAAGAGCCCAGGGCTCAGAGAGCTGACTTCTGGCCCCAAGGTGGCACGACCATGTTCCTGGCCTCTGAAAGCCCAGGTTCCTGCATCTCATTTGCAGATGTGCATGGAACATCGCACCCTTGGGCGTGGGAACAAATCATTACTCCTGAGCACTTACTGCCAGCCAGGCTTGGCAGGTGTCATATCATGTCCCCCCATCACAAGAAGTAGGCATGTTTACCATCCCATTTTAGAGATGAGGAAAGGAAGGCCCAGGAAGGTGAAAACTTGCCCAAGGCCACACAGCGGGAGGAGGGAGGAAGTTAAGCAATGAATAAGGTCTTGGCCCTGCAGAATGGCCTATTCCAGTGGAGGACAGCTGTCCAGCCAGGTAGGCTAGGGAGGGGAAGGGACCTCGGGCTGGAGGTGTGTTGGGAAGCCAAGGCGGGGAGGGGGTTGAGGAAGCCTAGATTTTCAAAAGGGAGAGGAACGTGCTCCAGCAAGGGCCCTGAGGCAGGAGGTTGCAGGGTGTGTTCTAGAAACAAGCGGAGCTGCTAGGGTGTCTGGTGGGTAGAGGCCAATCCAGGACTTGTGGGGCCTGAAACCTATCTTTAGGGGCCCTCTTTAAGAAAAAATAATTTTTAGGTCGGGCGCAGTGGCTCACGCTTGTAATCCTAGCACTCTGGGAGGCCGAGGCGGGTGGATTGCTCGAGGTCAGGAGTTCGAGACCAGCCTGAGCAAGATCGAGACCCCCGTCTCTACTAAAAATAGAAAGAAATTATCTGGCCAACTAAAATATATATATAGAAAAAATTAGGCGGGCATGGTGGATGGTGGCGCATGCCTGTAGTCCCAGCTACTCGGGAGGCTGAGGCAGTAGGATCGCTTAAGCCCAGGAGTTTGAGGTTGCTGTGAGCTAGGCTGACGCCATGGCACTCACTCTAGCCCGGGCAACAGAGCAAGACTCTGTTTCAAAAAAAAATAATAATGATAATTTTTAAAACCCTATGTTTTGCAAATTTTACAAAACCACTGAATACATTGTTGGGCCCTCCCAAGGCTTTGGAAGGGGGTCCTGGCAAGGGGAGGGGCTGAAGCTTGATCTTCGTCCGTTCCACGTGAGTCAGCCTCCTGGTGGGTCGGGGGGGCTGGAGTTGACTGTGCTGCTCGCCTTCCAGCCAGTTATTTCTGACCACGGTGGCCTCACAGGGACAAACAAACTGGGGCCCTGAATGTGGGGTGCCTTGGGGGAGGCAGTGAGAAGACACCCCATAATGCGGGCAGCATGCAAGTGTGGAAGAAGGGGGCAGAGGACATCACAGACCAGGAGGTCGCCTGCGAAAGGACCTGGAGGAGGAGACCAGCCACACACAGCTGGCCTCCCCACTGGGATATGGCTCCCCCAGTCCCCTTTTTGGCCATCTCGAGGGTGCCTGGAATTGGGATCCTAGGCTCCAGGCCCTCAGAGTCCTGGGAGGCCTCCCCTGAGCACCTGGCCTCTCCCAGCTCCATCTGCCAGGTCTCCCTTCAGGCCACATGGGCAGCTTCCAGGGGCCACTTTACCTGGAGCACACGGGGAGCACATGGACCGAGCGGTGAAGGCCAAACTGGGCTCGGGAGAACTGGGGGGTGGGGGCACAGTGCCCTCACTTTATGCCCCCTGTTGGGTGGGTGCAGAGAGCACCAGGCCCTTCTGTGGGGACCTGCTGATGACTGACATGGTGTGCCCACCTGTGGTGGGGAGACACGTACCGAACTTAGGCCCTGAAACGACTAGACAGCTAGAAGTGGAAACTGGGCAGCGGTCCTGGGGGCTGCCCCCCAGCAGGGTGAGCTGCAGAAGGGGCCAGCCTGCAGGAGAAGCTCCCCCATGGCTGTGAAGAGTCCTCGAGTCGGCCTCGGAGCCTGAGCCTTTGCAGAGACAGGCACCTGGCCAGGGAGCGCGAGTCCTGGTCAGAGACACGGAGCGACCAAGGAGGACAGCAGCCAGGAGGACAGTGTCCAAGCGTCGCTGGCCTGAAGCCCCACGCAGGGGGGCAGAGGCAGAAGGGGTGGCGTGCTAGGCAGGACGGCCCCCAAAATGTCTACATCCTAACCCCGGGGGCTGGGAACATGCCACGGGCATGAAGGCTGCTCATCAGCTGCCCTTTCACAGGGAGACCGTCCTGGTTATCCCAGTGTAACCGTGAAGGTCCCTCAAAGGGGAAGAGGGCACAGAAGAGAGTCCAAGATGTGACAATGGGAGGTTGGAGTGTGACCTGAGGACTCCATGGCCCTCTCTTGCTTTGAAGTGAGCCAAGGAATGCGGAGGCCTCCAGCAGCTGGAAGAGGCAAGGGACTGGCTCTCCCCTTGGGCCTCAGGAAGGAATGCCGCCCACGGACACCTTGATTCTGGCCCATTGAGACCTGTGTCAGACTTTTGACCTGCAGAACTGTGAGGCAACGAATGTATGTTGTTCTAACCACTAAGGCCATGGTCATGTGTCACAGCAGTGCCAGGGAACTGACACAGGAGGGTGGGGCGGTGCTGCTGGCAGGCCCTGGCCACTCATGTGGCCCCCGGGCTCCCGCCTGGCTGTCCAGACACAGTACTTTGAGATGAGGAAAAGAGCCAACACCTGGGAGTGCCTAGTCTACGCCAGGCACTGCAGCTGCCCAACAACTACTGGGTGGCCCCTGTCATTACTCCCTTCTGAAAGGTCAAGCAACAGAGGCACAAGTCAGTGCCTTGTGTAAGTGCCTATGGCCATGCCATCATGCTGCCCGGCCAGGCAGAGGACCACAGTGGGGACAAGGTACCACTCATTGTCATGCACACCCGAGGAGGCAGGCCCTGGTCCCGGGACCACGATGCCACAGGGACACGTGGCTTGATCCTTCCACCTCTGGAAACACTCACAGTGTGAACCCCAAGTCCCAGGCGGTGCTCATGCTGCAGGGCCAAAGCCTGGTGTGTCACTGCTGCTGCTGCTGCGGCTTCCTGGGGCCCAGTACGCCAGGGCAGGTCTGGTGCTGTCCCTTCCCTCCAAGCTGGGTGCTGACAACAGGACCTGTGGGAAACAAGCTGCCTCCCGCCAGGCCTGGGGCATGAGGTGCCCTGAGGGAGAGCATGAGAATCTGTTACCCACTTGGCTTCCGCAGGAACCCCAGAACCCTCCTGGACCGCCGAGCCTGGGAGTCCCAGACAAACCACCAGATTAGAAGCTTCCCCCAGTCTCCACCAGCTCCCAGCCTGGCCAGCCCTGAGGGCTGCATGTTTAATAAAAACTCCTGGGCTGTCATCAACACGCCCTCATTATTTCATATCATAAACCACCCCACAGTTTGCTAGCAACTGATTTATTAGGAAGTCACATGATACAAAAGAATGAGAACATTCAAAGGGCATTTAGTAAAATACTGCTTTGTCCCAAAGGGCAGGCAGAAAGGTTAAGGCACAATGGATGCTTACAAAATAAGAGAAAGAGGCTGAGGAGGAAAAACACTTAACTGGCCTGTGCAGACACAGCCCACACACCCTGGCCCGCCGTCAGATAAGGATTCACCTGGAGTCGCAACAGCCAGAGGGACTGAGACAGCCAGACAGCTGGAGCCGAGCAGAAGGGCTGGGCAGCCCAGTGAGGTCAGCGGCTCCAGGAGATGTGGCAGCTGACACCGTCCTGCAGCCGGGGCATTCCAGAAGGCTGGGGACACCTCCCAGTCTATTTCTTATGACAAACAACAAAGTCCCTGCTGCTGGAAGGCAAGCCCACCTCAAAACCAGAGTGTTCGAAGTTACCAAGAGGAGGAGGAGGTGAACAGGCCCTTAGATCTGGAGGACCAGAGGCTCGTGTCTCCTCTCCGTGGTTTTCCACAGGGAAGGGAACACAAGGCAAAGCCCTGTGCTGAGCCGGTCCCAGGAAGCACCCATGAGACCCACCTGCCCTCCACGGCGGGGCCCAACGCTGGGAACGTCCTCCTCTTGGGGAGGGGGCTCATCTGGGAGGAGACAGAGCCGCTGTTCCCAGGAGGGCAAAGCTGGGGAAGCCAAGCCAAGCCCCCACATCCAAGCCGCCTTTCCCAACATCCTCGAGAAAGAAGAGACTGTCTGGTATTGCTAGGGTTTCCATAGTCTGGCCCCCAGGGACACCCACAGCCGTCTCTTCAGAGAGAGCCAGCAGCCCCGAGGCGAATGAGGGTGTTTCCTTGAGTTGCCTCCAAGTTCACAGACTTCATGGAACCAAAGTGGATGAACAAAGACCAAAACTAAGCCCTGAAGACTCAGGACACTGGGAGCAAAGGGCAGGTTCCGTGGGTCTGCTGAGGGGAGCCTTGGGCCCAGGGGAGCACCCAGGGGGTTTTCGGGAGCTTTTCACAAAAACATGGGTCTTGTGAGCCTGTTGGTCCGCAGGACAGCCACCTGCTAGCACAGTGACATCACCAAAGGCTAACAAAAGGTACTGTCCTTCTGGTCAGAGTGTCTCATGCCTGAGATCAGAGTGAGGGACACAGGGTCCCCCCAGCTTGGGCCCTGCCTGGCTCCCTCCAGAACCAGTTCAGCCGGGGAGGTACAGGGTGGGGACCCTCACTTTGTTTCTGCCATGGTTCAACCCAGGGAGGCCCTCTCCTGCCCTCCTCAGAGCGGCCGCCCACCCTGGCAGTGCGGGTAGCATGCCAGCAGAAGGCAGGCGGGGAGGTGGTCACCAGAGTCTGAGGGGAAAGACCAAAGGCACACACTGGGCCTGAGGGTCCCAAGTCATAACCCTCACCTGCCATCACAGCAGGGGACACCGTCCATCTTGAGATGGGCATAAAGGCGTGTCTCTGGGTGAGAGGAGGCGACTGGGGCCTGACCTGATGATCCTGAGAGAGCAGCTGGGCCCAGAGTCCAGGGGAAGGGAGAGCAGGCTGCAGGAGGGACCGTTGGAGGCCCAGGTATGGTCCCAGGCACAGAAGTCACTTCTCCATGGTCCCAAATACCTGCAGACCCTGAGTGCTGAGGTGGCCCTCTCCGCTCGCTGTGCACAAACTTTAGAGGACAGTGTTGGGCCAGGTCCAGGACCCCATGTGCCCTCCTGCCTGGCACTGCCACCCTCAGCCCTGCTCCAGGCTGTCGGTGGGCTGCACCACGGTGTAGCTCCCCTGGCCCACGGACAGCTGCCGGCTGAAGAAGGACGTGGTGCGCTTCGGCTTCACGCGCTTGATCCCCTTGCCTGGAATCGGGGAGGAGGAACACACTGAGAGGCGCCGTCCTGGAGAGGGGCCTGGGCCCAGGCAGCTGGGTTCTGGCTCCTGGGGATGGCTCCTTCTGGGCCTGTTCACATTGAGCTCCCCCACCTGACACCTGATACCTGACACCTGCCCTCTTTCTGAGCCTCAGTCCCCCACCCCCAGCTCTCCAGCCAGTGACAGGCGGGGCGGGCGTGTGGCCAACCTCACTAGTCAGAGCGGGGGTCTGTGCTTGACGCTGGGCCAGCTGTGGTGCCTGAGGAGCTCTTGCTAAAACTTGTTCAAGAACAGAGCAAAAGGCCGGGCGCGGTGGCTCACGCCTGTAATCCTAGCACTCTGGGAGGCCGAGGCGGGTGGATTGTTTGAGCTCAGGAG
>CM052438.1:174547150-174585261 GCA_028533085.1 Varecia variegata
TCACTTGAGCCCTGGAGTTTGAGGTTGCTGTGAGCTAGGCTGACTCCACGGCACTCTAGCCCGGGCAATAGAGTGAGACTCTGTCTCCAAAATAAAAAAAAAAAAAAAAAAAGAACAGAGCAAAGAAACAAAATACCTGCAACATCTACAGCTGACTAAAGGTGAACCTCAGTAAGATAAAAAGAAATCTTACAAGTTAAAAATGCCCAGCCAGTGAGCAAGGGCACCGCCGACGATGATAAGTCACACGGTGCGCGCTTTGCTGTGATGTGATGAACGTGGCACGGCACCTGCCCAGACCCACATCCCCAGTGCAGCCATGAGAAACAGCAGGCAAAGCCCTGCAGAGGGGCATCCTATGACACGCTTGGCCACACTGCTTACATCTGTCAGGGCCATCAAAAACCAGGAGAGTCTGACAAACTGTCACAGCCAGGAAGACCTTAAGGAGACAGGACAACCACATGTAATGTGGTGTCCTGGATAGGACTCTGGGACAGAAGGACATTAGGGAAACGCCAAGGAAATCTGAATAAAGTGTGGACTTTTAGTTAATAATAATAAACCAGTACCAGGTCATTAATTGTAAAAAAGGAAAAAAAAGTACCTACCATATTAGTATAAGATGTTAATTTTTAAAAATCAAGTAACAGGAAAAATGGGCAAAAGAAATGAACAGTAATTCATGAAGGAAATACACAGATGATCAAGGACATAAAGACGTTTCAGCTCCGCTAGGGTTCAAACACCACCCAGACACGTCCTCTCCCTCAGAACCGTCATACCGTGGGGGGTGAGGAGGCAGAAGGCAGATGCCGCCTTCTCTGCCAGGAAGGGGACAACTGGGCACAACCTCTCTGGAAGGTGGCCAGTATCAAACCCTTAGACCCAGGATGTCGCGTCCAGAAACTTATCCTGAGGAAACAGTTCGGATTCCAAGTAAGGTTTAGTTACACGTATGTTGTTTATAACAGCTGAAAACTGGAAATAACTGTAATGTCCAAAAACAGAGGACTGGTGAAAAGTGACAGTGCTACAACCATGCCAAGGAATGCCACACAGTGGTCAAAATTATGTTATAGAAAATGCTTTTTCTGATGATAAAAATTATTTTAAAAATTATAAGAGACTATACAAACGATATGCTTGTTGTAAAAAATGTACATGCTACAAAGAAGTACAAAGAAAAAAGTAAAAGTCACAGTGACTGCCACCTGGGGTCTCTCCCTCCTTATGCAGGTGGACGTAGGCACGCTGTCTCGATGTATTTCTGCTCAGTATCACTTTGTGAACATCTCGCTATTTAAATGTAGATCTTTGTGACTACAGTAAAAAAACCTTTTTATTTTGGAATAATTCTAGATTTACAGACAAGCTGTAAAGATGGTTCACCTGCACACCCTCACCCGCTTCTCCTACTGCTACCATCTGCTGTTACTGTGTCAAAGCTAAGAAATGAACATCGGTAGGATATTATTAACTAACTACAGACTTCTGGGTTTCACCAGTTTTTCCACAAATGTCCTCTGTTTCAGGATCTGATCCAAGATGCCACACTGCATTTAGGGTACTGCACTGGACTCCCCAGGACGTGGCCCCAGCAGTGACTTACACGCACCTTTAATAACAGACACTGGGTAGTTTCCAGTTGTTCCCATTCTCACCGGTGCTGCAGTGAACACCTCTGTGGACGCAGCAGTGAGAAGGGACAGAAAAAGGCTCTTCCGGCCAAGGCCCTGCACTCCCTGCTCTCAGCCAGGTCCTGCCGGGTGGAGAACTCACCCTGCGTCTGCAATCGCTCTGCAGCTCCCTGCCCTCGGAGCTCCCCGTGGCATGAGTGTGTGTGCACGTGTGGGCATGTGTGCATGCGCGTACGCACGGGATGGCTCACCGTCTTCCACGTAGTCGATTGTGGAGAGGTGCTGGATGCGGCTGCACACCACGCTGCCCTGCCTCCGCAGCTTGGGGCGCTGAGAGGGGGGTGGCAAGGAGGTGGGAGCTGCTTGGGGGCCAGGCACACTCTCCTGGGGGGCAGCCGGCTCCGCAGCCTGGTTCAGCTCAATGCAGTACTCGATGAGGCTGCTCATCAGTTCAGCCTGGGGGGAAGAGAGGCCAGTGTGAGGCCACAGGGCGAGCTCTGGCCGGGCCCGGCCTTCCATGCCCACTGCCGAGCGGAGAAATCAGATGCACAGGCCCTGCCCTGCGTTGGGGGAGGCAGGATTGGGAACACACCCCACCCCAGCAGGAGAGAGGGCGGGGTGCGGCAGGTGCTCTGTGGAGGGGGGTGGGGCAGGGGAGGCGTCCTACTTGGGGTGACTTCAGAGGTGAGTCCTGATAGATGAGGAGGGATCCCCAGGTCTGGGAGGTGGGGTGGGAAGGAAAGAACATTCTAGTCAGAAGGCACAGCCCAAGAAGGCTGACGCCCTTTGGCCGGAGCAGGTGGGGGAGGCAGGGGAAGGAAGTAACGGGGATGGGCTGTTTGGGGGTGAAGAGCTGCGCATGCACTGGCTGGGAGAAGAACCTGCAGGTTCCGTAGAAGAGGATGGTGATGTCACAGAGGGGCTGGGCGGCTCCCTCTGAGCACATGCTTCAAAAGGGACACCTTCTCAATAGATCTGAAACGCAACGCATGCTGACAGAAAGGTGAAGTGGCCGATGTCAGTGGACACAGCTGGGCACCAAATGGCAGGGACCTCAGGGCTCTGAGGGAGTCACAGACAGAAGGTGTCCAAGGGTGGGGCCCTTGGTCAGGAAACAAGTATTTACTGAGTGCCTCCCATGTGCTGGCCTGAGATGCGGCAGGAAGGCCCACCTGTGCTCCCGAATGCTGGGACCGGGTCAGACGCCAGGGGTGGCCCGGGGTAAACTGGCCCAGCTCCTGCTCTTCTACAGTGAACCACAGCCCCTAGGGAGGGCAGGAGGGTGGGCAACCCTGCCTGGCCCAGAAGGAAGGTCAGGGGCCAGGTGGCAACTCCTTCTCTCACCAAGGGGGTTCCCAGGCATGACAAGCAAGAGGCGCACAGATTGGAAGTGAGAAACATGACTGTCCCTGTTCACAGACCACAGAACTGTCTACGTGGGAATTCCCAAAGGGTCTGCAGAAAAGCTACCCAAACTAGCAAGGGAGTTCAGCAAGGCTGCAGGACATGTGGATGACAAAATCAACTGCACTTCTATATGATGCAATGAACAGTTGGAAATTAAGTTAAAAGCAGTGCCATATATAGTAGCACCAAAAAAAGGAATAAGGAGAAATCTAACAAAAGATGTACAAGATTTGTATCCTGAGAACTATAAATCTTAATGAAAAAAATCAAAGACAAGTAAATGGAGATATAGAAATAAATGGATCAGAAGACTTGAGGGGTTAATTCTCTACAAAGTAATCCATGTAATATTAATAAAGATCCTAGGTGGTTTTTTGTTTTTGTTTTTGTTTTGCTGGGGGGGTTGGAAATCAATAAGCTGATTCTAAAATTTATCTGGAAATACAAAGGAACAGGAATAGGTGAAACAATTTTGAAAAAGAAGAACAAAGTTCTGGGAATCACAGCACTTGACTTCAAAACTTACTATAAAGGTTCAGTAATCAATACATAGTGTGGACTGGGCACGGTGGCTCACGCCTGTAATCCTAGCACTCTGGAAGGCCTAGGTGGAAGGATTGCTTGAGCTCAGGAGTTTGAGACCAGCCTCAGCAAGAGTGAGACCCTGTCTCCACTAAAAATAGAAAGAAATTATCTGGACAACTAAAAATAGAAAAAATTAGCCGGGCATAGTGACGCATGCCTGTAGTCCCAGCCATTCAGGGGGCTGAGGCAGAAGGATCGCTAGAGCCCAGGAGTTTGAGGTTGCTGTGAGCTAGGCTGACGCCATGGCACTCTAGCCCAGGTAACAGAGAGAGACTTTGTCTCAAAAAAAATAATAATAATAATAATGTGATTATTAGTGAAAGACAAACACATAGATCAATAGCTTAGAACTGACAATCCAGAAATAGACCCATGCATACATGGCCAACTGATTTTCAACAAAGATGCAAGCGCATGTCTTTTCAATAAATGACACTGGAACAACTGGGTATCTGTAAGTACAAAAATGAATCTTGACCTATGTATCACATCTTAGGTAAAATATTAACTTGAGATGGATCACAGACTTAAACTTACACAACTTACAGAAGAAAGGAGAAAACCTTTGTGATCTTGGGTTAGGCAACAATTTCTTAGGAAACAGAAAGCACAAAGCATGAAAGAAAAAACTGATAAAATGGATTTTATCAAAGTTAAAGGCATCTCTTCAAAAGACAATGTTAAGAAAATGAAGTCAAGTTACAGACTGAAGGAAAACGTGCGAAACGTGTATCTGATAAAGGACTGGTATACAGAATATATAACCATCTCTCACAATTCATGAAGAAAACAACCCAATTTAAAAAATGGACAAATGATTTGAAAAGACACTAAAGATCTATGGATGGCAATTAATAAGCACATGAAAACATGATGAACATTAGTCATTAGGAAAATGCTAATTAAAACCACAATGACATATCACGACTACACCTTACTAGAGTGACAAAAACTGACAATACCAAGTGCTGGCAGGGATGTAGAGCAATTGAAACTCTCATACTGGTGGGAATGTAATATAGTACAGTCACTTTGGAAAACAGTTTGGCAGTTTCTAAAAAACTCACATATTTACTATACAATCCAGCAGTAGCACTCCTAAGTTTTTACACAAAGGAAATGAAGACCTATTTCCACATAAAAACCTGGATACAAATGTTTAGAGCAGTTCTATTCGTAAAAACCAAAAACTTGGCCAGTTGCAGTGGATCATGCCTATAATCCCAGCACTCTGGGAGGCTGAGAAGGGAGGATCGCTTGAGGTCAGGAGTTCAAGACCAGCCTGAGCAAGAGTGAGACTCCATCTCTACTAAAAATAGGAAAAATTAGCCAGGCTTAGTGGCGTGAGGCTAGTCCCAGCTACTCGGGAGGCTAAGGCAGGAGGATCACTTGAGCCGAGGTTACAGTGAGCTATGATGACACCATGGCACCCTACCCAGGGTGCCAGGGTAAGACTCTGTCTCAAAACAAAAAATAAAAAAAAAAAACTGGTAAAAACCTTGAACAGGTACTTCACCAAAGAGGCTATCCAAATGGTGAATAAAGACCTAAAAAGGAACTCAACCTTCTTAGCCAGGAGGAAAAAGCAAATTAAAACTGTAAGGAAGTTTCTGGGGTGATGGAAATAATGCCAATAAAAAAAGGGCAAAAGATTTCAGTAGACATTTCCCCAAGGAAGATACTTGGATAGCAAACAAGCTGATACATAGCTGGGCCGTGGTGGCGGTTACAAGGGTGTATAAAGTTGTCAAAACTCATGCTTAAAATGGGTGCATTTTATTGTAAATTATACCTTGATAAAGTTGATTAAAAAATAAAAGGAAAAAAAAAGACATAAGGACTATTCACCCAACAGAATGGCTAAAATTAAAAGACTGACAATACTAAACGCTTGGGAAGACGTGGGGTGCCGTGCTGCTGGCGAGTACAGACTGCTGCAGCTTCTTTGGCAAACTGGCAGAACCTAAAGCTGAACACGTGCTACCCTCTGACCCAGCAATTCCTCTCCCAGGCGTATTCCCATCTAGTGCACAGAAGATACATACCATAGTGATCACAGCAACACTGTTTGCGATAGCCCCACCCTGGAAACCAACTGTCCATCAGCAAGAGAATGGAAAAATAAATACAATTATGTGCCACGTGTTTCGGTCAACAATGGACCATGAATATGATCATGGTCCCATGAGATTATAATGGAGCTGAAAATTCCTATCACCTAGTGTTGCTGCCATCATAATACAACAAATTACTCAAGTGTTTGTGGTGGTGCTGATATACACAAACCTACTGTGCTACCCACCATATAAAAGTATGGCACATACAATTATGTAAAGTAAATAATACTTGATAATAATAAACAGCTATGTTAGTGGTTTATATATTTACCATACTATATTTTTTATCATTATTTTAGAGTACACTCCTTCTACTTATGAAAGAAAAAGTTATCTATGTAGAAAAGTTGTCTGTATCTATAAAAGTTAGCCTCAGGCAGGTCCTTCAGGAGGTATCCAGAAGGAGCCATTGTTATCATAGGAGATGACAGCTTCGTGGTGTTATTGCCCCTGAAGACCTTCCAGGGGGACAAGATGTGGAGGTAGAAGACAGTGATATTGATGATCCTAACCCTGTGTAGGCCTAGGCTAATGTGTGTTTCTTTCTTAACTTTTTTGTTTTGTTTTTTTCTATCAGAGACGGAGTCTTACTCTGTCACCCAGGCTAGAGTACAGTGGCAGGATTATAGCTCACTGGAATCTCAAACTCCTGGGCTCAAGTGATCCTCCCACTTTAGACTCCTGAGTAGCTAGGACTACAGACATGTGCCACCACACCTGGTTAATTTTTTTTTTTTTTTTTTGAGACAGAGTCTCATTCTCTTGCCTGGGCTAGAGTGCCATGGCATCAGCCTAGCTCACAGCAATCTCAAACTCCTGGGCTCAAGCGATCCTCCTGCCTCAGCCTCCTGAGTAGCTGGGAATACAGGCACGCGCCACCATGCCCGGCTAATTTTTTCTGTATATATTTTTAGTTGTCCATATAATTTCTTTCTATTTTTAGTAGAGACGGGGTCTCGCTCTTGCTCAGGCTGGTCTCGAACTCCTGAGCTCGAACGATCCTCCCGCCTCGGCCTCCTAGAGTGCTAGGATTACAGGCGTGAGCCACCGTGCCCGGCCAATTTTTTTTTTATGTTTTGTGGAGACGGGGTCTATGTTGCCCAGGTGGATCTTAATCTCGGGGGCTCAAGCAATTCTCCCATCTCAGCCTTTCAAAGTGCTGGGATTACAGGTGTGCACCCTGCCTGGCCTTCTTAGTTTTTAACAAAGAAATTTAAAAAGTGAAAAAAAAAGTTTCAATTGAAAAATATTATAAAGATATAAAGAAAGAAAACATTTTTGTACAGCTAGGCAATGTGTGTATGTTTTAAGTGTTATTACAAGAGTCAGAAAGTTAAAAATTAAAAAGTTTATAAAGTAAAAAAGTTACAGTAATGATGCATTATAGTTGGGGGATTTAAAAAAAAGTTATAGTAAGCTAAGGTTAACTTATTATTGAAGAAAGAAAAACATTTTTGTATAAATTTAGTGCAGCCCAAGCATACCCCGCTTACACAGTCTACGGCAGCGTGCAGGGATGTCCGAGGCCTTCACATTCGCTCACCACTGACTCAGCCAGAGCAACCTCCAGTCCCATAAGCTCCCAGAGCGGTATACAGGTGTACCGTTTTTTATCTTTTATACTATATTTTTACTGTACTCTTTTGTGTTTAGATACACAAATACTTCCCATTGTGTTATAACTGCCTCCAATGTTGAGTACAGTGACGTGCTGTACAGGCTTGTAGCCTGGGAGCAGCAGGCGACACCATACGGCCTAGGTGTGTGTAGGCTATACCACCGGGGCTTGTGCGAGTACTCAGTAATGTTCGCACAAAATCTCCTAATAATGTATTCCTGTCGTTAAGTGACACACGACTGTACTGGCAAATTCATACACTGGGAAACCACACAGCAAAGTGAAAGAACAAACTGCTACTACCTGCAACAGGGTGAATCTCACAAACGCACGCACAGAAAGAGTACACGCTGTAGGAATCCATTTCTATGAGAGTCAAAAACGGGCAGGACAACTCTAGGGTGACAGACATCAGGAAAGTGGGTCTCCCAGTGGGGAACAGTGACTAGGAGAGGCTCTGGGGGGCTCCTAGGGCATGTTCTATTTCTTAATTTGGAAGGTGTTACATATGTTTGTTTGGCAAAATTTGTTGAGCAATACGCTTAGGATCTGAGCACTTTTTATATGTACATTGCAGTTCAATAACACATTTACTTAAAAAAAAAAGAGGTCTAAGCCGGGCGTGGTGGCTTACGCCTATAATCCTAGCACTTGGGAGGCTGAGGCGGGTGGATCGTTTGAGCTCAGGAGTTTGAGGCCAGCCTGAGCAAGAGCGAGACCCCCTCTCTACTAAAAAATAGAAAGAAATGATCTGGACAACTAAAAATATGTAGAAAAAATTAGCCGGGCATGGTGGCGCATGCCTGTAGTCCCAACTTCTTGGGAGGTTGAGGCAGTAGGATTGCTTGAGTCCAGGAGTCTGAGGTTGCTGTGAGCTAGGCTGATGCCACGGCACTCTAGCCCGGGTGACAGAGCAGGACTCTGCCTCAAAAAAAAAAAAAAAAAAAGAGGTCTAGACGAGTGATGTGAAAATTGTGAAGTCATGAGCATAAAAGTTCAAAGCCATGAGAGGGAAGAGCTCATGGACCGAGCACAAGGAGAGGAGGGGTGGAGGGTGGAGGGCCAGGAAAGAGTAGGGAGACAAGCCAGGAGGTAGGAGCCACAGGGGCCAGGAGAGGAGAGGAGAGGCGGGACAGGGATTTCCAGGAGAGTGTGGTCAAGCTGAGACAGGGGAAGAGGGACAGAGACCCCTCCTGTCCTCTGGGTGTGGCAAAGCTTTAGCTTGGAGCTGCATGGGGAGCACAGGGGTGAGGGTGGGGGGCACCGAAAAGTAGCCAGGTGCAGCAGGCAACGAAGGGTCTAGAGACCCAGAAGCTGCAGGGGGCAGGGGGATGGGTGTTTTGGGCCACAGGAGTCCCTGGAGCGTGTCTATGTGCCAGAGGAGAGAGAACAGCTCTGAAGTGACCAGAGGAAGGGGCAGGGGAACAAGGCTGGCGGAAGATTGGGTGCTTGAATGAATGGGAAAGTCAGACAAAAGCAATGAGTGGCCCTGACCCTTCTACATCTGCTCCTCTTGTGAGTGGGGACCACAACAGCACCGGCCTCACGGGGGCCTCAGGGCAGGAGGGGAGGGTGCAAGCAGGTCGCAGTGCTGGGCAAGCTGCTGCCCCACCCGCAGTTACTGCCACCTGGCATGGGATCTGCAGACCATGCCTCCCGAACTCACCAGGGCGGCTCCAGGCTTCAGGCGCCCTGTGCCCCTCCCTCGCTCTTACCTCCTTCCCAGGCAGCCTGGAGCCTCCAAGGGTCTGGGGCCCCCTGGGCACCTGGGCCCAGCCTCCCCACCCCCCCCAGGCCACACCCACGCTACCTGCTTGGAGTAGATCTTGAGGAGCTTGTTGACCGGCATGCCCTCGCTGTCCCCATCGAATTCCAGCCACAGGACAGGCTCCTCCTCCTCAGGGGAGGTATGGTCCCATGACAGCTCCTGGAAGCGCAGGCCCAGCAGGACGTGCTGGCCAGTGGGAGACACAGAGCAAGGCTTGGACCCTGGGACAGAGGCCTGCTCCCCATCCCATCCCACTCAGGCTCCACCAGGAGGGGACACCTGGCCAGGGTGTTTGCCTCTCCAAGACCAAGTCCACGTTGGTTCATGTGCTTCTCTAAGGAGAGGAGCCCTGGCTTTCATCAGACCCTCCGAGGGACTGTGGTCCAGGGAGGCTGAGAACCCCTATCCTACACTTCCCACTGTGGGCTGAGCCCCTGACAGCTGGGGAGTCCCTCGGGGGCAGAGGCAGGTGGGGCAGGGAAGTCCCTTCCATGAGGTTGGCTGGGTAGCACCTAGCCAGAAGGCTGAGTTGGAACTGGCTTGCCAGGCAGAGCTGCCCAGGAGGAGCTCGAGTTCCTTTCCAGGGACAACCAGAAGTCCGCTAAAACTCTTCTGGCTTAAGAGGGGACTACTGCCTACATGCGGGGAAACTGCCCCACAGGGTTGGCTGTCGACACAACCTTCTACCCACAGCCAGCCGCCAAATGCAGGGAGAAGCAGGACTTGGTCAGCCCAGGATAGCTCCCAGTTGTGGGGTCTTTCTGGAAAACCAAGCTGCTCATCAGGCAGAAATGCCAGCTGCAGTGCCCCCCACCCTGGCCACCCTGCAGCCTGGCACACTGGCCGAGAAAGCTGATCCAGGGCAGACCCAGGGATGCCCTCAGGAGGACAGCAGGGGCCCCGAGGGTATCTGAGCAAGGCAGAGTCCCTCCCAAGCAGTCCACCCACCCTGCCCCCCCCAGGCCACCCAGGGCAACCAGGAGAGCCGGGGTAAGTATCCGCAACCCCTTCCTCTCCACCCTCGAGGAGGTACCTTCTCCCTGCTGTCGATGACATGCACGCCCTCCAGACTAATGGCCACAGCCACTGGCTTGCGCCCACCTCGGTGCAAAAAGCCCTGGGCCGGCTTGTCGACCTCACCGTGGAAGAAGGCACACCTGGGGAGGGGACTGGCGTCAGCCTTCCTGCTCCGGCAGAGGATGCGAGGGGAGGCCTGCTCTGGGCCTGTCCTGGGCCCCTGAGCAGCTTAAGCTGTTTGGGCGACTGAAGGCTGAACAGAAACCGGCCCCAGGGGAGGGAGAAACTGAGGGCCGTGAGAGGAGCTTTGTGGGGCGGTGGGTGGACGGGTGGGAGAAGGGCCCAGATGGCACAGAGAAGGCGGGTGCCGCACGCACAGGGAAGAGCGTGGTCCCCAGCTCGGGGCAGGGCGAATCAGGTTTGCTCGGGCACCTGGGCTGGGGGAAGGGTGGCCACGTCAGGGCAGGAGAGCCTCACCGCCCACTGTTGTCGAGCCCCAGGGACCTGACAGGGAGCAGGGGATGGCCGAGGGGGGCGGGGGTGGGGGGTTCAGGGCTCGAAACTGAGAAGGGGAGGGGCAGTGGCCTTGGGGCACCAACCTGGAGGGCCCACGTCCTCCGTCCTCCGCTCCCTACAACGCACTCTCGCACCCTAGCCCAGGCTACGTCAGAGCCAAGTTACATCCCGCTCTCTCTCTCCGTGCAGCGGGACGGGGCTGAGACAAGCACGGCCATCCCTAATTCCTGAGGGTGGTCCCACTCCAGCCCCCCTTCTGGAAGACTTCTATGCCTAGGCTCAGCCGATGGCTGCTGCCGCCTGCCTGTAGGCTGTCCTCTACCTCCGTGTTCTCGTCTCTCTCTCCACGAGAACCGCAGCTTCACCAGGCAGGGCCACGGTGTCTTTGGCTCACCGAGGGACCTCCAGCACCCAGAGACTGCCAGGCACACAGTAAGTGCAGAGAGCTATCTGCTAGACGCTGACCGTGCGAGAGAGGGCTGGCTGAAGGGAAGGCTGGCCAGCCAGTGACCAAGTGACTGTGGCAGGTGGAAGGAAAGAATCCGTTCCCGGTGCCCCGGCTGATGATGGGGAGAGGGAAGGACAGATGTCCAACTGGGGACCAGTGGGGCCTAAGAAGCTGGTGTCAAGACACAGCTTCACCGAAGGACAGAGCTCAGCTAGAGCAGAGATGGGCTCACCAGAGCTGTGCTAACAAAGCCAGGACAGGCTGCCAGGCTACAGGGGAGCGGGCAGAGGGGACCCCGGGGCTGTGACTGCTTACCCATAGAAGGGCAGCTCGTGGCACTTGAGGAGGTAGGCATGGTAGTGTGTGCCCAGGGTGGCCTCGCACCCACCGTCGCTGCCAACTGCTTCCTTCACCTGGCGGTAGGCGTTCAGCAGGCCCTGCTCGCCTGGCCCAGCCTTGGCCCCACGGCCTCGGAAGGCAGCAAAGAGCCCCTGGCCCCGCTTGCAGAGGTGGGCAGGGAGGAAGGAGTCCAGCTTCTCCCTGCGGAGGAAGGAAGGTGGGTGCTGGTGGCCTGGCTGGAGGTTGCACGCTCACAGGGGAGGGAAGGGGCCCGGCTCGGGGAACCACGGGGCATGAGAGCACATCAGTGCCCTCCTCCACCCTGGACACTGACCACCGACCGCCAGAGAGACCCCCACTGCCTCCATCCCGGTGGCAGCGTGGTCAGCCCTGCAACAGGGCCAGCCCAGCCGTGTTCAGGGAACACTCTTGAGGTGGGGTGGGCAGCTCTCCCTCAGAAGGTGAAGACAGCAGGGGCAGGGAGGAGGGCTGCCTCGAGGAAGGGGACATGCAAGCTACTTCCAAGCCAGAGACTAGGTAAGGGGCCTTGGGGGAGAGGAAGGCCTGGGCACAAGACAGAGGTGGGCTCAGATCTTGGCCCTTCTCTGAAGCGCAGGCCAGGGCCAGACTCTCTGCCTCTGCCCCAACCAGCTGCCCGACTGTCCAGAGGTGCCCTCCGTCCCCGTGTTTGCATCCTCTGCAGAATAGGGATGGTAATGTCCCCACCTGTCCAGGCAGAATTCCCTCAACCCTAAAACATGACAAGGCTCTTCAAGTGCAGGCCCAGGACTGGGGTGGGAGCCCAATGAGGCCCACTGGGGCTGTCCCTCTGCCTGCCCAGCCCAGGGTCACCGTCTAAAGCCATGCACTCTGTCCTGCTGCTCCAGGCGCCAGCACCTGGCCCTGCCTCCTGCATTTCCCACCAGTTCTGCCTCAGCTGATGGCCTCTGTGCTGCAGGACCTCAGTACCAAGGGGCCTCCACGGGCCTGGCCCGGCCTCCCTCCCTGCCAGTCACCATTTGCCCATCCAGGAAACTCACAGGAACACCTCTGAGGTGGCAAAGGGGACAGACACAGGGAGTCACCAGGCCATCTTCACCCCCAGGAGGGAAGGACACACATCACGTGTGTCCAGGCACTGTGGAGGAGGCCCCCCAACCCGTCCTTCGAGGGGCACGCAGATGCTCAGGATGGCCAAGGGAGGGAAGGCAGGCCCCAGAGGCAGGCCCAGGGCGGCGGCTTCCTGGCAGGGGGAGAGGCTGAAGGGAAGGTCAGGAGGCTGAGACAGGAGTGCAGGCAGGAAGTTCCTGAGCAACACCTGGGTTTGCGTTGGGACGGTTAGGATTTCTGACCTGGTGGAACTTTTACAAACAAAAACGGGTGCAAATGGCCCAACACTTTGTTCGGTCAGATAAGACATGAAACCCTATCATCAGGACAGGTTCAGGAAAGAAAGTGTCCTCCGCACACAGTGCGGCTGCAGGGGCTCCCGCCTCGGGCAGCCAGAGATTGTGCGGCCTGGCCCAGAGTTCCCATAAACTGCAATCTTGAGGCTTCTAAGGCTCAGCGTCCCACATATAAAACAAGGACACTGGTCTGACCTGCACATAAGGCTGCTGGTGTGTGCCCAACACGAGGTGAACACTGGGCAAGGCTCACTGCAGTCGCCGCTTTCACGGAAGAGGGGAGGGGTCCCCGTCGGGCTTCCAGCGCACCAAACCCCATAGGGAGAGGGGAGGGGTCCCCGCTGGGCTTCCAGCGCACCAAACCCCATAGGGTACTAGGGGAGGGGGGCTGGTCCGGCAGAAAGGCCCAGGTGAAGAAGGGGGGCTCCCCAACCAACTCAGGGCTGCTGTGGGCATTTCTATTGTCTGTCCATCCCCCACCCCTTCTTCCAGCAACAGCTCCCGCTTGTCACATGGAGACCCAGCCTTCCCCACTCTTGGACCATGGGTCGGCGCAGGTTCATGGTGAGACCCAGAGGAGGGGTTGGGCCGCAGCCCATCACTGGCCTGGCCACTGATGGCATTTCCTTTGGGTGGGGCTGGAGCCAAGCCTTGGTCACCAGAGCAAGTCTGAGGGCTCTGGTCGTATAAGGGACGTGTTGGGGCCTCTCCTCCCCAACATGCCACTGCTGCCCAGAGGACATGGCTGAGCGAGGGGAGTGAGAACGGGGGCCTGGGGCCCAGCCAGACCCTAGCACTGGGCTCAGACTGGGGCACTTCACCACCCTGGACCTGTCTGTTACAAAAGGTGACAAAGTACCCTTCACCCAAACAGTTTGAGCTGGTTTTGTTGTCACTTGCAGGAGGAACAAACACCCACCGTGAGGGTCACCAACCTTGAGCCCACTCTGCTGGGAGCCTTCAGGCTGGGCTCTGAGCCCAGGGGTGTCCCTGCTGGGCTCCAGCTGTCAGTCCCTCAGCATAGGGTCCCTGTCTCTGCACGTCTCTCTCCTGACTCACCCATGCATTGCAGGGTCGGGTGGGGAGGAGCCCTGGCTAGGAACAGGCAGGGCTGCATGTTCACTTCGCTGGGACTATTTCTAAACATCAGGATCATCCTCTATGGGGTCAGAAACCAGCCTGGTCTGCAGCCAGGGCAGGCTCAATCCTCCTGCCCCCTCGAGGCCCTGCTAGTTCACACAGCAGAGAACACGGCTTCGAGAGAGGGTGGGAAGCTGAGAGCAGGCGTGCCGAGGGTCTGGGGACCGGCCCCATCCCTGCAGTTCAGAACTAAGCTGGACTGTTACTGGTGACGAGAGGCCAGTACTTGTTTGGTGCCTAGCTGTGACTCCGAAAGAACAATCTGCACGTTGGGCTCCACCCTCACACACAGCTGGGCCCCCTGGGCTGTGGACTCCTCTCACAGATGTCACTTCACCTGAATCTCCCACTGCCCAGAGCAGACGAGGAACAGGCTCAGAGAGGTGGAGTGACTGCCCCAAGGCCACCCAGTGAGTGTGTGGACAGAGGCCTCCTGAATCCAGGACTATGTCCCCACCTTACAGACCTAAGATCCCTGGTAAGTAGGATTGTGGGGGCACCCTCCCCGCACCCCATGCCTGTGCGTCAGGTCACACAATGGCTCACCTCAGGGTACAGGCCGCAGGCTGGCTGGGCTGGTATGGCCCAAGCTGCACACGGCACACGAGGGCGCCCAGCGCCTCGCAGTCTTCCACGTCACATGGGTACCGTGCGGCCAGCACGTTGCCCTTGGCCTCCTCATAGAGCAGCCGCAGGACCTCCTCATCCTGGATCTGTGGGCCGGTGCAGCAGGAAGAGGCTGCTCAGCTGGGTGAGGGTCAGGCACAAATGTCCAGGGGTCTAGGGACAGGAGGGAGGGCACAGGGGCCGGACCTGGGTGCTGCCTCACCTGGAGCTCCCGCCGCTTTGGGAAGAACACATTCCTTCGGAACTGCAGGGAAGGCTCATCTGGGGACAGAGGTGGGGGGGTCACTGCCTGGCCACCCCATTCGGCCCAGTCGTGCCCTCTCCCGATGGGCCCAGACGCCATTCTTGCCTCACCCAGCACGACTGAAAACCCAAGGGCCATCCAGAGAGTCTCAGTGTGCTCGTTGCCTTCCCACCCACCACCCTGGGGCTCCCTGCAGGGACCTGTTCCTTCCCTGCTGGGGTGGCTGAGGGAACCGAGGGAGATGCAGGCCCTGCCCCTCAGCCAGGGCAGCGCCACCTGCCAGCAGCAGCCTGGGTGGGCTGGGAGCCAGCACTCCAGACTCAGGTGGGCCCAAGGCAGGGACGGGCAGGCAGCAGCACTGACCCACAGCCACATCGTCATCCGGCGCATCGGTGAAGCGCAGCAGCAGCTCCGGCCACTGGCGGCCCAGCTTGTAGGGCAGGTGCTTGGGCTTCAGCTGCACCTCTGCAGGACGAGAGCAAAGTGGCCCATGCAGCCTCTGACAGGTCCAGCAGTCGCCCACCCACCCCAACCACTGTCCACTAACAACAGCAATGATGACAGTCACAGCCAACAGTAACTGAGCATGTACTAAGCACCCAGAACTATTGCAAGTGATTTATACACACCTACCCTGCAATAACCCTAAGCCCAATTTCACCCATGAAGAAAATGAGGTTCAGAGAGGTTGAGTTGCTTGTCCAAAGTCACATAGCAAGTGAGAGGGTCTGGCTCCAGGCACAGCCAGCCCTGACTGTTCACTACAGCCCTCAGGGCAAGCCGGGCTGAGAGGCTGTGGCCGACAGAAGGTGCTGGGGTGGTTGGTATGGAGGGACCCGTGCTGCCATGAGGTAGCAGAACCTGAAGCTGGTAACTGGGGCCCACAGGCCCGAGGGGCTGCCCTCCCCTGCCTCTGGCAGAGCCTGGGCCTCCCCCTTGTCAGTCCCTGCCCCAGTATCTCCCCAGCAGCTCCGGCTGACCCTCCATCCTGCAATCTCCCGCTCCAGCCTGGCCCTCCCACCTCACTTCCTTCTATGCTTCCTGTCCTACTCTGCTCCTGCCACACTGGCCTTCTTAAATTACTTGCATATTTCCAGCTTATGTGTGCCTCAGGGCCTTTGCGCTTGTTGTTCCTGCTGCCTTGGGTCACCCTTCCCCCAGATCCACACATGGCTGCTGGTTCAGGTCTTAGTTCAAGTGTCACTTTCCCTGGATCAGGCAGCTCCTCCTCGAAACTTTCTATCACACGGATTGCACTGTCATCCAGTTGCCTCCGTAGCATTTATCACCCCGACACTCCCTTGCTGCCTCCCCCACACTAGCCTATACGTGCCACATGGCAGGAGCCGGCCGTTTTGTCCACTGCTGCACCCCTGGCATGCAGAGGGCCCCACCACGGACTGGCAGAATGACTGAGCACACTCCTCCAGGCCCCGGAACTCAGGCTGTTGCCTGACACCACACTGCTCTGGACTCAGGACGCAACACCTCAGGCCAGGAAGGATAAAGTGGTTTTAGCTTGTGCACCAGCGCCCATCAACTGACAGTGGCTGCCTACGGCACAGCCTCGGAGAGGGGTCAGATGAATGGGGATATCTGGGGTGTGGCGGGGAGGGGGCAGCAAAACACCTGCTGTGTACTTCTACCCTACCTCCGAGCCCCCTCTGACCTGTATCTCCCCACTCACCCCTCCGCCCCGGCCCCTCCATGCCTCAGTGCCTCGTCCTGCCAGCCTGCTGACAAAGGCCATCTCTGTTCTTTGGACCATTTGGACCTTCTTCCATCTGGACCCTGATCTTAACCCCAAACAGCAGCCACAGCCTGTTCTACCCAACCCCTCCATCCAGCTTCTGCAGCCCTTTCTTATCCTGCCCCCCCGCCTTTTTTTTCTTTTTCTTGTCCCGCTGTTTCTGATCCCGATTTTCCAGAGACTCCACAGCCCTCATTTCCAACCTAGGTCTGTGGCCCCCCCCAATCTGTCACCACCAACCCAGGGAAATGTGCCATTTGGCCCCAACAGCCACCTTCCTGTCCCCTCCAGAAAGGGCTCCCTCAACCCCACCGGCTCGGCCGCTTGGCCGAAGTCCTGCTCATGTTCTCTCCACCTGGAAACCAGAGGGGCTGGAGGACACGGAGCTGATGCCCACACAGAAACAGGGGCAGCAGTACCCCCAGCATCGGGAACACTGCCCAGCACAAGAAAGGCTTTGCATATCCTTGTGGAATGAATGAGGTAACTGACTAGCTAGGACTCACTGGACACGCTGCAGGGAAGGGAGACCCAGGACAAGGATGCTCTTCCTCTTGCCTGTAGCCCGGCCCTGGCCAGCCTTGACCCTGAGCCCCAGCAGCTCAGAGGACTCTCGTCATCAGAACAGGACTATGCTGACCCAGTGGTCCCGAGAATCACAAGACGGGCCTTCCTGCCTGCCTGGAGGCTGTCACCCAAAAGAGACTGACAGTCCCTGGAGTCCTGTTCCACGCAGAGTGACAATGGCACTGAGAAGGCAAGCCCTTCCAAAACAGCCAGCATGAAGTGTGGCTCTAGCAGATGGCACCCCTTCTGTCATGCAGAGTGCACACAGCCCCAGAGCAGCTGTCACTGCATCACTCAGTCTGGGGGTGGGGGGAGGCCAAGTGTTCTAGGGGCCCGAGTCAAAGCTGAAGTAGCCTTTCAGCCTTCCGGAACCCAGCCCGGGAACAAGGTGGGTGCTAACTGCTGGGCCTCTCTCAGGCCACACAGACAGCCCATTCCTGCTCTTGCTGAGGGGGCGCGGGAATGTACGAGGGGGAGTGGGAGGAAGTGAGCTGCCCAGCCCCGCACTGGGAGCCTCCCAAGGCAGGGCAGGGGCCGCCTACATGTAACCCCCCCAGCCAGCCCCGACCAACACCCGGAGGTGAAGGAGGGGTGCCTGGCGGCGTGTGGGGCGGCCAGAGAAGATGGGTCAGCAGGAAGAGGGTGCACAAGGGCCTCCGAGCAGCAGCTGGGCAGGAAGCTCCAACTGCGGGGGTGGGGGAGGAGGATGGGCAGGCAGGGATGCCGGGGGCTCCTTCTCTCCTACCAGGCTGGCTGAGATCCCCTCTCTGGGGTACAGGCAGACCCCAGTGGCCTCAGGAGAGGAAATAACCACTTGGGGCCCCTTGGCTGGCCCAGGCTGGCCTGCTCACTCTCCATGGGACTGGTCACCCCCTTTTTGTCCCCCACCCTGTTCCTCTACAACAAGGAGAATATTTAAGCTCAGAAAACATGCCTGGCCCTGGCATCAATCACCAATTTACTTTCCTAAATGACAACATGGGGCATCCTCTCCTGTCCCTCTTCCTGTCCAAGCCAGCAGGCTCAGAGACCCTATTTACCCAGGGATCCCACTCGAGGGTCTGAGAGTCACTGCCCCCACGCCCACTCAACCTTGGAATCTCTGCCTGAAAGGGCAGGACGTGGGTGGTCACAGGGCCAGACAGCAGGCAGGGCTGGAGCCCCCCTGCAGAGACATGTCCTAGTCTTCCTGCCCTCCCCACCCTCAGCAAGAGCCTCAAGCTCAGAGGGAGCTGTTTCCTGGGCCATGTCCCTCTCCTCTCCGCCCCCAGGGAACAAGATATGGTTCAAAGAGGCCTGCTGGAGGCCACCCAGGTTCTATCCTGGTCCTACCGCTCAGTGGTCTGACCACTCTAAGCCTCAACTTTCTCATCTGCAAGACGGGCCTGGGCCGAGGATAAGGCAAAATCATGCTCATGAAGCGGCGGGCAGGGGTTGTGGCACAGATTGGTGCTCAGTGAACATGGTCCCTTCCCTCCTGCCCCCATGGTTCTGCTCCACCCTATGCCCAGGCTCCAGCACGCTGAGGTGAGCAGAAAGAAAGAAGGCAGGGGGCAGGGGAGCCAGGAGTCTTCTCAGGACACAGCCAAGTCCCACCTTCCCCTGATGTGTAGCGGCCAGAGGTTCCAGAAGCTGCCCCCTCTCTCCTGCACTTCCAGTCCTCTGGCCTGGGCTTCTGCTGCCCAGCCTTACCCAGCAGAGGGGAGACGAGCCAGAGGGCGAAGGCATCCAGGGCGATGTCTGGGAGGCGCAGGACTTCACGGACTGCGCGGTGCAGCTCGTGGGCACTGAGTGAGGGCAGGTTCTCCACAGCCAGGGGCACCACCGTGTCATCCGCCAGGTACACCAGCACATCAGCTGCTGCGATGGAGGTCAGGCAGGGTCAGCTGAGGCCAACTGTCCAGGCATAGACAGGCCAACAGGCGCCCTCCACCACCCAATGGGGCTGGAGTCTTTACCCTATGGCCCTTGGGGGTGACCAAGGCTATACTCCTGAGGCAGAACCCCAGCATCCCCAAAAGACTCTGTTAAAAAGTGGTATACATTAGGACTCTGAGACACTCAAACCACCCAGAAACCTAGCAACTCTCGCCCACAGACTAGCCCCACCCCAATCCCCAAGGTTCAAATTAGGGCTGGCCACTGCAGTGCTCACCCCCCCAAATCCCATGGCAGCCCAAGGACTCTGCTGTGCTTCTGCCCTGAATGTGAACATTCCATAGGTGGAGAACTAAGTCACAGATAGGCTGAACCTGAGGTTACAGCAGTTAGTCTGTCAGGGTGGGAAGGGGGAGAGCTGGTGACCCATTGTTACCCTAGGCAAGTCTCTGTGGCCCAGGCTAAGATGGGACCAGAGGATTCCTTAGATTACCCCAGGTTAAAGCAAATTCCAGGTCTTAGTTTCCTTAGGACTCACCAAACCTCAGGAGTCAATGCTGGGGCCTTTCAGACAGCCTTAAGCAGGCTAGGGAAGCACACCCCATACAGCTGAGTGTTCCCTGTGACAACCTGTGGGACTTCCATTTGGAGCCCAGAGCCAAAGGGAGAGTCTTAGAAGAGCAGCCAGATTCAAATCCCCATCCCTAGAACCGCCAGCATGGTGAAGGAACACTGAGCTTGGAGCCCACATAATCGGGTTCCAATCCCTGCCTGGTCTCGGGCTTGTTGGCTGACTCCAGCAAATCAGCTTGAGTGTCAGTTGCCTCATCTGTCAAAGCAGAGCTAATACCCCTCCCTCAAAGAGTGGCTGTAAATCAAATGAGGTGAAGCCTCACAGGTGAAGCCTGTGAAAGGGAAGGGCACAGTTTATTATTATTACAAGTGAAATTGCTTCTTAACCCCTAGTCTGTTCTGCTCTAACAGCTACTGTGAGAGACTGGAACATCATCTCGGAGAGGCTGAGGTTCACATCCAACTGTCAGGCAGGGAAAACTGAGGCACTGAAGGCTCACATATATGATCACCTGGAGGGCTTCAATAGCTTATGACTTAACCTCTCAAGGGTCCAATTTCCTCCCTACAAAACAAAGAATGATCCCTGCTTTCAAAAGGCTGTTAGTTAGAAAGAAATGAAACAAAGAAAGCAAGTGTGTAGGCCAGGCGCGATGGCTCACGCCTGTAATCCTAGCACTCTGGGAGGCTGAGGTGGGAGGATTGCTTGAGCTGAGGAGTTCGAGACCAGCCTGAGCAAGAGCGAGACCCTGTCTCTACTAAAAATAGAAAGAAATTAGCCAAACAACTAAAAAGAGAAAAAATTAGCCGGGCATGGTGGTGCATGCCTGTAGTCCCAGCTACCTGGGAGGCTGAGGCAGGAGGATCGCTTGAGCCCGGGAGTTTGAGGTTGCTGTGAGCTAGGCTGATGCCACGGCACTCTAGCCCGGGCAAGAGAGTGAGACTCTGTCTCAAAAAAAAAAAAAAAAAAAAAGAAAGCAAGTGTGTCACTTTTGATTTGTGTGATCTTATTTGAATTTCACAGCTATGTGAGACATGCCTATTTTACAAATGAGGAGAGTGAGGTTCAAGAAGAGGACTCCACTTGGCCACTAAGCTAGTGACAGAGTCCAGGTGCTCTGACTCTGACTTCTGTGAGTCTTCCATATCTAAATGAACCTTCTTTCTTTTTTTTTTGAGACAGAGTCTCACTCTGTTGCCTGGGCTAGAGTACTGTGGCGTCAGCCCAGCTCACAGCAACCTCCAAACTCCTGGGCTCAAGCAATCCTTCTGCCTCAGCTTCCCGAGTAGCTGGGACTACAGGCATGTGCCACCATGCCTGGCTAATTTTTTTCTATATATATTTTTAGCTGTCCAAATCATTTCTTTCTATTTTTTAGTAGAGACGGGGCGTCTCGCTCTTGCTCAGGCTAGTCTCGATCTCCTGACCTCCAGTGATCCTCCCGCCTCGGCCTCCCAGAGTGCTAGGATTACAGGCGTGAGCCACTGCGCCCGGCCTGTACCTTATTTCTTAAGTGATATGTAAGATCATGTTTAGTGAAAAAGAAAAAAAGCCAGAGCCACTTCCCCAAGGCTGGGGTCCCAGGAGGGTATGGAGGGGAGAGGACGCGTACAGGGACCCACCTCGGGCTCCCACGGAGGACACGCTGCTTCGGTGGGACCGCTCAGCAGGGCCGGGCTGCCCGGCACTGCTTTCTGTCCCGTCCATCTGCAAAGGGAAAGAGAAACAGCACTTACTGGGGGGTCCAGGGATGGGGAGGTGGGGGTCTCCTCAAGTTCTCGATGGGTAAGGGAAGGAGTCCCGGGCTAGGTCTGCAAGGCTGGCTGGTGGGACCGAGTGTGCAGACTTGGGTGGGGGTGTACCTCGGCCCACTCGAGGTCAGGGCTGGTGGGAGGAGTCAGGGCTGTGACTGTCAATAGCTAAGGTCGAACCTCTGCTCGCCGGGATGCCCAGGCAGAGCAAGGCGCACCCACGTCCGAGGGCGGGGGCCGGGGCAGGGAGTCGCCGCGCTCTCACCTCGTAGGGACACAGCCGCCTCAGGCCAGGCTCCTGTCCTGACTCCCGCTCCTAGCTCCGGCTCCAGCCCCGCCGCCGAGCGGGCCACCGCCGGGACTCCGGCTGCAGCTAGGAACCCTGCCACTGGGGCTGCGATGCGGAAGTCACAGCCGGAGGAAGCGCGGCACACAGGACCCCGCCCCCGGCCCGCGGGAGCCAGTCGGAGCCCAGGGCCCTCGCGCACGCGCCCTGCCGGCGCCCGCTCGCTCACACCACCCACCCGCGGGCCCGCGCATGCCCAGACGGCCCGGGACAAGCGCTTCGCGTTTCTGGTCACACCCCAGGGGTGGGCGCGTCACGAACACCAGCCTTACCACCAACCCGAGTGACCCAGGGCAAGTTACCCCTCACACAGGCCCCAATCATTGGCCTGTAACAGGGTGTGGCGAAGATTCAAGAAACTCGGGGCTGGGGCGCGAGCTCTGGCACTCAATTGCCGTGTGACTTTGGGCCAGGCCTGTGAAACGGAGATGCTTCCTGGGACGTGTCAGGGAGCCGCGCTGCTGGGCGCTGGGTAAAGGTGAGGCAGGCAGCATCCTGTACTGCAGCGCCCCGCAGGCCGTGAAGGGTGATGGGCTCTGGACTGTGGTCAGGAGACTGTCCTGCCCCTGACTCGTCCCGGACAAGTTCCTTCCTCTCTGGGCCTCAGTTTCCTCATCTGTAAAATGAGAAGGTTGGACTTGATGACTTCCAAGGACCCTTCTCACTCTCAAATTATAGGTGTATGTAAGAAACCCAGGCCAAGCACACCTGTTTTTCCAGGGAGCTGTCACGTGAGCCCTCGCTATGTTACACACACAGCCTTGGAGACCTTGAGGTATTCCCTAGGCTGGAAAGAGATGTTGGGGCCCTGAAGAGGCTGGTGTGAAACCATTTATCCTTAGGGCCATATCCCCAACATGTCCTGGCAATGCCAGCATGTGTGTACCTGACGTGTAGAAGTCAGGGAGAAAAACAGGTCCATGGGGCACCGTCCTGAGCCAGAGGAACCAGAAATTGTTCCAAGTGACAACAGTGGGCTTGGTGATCTGGAACAGGGGGCAGTGGGTTCACCTTACCCTGATTCCCTGGGATTGGAAAGCAGCTCTGGCTCCTGGCCCAGTCCGATCTTCTTCAGTATTGGAACCAGCTCTTTGCTGCTCCTCCAGGACCCACATGGCCCCACAACAGAGCCCATTACAACTGCCTTACTGATGTGAACTAAGGGCTGGACAGGGCACAGATGTGGGCTGCAGAGAAGAGTGTGCAGCAGGGGCAGGCGTCTCCCTCCGGTTCTCAGCTCTGGGACACTCAGACCAGGACTCAGTGGCTCCGTGGCCTCCCCAAACCAGCTGTGTTACCAAAAACTCAGCACTTGTCCACGAGGCCGAATCAGAAGAACGAGGACAAATGGTTTGAGGGGAAGGAAAGAGAAGTTTATTACTTTGCCAGCAAAGGAGGCACAATGGTAGACCTCGTCTCAAAATCCAAATTTTCCTGAACATGAGCAGAAATACAGAGCTTTTAAAGGGAGGGCCCCTCAGTTCTAGGCTATTGTGGTTAACTATACTAAGCGTCCCATCTCTGCCAAAGACAAAGCCTGTGATCTCTGCCAACCACCCACTTGGAGGGCAGGTGCTGCCTGGGATGGCCAAGTTATCTCTTTTAACAAAGGACTTAACCTGCCTCGGTGATGCAGGACAGACCGCAGTTGCCAAAAAGAGTGGGGAAAGTTTTAAACAGACAGAAAATTTTTTTTTTTCTTTAGGCCCTTTCCTCTGTTCCTTCTGTTCATTCAGCTGGAGCGAAGTGGGAACACAATTCGGTGTTGTTGAGTCCTTGCTGGGTGCAGGGCCTGTGCCAGGTCACAGGGTGGAGACCGAAGTGAGATACGACCCCTGCCCTCGCGAAATGTATGTTGGGGTTTCACTGGGGAGTGGAGGAAGAGGGGAGAGAGAAAGAAGCCCAGGAGAACAGCATATTTAAAACTACAGAAGATGACAGTATTGCCTTAAGAGCTACAAAATGCTACAAACAGGAAGAGGAGGGTCCTCAATTCCTGCTCCCCTGTTGTGTGCTGGACACTGAGCCAGGCCCTTTCCCGGGTGTTCCCTCATGTCATCCTCATGTGTCCTGCAAGTGGAAATAAGAGCATTAGCAGCTACTATTTACGTGCCAGCCACTGTTCTAAGTGCTTTAATCCTTATAACACAGTAAGAGATGAGTATTATATCTCTGTTTTATGAATGAGAAAACAGGATTGGAAAGATTAAATAACAAGGCTGACATCTGCCAGTGTGTGTGGTGGCGGCGGAGAGGCTGGAACCAGTGTCTAGCTGAGGGGGGGCCTTGGAGGAGAGCTGGAAGGCTGATTAGTGTGCCAGCTGTCAGGGTGGGGAAGGAAAGGCATTCCAGGTAGCCGCAGCTGCATGGTTAGGACCGGGAAAGACCCCTGCTGTGTAGGAGCATAGCAGGTGGGGTGGCACCAAGGCTGGGCCCCTGAACCCCAGGGTGAGGGGTATGGGGCAGGTTTTTCAGGCAGTGAGGATGTCTTAGAGGTTGTGAGGTAGAGAGTAGTGAGCTAGAGAGTAATGAGGTGAGAGCTCTGCTGTGCCATGCGTAGGGGAGCTTCTCTTCTGCAATGCTCTAGGGAAGTGGGAATGAGGGTCTCTCTTGAACAGGGGTGGGTGGTGAGATTGGAGGAGAGAATGGGGCCTGTTCTGGAGTGAGGGAGGAGGGGCCCTGCGGCCTTTAGAGCCCAGGAGGCTTAGACATTGGCAGTCAGCCCGGCCAGTCCCCTACTCTGGCAAACAATAAAGGACCCCAAGGCTCACAGAAGGGGTTGCCTAATGCCACTCAGGGAGAGAACAAGAGGCAGAACTAGGACTGCAGCCAACCCACCATGAGGCCAGGCCTTGGGATGGTCTTTAGGGTGGCCCAAAGAGCCTCAGGCAGTTCCGGGGGCAGGAGGTTGGAGATGAGGCCCTGCCTTCTAGAACCTGCCACCCACACACAAGGTAGTAGTCACAGAGAGAGAAGAGGGTGAGCAGGACTGGGCCTTGGGCACCTCATAGGAAACTAAGAGCTTCAACGAGATCTGGAGGGGAGAACGGGGCTACTGTTGAACTTTTATGTTCTCTAGGGCCCTTTGGCGATGCTGGGAGAGGACTGGAACCCCAGGGCTGGCCACTGATGCCACTCCCTGACTTTTCCATTCATTCGTTCACTCAATATTTTTTACTTTTTAGAAACAGAATATTTATTGAGTCCCCACCCTGTACCACCCGCTGTTCTAAGGCTTTTGAGATAACGTTAGTGAGCAAAACAGCCAGAGATCCCTGCCCAATAGACGGGGTTACATCCCAGGTCAGAGGGGATAAGTGTGATGAGAGGAAGAAGAGGAAGAGCTGGGTGCTGACTGCTGGGGGGCAGGGCAGACTGCAACGTTGTTGGGAGGCTCAGTGAGGAGCAGGTGAGGGGGCTTGAGGGGGGGCGGCTGAGAGTGTCCAGGAAGAGTGAACAGCCAGTGCTAGGCTGGGAGTCAGAAGGCCAGGGGTGGCTGGATGTGAGGTCAGAGGGGAATGGGCGGTGCCTGCGGCTCCCTGAGCCTAAGGAGGATTTCGGTTTTGGCTTTGAGCGGGACGGGCCCTTGCAGAGAGACACAGGACTCTTTATATCGCCAAGCCCCCATTTTCCCCTGGGAAAGAAGGGGCCTAGGCAGGCTGTCTTTGACTCATACACGGGAGTCGTAAACAACTGTGGGAGAACAGCTTCCGGCCCGGTGAGTCACTCCTGGGAGCGGCTCCTCCCGGGCTGTGCCCCCATGCCCTGGCTGGGCAGCTACCCCTTGCCACAGGCAACTGTGGGCTGGGCCTGCCCCCTGGTGGCCACGCGCCATCCTCACTGGCCTGCGGGCCTGGGAGGGTGGGGGTAGGGTAAAGCGGCCTGGTGGCTGCTGTGAACACAGGGGTGGGGGGCTGGGCTAGGATGGGCCAGCAGGGCCTCCCCCTCACGGACGGCTGAAGGCAGCCCTGGAGGGGCCTGAGCAGGGGGCTGGGACCGGGTTGCCGCCCCCAGCATTATCATTGCCTGGGCTGGGGGATCAGGCCTCCTTGGTTCCATGTGTCACCCCTGGCCTGTGAGAGTCCACACTCTGCACACCCCCTCCAGTCTCAGGGTCACCAGAGTTGGCTGGCTCCCCTCTCCCAGTCACCCCAGGTCTGGGCACTGGGCCACTTCTCACCCTCCAGCCAGGGTTAAACATTAGCGGGAGGTTATCAGCGTGTACAGGGGCGGGCGATGGGGAATTCAACTCCACTCTCTCCTCCGCTGCAGCTGCCAGTTCCCACGGAGCCCACACGATGCCTGTGGAGGAGTTTGTGGCTGGCTGGATCTCTGGTGAGACATTTTCCTTCCTTCTGTCACTTCCCACCCAGGTAGGTCACTTCCTGGGGAAGGTAGGTGATGCAAGGTACTGAGGCCAAAGTCTGAGTTCCCCTGGAGCACCCCAGAGTTGGCTGTCCCCAGAGCCTCCTGTGAGTGGCTGACAGGGAGAGGAGAGGAAGGCGTAGGGGCGAGGTGCTGCTTGTGTATCCAAGGCCGTGTTGCCAGACGCCTCCCCAGGGAGCACCCTGTGCCTCAAGCCCCCCTCTCCAGGCCCACCCTGTGGGTGTCAGAAAGGAAGTTCACCTCTGACCTCATCTGCTATCCTGAGTTCCCTTTGGCCTCTGCCCCACCTGGCAAAGTGTTGCACTCCTGGCCTCTGAGGAGGGCTCCTGTGCTTGTGGACCCAGCCCAGCTTCTGGGTGACATTCCTCTTAGGAGGGAGGGACATTCTGAACCTGCCTGCTTGGGATGAGACCTCCTCCAAGCTCCAGAACCAGCCCCACTGTGGAGGACAAGACTAGGGCCGGGGAGTGGTGGGTGGGGAGGCCCTGTCCAGGGGCCAGCACGACTCCTGAAAGGGCCCTCCAGCTCCGGATCAAGGTGACAACCTTATGAGTTGAAGGAAGGAAGGAGTGAAGCTGGCAAGAGGTGGGAGCATTGGAGACTCGTCCAGAGTCCCACCGTTCATAAGCAACAGGACACTCGGGGGTTCACTCCCAGCCAAGGACACATGCGTCTTTGGTTGCCTCTTCACTTCCAGGTGTGCGTTCCCAGGTGGGTCGGGGCCTCACTCCCTGTGTAATGCCTTCCAGCCCTATGTGGATGGGGTAGGGGACAGCTGGAGTTTCTCTGGAGTCTGGCAGGAAGATGGCTGCACGTGTCTGAGAAGGTCCTGCCCCCCATCCTCCTGCCTAAATCCCTCTTTCCTCTCAGCACAGACTTGCGCCCTGGGCCTGGCTTGAGGCCCACACTCATAGCATCTTCTTATCGCCACAGGAGCTCTGGGCTTGGTCCTAGGACACCCTTTTGACACTGTGAAGGTGAGTTTAGGAGAGGCATCTGAAGTATGAAAGATCTCACCCAAACCAAATGTCAGGGTGCCCTGAGATCAGGTCTGGCTAGCGGAGGCTCTTCCTGCCTCTCCTGCCTCTGGCATGCTGCTCCTGGGCCAGAGGGAACAGTGGGCCACCTGCCCCCCCACCCCACCTTCTCTGTCCTCCCCATCCAGGTGCGCCTGCAGACGCAGACCACGTACCAGGGCATCGTAGATTGCATGGTGAAGATTTACCGCCATGAGTCGGTGGGTGGCCTGCTTCTTTCGGGTAGGAGGCATCTGGCATCTGGGGCGTTTGGTACCAACTTCCTTCTCCTCCTCAGCAGGGCTCTGCTTCTGGAGGACAGACGACCCAAGTCTGGTACCCTTGGGGGACTTGGTGGTAGCTTAGCACCCCAAGGGTGGAGCCAAGGCCTTCCCCAGCCTCAGCTTGTCCCCACCTCGCTGTGGCCAGGCTCAGGAGTGGTTTCCAGCCAGAGACGGCCTTGCCTGGACTGGAAAGGACAAAGGGGAGATCCCACGGCACCTCCTCTAGTGTCGCCGTGTCTCCTTGCAGCTGCTGGGCTTCTTCAAGGGCATGAGCTTTCCCATTGCGAGCATAGCCCTGGTCAACTCCGTGCTGTTCGGGGTCTACAGCAACTCCCTGCTGGCACTCACTGCAACTGCCCACCGGGAGCGGCGGGCCCAGCCGCCCAGCTACACACATGTCTTCATAGCAGGCTGCACCGGGGGATTCCTGCAGGTGAGAGAGCAGCACGTGGGCACACACAGGTGGCACGACGACAGTCAGCTCGATCTGTCCCCCCTATCCCCCTCTGGTGACCCGCAGCTGTGGTTGGGCAGGCCTTCCCTAGGGGAATGTGAGGCATGGCTCTGGTGACCTGGCCTTCCAGGCTGCAGGTGCTGGGGCTGGGGAGCAGTGCCAGGAGGATCCCGTGGAGAAGCAGCCGTGCCCCCACTCTCAAGCTGTCAGGGCTTACCCACCTCCAGGGGCATCTGCCAGCCTCAGAGCTGTGGGAAGCCCACTCCCCAGCAGGCCTTAGACCCTGGAGAGCTGCTGGGCCCAGCAGAGCTGTGAGCCCAGCCACTCGGCCTGGTCCTGGTGTGGTCCTGGATGCCCCCTGCTCTACCCAGCACAGCCCTTTGCCTGCAGCGCGGGGGTGGCAGCTACCTGGGAGACAGCTCTCGTGGGGAGGCCTGGGGTATTCATCATTAAGTCACTCCAGTCGTCTGGTTTTGGTCATTGTTCTGAGCACTGTAGAGCCGGGGTTGTTGGGGAGGGTGGAGGAAAGAGCCACCTGTAGGCACCGATGGGAGCCAAGCTGAGTGGGGCCTCTGGGCTTAAAGAGGCAGAGGGACGAGCGCGCGGCTCCCTCTCACACCCCAGCCGGACGCCTGGGTCACCCTCTATTGGCTGTCTGCCCTGACACCCCTGACACACTTCATGCGGCAGAGAGCGAGGACAAAGGGCAAAGTCGGGTTGCTCATTCAAATGAATTAATGATTAATGAGACCCCCAAAGGTCCCGGCTTTCCTTCTGCCCATTTTTGTGCAAGGCGCATGCCGACATTTTTTCTAAGCCCGGAGACCTACAACCCCCCAGAACAAGGAAGAGAACTGAGACCCTGGGCTATGAGGCTGATCCAGGCCCAGCCAGGCCCGGCTCTAAGCCGCCCTCCCCTGCAGCTCTGTGGGAAACAGAACCTAGACAGTCAGGGCTGCTGCTGCGGCCAGGCTCCAGGAGCCAACTGGAGCCTGGGTTTACCGTTAAACCAGCGCTTTCCATTTAACAGGATTTTGGCACAAAAATAAATTTTAGTGTGGAGGAGGCAGGAAGAGACAGGGATTGACATCCTCTGACGGGCAGAGACATTGCCTTGGACTTGGCTGAGGCTGACCTGGCCAAACGGTGAAGTAGGGTCTGGTGCTCCACCTCCCCGACTTGGGCGCCGTCTGCCACCCTGCCTTTGGCCAGCCCTTCCTCAGCCCCAGGAGCCCAGGGCTCAGGAGAACACCCCCCAGGGAAGCCCTCAGCACAACCCTGCCACCAGGCTCTAGAGGCAGCACCAAGGTCCCAGCTCACATGGGATGGTCCCCAACCCACTAACCTCCCTGCCCAGGGTGGAAGGAAGCAAAGACTCAGCTTGCTACACTCTAAAGACCACCACAGAGGGGACTGCCAGCCCCCTCCGCCATCAGCCGTCTCCTGGACTGAGGAACTGAGTTCATGCACCTTTAGCAAAACACACACAAAGCAAAAACCACATCCACGCCCACCCCCAGCGGTGTGCTAACCTCAGCCTGGACCTTGATTCTCACCTGGACTTCAACAGTGACCTTGACCCAGTCACATCCCTGACTCAGACCTTAACCCCCGCATGGTCTCCCTCCACATCCCCCCAGCGCCAACCCTCACCCAGGGCCCAGTCCCAATACTGTCCCAGATCTGTGTCCCATCTGCTGCAAGGTACCTCCCAACCACCTAGACGGGGCTGGGGAGACACCAGTGGGGCGCAGGAAACCAGTGGTGCTGGGCTTTAGGGAGGCCAGAAATCGACCCCAGCTCCGGGAAAGAGTCCAGGCTTGGTCCCGTGTGCCAGGTGCCTGCCAGGTGAGTTTGGCACTGTTGCATGAGGAGGGGGCAGTGCTACTTGCTGACAGGCACCTAATGCTAAGGGAGGTGGCCTGTCCCCACTGCATGCAGACATCCTGGCCCATCCTGCTGGCAGCAGGAGCCAATGTGGCTCCTCTGGGAAGGTGCTGCCCCCTGCCCTCCCCCCTGCCTCTGCTTAATATAAGCAGGTGGTTCCCGGCCCAAAGCCCCACCCAGGGCATTTCTTCCCAACAGGCCTACTTCCTGGCCCCTTTTGACCTCATCAAAGTCCGGCTACAAAACCAGACAGAGCCGAGGGCCCAGCTGGGGGGCCCCTCACCCCGGTACCGGGGACCCATGCACTGTGCAGCCTCCATCTTCCAGAAGGAGGGGCCCCGGGGGCTGTTCCGAGGAGCCTGGGCCCTGACGCTGAGAGACACCCCTACAGTGGGAATCTACTTTGTCACCTATGAAGTGCTCTGTCGCCAGTGTACCCCAGAGGGCCAGAATCCTAGTAAGTAGAGCAGCATGAGAGGGTGGGGGATGGAGAGGTGCAGGTCGCAGGTGGGCTGGACTGTGAAGGTTGGGGAGGAGGACTGGGGACTGGGGAGATGCCCTGTTCCAGGTCTGACCCTAGCTGGGCTCCCTCTGCCCCAGGCTCAGCCACAGTGCTGGTGGCAGGGGGCTTTGCCGGCATCACGTCCTGGGTCGCAGCCACGCCCTTAGACGTGATCAAGTCCCGAATGCAGATGGACGGGCTGAAGCGGAGAGCGTACCAGGGCATGCTGGACTGCATGGTGAGCAGCGTCCGGCAGGAAGGCCTGGGGGTCTTCTTCCGGGGGGTCACTATCAACAGTGCCCGTGCCTTTCCCGTCAACGCTGTCACCTTCCTCAGCTACGAGTATCTCCTACGCTGGTGGGGATGAGCCTGGCTGGGCGATGCCAGTAGCTACGCAGCAGGCCCAGCGCCCGCCTGCCAGTTTGAGATAGAGCCGGGATCGAAGGCCAATTTGAAAGCACAGTTTGTAATTCAAACGCACGAGGCTCAGCTCCTTTGAATCAAGGCACCTCCCAGCCACCCAGACTGGGTTGTGGAGACGCCAGTGCCAGTGGTGCCAGACTCAGCCTCCGTGAAGTCGTGGAGCAGAGAGCGGGCACACGCGGCCTGGCCAGCCCCGGCGCCTCCTGCAGAGCTCTAGAGGCTCTGCCGCTGGCACCATCCCAGCCCTGCTGCCTCCCACCTCCCCTTTCAAACCGTGCTGTTCTACGACTCAGAATCCTTCGGTGGCTCCCCCCACCCTCATGAAAAAGCCCAAACCCCTCCACCGCCTGGGCCCTCCTGCCCATGAGGCTTTGCTCTCCCTTAGTGGCTTCCTGGACCCTGAACAAGCTGTGTTCTGTCATCACCCTGGCCTAGAAGGCTTATTCCCTCCTGATCGCAGTGTGCAGTGCCCGGCAGGGTGACGCTGTCATCTCCTGGCTGACCCCATTCTCCTCCAAGACCCAGGCTGAGCACTGTGCCCTGGAGTCCTTCCTTGGCTCCTCCCCCAAGCCCAGACTGGCTCTGGGGTTCAGACACCTCGCTCACGTTCCTGATCATGGCGCTGCCTGTGCTGCTTCGGAGTTGTTGTTTCGCTTCTCGACTTCCGCCCAGGACCACAGTGAGCTCCTTGAGGTGGGGGTTGTACTTCTGAGTGTTTCCCAGCACGTGTCCAATAAATGCTCGTTAAGTGAAGTGCCCGTTGCACTCCGGGCCCTTCTGGCCCCACTCCAGTTGCAAACACCTGCGTCCTTGGGCCTGCCACACACACCTGTCTACTGAACCGCCCAGGCCTGCCCTGACCCGTCTTGAAGTCATCTGCCACGGAGTGGTGCCGGAAGTTGGGGGGGTCTGCCTTGCCCACTCCTAGCCCATGGCACTTGTGTACCCATCTCAACTGGTAAGTGGGAACGAACGAGAGGGCTATTTCAATGACAGTAAAGCTGAGTTTAGTTTGTACCCACTAATGTCCCGATCTGGTTTGAGATCAACATGAGTCTACCTCGTGGTGACCTGGATTCCTGAAGTTACTGCCATTTACCAGGCTCCCTAAAGAAACTATGGCAGTATTATCATCATAGTTTACAGAGGAGGCAGCCTCGGCTTAGAGACATTATGTAGCTTGTCCCAGGTCACAGAGCTGGTAAGCATGTGACTTGCCTAGATGCCTCCAAGCCCCCAACTCCAGCGCCCTGCTGCTATGCTACCCTGCTCTACCTGGGCACTGTGGCTGTCTCCCATGCGACAGCTAAGTTCAAATTCCCTTGGGCTGGAACCGCCGGGACCAGCTCCCTTCCCGTGCTCATCAGAGCTCTCCTTCCCGGGATGGTGTGCCGCAGACTGCTGGAGGCCACCCCAAATCAGAGCGTGGTTGCTGGGCATGTGGCCACTGGGTGAGGCTATGTTTCCCAGCCTCCCTTGCAGCTAGGTGGAGCCTAACCTGGGGTTAGGTTCTTGCTAGAGAAATGTGAGCAAACGGGATGTGTGTAAATTGCCCATCACTGGGCTGGAAGTGGTGACAATAGGAGTGACCCTCGAAGGCACTGTTGGGGTGCAGTAGGCACCCTGCTGACTGACACCAGGGTGACTTTGGGAGAACAGCCCACCTCTCCACCCTGGGCTGTGGCATTCTGAGGTCTCTTTGTTACAACAGTTTAGCAAACTTCACCCAAACTAATCCAGTGGGCAAGGATCTGCAAATTTGTAGGTCAGTGGTGATCCAGTGTGGTCCGTGGGGCAGCAGGGCGTGTTAGAAATGCAGGCTCTCAGGCCCCCCAGACTCCGAGACTCAGAGTCTCTGAGGATGAGGCCTGGGAATCTGTGTTGTGAAAAGCTTTCCTGGTGATTTTTGCATACAGTAACGCTTAAGAATCAGTGTCTGGTGCTCCTCATAGCGGAAACGTGTTGCCCTTTCAAGCCAAGGAAGTTTTATGGTGGCCATGGCTTGGACTAGTTTCTAGCATTCTCTGCGCCTCATATGGAAAACACAGGGTCACTGCCCTTTCTGTGCCTCAGTTTCCTCTGTGGTCCCTTCCAATTGGATAGTCTGTGAGCCAGTGCAGCACCATCACGGTGCCAGGGATTCCAGGCTGGACATGGCAGTGACAGTATAGCAGGCACTGGAACGCCGCTGGGGCAGTGGGCAGCTCGAAGGACACAAACGGCATGCGTGTGGAAGAGGAGGTGGCTCTTACGAATGGGGCAAGAAGGGGCAGGAGGTCAGAGTGGTCCTCTGTAGTTTGCCATTTCTTATCACATGACCAGTTAGCATGAGAATAAAGTAAAAAAAATCTTTTTTTTGGTTTTGTTTTAATGAAATCCTTTTTGGGGTAACAATTATGCCCGTAAGCCTGTCTCTGCACTGTCTCTCCCTGGTTCTATCCAGAGGCATCTCCTGCAGCAGTGGTCCCCAACCCTTTTGGCACCAGGGACCGGTTTCATGGTTTCATGGAAGACAATTTTTCCGCAGACGGGAGTGTGGGGGCAGAGCTCAGGCAGCACGCACACAATGGGAGCAGCTGCAAATGCAGATGAAGCTTTGCTTTGCCCGCTGCTCACCTCCTGCTGTGCTCCTGGTTCCTAAGTTTCCAGGAAGACAACTTTTCCACAGGATGGCAGTGGGGGCGGAGAAACTCAGGCGGTGACACATGGCCCAGTTCCCAGTAGGCCACAGACTGGTACCAGGCCACGGCCCAGGGTTTGGGGACCACAGTCCTACAGGGCCTGGAGCCCCCCTCCTCTAAGCTCCGCTTTAGAACCAGAGAGAGCGGAGCCCCGGAGTTCTAGGCCCAAGTTCTTTCCACTACCCATGGCAAAGGCTTCCCGCTGCCAGGAACAGTCCTGGAGTGAGTTCAGGGTGAAGCTTGGAGTGATTAGTAAGAAAAGAACTCACTCCTCTTGCATAGGGGCTGGGGGAGGAGACACAACACCAGTAGCGAGGAGGGCAGAAAGACAAAGATGGGCAGGAAGGGGCTGAAGATATTTTTATTTTATTTTTTATTTTTTTAGAGACAGGGTCTCGCTCTGTTGCTCATGCTGAAGTGCAGTGGCATGATTGTAGCTCACTGCAGCTTCGAACTTCTGGGCTCAAGTGCTCCTCCCATCTCAGCCTCCTGAGTAGCTGGGACGACAGACGTGCACCACCACGCCCAGCTAATTTTATTTTTCGTAGAGACGGGATCTTGCTATGTTGCCGGGGCTGGTCTTGAACTCCTGGCCTCAAGTGATCCTCCCACCTTGGCCTTCCAATGAAGATATTTTTAAAATCTAGATATTTTTCCCCATAATACTCTGAAATAAAATTTAAAAAAAAGAAAGTGGATCCTTTCCCAGTCAAGCCTTCAGATGACAGTGTCTCAGGTCAACATCATGACTGTAACCTCATGGGAGACCCTGAGCCATAACCACCCAGCTTAGCCATTCCAGACTTCTGGACCTTAAAAACTATGTAAGACAATTGCAAAGATGTGGAAACAACCTAAGTGCTCATCAATACATGAGTGGATTAATAAAATGTGGTATATGTATACCATGGAGTACTATGGTATAAGAAACAATGGTGATACAGCACCTCTTGTAGTTTCCTGGATAGAGCTGGAACCCATTCTACTAAGTGAAGTATCCCAAGAATGGAAAAATAAGCACCACATGTACTCACCATCAGATTGATTTCACTGATCATCACCTAAGAGCACATTTAGGAATAACATTAATCAGGTGTCGGGCACATGTGGGGAGGGATGGGTGTACACATACATAATGAGTGCGATGTGCACCGTCTAGGGGATGGACACGCTTGAAGCTCTGATTCGGTGGGGGCGGCAAGGGCAATACACGTAACCTAAACTTTTGTACCCCCATAATATGCTGAAATAAAAAAAAAACTATGTAAGACAATAAATGTTTATTGTTCAAAAAAAAAAAAAAGGAAATCATTCACATGATGGGTAAAGCAACCCAGTACATTAAATTCTCCCATTTCCCCCCTCATTGTCCTCTGCCACTGAATTATCGGCTTCAGAAAGAAAAAAGTGCACTACAATGTGTAAAATCTGAAATAAATAGAAGCTTTAAGGTTCTGGGGGACAAAAAGATACAATAAAAGCCGAAGAATAACTAGTTATTCACTCAGATAATATTCCCAGCATTCTCTTAAACACTGTGTCTCCTTCCTTTCACTTTTCCCAGTCAAAAAGAAAAGAAAAAGAAAAGAAACATGTATCACCATTAGGGGTGTCAGATATGTACAGTTGTTACCTTAAACCCCAGCTTGCTTGCTTTTCTTCCTTCATCCAGTTTAACTAAGTGGCTTTACTTGACTAAACTCTTAGGTAGGTGGAAGGAGGGGCCCCGAGATGCCTCTAGGCTCTAAAGAGAAGCACCAAAGTGACCAGCTTTGGGAGAAAGAGCTCCTGGGGAAGCCAAAACAGCAGTAAGGGTAATGGAATGTTCTGGATTAAAGTATATAAAGCTACATTTCATAGCGTTTTGCTAGAGCCTAATCCTGAGTGATGATGCTCCCCAATAATTTGCTAAACTGTTTATTCATCTCACTTTAATCCTGGTTCCTGATCATTTAAAGATGTCGTTAAACAGGATGTATGAGAGGCCGTTGTTTGGACCGAGCTCCTACACTGGGTCCAGCAGACAACAGTGTCACTCGTGCTAGGTGTCACGCATAACCAAATTGAATTTTGAAACAGGCCAGTTTCTAAAAAATAGGAGATTCAGAACAAACAGTCAGAAGTGGCCCGTGTACCTAAGCCAGTGTAGTAAGGAAGCCCCGTCTGTGTTAACCCTGTACGTGAAATGTTAGTAACTCTGAAATGACCAATCTGCTTTTGTTCCCTGTTTTTGCTTTCTTCACCTCTTTTCTGCCTATAAAGCTAAGCTATTGGAACACCTAATCTTTTTTAAAGAATGAAATGGCGGATTCTACAATCATTAATCAAAGCCAATTAAATATTTAAACCAAAAAATAAATCTAGATGTTTTTAAATCAGCAGGGTGTCATAAGATGCATGTGAAATTGCTTAAAAATTTAACAGATGTTATTCAAGGTCGCACTTACTTTTGAGAGCTAAGAAGAAATAGAAGAAATCCCTAAGAAGTAGGAAACAAACAGTGAACTTGCTTTGAGGTTCCAGGGGGTGATGTCTGAGGGTCACCCGCAAAGAACTTACAACTTGAGCAAACAATTATACGGTGTCTCATTGGATTCGTGTTGACAAATGTCATACTTACAGTAGTGACCACAGTTGGAGAAATTTCAGGAGACTGACGTGTGGGTAGTGACACAGCAGCTACCTGTGCAGGGAAAGGGGAAATGACACAGCCTGGGGATGATTCTGGCTTAAATAGCTTGCACCAGACTCACCAACAGCTGAGCTAACAGGATTCACTCTGTAAATGAGACTTAGGTGGCATCTCGAGCCTGCCCAGGCTCCTGAGCTGCTGGTCTCGGATCCCTGGGTGTCCCCAAGGCACCTGAGTGTCCCCAGCTCACCCCGGCTGCAGTGCTCAGGGCACGCCCTCTGCTTCCTCTGCTTCCGGGATCAGGTGTCTCAGAGCAGTGCTCCCTCTCCCACTTCCATGTCAAAGGAGCCCCTAACTCCTGTTAACCTGCTTTTAAAGGTTCTCTGGGGCCCACTGCCCGTTTTTCAATCCTAATAGCACAGCCCTGGTCCTCTCTCGAACCTGGACAAGTAATTTAACGTTTTGAAATGCAGTTCTGATCAAGTCACCCTGCTCCCCAGTGGCTTCCCGTCCCTCTGCGGAATCAGGGCCTGCAGGGCTCCCTCCCACCTCGGGACGTTTCTCCTCACTGCCTTCAGCTGTCAGTTCAGCATGGCATCCTTTGGGAGGCCTTCCTCAGCACCCCTGCCTAGGGCAGTTTCCTTTGGCTTATGCCAGTTGTTCAGAATCTCCCGGAGGGTTTGTTAAAATGCAGTTGCTGGGTCCACCCTGGAGTTTCTTTTTTTTTTTACTTTATTTTTTTAATTACTTTTTCTCGATATTCTAATTTATTCACTGCGTGCGTGTTTCCAGTGACACCCTGGAGTTTCTGATTCAGTAGTTTTGGGGAGGGCCCGGGAATTTGCATTTCACTAAATTCCCAGATGCTGGCGACTCTGCGGGTGTGGCCACACGTTGAGAACCACTAGCTTGTGCTTTCACATCATCCCCCTTCCTCGGTCAGCAATGACACACTCTCGTTTGCGTGACTCTTTGGTTACATCTGTCTGTCCTCTAAACTATGAGCTCCATGAAGCAGAGACCCTGCCTGGATTGCTCATCATCAAAACTGGAGCTGGTATACAGAGGTGCTCACTAAATAGTTGAACAAATGAGTGAATGAATAAATGAAGGAAAGAAGACTGGTCTTCCTGAATTCCTCTCTGGCAGCCTGGTGCTCTAGATTTTATGTAGAGCCCTCCTACTATAAAGCAACCAGATTCAAGATCAATTATAATAAATGTAATTTTAAAACCATTGCTAACTTTGCAAGAAGTAAGAGACGGCTGCCCCTGGGGCAAACGCTGACTCCACAACCTTGGTGATTAAAAAACCGCAGGGAACAGATTAGAACCCGAGTCCACAGACAGTGGGGGAGCTAAGTCCAAGACTCATAAATTAAGTAGATTTATATAGATCCAGGAAGGGGCTACCCCTTCACTGAAAGGGTAGACTACCACCACCCACCAGTGCAGGTTGTCTACAATAAACCCTGCCTCTCTCCTTTGCGGTGGAAAACATTTGAGAATAAGATCTGGCTCCCCTGTGTGTGAACCAGGAACCATGTGCCTGCTCCCTAATCCATCGCTCAGGTCTGGGACACCTGCCTCTAAAAAATGAATTTCTCATGCTGGTAGCGCCCTCTTGTGTCATGTGGGAGTAACTACATATTTTTCTAAATGAGCGCACCCTACAGTCGGATCTTCAAGTTTTCCAGAGATTAAATCCAACTTAAAAAAAATTCCCTCACACAATTCAGTAACAAAAACCAAATAACTCAATTAAAAATGGACAAAGGGCCAAGCATGGTGGCTCAAGCCTGTAATCCTAGCACTCTGGGAGGCAGAGGCGGGAGGATAGCTTGAGGGCAGGAGTTCAAGACCAGCCTGAGCAAGAGCAAGACCCCATCTCTATTAAAAATAGAAAAATTGGCCGGGCGCGGTGGCTCACGCCTGTAATCCTAGCACTTGGGAGGCCGAGGCGGGCGGATTGTTTGAGCTCAGGAGTTCGAGACCAGCCTGAGCAAGAGCGAGACCCCGTCTCTACTAAAAATAGAAAGAAATTATCTGGCCAACTAAAAATGTATATAGAAAAAATTAGCCGGGCATGGTGGCGCATGCCTGTAGTCC
>CM052438.1:174585361-174668844 GCA_028533085.1 Varecia variegata
TAGAAAAATTAACCAGCTGTAATGGCACATGCCTGTAGTCCCATACTCGGGAGGCTGAGGTGGGAGGATCGCTTGAGCCCAGGAGTTTGGGGTTACACTGCATTCTACCCTGAGCAACAGAGTGAGACCCTGTATCCAAAAAAAAAAAAAAAATCTAACATATACCAATCATATCTAAGATAGGTAGATAGATAGGTAGAGTTTGAAGTAATGCCTGGCAAGTAGTAAGCACTTTATAAATATTAATTCATTCAGAGGGCCTTGAGAGGAGGAATCCTGCGGTCTTACTCACTGACCCGAGTGGTAGTTAACTTCCGATTTCCCCCGCTGGTTTGTGAGCACCTTGGGAACAGGGACTGTGTCTTCTTCATTTTTGCTGCCTGGAGCCTGGTGTGCTGTCTGAACTTGGCGTTTGTTATAGACTTGGAAATAAACGGAAATAACACACGATTTCTTTGTCCTCCCGGCCCCTTCCATGCTTGGCAAGCGGCAGCACCTGCAGAATTGGGCAGGCCCACCTGACCTGGATTAGAAAATGAGCTCTGTTGGGAAGCGTCGACGCCGTCTTTGCCGCCTCTTTCCTTGGTTCCTATGCCCTGTCTGTCGGGAAGTCCTGTTAACTCAGGAGCTTCCTAGAACTGACTTGGTCTTCCTGCTGCCACTTTTGCTCCCCACCTCCCCGCTCTGTTCTTCACATGGGAACTACAATTCTGATTTTTAAAACATGAAACGTTCCTCCTTTGTCTAAACCACCCACCCCAAAAAGCTCAGCCGATTTCCTGTCTCACTTACAATGGCATCTAAGTGCTGCCTGGCTTAAAGGCCCTGACCACACCCCTGACCTCCTCCCCTCGTTGGCCCCTGTCACTTCCTTCTCAGGGACTGCTTTCTATTTCTCAACCCCATCAAGCTGTTTCTAACCCAGATCTGTACCTACAGTTCCCTTGCAGAGGAGTCATTCGAGACGTGGCTCAGACGCCATTTCCTTGACTACCCTTCCTCACTCTCTCTGACATCAATGTTTTATTCTCATCTTGACACTTTTCCATATCAAAAATTCCTGTGTTCATTTGTTCACTGGTTTATTCTTTATGTCCCCCTTCCAGAGAGGAGGGAGCCTCTCTGTCTCGTTCCGCGCTGGCCCTGGGTCCTAGAACAAGGCCGGACCCACGAGCTGAGTGTGCAGTAAATCCCACTCACAGGAGCAAATGAAATCACCACAACCAGGAAATGTATGAAATATGATGTTGCAAGGAAGGGAGAAGCAAGAAATTCACTGTGGCTTGAACGAAAAAGCTCTGGGAAGAAGTCAGCAGTGAAACGTTGTGTTATATCCTGCTGCTGAGACGGGACTAGGACAGCTGAGGACAGAGAGCCAATCTGCCTGCCATTTGTCACTTTGGTCAGACCTGCAGAGATTGTGTAATTTTGGCTTCCACGTTTTAAAAGAGATATTTCGTAACTGGAATGATTTCAGCACAGAACAATTTACTTGAATACAGGGTACGAGAGCAGAATGTGTGAGGAAAGGCTGATTTGGGACCTTAGGCAAACGGAGGGCCTGTGGGCAGCTTCCTAACTGCGTAAAACAGCCGCTGAGCTGCCAGGTACTGAGTGGTCAATTAGGACAACAAGCCAAGCTGGAAGTGACAGAAAAGCTTTTATTCATTCACTGCAGCCTGAAGAGGCAAGACCAGGCGCCAAGGCTCCCCAGTGCCCCATTTTATGGAACAGCACGAGATGAGGGGCAGATGTCGCTGACGGGAACAGTCTCACTGTCCGGGGGCCCCAGATAACAGGCTCCTGCCTCTTCATGGACTCTGGCTGGGGGAGGACGAGGGAGAGGGGCTGGAGTGAAAGGGGCTGAGTCAGAGTGGAGAAAGGTCTCAGCTGATGCTCCCAAGAAGGAGATCTCAGTACAATCACCTGGAAAATGCCTCAGCCCAGGTCCCCGATGAGGTGGCCTCTGAGGGAGGCGCTTGGGCTGGGATGCAGGTGTGCAGTGAACAGGGCTGGCTGCAGGGCCTGTGGCCTTGACTGCAGCTTCCTCCAGAAAACTGCCACGTGCCATGCACTGGTTGTGCCCCGGCTGCTGTGGGGAGGGCAGCTGCCCCTCATGAGGCTCACCAGGCAAAGCCTTGCAATTGCCAGTGGCCGAGCCTGAATGGTCAGGGAGGATTTTGGCGTGGGCCTGGAATTCTCGCCAGCCGGGGTCTGTCTGCCTCCAAAGCCATAAAACCATTTTCTTCCCGTCTTGCTCCCACGATCTGGCTCAGGCTTCGCCTTCTCTCACCTGGACCAGTCAGTCTTTCTGCCTCTCGGTCTCACATCGTTGATCCACCTTATACTGACTCCATTATCATTCTAGAACGCCAAGAGTGCCCTGTTCCTGCCTGACGGAAACCCTTCAATGCTACCCCACCACTAAGCCTGGGGACTAATGGCCCTTCCTACTCCAGCCCTCCCCTTGCACCACTAGGCTTGTGTGGTCCAGTCGCCTCTGTGCCTCTGTCCCTTGGCCTGGAGTATCCTTTCCACTCCTCTGTCTACCCAACTGCAGCTCAAAGCTCCCTTCCACCTGCCATCTCCCCAGCTCAGTGGGGCCACGGTACTTTGCACAAGCCTTTGTCATGACCCTCAATCGCACTCCGCTGTCATTGTCTGCGAGGTTGTGCCTAGCAGAGACACCATCTTTGCAACCTTGTCACATAGAAGGCCTTGCTGAAGAGATGTGAAATGAACAGATGAAAAAATGAACGACTATTCCAAGTTCTGGCTCCTTTCTGCTTCCCTGACATGTTCCTGGCCCGCCCCATCCCCACACCAAACGCTCACAATCTGAGCAGGAAATGACTGGAGCTGCAGCATGTCTGGGGCAACACCCTGGACCTGTCTGTCCTCCAGCCTCCTCCTCATGAGAGCAGCCTGGGAGCTGTCCCTACGGAGGTCCCTACTGCTGGGGCTCTGGAAGAGGACCCCTTCTCGCCATAGACACCTGCATTGTAGCAACCATCGGCAATCAATGTTTCAAACCTGCATTGAAAGTTCTTACCTTTCTCCCGTGAAAATAACACCCTGGCCTCTTTTCTGATTAAAAACTTTATTTCCAGAAGCAGAACTGTTTTTAATGTTCAAGGGATCAGCTCATCTGTAAAGCCCAAATCCACCTTTCCAAGTCCCAGCCTCTCTAGACTAATGCCCTAAGCTTCCTGAACTTTCGAGCAGGGTTTAGAAACTATACAGCCTAGATTCCTACCCCTAAAGCCGCATCTTTAGAGCCCTCTTCTCAGGGCTTGGATGACTTCCACTCCAAGCCCAGACTTGGTGTCCCAACTTCTCTCCCTTCTCCGCTTTCCAGGATAGTTGTGTTTCCACGGGAAAAAGACAGCCGGGTCTGCCTTCTGGAGGGCGTTTCCATGGGAAACAGGAGAGGAGGGGGCTCTGGCAAGTGGTGAAGGCATCTTCACAAGCAGCAGAGCCGCTCCACCTCTTCCTCACAGTCGTAGAATTTTTCAAAGAACTCAGGGGAGGTGCCATTGCACTCAAACCACCTCCTCAATGTGCCCAGGGCCCGGAGGGCATCAGCTTTGGTGGGCAGGGGCTCAAAGCCTTCCTTTCCGCCGCCCTCCTCGTCTTCAGTGCCCGTCTCCTCTTTGCACATGCCAGGCCCTGGCTCCTCGCCCTCCAGGTCCACAAAGCGGGAAAATTCCTCTCGGCTCAGCCCACTGGGAACTGGTGACATCTCAGAGGCTCTGTCCAGGGACAGGGGTGTTTTGCCAGGAGCCAGCCCTTCCTGAATGAAGCTGCTCAAAATGAGCTGAGGAGGCACCTTGGCCCAGGCCGCAGCCACCATATGCAGAGCGTCCAGCACTGTGATGCCCACCCTGGCCTCGGTCAGCGAGGTGCCATCCCTCTTGCTCTGGATGGCAGCCAGCTTGCCCAGCAGACGGCGCCGGTAATGGGCCTTAAAGGCCCAGACCACTGAGCTGGGCAGGGGAGGTGTGGTGCTAGAGGCAGACAGGGGCAAGAGCCTCACGTGGTAGAGCCCAGGCAGGCCTGCCAACTCCTCCACCACTCGGGCAGCCAACAGCAAGGCTACCTGTCGTCCCTGCTGCCCCATGTCCTTGTCAAACTGTGCCAACCACTCTGACCAGGGGATGCCCAGGTCAAGGTGGTAGGAGGCAGGCAGAGCCTCACTGCTGACCCCAAAGAAGCATCTTGGGGCAACTTGTAGCCCACCCACCAATACCTGCCGCTTCTCTGTGCCCCTGCTGTTGGCACACAGCAGCACCTGTACTTGATCACATGCACCCGTGCTGCCGGGCACTGCCCGATATAGCAAGGGCACTTCCGCACAGCCAAAAACGTCCTCTGGGGAGAAATCTTTAAGGGAAAGAGGCAACTGGGCCTGGGCCATGAGCCCTGGGGGCTGTGGCTCAGGGGGGAATGGAGGCACAAGAACATGGCGGGCTCCAAAGCCTACATTGTTCCGGCGTTTCCAGCGGACCAGCCAGCCAATGCTGGGCACAAAGTCTTGGCCCATGATGTCAGCCAGCTCCTTGGCTTTGTGGAGCAACATGGGCCCCGTCACATCCCAGGCCTTGGCCCGGGCGATGTGGTACCAGCAGAGCAGAGCCTCGTCGATACTGCTGTACTTGGACTCCCGCTTGCGCTTGCGCTCCCGGTTGGCTGTGCCGCTGCACCAGTCCGCCAGGAGCTTCTCCTTATTCTTGCAGATGCGCGAGATCTGGGGCTGGGAGACCTGGAAGCGCCGGGCCACCTCTGACTGGGACATCTTGGACTCATCCAGGAGTTCCAGCACCTGGATCTTCTCGGCCAGGGACAGGGCGTGCAGCTTCTTCTTGCTGCTCAGCTCCATGACTTCTGCACAGCCCCTGCTGGGGGAGGAAAGCATGAGGGGAGCAGAGTAGGCTGGGGCCAGGAGGGATGGGAGAGGAGCACAGGAAGGAAAAGAGAATAGATGAGGACAGGGAACTGGCTGGAGTGCAGCTGGTCGGGGGGGCCAGACAGGCTGAAAGTGGAAGGGCAATGGCGAGGCTGAGTGAGGGGTGGGTCCGCCCCTATCCCAAGGAATGCCAGCATAGAGCTGGGGCAGAGGCGTCTCTCTGGTCAGGAGGAGAGGGGAGTCTGGGCTGGGGCTTGGCATCACTGGGGGAGAAGGATAAATAGAGTGAGGGGACAGCTGCAGAGACAACAAAGGAGCATGAATGGGGAAGGCCTGGGGCTGGGGCTGAGGGGGCAGGTGTAGGGACAGTCAGGGCTGCTGGGAGGGACCCTGGGAGGAGATGGAGAGGATGGCCTGGGCTGGACTCAGATAAAGATGTTGGTGGGGGGGGGGGGTGGAGTGAATGCACAGAGTTCAGGTGACAGGTGTACAAACGACAAAGGGCAACGGAGGGGTCTGAAGAAGAGAGTCTAATTTGGTGCTGGGTCCTGGGTGACGGTCCAGGCCTGCAGGGGGAGCGGCAGGGCAGGGCCGAAAGGGCAGCTGCACAGGTGACAAAGGGTGAGAGGGGTGAGGAGGCTGCGGACAGCGGGAGGCGGGTTGTCCCCGCGGGGAGGGTGGTGGCCTGGGAGAGATACCAGGGCGCGGGCACGAGCGCCCAGGACCTAGGCAGGCTGTGAGCTGGACTCCGCGCCCTGGCCGGCCTCTCCCCCCTCGACCCGGAGCCCATCGGCGGGGCGGACCCTGGCGCCCGCCCGCCCGGCTTCCCGCTCCGCACCCACCTCAAGCGCTCCTCCCGCGGCTCCCGCCCCTGCCCCAGCCTGGCTCCCGAGCCCCTGTCCAGGCGGTGACGGCAGAGCAGAGGAGGGACAGGCGCCACGACCCGGAGGGCAGACCCAGCCGAGGAGGGCTGCGCGGGCAGCAGGCGGCAGGCGGGCGGGCGCGCGCACAGCGGGCCCCGTGCGCGCCGCCCGCGCCGGGCTCTCTCCCGGCTGGGAAGTCGGTGGTGCCGCCTCTCGGCGCCCACCCGCCGCAGCCCCGCCCCCGCCCAATCAGATTGGTCTTCAGTGGCGCCCCGTCCCGCCGCCGGCTAAGTCTCATTGGAGGCTGCGGAAGTGGCGGTTCGACTGGCACTCTGGGGGCGGGGCTCCCAGCGCGAGGGGCGGGAGGAGTCAGGACCCGGCCGGAGTTCCCGCGGCGCCGCCGGCCTCCTGAGACCGGCACTCTGGGCTTGCCCAGGCCTCTGGGCTGACTTGGCGTCCCAAGGCCTTCTTGGCTGTGACCCTAGGCAGCCCCAGCTTCTTCGTCTACCAAGCAGGGCTAATGGCCCTCACGGAGTTGTTTTGGGAGAATGATGAAAGGAGAAAATGGTTGCAAGCTTCAAGCTACAAAAGCTAATTCCCATGGACAGCGCTGGCCCCGCTGCGGAAACACTGCTTGCCTGCGGTCAGTTCTGAGTTAGGGAGAGTAAGGACTAATATTTATTTGTTTCGGTACTTGAGAGATTCAAGTTCCTAAACTCAAGATCTAATATCTCCTCGTGTTAGCCTTTGTATTAATAATAATAAAATCTAGTATCATTCCCTTCCTTGCTAACCTTCAGTCCTGAATTAAATGTAGACATCTTAACCTGCAGTCCTGGGCTTCCTACCCCCAGCTCCACCATGGCTTGCCTCTCCGCTGTCCCTTCCCACAGCTCTGCGTCCCCATCTCTGCCTTCTTCAGAAGCTTCCACCTCCGTTCTCATTCTACTGGGTGACACTGTCTATCCAAGTCCCATCCTAAATCCCACTTCCTGCAAATCCTCTCCAAATTTGCTCTCGTATGCCTGCTACAGTGTTCTTATCTTGTACCTTTCTTGGCCCTTAAACTACTCAGCCACCAAAGATATCACTTTGCTACTCCCTCTACTCCTGGCCTAGTTCGGTGTCAAAGGATGAGAACCGGCTGTGCCCTGCTGCTCACACAACCCCCAGCTCGGAGCACCCTGCTTGCTTACTGAACATAGCAGCCCAGGCCTTGGCCCTCCAATAGGCAATGATGGCTTTCAGAATGTTCCCGAAAAAACAGGATACTTCAGGGGGCCCATAACTGATTCAAATCTTTCTTTAAAGTTTGTGCCTGCTTTGGCAGCACATATACTAAAATTGGAATGATACAGAGAGATTAGCATGGCCCCTCTGAGAGGATGACAAGCAGATTCATGAAGCAATCCTTATTTTTGAAAAGGAAACAAGCACTTCAAAACACACACTCAAGTGAGATATAACAAGATTCACCATGTAAGCTAGCATAGTGGTCATTCTGGCTTCAGGAAAACTTGCTTTGTGCGTGTAAATGTGCCCTGGGAAGGGCTGCAGGGCTGCACTCTGGGTAGCTCAGGCCCCAAGAGCAACTGGCCTGGCCTGAGAGCACTGCAGGCAACTAAAGGCAGGCAGACAAGCCAGGCCGAGGCCCCTCCGTTCCTCAGGCTGCCCTCATCACTCCTGCAAAAGCTGTCACGTGTCCCATGGGGATGTCACTAGTTGCTTATGTTAATGCTATTTTTGTTTGTTTGTTTGTTTTGAGACAGAGTCTCACTCTGTTGCCCAGGCTAGAGTGCCGTGGCGTCAGCCTAGCTCACAGCAACCTCAAACTCCTGGGCTCAAGCGATCCTCCTGCCTCAGCCTCCCGAGTCGCTGGGACTATAGGCATGCGCCACCATGCCCAGCTAATTTTTCTATGTATTTTTAGTTGTCCCGCTAATTTCTTTCTATTTCTTTTACTAGAGCCGGGGTCTGGCTCTTGCTCAGGCTGGTCTCCAACTCCTGAGCTCAAACAATCTGCCCATCTCGGCCTCCCAGAGTGCTAGGATTACAGGTGTGAGCCACCTGGCCTAATGCTACTGTATTTATATAATAATCAAGCTTCTGGACCCATCTTACATATCTGAAATTGCAAGGTGCAGCTGTTACAAACTTGGTACCACTTCCATCTGTGTATCCATGTCTATGCAAAATTTTCTCCAAACCAAGAAAACACAGAAATAAACAGCATGCTAAAGTTGATTTTAACCCAAATTTTATACTGATCAAAACAGCTTCATTGTTCTTTATAACAAGGAATTGTTATAAACTTGAATTCACATAACAAATTAAAACTAACAAAATAACCCATATTATATCTGCTTTACATACTGGGGTTCAACAGAAAAATTTAATTTGGGGGGAAAAAGCTGTATTTCAAAACATTTTAAAAAACCACTGTTGAGGACGAACGTTTTAGGATGAAACGGCCTTCTTAACTGGGAGTTGGAAGATAAACCATCCAGCAGAGGGCTCTGTGTAAAAATGTTTATTTTTACTAATGTTTAGAATACAGGAACTAAAGAAAGAAAGAGACACCTCAATTCCGAAGCGACAGCAAGTTGGGCCTGCCCACAGCCAAGGGGGAAGGCCACTCCAGGGTGTCTCAGCATGGACTGCCCCCCAGTACTTAATGTCAGTGCCACTAAGCAGGAAACTTGAGGAATCAGGGTGAAGACCTTACCAGCTGCTAGCGAGCGTGCAAGGGAAGAAAGGGACATCTATGTGGCTTTCCTGTGACCTGGGAGTCCGGATACACAGGGCAGGAGGCTGAGGCCCCCAATTCAGTTAAGGGCAGGAGGCTGAATGCCCAGGTCCAGGAAGAACAAAAAGGGATTTTGGAGGTAGGCTTTTTCATCATGTTAAAAAACAGGCACATTATCCAACGTCTCCCTGTGGCCCCAAGCTGCTGGCCTGGCCCCCTGATGCTTCCCGTCTCCCCACAAAACCAAAGGGAATAGGAGGGGAGGCAGAAGGTGGGAAATTCCAAGGGTGGGGAATGCTTTGGGCACTGGAGACCGCCCGTGAGAGTGAGCCAGGAGAGCACAGGAAGAATAGGGTGAAGCTGCTACTCCCCCTGGGTGGGGTGGAGCAGGACAGGGCAGAGCCAGGAGGGTGACTGAGAGCATCCAGGCTCAGGCAAAGGATCCTGTGTAGCGGGCACAGAGGGCTGCACAGAGCCGCTCTGAAGGGAAAAGGCAAGGCTAAGCAGCACAAAGGGCATGGAAAGCTCCTTGCGAGCGTGGCCTCATCTTGCTCACTCCCCGCTGCTCTTGGCAAAGAAGCCCTGGCCCAGCTCAACTTTGGGGGAAGGGAAAAGCCTGGAGACCAGAGTGGAGGCAGAGCGGAGAGAGAAGCGAGCTGTTCTCCCACTCCTTCTCGGAGGACACTGTTTGAACCCTGTGATCACCAGGGCCTGGGCCCAAGGCAAGCAGAGTGAATGCACTTCATGGAGAGCAGAGAGAAGCTGGGCCCACAGATAGGCCTTGGGGCAGTGCGCTGCTCCTTTCTCCCTGAGGGCTTGGGGCCAGAGGCAGTCAGAGCTGCCACCTCAGCTTGCTGCTGCCAAAGGCAGGTTGGCACAACCACCCCAAGATTCTCTGGACTTGTGAAAGAGAGGAGGAGGAAAGGAAAGGTGGGTATGAAAAACATGGTGGAGGAAAGAAACAGCCTTAGACGTGTGGGGAGCAGGGAGGTGGCCACATCAAGAGGAGTTCTGGTTCTGGTAGATGGAAGCTTTCTCCTTCAACAGGTCCAGACACAAGTGGCAGCTCCAACTTCCTGCAGAGAAGCATAATGGGGTCAGGATGGGTCCCACACGACCCCCATCTGCTTGCTATTCTTCTTTCTGCATCCCTTCTCCACTAGTGGGGTCAGCTCCAGGGAGGAAGGGGGATATTCTGCAGTAGCAAAGTTTTATGGTTATCCTGAGCTAGGAGGAAAAATCATTCTCAATAGAGATGAAAGAAACAATTATCTGGAGGACTATTTCAGAATACAGATGCTCAGGCCCTCTTGGCCCTATTAATCAGAAGTTCTGGGAGTAGGAGGAGGACCTAGGCAGAGAGGAAGTTTCTAAAACATTCCAGTTTTTGGCTTGTGATTATAGAAAAACCAGACTTGGTTCTCATGGTCCAAAGGTTAGACTAAAGATCAAGAACAGTGGCTCCAGAGAAACCAAGTTTGGTATGGCTCCCACCATCACTAGGTGTCTAAGCAGAGGCTGAGGACCTGATCAGCAGAAAAGGGGTGAACTGTAATGATCTAACCCATTATGACTTGAGTCTAGTTTCAGAAAAAAAGAAGACATAATTCTTCCTTACAAGAAAATTAATGCTCATACCTTGTTTATTAACATATACCATGGTTGGATTCTTCCGTTTTTTAAAAAAACAAAATTAGTCCTAATGCCTTGAGATTATGAGCATAATTATACATATGTCCATTTGGACATAATTCGGGGGGAAAGGATCCACAGCTTTTATTAGCTCTTCAGAGACACGTGATATGAAAATGTAAGAGGAAGGTCCTTTCTAACCCAAAGGTCAATGAGCAGGGCTTGGCAAACTTTTCTGTAAAGAGTTAGAGTGTTAAATATTTTAGGCTTAAAAGCCACATACAGTTTCATTCACATCTTTTTCTTAAAACTTCGTTTCAAAGAACCAAGAATGGGCTGCCCTTGGGGAAAGAGGATCTAGGATCCAGTTGATGCAGTTTTATGGCTTGTCCCTATGTATACATTTTATTTTATTTTATTTTTTTGAGACAGAGTCTCACTCTGTTACCCAGGCTAGAGTGCCATGGCATCAGCCTAGCTCACAGCAACCTCAAATTCCCGGGCTCAAGTGATCCTCTTGCCTCAGCCTCCCGAGTAGCTGGGACTACAGGCATGCACCACCATGCCCGGCTAATTTTTTCTATATATATTTTTAGTTGTCCATCATATAATTTCTTTCTACTTTTAGTAGAGACGGGGTCTCCCTCTTGCTCAGGCTGGTCTCGAACTCCTGACCTTGAGCGATCCTCCCGCCTCGGCCTCCCAGAGTGCTAGGATTACAGGTGTGAGCCACTGCGCCCGGCCTAGTTTGCCAAACTTGACCTAGAACCCAGAACATGTGATGACTTCTAGGGGTTGCCCCTCAACTGCCTCAACACTCCACTACCTCAGTGTCCCGCAAAACGTCAATAAGAAAGCCATTCTGCAATTAGTATAGATTTTGTCTACAAATTGATATTTCATGGCTAAAAAAAGCACAAAACATGCTAATCCTCCCAAAAGCAGATTTATAAACTGGGCCTGAGAGTATTCCCCTGTTGCTGCTAAAGGACTCTCAGATTTTGTTAGTGGCCTCATTCTCTAGAGGAGTGACAGCAGTTTGACCTATATTACAAGTCAGCCACATAAACAGTGAACCACTTTCTCTCACCTGGAATGCTGGCCCACATCCTTTGTGCACAGTAACAGCTACTGGGTGTTTTGTGTCCTCCTGAATAAGCTCCTGAATTTCTATATAGAAGGGGTTTAAGGCATGGAAATCCAGTTGGAAGGGGACTTGTGGAGTTTCCTAGACTGGCTGGAGGAAAACAAATTACTCCTCTGGGTGACTGTTCTCTGGTCAGCATCTGTTTTCTTTTGGGCTGATTTTTTGTGTTTGTATATGTAACTAATAATAATGTGCAAACGTTAAACCCTTTAAAAGTTGAAATGCTAGGAAAGTACTCTGAACTGAGCCAAGACAAGGTGCCTTACTCCCTAATTTGGAAGAATAAATAACTGATAATATAAAGAATACAGAACTCAATATTTTCCAAGTTATTAATAAAATGATTGTTCTGAGTAAGAGATCTGGGCAACTTACCTTCAGGCGGCTCAGACATGGACGGGGTAAGACAGTACATGTGGTAGCCACGATCACAGTCATCACAGAAGAGCAGCTGGTCCTGGAGCAGAACAAAGTATGGGGGTTGAGTGACTTATGTGCCTCAGTTAGGCCACTGGGGGAATGGGGTAGGAAGAGGGCTTCTGTGACACTGGTGCTACTTCTGGAGGGGCAGGGCAGGTGGCAGGCAAGAACAGATGCATGAATCTTGGGTAGGAAACCACTGCTGTCCATCTCTAGTTCAGACCCAGTCAGTGTTGTCCCTCACGCGGATCCTGCCAGACCCTAACTGATCACACAGAGCCTCCACTCTTGTCCCCTATCATCTACCTTCCACAGGGCAAAGTTATCTTTTAAAATGTGAGATACACCATGTCACCCCCCTGATTAAAACCCTCCAACAGCATCCCACTGTAATCAGGACAGAACCCCAGGCCCCACAGACCTGGCGGTGTCCACCTGTCCCATCTCATCTCCTGCCATGCTCTCCCACAGGCAGGAAGACTCCATCCGGCCACATGAGCCTGCTCAACACGCCTGGCTTGTCCACCTCAAGGGGCTCTGCACTGCTTCTACCTCCAAACCTGCTTGGACTGGCTCCTTGGCATCATCCAAATTCCAACACCCACATCACCTCCTCAGAAGAGCCATCTCTGACTGTCAATCTAAATTAGTAACACAGTTACTCTCTGCCACATTACTGGTTTCATTTTGTCCATGGCACGTCATACAAATCTCACTTATTTCCCTGCTGATTGCTGTTCCCGTAAGAATGTAAATTCCATGAAAGCAGGGACCTTATTTGTCTTATTTAGTACCCTCCCTTAGTGTCTACAACGTCTGCCACAAAGTCAGTACTCAGTAAATACCTGCCAACAAATCAAAGTTCTGACTGGGATGCTGGGGAGGGTCATGCTCCCTTTTAACAGCAAGCTCACTTTAGAGGGAACTGTGGGAAGAACAGTAAAAGCCCAGAAGGAGCCGCACCAGGGAGCAGGGATACGCACGTCGTTCTCGGAGGTGCCGCAGATGTTGCAGCACTTGCACTCAATGCATTGCCAGCGGTAGGTCTTCACTGCCGCCATCATCACAGGGGTGAACTGGAGACAAGAAGGATGCCCTGTGGGGAGGGAACCGAGTGAAACAGGCAGCTGGAAATGAGGGGAGAAGAGAGGAGCCCCTGCGCATGGCTACATCTTCTCTTGGCCAGAAATGAGGTGTGCTGCTCGACTGTGACAGCGCCAGAAGCTAGCAAAGGCAAGAGCCCCTTGGGGACTGAGCATGGCAGCAGCCTTCTCTCTGGGGCAGGAGGTACCTGAGCGGCCACAGTCAGAACAAGACACCAGCTCCTCTGGCTGTCCTGTCTTCTTGTTGATCTTTGAGTCGCCCAGGCAGAAGTCACAGTAGTTGTTGGGCAAGGCCAATCCATCAGGACCCTTCTTGGCTATAGGGAGAAAGACAAGAGCTGTAATGATGCCCTTGGGCCACTCACCCCTGCAGGGGTTTTTTATAACCAGGCCAACTCCTCAGCTTACATTTCTGCTCCTCGGACCTCTGGGAAACAGGAGTGGGTGGCTGGGAGTCTTCCTTGTCCTCGCCCTCCTCCTCAGCCAAGTGGGAGTGGGCATAGTGATAACTGAGGCCTGGTCGGTTCTTGTAACGTTTCCCACAAACTGGGTAGGGAGAAGATTGCAGAGAAAGGTATTAGGATACAAGAGTGCCACATCCCACCCCTGCCAGCTGTGGGGCTCCACCTAAGGCAGAGAGGGCAACCTCCCCTTCACCCACCAGCTCTGTTCTGGGACAGGCCTTTCGTGAGGCCCTCTCCCCTTGGCCAGGAGCATCAGGCCCTGGGGTGCTCTAGCTTCCTCCTCTCAAACACCAACCCCATGGCCGCCACTACTCTTCCACATTGGCTTCTCAGAGGCTTAGCCCTTGCCCCATCACCGCTTGACCTGGGAACAATAATAGCCTGGGGAGCTCCGGGTCAGGAAAGGGAAGGGAATTTCTATAGTCCTGCAGGGTGGCAGGAAAAGGAAAAGGTGAGGAAGAGACTTCAAACCTTTTTACTCCTCAGTAAATGTGGGATAAAAGCTTAAGCTACCCTGTATAGACCATGGAGCCCATTTCTGCTGAATGTAGATAAACGAGTTGGTGGGGGGTCTCTTGGGGATACCTATCAACTGAGCCGGCTGGGGCAGGTGGCCCCCAAAGAAATTCAAACATACTCCCAAATCAGTGCCCTGTCCAGCCCCCACCAACCAGCAGGAAAGCAGATCCCCACGAGGTATCCTGTAAGCTTGAGCAGATACTGAGAAGGGCATGGGGGTCAGCAGGAAAGGAAAGGGAAGAGAGGATGCAGGAGGAGCTGGTAGGATGGTGGGGAACATCAGCTGAGACCACCAAGTGCCTGTTCAGGGGAGGGCAGCAGGTGGATCTGTCTGCAATGGGTTCCTTATGATGCTCCTGAAGCTGCCCCATGCACTAGGCTGAGCGGCTCTAAGAGCAGGCTTGTGGGAGGCGAACAGTGGTAAAGGCAGCTTCCAGGACTTGAGGAGTGGAGCACAGCAGAAGTTCCACTGCTCCTACCCCATGCCATTCCAGAGATTTGAAAACTAGCACCACAGGAGACGAGAAAGGCAGGAGGAACAAGGGAGGAGGGAAAAAGGGACAGGAAAACCAAAAGTCTGAAAAGTTGAGAGAGCTACCTCTCTGGGGCGCTTTCGAGGTATGCTTTTGTTTGAAACTATCTGAAAGACAGAAAGAAAAGTCATGAGAAGAAGGCCTTGACACACTTGAGACAGGAGCGGCAGCAGCAGGAAAGCAGAGCAAGCGAGAGAGAAACCCCAACGGTAATGGTCTCCCAGGGCAGAGGGGCAGAAGTGGGGCAAGCCAGAGAGGACAGGAAAGAGAACAGACAACGAAAAACTTAGTGTTGGACCCCTGGGGCCCTGGCTTGACTGGGGCCAGCAGACCTGCATGCCATCTGTTGAAAGGCCAACTCTGTCCCCGCAACGAGCACCCCTACCCCAGAGAACAGCAGAAATCTCTCCCAGAGCATGCAGGTCCCACCCGCCACATAGCAGAGGCCCAGGCCTCACAGAAGCCTCAGAGGGAACCAGTCAGCCAGCAGGCAGGACAAGAGCCCAGGCTTGTTTTACCACTCCAGGCAAAAACACAACCCTCCCTCCTTTCATATCCTGAGCAGGAGCTGGGTCAAGGCAAGGACTACCCACCCACTAGTGAGGCACTCACTGTCACAGGCATAGGGCTTGTCTCGATCCTCCAGGATGGAAGCGTCCAGCTTCTTACGGGCACTACTCACACCCTTACCCTGCCAAGAGCAAAAAGATGCCCTTATTGAGGTGTCTAGGCCTGAGGAATTAAACTCTCCTGTAAGTGGCTGCTAACTTCACTTGAAAGGGAAAATGGCAACTGCAAGAAATAAAACATGGGACTTTGCAGGCTGCCCTGCCCCAGGCTGAAGGCCCTGAGCCAGCCTCTCACCTTGGATTTCCCCTTGCCCCGACGCTTAGGAGTGTCCTCCTCATAGTCCTCATCATCTAGGTCATCCAGGAAGTCATCAGGTTCTAGGATCCGCTGAGTGGACAGAAGGATTATGATGAGCAGAAATAATGTGCATCCAAAAGCTCCACTGAGATGGGATTGGCCAAGGCTACCCAGAACCTCCTCTTACCTGGCCCCAACAACACCAACCTCATTCCTCACCACTGTCCTTTAAGTGCCCTCCAATCCCATTCCTGCTACTTTCCATGCTTTGGGTTTTCCTTCCCCTGTGCCTCTCTTCACGCTGTTTCCTTACCCTGGAATGCCTTTCCCACTATGCCAAGGGACCAAATCAAATAGCATGACTCTATAAGCTTTCCCTAATTCCCCAAGCACCCATGCCCTCTCCTGCCTCTGATCAGCCACCCAGGTGGCATATTATCAGTGGTTCCCAACACTCACTTCCTAGATTAAATGAGAGCTTTCTTGCTTACTTTCTTGCAACCTTGTGGGAACTTTTTAAACTGTTCTGCTTCAGCCTCCCTGCCTATGAAATGGGGACCACTGGACCTACCCCCTAAGGTTGTACAGATGAAAGGAGAAAGCATGTGGAAGAGTACTTAACACAGTGCCTGGCATATTTTCAGCCCTTATTATTTATATATATAGTTTTATCTTCCCTGTTGGCTGAGACCACGTCTGTTTCACCTACGTAGCCTCAGGCACCAAAAAACTATGACAAAAACTTTTGTGACAAAAGAGGATGAATGAGTGACAGTCTGTGCTTAGCAATGGGAAAGACCAGACGGCAACGAAGAAGCCTGTCAGTACCCGGCACTAATCAGGGGATGAAGGAGGAACAGAACTGCAGGTGCCTGCTCCTGCTCCACAGCTTCTGCTTCAGTTCTATTAGGCTGGTGCAAAAGTAATTGCGGTTTCGGACCGTGAATTTTAAATCATTATAACTAGGCTCAAACACATCTTTATTAATCAAAATAGGAACCATTACAATCACCACATTTTTGCCAATGAGAAATAAGTTTGTTTATTCGTGTAGCATAAAAATCTGTGCTTTGGGATTTGACAAACACTTGGAAAGCATTTTCTGCTTCCTGCTGGTCGTGGAAGCTCTTTCCCAGCAAAAGTTGTCAAATATGCTTGAAGCAGTGGTAGTCGGTTTGTGAGAGGTCAGGTGAATATGGCAGATGAGGCAAAACTTCATAGCACAATTTGTTCCAATTCTGAAGTGTTGGTTGTACGATGTGTGGTCAGGCATGGTTGTGGAGAAGAGTTGGGCCCTTTCTGTTGACCAACTGCAGCTGCAGACATTGCAGTTTTCAGTGCATCTCATCTATTTGCTGAGAATAATTCTCAGATGTAATAGTTTTGCCAGGATTCAGAAAGCTATATGGATCAGACCGGCAGCAGACCACCAAACAGTGACCCTGACCTTTTTTGGGTGCAAGTTTGGCTTTGGGAAGTGCTTTGGAGCTGCTTCTTGGTCCAACCACTGAGGTGGTTGTCGCTAGTTGTCATATAAAATGCACTTTTCATCGCACGTCACAATCCGATCGAGAAATGGTTCATTGTGTACAAGAAGAGAAAACAACACTTGAAAACGATGATTTTTTTTTTTGATTTGCGGTCAGCTCATGAGGCACCCACTTAGCAAGCTTTTTCACCTTTCCAATTTGCTTCAAATGCCGAACGACCATAGAATGGTCAATGCTGAGTTCTCTGGCAACTTCCTATGTAGTTGGTAAGAGGATCAGCTTTGATGATTGCTCTCAATTGCTCGTTGTCAACTTGTGATGGCCAACCACTGTGCTCCTCATCTTCAAGGCTCTTGTCTCCTTCGCAAAACTTCTTGAACCACCACTGCACTGTACATTCATTAGCAGTTCCTGGGCCAAATGCATTGCTGATGTTGTGAGTTCTCTTCGCAGCTTTACAACCCATTTTGAACTCAAATAAGAAAATTGCTCGAATTTGCTTTTTGTCTAACATAATTTTCACAATCTAAATATAAAAATAAATAAACAGCAAGTAATAAGTCATCAGCAAAAAACCAAAGCGAGAATGCACATTAAAATGATGTATAACATAACCACATTTATTTAAGAATGTATTCCAATATCAAAGATCAAGTTTCAACAATGCTAAAACCGCAATTACTTTTGCACCAACCTAACAGTAAGTGGGTAGCCCCAATAAAGAGAAGGCTGGTTTCCATGAAAGCTCCCTTAGCCACAGGGATAAATTCATACCTTCCGTGCTCGACTGTTGGTCACAGGAAATTCGCCCAAGCTGTCATCATCAACTCGGGGATCCGGGGCACCTCGCTTCTCCAGGGGATCAGTGCGCAACAGCGCCTCTAAACTACTGCCGTCCTGAGAGATCAGCCCCTCCTTCTTTAGGTTCTGATCTGTGTCTGCAAATAAGGCCAAGATGAAGCAAGGCTCAGAAAGGCTGAAAGCAGACTGCTCTGAGTCTATACAATGCTGGGGCTTACTGAAGGCCAGTCACTGTCTATTCTCTGGTTGCCCAGGAACGAAGACATCCTAGTTCAATGGCACTGTAACCTATCTGTTTACCTGTCTCCCTTACTAGACTGAGTTCTTTAAAGGAAGGAATCACATCTTACTCATTTTAGTATCTTCAGGATCTAGTATTTGGCCTGGTACATAACAGGTGATTAGCAGGCCTCTTAACATGCAACAGGCTCTGCCCCTGCCCAGGGAGGGCGTCTTACCTGGTTTAATAGACGGGAAGGAAAGTCGTGGATCCTCAGGGGGGTGAGCTCGCCGTTTTTTCCGCCAGCGCCGGGCAGGATAGGAGTACAGCTGTCCAGAGGCCAATCCTGTGGAAGGAAGGAAGAGAGAAGTCAAACCCTAACACTGCCCTAGAAAATAATATCAAACACTTTCTAGATGAGTAGGGCCACCTTTGAGTTCTAGAGCAAGTGAGGAATATTGACAGTGAGAGAGCCTGGTGGGTTGGGTGAAATAGTTTGTGGAAAACAAATGTAAACTTAGGGGCCTTGGCTAACACATAGCTCTCCAGATGCATGATAATGGCTTGAGCAGGTCAAAAAACAAAGATGCTACTGTGAACCTGTCTGCTTCACCCTCCCTGGGTCTCGAGTCATGGGAAGGCCATGTCCATCCAAAGATAGAAAACACCAGGGAAAACCCTCCTAGAGGCCTCATCACCTACGATGAGGAAACTTCTTCCCCCTTGTGTTCCTGAGTCCCCTTCTCCCAAGTCTGGACCCTCACCTGGACCCCGGTGTCGCTTTTCCATCCAGATATAACAGTTGCTCTGGGCAACTCCGGTCTGTGAGTCCAAGAAAGGCAAGCGTACGCTGCGCTCAGCACAGAGGCGGGCATTGTAATTATGGCACTGCTCCATGGCATCTTTGTAGTATTGCTCCCCAAGGCTGCAGGGAAGATAAAAATCAGGTGTGTGTGTGTGTTTGTGTGTTGGGGCAGCGGGTGTGGGATGCTGCGCTATCCTGCTCCCCTGCCATCTGCTTCTCTAGAAGGCTCAAGGGACTGGGAGACTGTCTCTTTGGTTCTATTTGCCTCCATTTCTGCCTCATGGGACAGCAAGGCCCTTCACTAAGCCATCATGAGGAAAGGCGCTTTACAAATAAATTGCCATCAGAAACACATGATTTCATCATGTATCTAATCAGACTTAAGTCTAACCCCCAAAGAGGGCCTCTCATAAGTCTAGCCTTGTGCTAGTTAAGATGTTAACTCTCTTGACTCTGAGAAGCAGATGTTAGCCCCTCCTTAGAAAAGTGGGAAAGAGTTCAACAAGGTCTAGGGGGCTTACTAAAATGTATTTAGCAAACTTCAGTAAATCCATACAGTAAAATTCAATTTAGCCATTAAAAAAGGAGGGTGCTCTTTATGTACTGATAATTAAACAATTTCCAAGATAACTCGGGAAAAAAAGCAAGGTACAGTGCTGAGAAGTGTCACAGGATGCTACCCTTTATGTAACAAAGAGGTGGAAAAGAAACTGTAAGCCTCCAGGGAGAAAAACTGGGTGACTAGGGCACTTTCTTCCATATGCTTTTTTACATCTTTTAGATTTAGACCTAGGCTTTTAACCAACTAATTAATTTTATATACTAATTTTACATTTATGGAAGACATCTGCAAATTCCTGAAGTTCGTTGAAGCTTTTATTGAGCAATATTACTGATATGAAATCTATTTGCTCTAAGGCCCATCCTGGGGCCCTCCCCATTCTTGCACAATCAAATTATATAGGAAAGAAGCTTCTTGGTCTCAAAAGACTCAATTTGAAATTTGAATCAAGGGTAAATGCCTTAAAAAGCTGGAAAACTGCACAGTGCTAGGAGTTATCTGGTGCTAAGAAGCATGTATATATAATAGAACCAATCTTGTTCTCATCCTTCAGGGTTTAATAAGCACTTTGGTAAAGGAGATTAAACTAACTGAAACAATTCATATTCATATTCAATCCGTCTTAAACTGAGAGCAGAGACAATTTCTTTCCCATAGCATCCCCAATACCTAGGAAGATGTCTGGAACACAGACTTGACTTGAGAGTAAAAAGATCTGGCTAGGGTGCAAGTCACCACATAAACATGGATGTTTGGTTAACCCGGGTGGACCTTGGTTCCTCTTCTAGATTGGGGAGGTTGGACTAGATGAGCTCTGACATACCAGGATGCCATGTGAAAGAAAGCCCAGGCATGAGAAACTGAACTTATGTCTATAAATTGACTACATCAACAAACTCTGCACTGGAATCTGATGAAGGCCTTCAGTGAGAAGTCACAACAGACCACCACACAGCTTAGCACGTTTCTAGCAAGTGAAAAAGACACATACCACACAAAGAGATGGCCGTACCACAAGTACAGCCTGGCTTGATTCAATGAGCTATAATGACTATAATCTGAGGTAGGCACAAATCTTGTACAGGAAAGCAGAGGGGAGAAGGGAGAGGCTCACATTTGCTCGCCTTTAGGAGGCAGCCATGTCCTCATCACACAGTAAAATTGGATAAACAAGGCTGAGTGCAGCAGCTCCTTTGTTTCTGCTGATGGGAATTGATACCGACACTGGAAGTCAAATGGAAGGAAGGGCCAGACTGGCTGAGGGCTGCAAATTCAGAGCAAGGAGGCTGGAAACGATTTTAGGGTCAATGAATGAGATGTTCTGTCAGAGCTCTTGTGAGTTAAGTGGGATTTCAGAAGGTGGGGCAAGCAGTCTTCTGGGTAAGAAGGCTGGGAATGAAACACTTAGAGAGAGAGAGAGAGAGAGAGAAAGGCAGTGTGTGTGTGTGTAGAATCTGATCAAGAGAGACCAAGAGAGAATGAGAGAGAGCTCCTAAGAACTTAGGGCTCCTGTAGCAAGAAATTTCTAGCTAATATTATTCTCTAGATCTTGTTATCTAACTCAGAAAGTTTCAAAACCAGTCAGCAGCCACAGCTATTTATCCTATTATTTTACCCTAGTAAGACCCCTTAAAAACTGTTTTAATCCTGACATCACATTTGGGAGGGACAGAGAATTTCCAAATAGGAAAATTCTTCTCCCAGGACAAGATGCAGGTTAGAAAAGACGAGCTAGTGCTCCTGACCTCAATGTATAACCTCAGCTGTCAGAAGACTAGGCACACTATAATTAAGAGAAGCACGAGAAAACCATCTCTTTCCAGTGTGAGAATGGTGGAGGAAGAATGGAAGCCCCTTGTTAAAAAGACAGTTCGGCAGGGGACTGTATTAATTGTGGTCCATGGCCCTCTGTAGCTAGAAATCAGGAGGAGAAAGTTGTTTTTTCATTATTAGTACTCAGGAATTAGTGGCTGGTGATCCTCACAATCTCTACAGTTCTCTAAAGGGAAATGAGAAGTCATGCTCTATATAAATGGACAACCCCTCACTTACAACACTGCATGAAAGGGCTGGAAACTCTATTTCCCTGAAGAAAGTCTTCCAACACGAAGAGCCTCATTACATACAACTCTCAAAACCCAGGCAAGTTTGACATTCCCCCAGTACAGCAAGGTTTCCCAGGTAGAAGCAGCTTTGATTCTTTTTCGATAATCATGAAACCTCTGTAAAGCCTCTCCTTACAATGGGATGGGGGAAGTCAACAAAGAGAAGGGCAGGGAAACAAAGAAAAAACATCTGAGTCAGGAAGGATAACTGTATAAATGGTATATCAACAGTGTCATTTCTAAATTGAGAAAAATGTCAGCCTGAAGAAAGAGCTGGGGAAACTGGAGTGGGAAGATCAGAGAGAAAGATAATAGTGTTGGGAGGAGGGATGGCTGAAAGAGGCAGCAGAATGGAGCAGAAAGCAAGTTAAAAAAAAAAAAAACAAAAACACAAGGAGGAGAAGGCACTTAGCTTAATGGAAGTGGGAAAGCATATTCAAAGAAAAAGCTCCCGGCAGGAGGGAAAAGCAACTTACCCCTTAAAAAGGCTCTTGGGAAGAGGGTGCTCAGCGTATGACAAAAAGGAGAAGCTGTAAGTCCCCAACCTATACCTCCTCTTCCAGTCAAAAGCCCCAACTGGACAGCTTGACAGCACTCAATTTTCCTACCCTTGCACCATGCCCAATATACCCATTAAAAGAAGCTTGCTCTATTAGCTCACGGGGCATTAACCCATTTCAAAACTCATTCAGATTGTTCTTCAGGGAGGAAGGAGGCTGGACAAATCAAGTCCCAAAGCATCTTAAACTCATACAAAGCAGCTAACAGACCAGTCTCCATGTCCCCAACAACCATTAACTTTAACTTTGTTAGAAATCTGACCATCACAATGGTATCGTAACATAGCAAGAATGCCCACTTAGATGTCCCTTTAGGCTCTGAAGTCGTCCGGACTGCTTCAGTCCAGTTCCCGGTTTTTGATGGCTGCGACTGGCCCACTCCCCTGAAGTTCTTTCCCTTCAGTACCTGCTCCTCCACAAATTCTTCCCAAGAATATTTTTAGTCTCGGGTACCTGCTACCCAAGACCTCCCGAACGTCACGGGGCCGCTCAGAACTAAAACAGTCCCGCAGTCCTTACACCCGCAGAGGCCGCCGAGCCTGTTGCTCCAGGGGCGACAGCGGGCAGCAGATGGGGAGGGGTCGGCTGGGACTCGCCGCGGGACAGCCCGGGCCTCGGCCCCCGGACTGAGGCGTCTCGGAGAGGAGCTGGACGGTAAGTTTCTCGTACGCAGCCTGGGCGCCACACCCTGGAAACCGTAAGCCCCGAGGAGCGCTCAGACCATACGTCCCCACAGGGAGGATTCCCGTCAGGGGTTCCCGTGTGCCCCCCTCAGGGCCTCCACAAGTTTCCAAAGAAGCGCAACGTCTTTTCCGGAGTCTCCGGTTTCCCTCCCCACTAGGAGTCGCAACATGGCCTTCCCGGGCATGTCCCTCTCCCCGTCTCGTCCCTTCCCGCACCGCCCCCTACTTCCAGGCCCCTTACAAGACCTCCTGGCCTAGGAGAGAAAGAAACGACCACTCACAGCTTCACTACATTCTCTACCACAGCCGCCATCTTCCCTGCTCCTCTCCCTCAGGCCGGGAGGCCCCGGAGCCCGCAGGGCGCAGGCGCCGGGACCGCACGGGGGCACTAGCGTCCTCGTCCCTCTGCGCAGGCGCCTCCCGGGCGCGCGCGCGCACGCGGGCGAGCGCTGGAGAATGAGCTTAGCGTCTGTGCGCAGCGTCCGGGAAGGAAAAGCGTGGAGACCCCACGGGAGCCCAACGCGCAGGCGCGACCGGAGACCCGTACGCGCCCTGTTGCTCTGGCTCGAGCCCCGCCTCTTCCAGTTAGAGGAGCGGGAGGAGGGGTGAGAATGTGACCCGGTGCAGAAACGAGAATGCCAAAGGTTGGTGGAAGCTGGGGGCGCCTGGAGAAAGGTTGGATGGAGCGCCTGTGTCCTGCTGCCTAGCTGACCTTTCACCACGTGGTTAACCCTTTGCCCTCACTCACAGGTGAGGGGCTGGTGGGTAGCTGAAGGGAAGAGTGGTATGCAGTCCACTTGTGCTTCCAAATACGTGCCCATTTTAGGGAGAGGAAAGTTAACGCTCAGAACTGGACAGTTCTTTGGCCTAACTATTGCAGTCTGGCGAAAGTTACCTTACTTTCCTAACACGAAATCCAGCTCCGGGACTTCACTGGTGCCTGCCTCTTTTCCCTTGCTTCCTAAGTTCATTCTATCTGCTTAGGTTCTGAAGAACTTCCCTCCTGCGACTGTCCGTCTGTCTTCTGTACCATTCATTTCTCCTTGACTGTTGGCTGCAAATCTGTGTACAAACATGGCTTAATATCCCCGTTAAAAAAAATCAAAAGCCCAAGTCTGTCTTCAATTATCACCCCATTTCTTTTCATTCACCCTTTCAAAGCAAATATTCCGTTTATACTCCCATCTCTGTTGCCTTGTTTTCAAGTCCCTCTTCCACGCAGTTTAATGGGGATTTTCTTCCCACCCTTTCACTGAAACAGCTCCTAATGAAACCATCATAACCAGCTAGGCATGGTGGCTAACGAGTGTAGTCCCAGCACTTTGAGAGGCCAAGAAGGGGGGATCGCTTAAGTCCAGGAGTTCAAGACCAGCCTGGGCAACGTAGCAGACCCCATCTCTACAAAAATATTTTTTTAAATTAGCTGGGTGTGATGTGGTCCTAGCTACTTAAGAGGCTGAAGCAAGAAGATCGTTTGAGCCCAGGAGTTTGGAGCTACAGGGACGTATGATTGTACCACTGCACTCCAGCCTGGGTGACAGACAAGACCCTGTCTCAAAAAAAGAAGAAAAGTCATCACAACCTCTGTTTCAATAGCTTTAGAGATCTATTCTCTGTCCTGATGAGTTTATGACACCATTGGCCATTCCTTCCTTTTTCAAACTCTGCCAAAGGTCTTGAGACACCATGCCTACTCCAGCCTCCCTCTGTTCAACCTCTGTTAGAGTCCCCAGGGCTTGGTCCTTGATCCTTGTCATTTCCCTATTATACCTTATTTCACCAATTCCAAGATGCACAAATTCACCACCCCACCCTCATTTTAATATTTCAGAATCAGAACACATCTTACCATCACTGTGCCTTATAATTATGTTTAGCAGATGAGAGTTGTGGAGTATTTGTGATTGCTAACCCTGCACCAGCAGCAAACGTGCAGAAGGGGTGTCAGCAGCTTGGAAGAAAAATCCAGAAACAATACTGGTGCACTCTGTACTCTTTTACCCCTAGGAACCAAATGATTGTGGGGATAGGGGTATCAGAGATGACTTCAAAGTGGGGATCAAAAGAATGCTAGCATTGGTGGCTCACACATATAATCCCAGCACTTTGAGAGCCTGAGGCGGGAGGGTCGCTTGAGGCCAGCCTGGGAAAGAAGGAAAGTGAAACTTTTGTCTCAAAAAAAAAAAAAAAGTATGCTAGCACTAAAATAGAACATATACATACCCTACGACCCAGCAAGTCCATTCCTGGATATATACACCAAAAAGCTATACAAGAATGTTTATAACTTTCTGTCACAGTGTGTGTCCAATAAAATAAAAATAAAAATAAAAAAGAATGTTTATAACAGCATCATTTGTAATAGCTCCAAATTGGAAACAACACAAAGTGCCCATCAACAGTAGAATGGATTAGACAGCAATGCAAGAACAAACTATTACTATATGACAACATGAATGAATCTCAGGAAGTTAATATTGAACAAAAGAAGCCAAATTCAAAAGAGAACATATTTATGTAATGTTACACAAACAGACACACTAATCTACAGGGACAGAAGTCAGGAGAGGTGGCTACCGAGGTGCTAGTGCTAGTAATGTTCTTTTTCTTTGTCAGGGTAGTGGTTTACGCAGGTTTGTTCACTTTGTTAAAAATTAATCAAACTACACAAGATCTATATACTTTTCTGTATATTTCAATAAAAAGTTTGAATTTAATAATATTAGTAACAGTAAGTAGGCTAGTTCCATATAATAGGAAAGACAGCTTATGAGCTCAGCATCAATAGTTTTCAGTTCTTTTAGGAGTCTTTTAAGAAATTCTGTATCACCAAACAATAGCTACTCTACATGCTCTGAACTAGGGATCAGTATATCTAGTGTTTCTCTTAGAAGCGGGAACCAAGAAGTGGCAGTGGGGGTGCACTCTTGCAATCTCAACTAATAACTCTTTTGTAAAATGTTTGTTTCCTGTTCCTGCAACTCTGGACTCTGGTTGATTTAGGGCCTTTGGGACGCAAGGGAAAAATGATTCTGCCAGGGGGCGAAATAAAGATTTCTCTAAATCATGAGCTGAGATTATCAATGAGCCATTTGTTACTCCACAGGCCACTGGGCAAGAAAGTAAAAAGAAAGTCTTACTGTTGGCTGGGGTGATTGATTCCAATTGTCAAGGGGAAATAGGATTGCTCTTACCCAGTGGGGGCAGGGAGAAATATAAACGAAACCCAGGGAATCCCCTGGGACGTCTCTTCTTAATATTATATGCAGGTAGTTAAGGGGAGACAGGCTTCTGGTATTTGGATTCTGACCCTTCCTCTAAAGATAAACTAAAAAACAGGAAGTTAAAAAAGTTTTTAGGGCTGGGCGAGGTGGCTCACGCCTGTAATCTTAGCACTCTGGGAAGCTGAGGTGGGCGGATTGTTTGAGCTCAGGAGATCGAGACCAGCCTGAGCAAGAGCGAGACCCCATCTCTACTAAAAATAGAAAGAAATTAGCTGGACAACTAAAAATATATAGAAAAAAAATTTTTTTAAGTGTTGAAAAGCTAGTAGTACAGTGAAGAATTACTGGGCCAACATTTAGAAGGCTAAAACCCAGAGAAGTAAGTCCATCATTCAAAGCAATTTTTGTCCTGGGGGCATTTACCAATCTGGAATATATAACCTTGAAATTAAACTGTAGTTTGGCAGTCTTTGGGGCAGGCAGACAAAAATCAAAACCCAGAGCTTTCCCAAAGTAGGAAGTCAGATACCCCACCACTGACACATATATGCTCTGAGATACAAGTCAATTTCTATGAACTTGTAGCTCAGAATCCTATTATCTGGATGGTCCAGGAAAGCTCAAGTCTTGAACTGGGATTAAGGTAGACCCATTTTTATAATGTCCCCATTCACCTGATGAAGGCAAGCATATTTGGTACCAAGTAATATCTTTTCTGAAGGAATATACTGTCATCCTAGGCCTTAAATTATTTTTAAAAATATTTTTTTCAGATACAGTATCCAACCCATAGTCAAAGATAATTAGGCACACAAAGAAACAAGAAACCTTGCACAAGAACCAGTTCAAACAATAGAAAACACAAATTGACCCACAAAGACTTAAGATATTGGAATTTCCTGCTATCAACCATAAAATAACACTGCCTACTGTGTTTAAATAAATTAGAGAGAAGGATAAAAATATCTGGAGGGAACAAGTAAAAAGTGCCACAACAAAAATTTAAAGAACCACATAGAACTTTTAAAATTAAAAAATACAGTAACCAAAATTAAGAACACATGAATGAATGGGTTAAAAAACAGATTAGACACAGCTGAAAAGAGAACAAGTGAACTGGAAGATAGTATCTTTAATATAGTATGAAAAGGCAAAAGAACAGAAAATACAGAATTTAAGTAGAGACATAGAGGATATAGGGAGAAGTCTAACACATTAATTGGCGTCCCAGAGGCTAAGGAGAGAGAAAGGGGCAGAGGCAATATTTAAAGAGAAAATGATTACTAATTTTCTAAAAATGATGAAACACACCAATCCCAGTAAAGCCCAAGCAAGCTAAATGAAGACTTAATGGAAATAAATGCTAAAGTATTTGGTTTGAAGTATGATGTCTGCAACTTACTTTTAAAAGGTCAGAAAAAAACATATGCAAAGAGATAAAGAGGCAAGATAGTAATAATTGATACATCTAGATGAAAATATATGACGAGTCACTGTGCTATTCTTTTAATATTTCTGTAAGTTTGAAATGTTTCAAAACAAAAAGTTTGGGGAAAAAGCAAACTCTATACAGAGAGAGCCACCAAGGGGTCAGATTTTAAAAATAAAAGTCTGGGATACCTCACCTACTAAAGAACCCTGAACAGCCAAGATGAAGGCTGAAGGCAAAGGGAATATGAACTGGGTAGTGAAGGAGGAAAGTTATTTATACCACTTTTAGCTTTCTTGTAGAAAAAGTCTGTAACTTCTACATAATATATTTTTTCTAGCTGTGTCAAGCATACTTTTTATATATTTTAATTTTCCATTATTCTCTCTTTCCCTCTGCTCCTATATAGGATGTATTTGGTGGTAATTGACTTTACAATATAGTTCATAGGTTGAAAAATATTGAGATAGGCTGGTAAGGGAATTGCAGGAGGATGGACATCATCCCGAAATTCTGGACTTGGGAGTGGATGTGATAATTAACAAGACTTTGAGTTGTCTCCCTTGGGAAAGAGTGAATGTGTTTTTGACAGAAAGAGGGATAGATGCAGTATACTAGGTAGGCTAGATACGTTGTTGCTGTTTCTTGAAGAGTGCTGGAATAAAGACATACATGGATGTTGGGCATCTAAAACAGTGGACTGTAGGGACATTTGTCATTTCCTTTTGTGGGTAGTATTTGTGGGACATAGTATCTAGACAAGCCTAAGAGGGAGGGTCTTTCTCTCTACCTATAGCTACCTTGGTGTAAGGAAGTGTCTGAGCTCAGTTAACCTGATCCCTCGAGTTGCCTACCTATCTACCCTGATGCGGCAGCCCCGAGTGGTTTCCCAGGGCCATTTGGCTGGTGCCTGATGCAGGGTAGGTTGAGAGCCGTTCCAGGGACTCAGGGCAGGAATGTCCTTCTGTGGCTACTCTGGCCACAGGGTGAGGTGCTGCTCTCCTCTGGGTGAAGCTCTAAGAAAGGTGTCCATTTTTCTTGTCTGCCTTTCCCCAGGCAGAAGGGGACACGCCACTCAAGCTCTGGGGGGGCCTACAAGCAAGAAGGTATGGCTCTTCAGCTCCCCGACCCTTTGCCGTCACAAGTGTTACCAGGGCCTGAAGCTGAACCCCTGTGGAGGCAGAGGGTTGCAGTCACATGTAGGATTTGGGTCCCACAGACCTGGGTTCAAATCCCACTCCAGACAGTATGTCAAATCTCCAAGCTCTATATGATGGCAAAAAATACAAATGAAAAACAAAAGCCTTAGTGGAAATGTAAAATAATGCAGGCAATATGAAAAACAATATAGCTGTTACTCAAAAAATTAAAAATAGAATTATTATGTGATCCAGCAATTCCACTTCTGGGTATATACCCGAAAGAACTAAAGTAGGATCTTGAACAGATATCTGTACACCCGTGTTCATAGCAGCATTATTCACAATAGCCAAAAGGTGGAAGCAACCCAAGCGTCCATTGGCAGGTGAATGGATAAGCACAATGTGGTACGTGCAATGGAATATTATTCAGCCTTAAAAAGGAAGGGCCAGGTGTGGTAGCTCACACTTGTAATCCCAGCACTTTGGGAGGCTATGGTGGGAGGATCACTTCAGGCCAGGAGCTCGAGACCAGCCTGGGCAATATAGTGAGACCCCATCTCTACCGAAAATACAAAAATTAGCTGGTCATGGTGGTGCATGCCTCTAATCCCAGCTACTCAGGAGGCTGAGGCAGCAGCTCCCACCGCCTCAGCGCCAGCCTGGCCAGCAACAGTGTTCGCAGCTGACACCCAGCTGTCCTCCAGTTTCATAGTCTTGTCCCTCCTGAGCCCCAAGTTCCTTTGTTACACATCGTAACCATTTTTAATACCTTCCATGTGGCAATTAATAAGTATTATCCCTGGCCATGCGCAGTGGCTCACGCCTGTAATCCTAGCACTCTGGGAGGCCGAGGCAGGAGGATAGCTTGAGCTCAGGAGTTCGAGACCAGCCTGAGCAAGAGCGAGACCCCTTCTCTAATTTTTAAAAAAATAAATAAATAGGCCGGGCGCGGTGGCTCACGCCTGTTATCCTAGCACTTTGGGAGGCCGAGGCGGGCGGATTGTTTGAGCTCAGGAGTTCGAGACCAGCCTGAGCAAGAGCGAGACCCCGTCTCTACTAAAAATAGAAAGAAATGATTTGGACAGCTAAAAATATATATATATATATAAAAAATTAGCCGGGCATGGTGGTGCATGCCTGTAGTCCCAGCTACTTGGGAGGCTGAGGCAGGAGGATCGCTTGAGCCCAGGAGTTTGAGGTTGCTGTGAGCTAGGCTGAAGCCACGGCACTCACTCTAGCCCGGGCAAAAAGAGCGAGACTCTGTCTCAAAAAAAAAAAAAAATAAATTAAAAAAAAAAAATAAATAAATAAATATTATCCCTAAATTTCTCAACAACCCTGCAAGGTAGGTATCATCGACTCCATTTTAGAGATGGGGAAATTGAGTCTCACAAGGCTCGGTCTGTCTCAGAGGTCCGTGCTCTTCCGCCATGTGGCGGCTCCTCTCTGTCATTCACTCTGGTGCCACCTCAGTGCCTTTGCTAATGCATAAGCATAAGGCTGTTAGCTCATATTTGGCTCAAAATCCCATGTGATCACTCTAATGTGCCCTGACACCACCTGCCCCCTGCCCCCAGGCATTCCTGATCACACTGTTTTCTTCATAGCATTTACCATTGCTGGAAATCATTTCTTATTTACAAATTTAATATCCTTCTCCCCACTAGAATGTAAGCTCCGAGAGAGCAGAGATCACATCTGCCTTGTATCCCCAGCGCCCAGAGCCATGCCAAGTACACCATAGTTGCTCAATAAGCAGCATGGATGGGCTAAGCCCACTGATCAGCATTGTCCATCCCTCCCAGCCCCAGGCCAGCCCTCCTTCCTGCACGCTTCCTTCCCTGCTCTGCAGCTGTTGGTCCCTTGCACACATCCTGTGGCTATTCTTTTACTCTTGGGTCTCCCCTGACAGACGCCAGATGCCTGGGCAAGGATTGGACCCAGGCCTGGCACAGTGCCTCACCTACCCCAGTGCTCAGCCACCTCTTGCCAAACACCTGAATCGATGTCAGAATATCCACATTGACACTTGGTTTGTTCCTGCTTTATCCTAACTGTGGGCTCAAAACCAGGTGCAGCCTTCCTGAGGGGAGGGCCTGCCCTCCGCAAAGCCCTCTGGGGCTGGAGTCTCCCCCTGGTGAGTCCACTGATCACAGAGACTGGCCTGTCCTTGGGAGGAAACCTGGGACAAGGGTACAGGGAGCTTGGCCACCGGCAGCAGCGTGTTTTATTGCAACCAGAATCCTGGTTCTGTAGGGAAGGGATGGAGCAGTGGACAAGGTGAGACACATCTGGTCACCAACACCACACTCCCAGTCCAGGATGAAGCCAAATGTCCAGAACAGCCTGCCCACTGCCCAAGCCCTTGGCTGGCTGTGCCCTGCCTCTTCCCTTGTCCCCAGTCAGGGCATTGAACGGGGCTTAGGCGGAAGGGAGGGAAAAGGGGAGTCCATTTCAGCAGAGCCTTCATCCGAGGGGCCTGAGGGAAGCAGTTGGTGGTGGGGGTCCAGGTGGCCCAAGATTCCCAGGGCACTCTGGGCTGACTTCCGCATGTGTCCTTGGGAGTTGTTAGGGAAAGCGCTGAGGCACAGGCTGCCCGTGGGGAGAGAATGGGGAGGGAGGGAAACAAAGGCTCAAAATGAGAATCACTGGCCAGTGACCACACAGGTAGGACCCTGGGATCCTGACTCCTAAGCCAGGGCTGTGTCCACAACCTGCCTCCCCGGCGTCACCCCAACCTGGGCACGCAGCCTGGTCAGCTGCAGGTCCTATGTGGGGATCTGCATGGGGTCCAGGTCCTGATCCATGATCTGGAGGACGTCATCCAGGATGGAAGGCCCCAGGTCCACATGCAGGGACAGCAGGGAGCTAGCATGGGACAAGAAGGGATCCTCGGCCCCTGTCTCGGGGGTCAGCCCATTGTGGGGTGAGCCAGCCTCTGGAATCCTCCAGATGTCCACGCTCCCAGCCTCCTGCGGGGAAGGCTGTGGGGAGGGCTGAGGGGTCTCCAGGTGCAGGCGAGGGGGTTTGGGTGGAGCCTGGGCTGTGGGCAGGGTGAGGGCCTGGGGCCCCCCGATGACAGGGAGGGAGATGGCATTCTTGAGCAGAGGGGACGGGCCATCAGGGAGCTCCCGCCCACATACCGTGGTGGTGCGGGTGAACTGGAAGGGGAGGTCGAAGGTGCCATCCTCCTCAGGCCCCTCAATTACTGTCCCGGGCAGGAGGTGGAACTTGCCCTGCAGGAAGGAGATGTCACCGAACATGTCGCTGCCACCACCACTGCCAATGTGAATGGTGTGGCGGAAGTCCCCCAGCGGCGGGCTGATCATATCTGAGGACAGCAGGTCCCGAAGCTTCTCCTTCTTGCCCTTGCGGCTGCCACGCTTCAGATAGATGGGCACCTTGGTGGACATGGTGACCTCACCTGGCTGGCCTGGCTGTGAGGCCCGAGACAGGTCACCTGCCAAGACCACAGCCTCCTCTCAAAACCCTCAACCAGAAACACTTGCTCCAGAGAGTGCTTTTCAGATACCAAAAACTTGCCAAAGGGCTCAAGGCTGGACTATAGACGTGACCAAAGTTGGCTCAAGGAATTAGGAAAAGAAAGATTAAATATCAACGACGTCAGAGGGCTGAGATAACAAAAATCACTTTCTCCCCACAGAAGCAGGGGTTCTTGTAGGCAGCAACAGGCTTTGGTCTTGTCCCCGAGAATTTCTCCCTGGTCTGGGGCTGAGAAGCTGAAACACAAAGCATACACGAAAGTCAGGGACAGAAGGACAAAGGTCAGAAGCATCTTCTTGTCTCTGGGCCCCCTGCATCAGCCCTGGAAGTCCAGGGGGGGACCCTCTCCTATGGGGGAGCCCTGGTGGAAGAAGCATGGACCCACTGTATCTTAGGAACTGGACCCTCGGTGCCAAGCCCCTCCCTTTACATATGGGGAAACTGAGGCCCAGGAACCCGAGTGACAAGCCCAAAGTCACATACAGAGTCCTGCTCTGGTCTCTTGCCCTAGATCTGGGCAAGATGGAGCTCATCACCCTCATATGGGTACTCACTCCCTACCCTGCCCACTGTTGCCGTCAATTGTGTCCCACAACATGATAAGTGCCCAATTGTGTGGGTGTCTCACAACTCCCTGCTCAACCAAGGACAGAGAGCTTGTAATCTCTGTCTTTCCCTGTCCAGGCCTGGCATGTGGCTAGACACACAGCAGGTGTTTAGCCAAGGGTGCTGAATGGCTTGCACCTCCCATCTGGCCCAGTCACGTCCCAACTGGAGGTGAGGTCACCTCAGTTTCCCTTTTCTCCTCCTCCAGGTTCGGAACTCCTTTTGGGCAGGGGCTGGGTCTAATATAGTCTCTGGCCCTCCTCCCTTCCCCAGCACCCAAAGAGAAGGTGGAGTGAGAAGTACAGATATTTGGGGGGGGGGGCGCTCTGCTCTGTACCTGGCATTCTTCTGAGTTCTTTGCAAACACATCTCAATTAATCAACACAACCACCCTACAATCAACCCCATTTGAAAATTAGAGGTATCAGACATTTTGGAGGGATTCCCACAAGACATTACAGAGAGAAAGAAGCAAAATGCAAAAGGGTAGCATAGACAATGCCATTTATTGAAGGCATCGACTACCCCTCCTTCCCCCCATAGATGCATATGTACCTACACACGTACATACGTATACGGGCCTGTGTAGGATTCCATTCTATATAACAACAGAGAAGAAATGTGGAAGGCCAGCACTAGGTTGTCATATGGGCTACCTTGACTGGGGTGCAGGACAAGGATGGGGTGTGGGGTCACTGATAGGGGAGGAAAGGTGTCCTCAATAAAAATGATTTGCAATACTTGGTCCCATTACTTCGCATGATATACGTGTATGATATATGTAAATGTGCAAGGATAGTGGCCCAAATGTTAATGGTGGTTATCTCAAAGTTGTAGAATTGCAGGTTGACTCTTCCTTTCTTGTTCAAGCTTTTATAAACTTGAATTCTTAGTAATAAGCATGTATCATTTATAAGCACATATTGTTTATGTATCCAGGAAAAAATAAAGCTATTTTTTTTTAATTTCAGCATATTATGGGGGTATAAAAGTTTAGGTTACGTATATGGCCCTTGCCCTGCATAAAGCTATTTTTAATGTGGAAAAATGAATACACTATGAAGGGATATCATCCTAGTTTAACAGAAAAAGGAAATGGAGCAGGCACCCCCTCTGGGTGGGGGTGCAGGTGGGGGATGCACCTGAGCTCAGATGTAGAATCAGCATAAAAGGCAAGACTGGTGGCTCATGCCTGTAATCCCCGCACTCTGGGAGGCGAGGCAGGAGGATCGCTTGAGCTCAGGAGTTTGAGACCAGCCTGGGCAATAGCAAGACCCCGGCAATAGCAAGTCTCTACAAAAATTAGAAAAAGCAGTTGGGTGTGGTGTCGCACACCTGTAGTCTCAGCTACTTGGGAGGCTGAGGCAGGAGGATCACTTGAGCCCAGGAGTTTTAGGTTACAGTGAGGTAAGATCGGGTCACTGCTCTTCAGCCTGGGTGACAGAGTGAGACCTTGGACAAAGACACTCCTCCAAGGTCACTCAGTGATCAAGGGCAGGGCCAAGACTGAAGCCAGGTGAGCCCACTGTCTCCCACTGTCCTCTGCAGGCGGGCCAGGGGCTGAGCAGAGGAGGCTGCTGCCTTCTTCTGCCCCATTCTTCATCCTGGGCAGGGGGAGGGAGAGGACGTGGGGGCTGGTGGGAGGGCCCAGGAAGGAGGGAGGAGGATGCAGGAGCAGCAGAATCCCAATTGCCTCCCCCCCCCAAGCCCAGGCCCTTGCTCAGGAAGCCCCACCCCAGGACCGGACACCCAGGGTCAGTGATGCTGAGCCAGAGAGGCCGGACATCTCCTCCCAGAGCACCTGCAGCTTAACAGGAAACAAAGGATGACTCTCTGGTGGCAGAATTCCAGCTAAGCTTGGAAGGAGCTGGGGGGAGGGCGGGGAGGCATGGGTGCCCTGAGGTCTTGGAACCCCATCATTCACTCAGCCTGTGTCCACCATGCCACGCCTGGGGGCATGCTGACAAACATCCAATCTGTCCCTTGTCAGGTAAGAAGCCCTGGTGTCACTTTTTCCTCCATTTGACTCATGGAGAGTGGGGCTGACTGGTGGGACTTGCCCAGAGCCTGGGCCAAGTCCTCCCCCCATCCCCCACCCCCTCGCACAGGAGCGCCAAGACAGCCTGAGTGTTTCTACAACAAACCATTCTGGGCGTCCCTGACAGCTGTCTCACTCTGAGCCAGATGTACCCGCCCAATTCCAGATGTAGGGAGAACAGAGGGTGGGGCCAGCATCAGCCGCCCAGAGGAGAGCTGGGAATTACAACCATCAAGGCCCAAGTATTCAGATCTGGCAGCCACAAGACCCTCAGCTTCTGCCTGTCACGCACAGTTTCTCATTTTAATGCTCCCAGCCCCAGCACAGTGGGGTCATTACTGCCCTTTGCAGAGGTGGAAGGTGAACCTCAGAGATGTCAAGTAACTTTGGCGAGGTCAAGGTCATCCAGCTAGTAAGAGGAAGAGTGGGCAATGCTGCCCAGGCTGGTCCATGTGGCTCCAATGCAGTGGGCCATGCCGACCTCTGTAATCTGGTTGGGGGGCAAACTGGACAAAAATAGGCTCCCAGCTAGGCTGGGGCGTCCAGGTCCCCAGGCCTCCTGCACCTAAGTCCTTCCCTTTGGCTCCCCTCCTCCGCCCAGCTTGCACGTGTCCATTGATATGAGAATGAGCTCTCCATCAGGACAAGGTTCTGGGGGGCTGGGAGAAATGGGTCCCTGCAGTAGTGGAGAAGCAGATGGGGCCAATCCAGCTCTCTGGGCTTGCTCTGGACAGGGGCCCTGGGCCTTCCTCAGAAAAAATGACTTCCTGGAGGCAAAGCCCCTCCTGTCATGAGGAATGTTAGGCCACCCCCTATTGCGGATGTTCAAGGAGTAGCCCCCTGACCTTGAAATCAGGAGACCAACCTTAGATCCAGCTCCGCTTGGAATTCGCTCTGTGACTTTGGGCAAGACGTCTCTCCTCTGTGGGTCTCACCTTCCCCATCTATAAAATGGACTGACAATAAACCACTACCAGAAGGCTGCTGGAGACCCCACTGCTATGTTGCAAGTGAGAGCGCCAGTGTACAATAGGCGGGGTCTGTGGGTCACTGTCAGTCCCGTCATTCATTTAGCAAATATCTGCAAGGCCTTCCTCAATCACTTGGTTCCCCGGGGAACACTGCTTGAGCAAGACCAAAAACAAGACCTGGGGCCTTTGGCCCTAGGCATCCGCCTCCTCCCGCCCTCTCTGACGTGGCTAGCGCGGAGTACGCCTGGCCGGCCTCGGGGTCTCCCGGGGTCCCCGTACGGAGCAGCGAGCAGCTCCGCAGCCGCTAGGTGGCGCGTGCTCCCGCGATTGCCCCGCGTCCCCGCGTCCCGGAGTCCGAGAGCGCACCGGGGTCTCCAGCGCGCGTCTGGCTCCAGGCAGGCGCCCCCCACAAGGAGCTGCGCGTTCGAATACCAGATGGGGATTGTTTGCGGGATCTTTTTCCCTTCTGGGTTTCTGGTCCCGCAAGCAGACAACTAGGGAAAAGGGGGCGACCAGGGAGCTCTGGGAGGAGCCTCCCCCGTGCCTTCCGGCCTGGGCGATGTCCGAGAGTCCTCTGGGCGCGGGGCCAGCGTTCCGGCGTGCAGGCCCCCGCCCCTCCCACGGGTCTGGCTCCTCAGCCCGGCTCGGGTTCCGGCGCCGACCCCTCCCCGCCCCCTGCCCGGGCACAGCCCAACCCAGCCCAGCCCGCGGCCGCAGCTAAAGATAGGAGGACACCTCACCATCGGCTAAAAATACGGCCCCCAGCCCAGGCGGGGACATTGGGCAGCGGGATGGTGCTCCTGGGTCCCGGGCGGGGAGCGGGGGCTCAGGACAGAATGGAGAGCTGAGCGGGGAGTTCGGGTCGGGATGCGCGGCGCCCCACGGCCGTGGGGGCACGGGTGGGGCTGCGGGGACCGAGGCGCAGGCGGGAAACCTCACGGAGCCCGAGGCGCCCGCGAAAGGACCTGCGCAGAGGTGGGATGGGCGCGAGCTGGGGCGAGGCGCCACGGAGATGGGCCTCTCGGGGGGGGCCCGCGGAGCCGCAGACGGGCTGCAGAATCCCGGCCCGAACTCACCGTGAGGCGCGCAGACCGCGACCGGCGGGCGGCAAAAGCTCCGGAGCTGGACGGTGAGGTGGTGTGACCCGACCGGGGCTGTGAACTTACGGAGCGGACCTTGGACCCTGAAGCCCCGCCCCCGGCCCTCAGAACCAATGCCAGGGCCGCCCCCGTTAGGCCCCGCCTACAGCCCCGCCCCACTTCGGGCACAGCCCAGGTCTCCCCCTTGGGAGAGGCGCCTCGCGGTGGCTCTGTCCCGGCTCCGGCCGCTGCGGGCCAGGCGGCATCGGGTGCCCGGGGCGGATTCTGCGGACTCCCGCTGTACCTGTCGGAGCTCACACCCTCGGTTCTAGAAAGACTAGGGGAGCGGCGGCCGGAAGACCGAATTCTTCCGAAATCGCAGAGCGTCCTTGGACCAGTTCCCTCCCTGCAGGGCTGGGTCGGGGGAGGCGCCCGCACAAGTGTATTCAGTGACTAAGGGAATGAATGAGGCCGTGGAGACGCCTACGTTAAAACATAACAAATTTACGAGCGTTTTGATAATTTACCGTCCCCTAGAAAAGAGAGTATTGAGAGGGAGAGGGGGCAGCATTGCCTGGGCACTGCAGTCAGGCTTCCAGAGCGGGGGTGGGGTTCAGACTCAGACTTGTTCATTCGTTCATTCATTCATTCATTCAGGTCGGTCATGCTTATGGTACCAGAAACATTCATCGTAGGGCAGGCACTGCATAGGGTGCTGGAGACAAACTGAAGGAAACTTTGTCCTTGCTCCATTCCATGATTCAACAGATATTTCTTGAGCATCTAGTAAGTGCCAAGCTCTGTTCTTGTCACTGAGGATTCAGCCCCATCTGGACTGGGACCTACAGCCCAAAGAAGGGAAATGGAGGGAATCCAAGTTCCCAAGTGCACTGTGATACCCTTTCAGGTGGGTGAGTGCTAAGAAGAGTAAGGAAAAGGAATGGGTAGATAGTGGGGGGGGGACCTTGCTTTCTAGGGTGACACCCCTCTAGGGTGACAGCGTGACAGTTTAGTGTGACTAGGATGGTTGGCTTGTGGTACTGTAAACGTGGAAAGGACCCTTAGGGAGGCAGGGCCAGGAAGACCTCGGGAAGGAGGGAAGGATACTGGGGGTGGGGGGAGATGTCAGCCAAACCAGGAGGGAAGGGAGGATGGGAAGAAGAGGACAGTGGTAGGCGGGATAACAGCTCCTAAAGATGTCCACATCCTAATCTCCAGAACCTGTGAAAATGTTCTGTCACGTGGGAAAGGGGTATTAAGGTTGCTGATGGCCCAGCATGGTGGCTCACGCCTGTAATCCTAGCACTCTGGGAGGCTGAAGCAGGAGGATCACTTGAGGTCAGGAGTTCAAGACCAGCCTGAGCAAGAACAAGACCCCGTCTCTACTAAAATTAGAAAAATTAGCTGGGTGTCTTGAGGTGCACCTGTAGTCCCAGCTACTTGGGAGGCTGAGGCAGGAGGATCCCTTGAGCCCAGGAGTTTGAGGTTGCTGTGAGCTAGGCTGACAACAGGGCAGTCTACTCAGGGCAATGGAGTGAAACTCTGTCTCAAAAAAAAAAAAAAAAAAAAAAAGGTTGCAGATGGAATGATGTTTGTTAATCAGTTGACTTTAAAATAGATTATCCTGAATTATTTGGATAATTATCCCAGTGTAATAACAAGGGACATTAAAAATAGAAGAGGGAGACAGAAGAGGACAAAGAAAGAGATATGACGGTGAAGAAAGGCCAGAGAGATGCTGTGCCGCTCTGTTTGAAGATAGAAGAAGGGGCCACAAACCAAGGGATTCATGCAGCCTCTAGAAGCTGGAGAAGGCAAGGACATGGAATGTCCCTAGAGCCTCAAGAAGGAACACAGTCTGCTGACACCTTGATCTTAGCTCAGTGAGACCCATGTTGAAGTTCTAAGCTACAGAATTGTAAGATAATTAATTTATGTTGTTTTAAGCCACCAGTGTGTGATCATGCGTTCCAGCAGCAATAGAAAACGAATGCAGGGAAGTTTCAGGTTTTAATCTTGAGCCTGCCTGCTGTCCCTCAGTTCCGCAGGGAGGGTTGGCCAGGTGGATTGTGCTGGGACCAGCCTGGTGGCCTGGGGGAAGACTGGGGCCTGGACAGTGGAGGAAGTAGGGATGGTGGCCCTGGGCCAAGTCTTGGTGTGGGTGGGTAAAGGGTGTGGCTCTCCCCCTTCTTGCCACCTGGGCTTTGCCAGGCACCCACTCACCCAGGGCCCTTTACCAATAGTCTCTTGTCCCTGAACTACTCAAATCCTTCTGATCCTCAAATCCTTCATTATCCCCATTTTAGAGACAGAAACTGAAGCTCAGGGCACTGACAGTGATTTGTTCAGCCTGGAGGTGGCAAGACACACAGGCCCTCCTCCTTAGGCCTCCCCTAATTGTCATCCCTGCCATCCCTCTCCCCAACGATGCAGAGCTCAGAGAGGAGGGAGAGCCCAGTGCCCTGGGCATTGGGCCTCTGAACTAGCGAGCTGGTTCTGCCATGCTGACTTGGCCTGTGGCACAGGCAAAGGACTTTCCCTTTCTGAGCCTCCTCACCTGTAAAATGGGACAGTAGCATCAGCTAATGTGAGTTCCAAGCAAGATAAGGGAATTGCATGAACACACAGCCCCACAGGTGGCACAGTTTCGTGGAAGCATTATATGTAACAGGAGGTTTGCCACATGGCGGGCTGGCCTCGTGGCCTTGCTGTAAAGACCCTAATAATGAAGCCACCTGAGCCTGCAGGACTGAGACTGAGGTGATGCCCCCACCCGCTGCCCATCTGCTGGGGATCCTCCCCTGGAGTTGGGGGTGAGGAAGGGTCACCATTCAGAGCTGGTGACAAAATAGACAGTTACAGGGATGGCAGATAGACAGAGGCACTCACCCAAGGCCACACACAGCCAGGAACCAACAACTCCACAGCTCTTTGAAGAGGTTCTGGTTGAGGCGGGATTGAAAGGGGGGGGGTCTCTGGAAGAGGGATAGGGAGCAGCAGAGCCTCCCTCCGAGCCTGGCCCGAGCCCCTGCTCTCTTCCCTCAGCCTGGCTGCCAGGCTGGCTCCAAGCCAGGACTGGAACCGCCATCTGTGCCCTGGGGACTGTTTGAAGCCCACCTGGATATAAAGTTCTGCTCAGTACCGGCTCCCTTGTTGCTTGGTCCACTCCTGCTGTCACCTGGAGCACTGGCCCAGTCCAAGCCCATGTCTCAGGAGCAATCGGGGTTCTGCCCCTTTGCAAGCGCTCAGGAAGGACACTTCCTTCTCCCCATTCACAGATGTGGTTGTCACTTGGCTGGACCCACAGAATCCCTGGGGAGGTTCTGCTGAATGGACAGGACCTTTGTGTACACACCCAGCGTCACCATGGGAGCCGTGCCATTAATAAGCATTTATAAGACAGGATTTCATTTACTAAAATTGGCTATTTTTGCGCAACTTCTCAGGCTGTGTGTACGGGCCCGGGTGTGGGAGGGGAGGTGGGGATAGCCTGAGTTCCGGGACAGCAGGGTGGCCTGCATTCCTGACCCAGAAGACACTCAGGCCAAGTCCCCTGCCCAAGTTTGTACCCCATGTGTATGGTCTGATGTCTCAGCCAGGGCCAGGACTAAGGCCCATGGAAGGGCTCCTGGTCACCCTGGTGGCTGAGAGCATTTGGGAGGGCAGAGCAGGCCACGATGGAGAAACACCCAGAGTGAGGTGTTCAGCTTCCTTCCCCTCAACCTGGAGCCTCTTACTGGCCCTGAGAGGGGCCCAGTAGGTCCTCCCTCTGCGTGCCCCCAGCTACCCGCCCCCACTGTGATTACCTCATGGGGACTGACTCAGCCCTTCCTTCCCCTCCCAGCCTCTTCTTCCTGGAAATGGCCTTCGTCAGCGGCCACAGTCCCCCAAGGACCCTGGGGGATGGAGTTGGAAGCCCCCTCCCCGAGGGCTGGCCAGACTGGACAGACCAGCAGGGAAGCTCCCTCCCATGTCCTGCAAGACTGACGCCAGCTCTCCGTGGCCCTGCCACCTGGGACCTAGGACCCTGGGAGGCAGGTGGGATGACAGGCAGTACCAGGGATCTGGGAGCGGAGTCACAAGGGAAGGGTGGTGGTCCTCTTGGGGGGTGTCTAGCATGGCACTAAGAAGAGAATGGGGTCTGGAGGTGCCCCAGCTCCCCTGGCTGGACCTTAGGGCAGCAGAGAGCTGGGAAGGAGTCCGTCCCAGCCTGAGCCCAGCCAGCAGGGCCCCGTGCGTGGCCTGAGCCAACCCCAGACCTGGGTTGGATTTTTCCTTGATTGTTTCTTGTTTCCTTCCTGCTCTGGACGCCTGCCGACTCCAGCCCTGACCTCCTTGCTCTCTACCCGCCCTCAGGGAGCTCTGACCCATCAGAGGCTGGGATTGGAGATGAGGGGTCAACCCTGGAGTTACCCTCTCTTCTGCCTTGGACCCTCCTTGGGAGTTGGGTGGCAGGGCCTTGCTGGGGGGACTTTTCTTTGGGTCTGGATTTTGGCCTCAGGCCCAGGGCCATGGGGGGTTTCCAGAATGGTGACAGCCTTGTCCTAGCAGGAACCAGCCCAGGCATTTCCTCTCAGAGGCCTCTGGGAGTGTCCCAGCTCCCCGGCTGTCATTTGGCCTAGGGAATAAATTGTGGAATCAGCAGAGGCCATCTTCACACTTCTCACGCCTTCGAGGCAGCTTGTCATTCATTACTCATTCTGAAAACCCAATTGCATCTGCCCTGTGCCTAGGGCTGTGCTGGACCGGAGAAGACACAGGAGGCCGAGGCTGGGCCCAGCCCTCAAGGAATAAATAACTTGGGCAAAACAAAGAACCAATTCTAACCTTTCTCTATCTATCCCAGGCCAGCCGTGGACAAGCCTCAGCCAGTGACAGGGAACTGAATGAAGAACCAAAGAGGACAACCACGAGAGGGCTTTGTTTTGCCAAGGGTGGGAAAGCAGGTGGGAGAGTTAGAAAGGCTTCAAGGAGAAGGTGGTCTATGAGCAGGGCACTAATGGATAAGTAGGAGTTTGCCAGGTAGAGAAAGGGAAGAATATTCCAGGGGAAGCGGGCAGAGGTCAGGAGTATTGTAAGTAAATGCACAGTGTGATCAGGAAACACGAGATGCCCAGTAGGCCATGGCATAGGAAAGGGGACAGTCCAAGAGGATCATGGACAAGCTTGGTTTTCCCTGCACAGCATCCTTCTCCCCTCCTATTCTGTGACTGCCCCTCAATTTTCCAGAGTCCCCAGTGTCACTGACTCCATCCCCAACCTCTAAAAATGGGTTTGAGGAGCCGGGCGAGGTGGCCCACACCTGTAATCCCAGAGACTTGGAAGGCTGAGGCAGGAGGATGGCATGAGCCCAGCCTGGGCAAAATAGTGAGACCCCATCTCTACAAAAAATCTGTTAAAAGTTAGCTGGATGTGGTGGCATGCACTGGTAGTCCCAGCTACTCGGGAGGCTGAGGCAGGAGGATTGCTTGAGCCCAGGAGTTCGAGGCTGCAGTGAGCTAGGGTTGCACCACTGTACTCCAGCTCAGACAACAGAGCGAGACCCTGTCTCTAAAAAAAAAAAAAAAATTAAATTAAAAATGAAAGTGGGTTTGAGTCCTGTGCCAAGCCAATCGGAGACAGAGGGATGGTTCAAGGATGGACATGTGACACCCATGAGCTCTGTCCAGGGGACTTGCTGGGACTGTTAGGGTGACAGATGCCAAGACGGCAGCCTAGGGTTGCTGGTGGCCAGCTCTGCCACCCTGAGGGAAGAGCCTGCCTGAGAATAAAGCCAGCATAGAGAAAAGTGGAACCAAGAGAATGATCTTAATGATACTGCTTGTGCTCCTGGATCCAGCCATGCCTGAGGTAGTTTCCATTATATGAGCCAAAAAATTCCAGTTTTTGCTTAACCAGTTGGGGTTGTGTTTCTGTCACTTGCCCCTGAGAATTAAAGGCCCATTAGAGAATAATGAAAGGCCGGCAATAGCTCATGATAGTTGCTGAATGCAGTGGGAAGGGTATCAAGGGTCTATGTATAGGGGCACAACATGATCAGAATTGCATTTTTTTTTGAGACAGAGTCTCACTCTGTTGCCCAGGCTAGAGTGCTGTGGTGTCAGCCTAGCTCACAGCAACCTCAAACTCCTGGGCTCAAGCGATCCTCCTGCCTCAGCCTCCCAAGTAGCTGGGACTACAGGCATGTGCCACCATGCCCGGCTAATTTTTTCTGTATATATTTTTAGTTGTCCAGATAATTTCTTCCTATTTTTAGTAGAGACGGGGGTCTCTCTCTTGCTCAGGCTGGTCTCGAACTCCTGAGCTCAAACGATCCACAAGCCTCAGCCTCCCATAATGGTAGGATTACAGGCATGAACCACCGTGCCCGGCCTAAATTACTTTTTTGATGAGGTAATGCTTTCACATTGTTCAAAATTCAGAATTTATAAGAGGCAAAAAGTCTCCTTCTCACCCCATCCCCCAGGCACTCAGTTCTCCTCCTATAGATAACTGGTGTTAGCAGTTTCTTGTAAACACTTCTAGAGATATTCCTTGTACGTACAAGCAAAGCCCCTCCCACCTTGTTTACATGAATGGCAATATTTAGACAAGTAGAGCCCCAAAGTACTGCAGGCCCTGGTGGGAACCAGGGGAGGGCAGGCCCCATTGTGGGGGTAGCGGGGAGGACTTTGTCAGGGACCACAGGAAGCCACCTTTCCTTGAGCCTCTGCTATCCATCCTGGCTGGCGCCTTGCTTTCTGCAGTTAACACTGTATTTTGGAGATCGCTCTACATCAGTCTGTAGAGTCTCTCCCTGTTTTCACACTTTTCCACCTGCCCGGTGTCCCAGCACAGAGCCAACCAGAGTCCGCAGAGGCATATCTCAGCGGCTGGGCCTCCGGGCTGTTCCCAGCCCTTTCCCACAACAAGCAGTGCCACAGTGAGTCATTGGTACAAACACCCTTTCACACGTGCATGAGTGCAGCTGTGGAACAAATTCCTAGAAGGGACTTTGTGGGGGGTGGTGCAGAGGAGGTGTGCAGTGGTCATTTTGTCAGCTTGTCTTTACCGGAGTGTATGCCAGCTACCAGATCCACACACGGAGGACAGCCTCACCAGTACCTGGTTTTCCAACTATTTTCCTTTTTTTTTTTTTTAGACAGAGTCTTGCTCTGTCATCCCACGTAAAGTGCAGTGGCATCGTCACAGCTCACTACAACCTCCAACTCCTGGGCTCAAGCGATCCTCCTGCTTCAGCCTCCCGAGTAGCTGGGACTGCAGGCACATGGCACCATAACTGCCTAATTTTTCTATTTTTAGTAGAGAGAGGGTCTTGCTCTCGCTCAGGCTGGTCTCGAACTCCTGAACTCAAGCGATCCTCCCACCTTGGCCTCTATCTGTTTGATTTTTGTCAATCTAAAAGGTAAAAACTTAACAAAACAAAAGAAATTTTGTGTAGTTTTAGTTTGTGTTTCTCTTATGATAAGTGAGGCTGGTCATCTTTTCAAATGCTTAAGAACTGTGTATATTTCTTTTTGGTGAATTGACTGCAGAACTGCGCTTAGGAAGGTGGAGTCGGCAGCTTTGGAGAGGGGACCTGGAGGGAGGCCAGAATGGAGGCCAGGGCCAATTCTGGGGACAGTTAGTGCAGGTGGGAGGCAGAACTTGGCCCCAGAGGTGGAGGTGATGAGGTTGAAAGACTGAGATTTGGTGATGGACCAGCTGCCACTGGGGCTGTGGAGGGAGGAAAAGGGCGAGTCAGGCCCAGTCCAACTTTAGGACTTGGGTGACAGAGTGAGGGTGGGGGGACAATTGGGCCACCAAGGATTTTCAGGGCCAAAATATACCACCTGCCCAATCTCCACCCCACCTAGTGATAGGCAAAAGCACCGATCTGATTGCTTCGAGCCTGCTCCCGTGCTTCCTGCGGCTCTCAACTCGGTGTCTCCCCTTGGGAAAGCATTCAGGACCCCCAGTTGGTGTCAGGTGCCCTTGTGACACCCTGAGAAACTCTGGACCACCGTCCTGTCTGTGCCATTGTCACGTGATTCATGTCCGTCCCTCCTGGACCGTGACCACCGTCTCCCAGCGCATGCACCACGTAGTAGGTACCCAGTGAACATGGATGAGTGGATGAATGAATGAATGAATGAATGAAGGGCAGGAGGCTGGGGATGGCGAAAGGGGGCCTATAGAAAAGAAGCGTTTAGGAAACGGAAGCCTAGAGTTGGTGACCTCTCTGTGCAGTGCGCGAGACAGCCCTGGGAGCCCCTCTGCCGCCGGCCTGCTTTGGCTCTCCACAGCGTTTGCCTCCATCTGACGCTCCGTGGTGTTCACTGTTTGCGGGTTTCTGCGAGGGAGTGGCCGCTCTGTGTGGGAGCGGGGCTGTGTCTGCTTAGTCACCTCCGCCTCGGGCTACCCGCAGGGATCCGCCCTGAGGCACCTGCCCGGCTGGTGCACGTGCGCGCCCCTTCTCTCCACCGCTGGCTCTGGAAGTCGCTGCTCCCGCGGGTGTTGCTCGTGGGCCTACATGACGACACTCTCTGGGGACTGGAGAGACCATGTGGACACAACTGTCCCCACCCCCTGTCCACGGGGAGGTGGACACTAGGAACGCTGCAGGGTGTGGAGCGCGCATGGAGCCGAGAGGCAGGAAAGTGGCGTTTGCATATATGTGAATATATAGCAAGGTGTTGTCCCCCGCACCCTGTCCTCCAGAAACCATTCTCCAAGCCCTCTCGCTGCGGACCCCAGCCCCTCGACACCTGTCCCCAGAGGCAACCAGCATTACCAGAAATACTCTAAGGGGCAGACAGTGTGAAGGGGCCTCGAGTCCTCAAGGGCAAAGTGGACCTTCAAGGGCATGCTGCTGCAGGGAAGGACCATGCCTCTCCCTAGGCACCCTGGGAAGTGCTGCCCTCAGGGGCGGGTGGGCAGGGGTCCCAGCCTGCCTGGTGGACGCTCCTCCCACCCACCCAGTGAGCAGCCCCGGAGGCAGGGACTGTCCCCCACTCAGAGGGAGAGCCACTTCCTCTGGGGCAGCCAGGAGTGGGGGGCTGCTCCTGCCCAGCTGGCTTCTCCCCTTTCCTACTCCTCCAGGGTGGGGCCTGCTGACTCAGCCCCGGAGTCCCAGTTTTCTTTACTTCTTTTTAGAGACAGGGTCTGTCTCTGTTGTCCAGGCTGGAGTGCAGTGGCATCAGCCTAGCTCACAGCAACCTCAAACTCCTGGGCTCAGGCGATCCTCCTGCCTCAGTCTCCCGGGTAGCTGGGACTACAGGTGTAGTCTGTCTCAGCATGAAATGCTTCAAACCCTGGGAAGATCTGGGGGCAATGGGAGAGGCCAGAGGAGACAGGGCTCAGCTGGGCCGTGCTGGCCACTGGGCAGACGGCTGGGCTCTCAGGGAGCAGTGTGCAGGACCAAGGTCAGCAAGGTCATGGGGCAGCAGCTGTCCCTGAGACCTCCCTGGGGCCCCTTGGCCTGGGCAGCTGCAGGGCCCTCAGCTGTCAAGCAGGCTCTGGGTGGGAGGAGCCTAGAGCCCGGGAAGGAGGGTGGGTCTGGGGGGGAATTTGGAGCTGGCCATGGACCCTGCTGGGTAGAGGGTGGCCCCGCCCCAAGGCCCCACGGCATTTCCAGGGTAGACCCAGAGGGAGCAGTAATAGGGACAGAAAACCCAGGATGACCGAGGCTGGGATGACAGAGGGACCCAGATGCCTGAGTGAGCAGATTGAGTCCCACTGTGGACGGCCAGGGATGTCCTCTGGCCTCTCCAGCCAGAAAGCCCAGCATCTCCCTGATGCCACCCTTTTCCTCCCCCTCCTCCCAAGCCAGTCCCACCCTTTGACCTGTTGATTGTTGACCCTTAAGCACAGTGTTGTCCAAAGTTCTCTCTGTGACCCATATCTAGCCTGTCCCCCTCTCTCTGCCAGCCTCCCAGCACCTCCCAGTTCTGCAAACTTCTGAGCACAGTGACTCTCAGATCAATCTCTCTGCTGTCCACGTCTCATCAGAGTGCTGCTCTTGGAATTCCCACGGCCCACCTGGGTGCTCCTCTTCATCCCCACCTGCCCCACAAACCCGAGCTCCTCCCCTGAGCACCGCCACCCTCAAACCACCCTCCTCCCACCTGCTCCAGGGGCTAGTACCTGGGACTCCTCCTAAGTTGGTCCTTGTTGGGTGGCCAGGTGCATCAGCATGGTAGGGTGGAGAGACAGAGGGTCTGGAGTTTAAATCCCAGCCCGATGGCTTATTTAGACAGGTGACCTGGAACCTCTCAGAGCTTGCTGGCAGGGTTTTTGGGAGGGTTAGACATGATTGCATATGTTAAGCTGCACACAGTTAGCCCTCAGAAATGTTTGTCCTCCTACCTGAGCTATGTTTGATCTGTCTGTCCCCAACAGGCATCCCAACTCTGCTGTCTTAGTTCAGTCTCTTATCATTTTGGTTGCAAGTGACAGAAAATTCAACTCAAAGCAGTTAAAGAAAAAAAAAAAAAAAAAAAAGGATGGGGGTATTGCAATCTATGCTTGGGGATTGCTGTAGTTTGGATTGTTTGTCTTCCTAAATCTCATGTTGAAATTGGATCCCCAGTGTTGGAGGTGGGGCCTAATGGGAGATGTTTGGGTCATGGGGTGGATCCCTCATAAGTAGATTAATGCCCTGGGGTGGGGGTGGGGTGAGTGCGTTCTCACTCTGTTAGTTCTCAGGAGGCTAGTTGTTAAAAGGGGCCTGGCACCTCGCTGTCCCTTGCTTCCTCCCTCACACGGTGATCTCTGCACAATCAGGCTCCGGTTCACTTTTTGTTATGAGTAGAAGCAGCCAGAGGCCCTCACCAGAAGCAAATGCTTCTTGTACAGCCTGCAGAACCATGAGCCAAATAAACCTCTTTTTTTTTTTTTTTTACAAATTACCCAGACTCGGGCATTCCTTTATGGCAATGTAAATGGACTGAGACAGGGATGGAGGAGGCTCACTTCCCTGGAGTTCAGACACTGGAGCTTGGTTCTGACCTCTCTCTCTCCATCTCCTGGCTCTAAATCCTCTGGTTTAGTGCACACTCAGGACAGGTTTCCCCTCATGGTGGCAAAATGGCTGCAGCAACTCCACCCTCACAGCTGAGCCCCTTCTACCAGCTCCAGCAGAAGCCTGGGAGTCACTGTGTTTGGACTGTCTTAGGTCACACCCATCCCTGACTGGTCACTGCAGCTAGGACATGCGATGTGCTGTTTGGCTTAGGCAAGAGAGGAGTGTGGAACAGGGGTAGCTCCCCAACAGAGAACCTGGGGTGCTGTTTCCATAGGAATGAAGAGTGGGTGCTGAGTGGCTCTGTCCTCTGATACCTCCTAAAGGGTCTCTGGTCTTCCGCCTCCTCCACCTTCACTTTGCTCTTCATAGAACTGCCAATCCTTTTCCTAAGATGCAGATTGAATATTGGCCCCCTACTCTGAAGCTTTCAAAGGTTCCCTGGGGTGGACAGAATCAAGTCCAAACTCCTTTGCAAGACATTCTAGACTCTATAATCTGGCTCTAAAGCACCATTCCAGGCCTGCCACTTCTTCTCTCCCTTCCTTCTTCCTTCCCTCTTTTCTTTTTTCTCCCTCTTTCCTTTCCCTCCTTCCCTTCTTCCCTTTTCTCTTCCTTCCCTTGCCTTCTCTTCCTTCATAAACCTAAGGCCCCCCATTCCTAGGTATATACTCAAGAGAATTGAAAACAAGTGTTCACACAAAAACTCACACACAAGTGTCTGCTATTCATAATAGCCAACAAGTGGAAACAACCCAACAATGGATGAATGGATAAACAAAATATGGTGTAGCCATACAATGGAATCCTATTCAGCCATAAAAAGGAATGATGTAAACTGATACATGCTACTGCACGGATCTCCCCTGAAAACAGTAAGCTGAGTGAAAGAAACCAGACAGAAAAAGCCATGTGTTTTCATGATTCCATTTACACAAAATGCCCAGCATAGGCAAATCTACAGAGAAGAAAGATTAGTGGTTGCCAGGGGATGGGAGTGGGGAAGAAGTGATAAGTGACTGCTAATGGGTGCAGGGCTTTTTTGTTGTGATGAAAATACTCTGGAATTAGATGGTGGTAAGGTTTGCACAACATTGTGAATATAGCAAAATCACTGAATCATCATACAATTTAAAAAGGAAGTTTATGTTATTATTGTATCTCACTAACCATTTTCTTTCTTTCTTTTTTTGTGGGGGAACAGGGTCTTGCTCTGTCACCCCGGTTGGAGTACAGTGATGTCATCATAGCTCACTGCAACCTCGATCTCCTGGGCTCAAGTGATTATCCTGCCTCAGCCTCCCAAAGTGCAGGCGTGAGCCACTGTGCCCCACCCTCATTAACCATTTTCTGAATGTTAAAAAAACCCTCCCGGCCAGGCAGCCCAGGCCTTCCTTGCAGAGTCAGAGGGCTTGTACCCTGGAGGCAGAGGCCACGTGTGTGCTAGCACGATGGCTTTCAGGTGGCTTGGCCAAGAGGCCAGGGTCAGGGGAAGGGAAATGTGTACCAAACACACGGTGAGAAATCAGCCCAAATGGCTGCTCCCAGCACCAGGGGAAGCAGCAGGGCCGGGCTGAGCTGGGCTGGGTGACCCTGGGTCAAGGGAAAGGAAACACCAAGTCCAGGGTGGCTGCAGAAGGCAGGGCAGGGTGGAGGGGCCCCACCCCAGCCCTCCAGCCCCTGGGTGTCCCTCATGGCCCTAATTCCCCGGCTTTGTTCTTGGCATCTGGTTGGGTTCCCACGCAGAGGAGCTATGAGGGGCTTTTGTTCCCCTCGGCAGCTCTCCCCTGACCCTTGCAGAGACTGAAATCCCAAAGGGCAGCCAGGCCGGGGGTTCAGGGGGGCAGTGCCTTCACAGAGTGAGGAAGAGGCGCCACCCTGCGAGGGCAGAGCTGGGGCAGCTCTGGGTGGCAGGGGTAGAAGGCAGATTCTGGGCAGGAGCTTGGGACTTCGGCCTTAGGGCTCGTGTATCAAGGGTGGGGTTGTGACCAGACCAGGGGGAGGCAGAAGGCCGGCCCTCCTCAGCACCCTGCACCTCCAACGCCTCCCATCCAGACCTCCTTTGAAGACCGTGTATCTGAAAGCAAGTGGGAGCAAGAGCCTGGGGATGACAGACACTTCGGGAAACTGGTGACACAGCTGAAGTGGGGCCCACGACAGTCATCCAGCAGTTGCTTAGCACTGACTTCCTGACAGGAGCCAAAAGGAACGTCTGGTGGCAGAGGCACGCCTGCCCCAGACCTGTCTGTTCTCTGGGGTTTGCATCCTGCTTTCTTTTTGCTTGAATCTCTTAAATGCCTGCTCGGCCCTCTGGATCGTTTCCAACAGTCGCACGACTTGTATCCAGGCAACCAGGCTCGCTCCCATTCATGAGCACCAGGGAACTCCAGCTCGCTTGCTTTCCGCTGCCTTCTGGCACCTCCCCTGCACACGCCTCCCCTGCGCCAACCCCCCACAAGCCACCTGGATCTTCCTGAGTGAGGAAGGAGGGGAAGGGGGCTCTGTACCTTGCCTGGTGGGGACAAAGACCTTACCATTCCCCATAAGGCTTCTTAAGAAGCCACATGACACTAATTGCCATGTGTGGCCCCCAGAGAAGCCACACGTGGGCTCACGCGATAAGGGCTGCAGGATACGTGCGCAGAGCCCTTGTTTATCGTGGCGGGAGGCTGTGGGCTAATCTTCCCGGGCACGGGCTTCCCAGGGCAGGGAGAGGCGGGTTCTAGCTGATTCTCAGCTTGGTGGAAATCCAAATGATATCCTTGAGCTGGGGTATCAGGTTGTTAGGTTGTGGGAGGGGCCTGGGCTCCAAAAATGCCACATCTGGAGGCTGGCACTGTCATGCTGCCCCCCATGGGACACGGCGGGATGCTTCATGTGTGGAAGAGCTGGGGAAGGAGGGAAAATCCACTCCCCAAGTTGGGACTTGTGTCTCATTCTTGTCCTCCGAGGAGGCATCTATAAAACTAATGAGACAAAACAGCAGCGCCTGTGTTTAGAGACACCTCGCCCAACCCTGGTCAGATCCAGAGCTTGATTCCGTTTGAAGGAGGTGGGGAGGCAAAGGCTGGACGCTGCCAGGTACCTATTTATCTCGGAGTCAAGGCTTAGGCAGCGGCCCCTCGCTGTGCCCTCACGCACTTCCCTCAGCTGGGGGTTTCCAGCCTTGGCCTGGCACGTGAGGCAGGAGGGCCTCCCAGCCTTGGGCAGAAACCAGCGACAACCTTTCCCCAGACGGGACGCAGGGGCTTGGGGATGTGCTGGGAACCCCGGATGGCCTGACCTTGTCCAAGTGCTCTGGGCTCTAGGCAAGCCCCGGCTGCTCACGACTTGGCAGAGCGGCTGCCACCAGGGACTTCAGCTTTGGAACAGCTCGGGGAGGCCGCCCCTCCAGATGGAGAGGTCAGGCCCGGACCAGGGCACGCATGTGAAGGGCTGCGTGGGGAGGGCCAGGCACACAGGCAGCTCCAGCCCGAGCCTAGTGCACCTCCTCAGCACAGGCTGCGACAGCGACGCTGCGGGAGCAGCCTTGGGAGGATGAGGGGTGGGGCCGAGGGAGTTCCAAGAGGAGGGAGAGAAACCCAGTGTGACTGACACTCTGCCTTCTCTGGACATAGGGCAAGTAGGAGACATTCTTTGCCAACTATCAGGAAAAAAGAAAATGGAAGAAAGATTGGACTGAGAAGTTATACACTGATTTTATTTTTATTTCTCCAAAAGTTGTTTCTGTGTTTGATTCATGTAGAAAATCACAAAGCCTTTTGTCTTTTCTGAGTATGCAGTGTCCACAGCCAGCTCCCTTCCGGACACCACGTGTGCATTCAGACACAAGAGCTTCCTTCCAGAGAGAAGCAACTCACAGGCGGGGCCCTGCCACACAGGTCCTCACTACTGGGCCCTGTCCCTGCAGCCCGCTCCTCAGGGACTGGCTCCTTCTCTCCTCTAGCACCCAACGGTTTGGTCCTGTCAGAGGGCCCCGTCTCAGCTGTCTGCGAGGGCCCCCACAGCGGGGGACGGCAGAGGACAGAAGCCTCAGATCCTGACCACCTGGGCGGCAACACACGGACTGCGCCTCCCTGCCTCATCCACCGTCGGCCCCCTGAGGTAGAGTCGGCCGAAGGTGCCGCCCACCTGCCCTTTGGTGAGGCGCCCGGGATTCACACAGACACAGCCGAGGATGTCCTGGGGAAGGAGGGAGAGGATGGTGGGTTTGGAGAGGCCCTAACCTAACTGTGGACTGATGTGAAAAAGAAAGAATCACTGGATGGTTGGACCCCAAAGAGAGTTTCATAGACAAAGGCAACCAAACACATTTCCAGTCAAATATGTTAACTTATTACTGGAAAATTTTGGATTGTTTCTGAGTCTCTCCAACAGAATAATGAGGTGACTTGGCAGAATGACAATCAGTTCCCAAACGTGGAGATAAACCTGATCTAGCTGTTTATCGTTTTCCCACGTGAAAAACCCCGTACCTCTTGAGGCTGAACTGGCTCTGGTTCGGCAAGAGGGGGCTGGTCTGGGTGGATTCCCTGGTAAGGCCCAATTCTAAGGTGGGCAGGGCCTTGGGGTGGCAGAGATCAGAATGACCTGAGAGCGACTTTGAAATACTCTCAGCTGAGCCCACTTGGAGGTCATGTCAGAATTTGGGGGAGGGGGCAGGCTACATATGTGAAATGTTCCCCAGGCCACCCTGACGTGCCCTGGTGAGAGCCATCCTTTGAGGCCTTCCTGCTGGCCACCTGGGCTCCCGGGGAGGGGAGGGGAGCAGGGCAACACTGTCTACTCAAGCATTTTACCAACAGATTGATTTTCTGGTCCCATGACCTCCCCCAAAGAAACGAGGCTCCGATGCTGGGTCGCAGACACTACTATCCCATCAGCAGGTCTGTGAAGGGTGAGTGCCAAGCGGTCTAGAAGGGAAACTCAAAGACTGGTTCTGGTGTTTCTGGAAAAAAGCAGAGTTCAAACCTACCTTCACAAAGTACTTCAGCTCCGATGGGATTATGAAGACATCTGGGGTGACAGGCAGCTGTGCGTGGACATAGAAAGTCTCATAGTCAATGGCCATGTCTTCCTGGGGCGGGTAGAGCGGGTAGAAGCTACACAGACGGAGAGAAACAGTCAGCAGCAGCTGATTTGGGGTCCCCTTCCCAGACTGAGCCCTTCTATGTACTGGTTTCTGTGCTGCTTGCTTTCACAGACCGACTTTTTCTTTTTTGTGTTTGAGGGGACAGAATGCAGGCTTGTCATCACAGGATGAAGCTCCCTGGCAGTGGCCTGGTGAAGGGTCTGACAACAAGCCTGTCCAAGTACTCTCTTCACAGTCGGCTGACTCCAGCAAGCGTGCTCACCTCCTCTGGGTCAGGATGTGCTTGAGTATTCGGCTGAATCTGTCTGAAGTTCCAGAAGAGCTGGGGAAGGAAGGAAAGCAAGAACTAGAACGCAGAACCTTGTTTTACAGCCCCTAGTTCTCTTCAGGGAGGACTTAAGCATTTAATAAACTAGAGAGAAGCTAAATGACCAAGACACAGTGACAAGCGGACACCTTTGGGGAAGTTTAAAGACCCACCCACAAGTAGTCCCATCTGTTCCCATGTGAGCAGGGAAATAGGACACTGCGTTGAGAAGGGAAATGCAGGAATCCCTTGTAATCAAGACCAAGGAAGGCCATTAGCCAGCACCGTATTGTGCAAGAGCACATAAAATCTGCATCACCACGAGGCAAGCATGTAGCCCGGCTGACCCCGAATCTCAAACCTCAGCCAACAAGCACACCCATCTCGCTTAACACATGCACTGCTTCACACACTCCTTCTTGGCAAGGATGCTGGGAGAATTGCTGAACCTAAACTTGACAGATTTGGCAGGGTCTGACTCTCCGCAGAGCTACACACAGTTTTGATAACAAAAAAACCCCTTCAGAGCAAATTCACAGTTCATCCTCTTCAAAGAGGACACCTACACTTGTTAAGGTCAAAACTTTGGGAGATGAAAAGGGAAGCAGAGAAGAAAATGTAAACGAATTTCTATGCCTATAAATTAAGTGCAAGGACAGAACAGATGTGGTTCTTTCCGGCCTTCAACAGTATTTGAGACCCTGTTTAGACAAGTGGTAAGAGAAACAAATGCATGGGACACTCCCCTTGGGCAGAGAGAAACCCCAGTGACCAGAGGATGTGGCCTAGGGTGCTGCTCTCAGGACTTGCCAGTCAAGACTGTCAAGCAGGCCGGGTGCGGTGGCTCACGCCTGTAATCCTAGCACTCTGGGAGGCTGAGGCGGGTGGATTGTTTGAGCTCAGGAGTTCGACACCAGCCTGAGCAAGAGCAAGACCCCACCTCTACTAAAAAATAGAAAGAAATGATCTGACAGCCAAAAAAAAAAATATATAAATTAGCTGGGCATGGTGGCACATGCTTGTAGTCCCAGCTACTCGGGAGGCTGAGGCAGTAGGATCGCTTAAGCCCAGGAGTTTGAGGTTGCTGTGAGCTAGGCTGACGCCACGGCACTCTAGCTCGGGCAACAGAGTGACACTCTGTCTCAAAAAAAAAAAAAAAAAGACTGTCAAGCAGCCCTTGGTTTTCTCGGCTAAGGAAAGGACCTGGACCAGACAGCCAGCTGTTTTTGCTTGGGGCCTGCAAAACGCATCTTACCTACTGATCTCCTCGGCCCCCATGTGGAACAGCAGATCCGTGGATGTCAAGCCAAAGATCACTCCGTTTATGGAGAGGCTGCAGGGCTCGGACACAAACTGTACTCGCTAAAGTGAGGACAGATTGAAAGAAACATTTGCTGCACACCAAAGCTAGAAACTTCTTTCCCATGAAAGTGGGGGGGTCTCTGAGGGTTGGGGAGGGAACCAAACCAATGTACAGCAAAACTTACAAACACATTTGCCTGTTAAAAAAAGGAGTTTAAGATTCAGGCCGCATGCATGCCTGAAAGGGTCTATCCACCCTCCACTTCAGGGACAGAGCTGGGTCACCGTGGCATGTTGGATTTTGGCTGCCTGCTAGTCAAGGAGGGGGTGCTGGTACCTTTTTGTCTTCTCGAGACATATCGGAGTAGCTGAAAGGCGGCTGTGGGTACACCGGCTCGTGGTGCACATCTCTCAATGATGGGACAAATACAAGGTGGGAGCCAGAGCTACTTTGTCAAAAACAGAGAAGGGAGAAAAATGAGTGCAGTTGAGTTGGAACAGCTGGACAACAGACGGGATGTGTCAGCGCTGGATACATGGAAGAATCCCAGAAATGGACTCTGCTCTGAAGAGACGTTGTTTCCCATGGGACACTGGGGGTGAAAGACAATTTGTTCTAATTCACACGTCTGTCTTGATAAGGCTCTGGTTGCCCAGGACACACTTTCTCACTGCTCTATGTGGCATTCCACCAGGGAGAGGATGGGAATTGTTGCTTGGCAGAAAAAAGAGAGAAGTAGAGATCTAGAAAATCTAGAAAGACAAGGATTTCACCAAAGAATCACAGCCTCAGGCTGGGCACTGTGGCTCACGCTTGTAATCCTAGCACTCTGGGAGGCTGAGGTGGGAGGATTGCTTAAGGTCAGGACTTTGAGACTAGCCTGAGGAAGAGTGAGACCCCGTCTCTACTAAACATAGAAAAAATTAGTTGGGCATGTTGGCATGTGCCTGTAGTCCCAGCTATACAGGAGGCTGAAGCAGGAGGATCGCTTGAACCCAGGAGTTTGAGGTTGCTGTGAGCTAGGCTGACACCACCACGGCACTCTACCATGGGAGAGAAATCGAGATTGTCTCAAAAAAAAAAAAAAAAAAAAAAAAAGGAATTATAGCCTCAGAGTCAGAGCTGAAACCAAAGTTCTGACTCATTATACAACAGTCTCTCTGACACAGAACTTGGTAAAGCATGAAGCTGGGGATCTTTCCTAGGGAGAAACCAGGCATGCTAATCAGACCCTGAGACTGCCTTAGTATTTATAAGATCAAACTGAAACCTCTTGACTAACCAAACACGGGGCCATAATCACTGGATACCCAAGACACAGACATTTCCAGACAGATGGAGAAAAACAGGATCAGCTTCTCTGAGCTGTTACACCCCTCCCCTCACGCAGGGACACCAAGCCCTCAGTTTTTACTTCTGAGCAGACTGTCTTGTGAAAATGAAAGAAATATTTAACAGCAACAGTAAAAGCATAGATGACAGCAGATGTCTCCTTTGATGGAGGCAGAAGGAGAATCTTTAAGGTTACAACAAGTAAGTGAAGAAAAAAGCTGTAACTCTAAGGGCCAACTGTTTATTTTCTCCAGCCACACAAAAGAGGAAAGGAAAAAAGTCTTGATAGGTGAGTTAAACAGAAATGTGATTCTACTATGACAGCAGTGTATACAGTTGTCACACTGCTGGTTCCCTTAGCTGTCCTTGGCAGAGGGGCCTATTATAAACCAAACAGGCATAAAGTGTACTTCAGGAGCGTGTTCAGAATCTACCAATAGCTCTCATTTCCAGCTCCTTTTGCTTACGATGTGTGGCCCTCTTGGGCAGAGGTACAGGTACTTTCACATGTGATAAAAGTGCTGGTGACAGTTGTCACCCTTATCACTTGCATGTTGTGTCTGCTCAGAGTGTGAACTGAGACTTCTGCAACAGAAAATCAGAATCTTGAGATCGAAGGTACTCTGCATGTTAGTTATAACCTCTTTGACATTGAGAAGTTCACTATAATTATATGAATCCACCATTTGGGTGCAAGGGGCTGGTAAACAGGCCCCAGGGTAACTGGAACAGGACAATCTGTGCTTCAGATCCCGAGGGCTCAAAATTTGTGATGGACTCAAAGGACTGATGTGCAACTGGCTGCTGTCATGGGATGAAATTGCTATTTCAGTGTAGGCTCTGGAAAAGCAACAGTTAAGAAAGAAACAGCTCTCCTGCTCATGGTTATAAACTGGCTATAGGGGGAGGGATCAGAAAAAATTCCAACTATGCTTAGCATTGCACAACTTCATACATCACAGTGGGAGGGTCCTCATAGCTGCGCCCTCAAACAGGACAAAAACTCCACGGGCTCTTCTTGGCTCTTGGGCTGGGTGTGTGTGCTTCCTCATTGGTTTTAGATTTTACTGGTAAATCAGGTTATGCCCTGAATTTCTGACCTCTCAGGAATAAAAAGCAATTCCACCCGAGGACCATTTATATACTCCTTCTAGAAGTTGGGGAGGCTCCCCCTGCCCCGTGGCACACTGGCGCAGATGAAAGTGCCTGGTGGCGCTGGGCACTCGCCCCACTGTAACAAAGCCAGTTTGTTCTTTGTTTCTATCACTGCTGTCAATACCACATGAGGTAAGGAGCCCAAAACAGAACCCAACCTCAAATTAAAAGCACCCAGCCAGAGCTTGGGCACTGCAGCACAGTCCCTGCCTGTCCCCAAGGGCTGACAAGGGGGACACAGCCCTGCTCCTGTTTTTTGGGGGGTTATCTCCTGAGAAGCGCTAAGCACTCTCCAGGTCTGATGAACTCCATCAGGGTCACAACAAATCTGGGGAAGAGGGAAGGCACTTGTGTCACCTTTGTTTCAGGGAAGGAGGGAAAAAGGGCCAGAACCTGCTGTGGGCTGTCACTGGCACAGCTCAAGTCCCTGACTCCGCCCCACCCCTGCACCCCACCCCATGCCTGCTCTACTGGCCCGTGCTGCTGGTACAAGAAGGTAGTATTACCACCAATCAACTCTGGGATCAGTTCTCACGGCCAAAAGGTGGAAGATGAGACATCTTGTTTTAAAAACCACCTTTGTTACAGATTTGTTTCTAAAAGCCTAGCCTCAGGAACATTTGTTTTTTTATGAACTCAGCTATAGGCAAGCAAATCCCTTGAGGAGAAGATCTATCACCTACACCAATTTCTTTAAAACTCTGGCACTGGAGGAAAAAAGACAGGAATTGAGGATGTCAGCTTCCTGAATAACTTTCTACTTCTAGCTTTAGACTCTTCCTGGAACAGTGACTTTCCTCTCAAATTAGAACTGCACAGTTCTTTCATCACTGCTGTGACCTTCCCCAGTTCCTTCCGTTTGGTCTATGGCAGGGATTCAAGATCCTCACCCTCATCAAGTCTCTACCACCCCTGGCTCTAGCCATGGAACCTGGGGAAGCACTGACTCAGGGGAAGAGCTTGGGCTCACCCAGAACAATCACCTGCACAATGAGATGTTTGGGGCCTCACAGGATTTTGTTGTGTGAATCATCAAACACTTCTCAAAGTCATCCTGGGAAGATTCCCATGGAATATTAGTTTATACAAAAGAGAGTGAGAAAAGGAAGTAAGTAAAGAGGGAAAGAAAGAGCAAGGGAAGAGTGAGAGTCTATGTAACCTTTTCCTTTCAAGTATGTTTATCTTTGTGTTTTACAGAGATGCCCCTTAACTCTGCGTCTGCACTTGAAGTTCAAGGGTTCTATCTGATCTCAGTAGTTCAAAAGGATGAAAAGGACAGTAACTACCATTAATTTTAAACAGTTTCAGTTTCTTAATGGAAAACTCTGGAAAAACCTAGGAAGCTTAAGACTCTGCCCAGCATTTTGAATTCTGACCTTCTTGTGCCTTCAATAATTGTTCGTAGACATTGCTTGAAAACATCTTCAAATGAACTTGTCAGTAGACAGTTCTGCAAGAAAGGAAAGGAGACAGATTTAGTGGGTAGTCGTCTGGTGTCTGTTCACTTGCTCACCATGTTAGACGACCCTTAGATGCCTGTGGGGCTAAGAGCTGAAGGAGATGAAAGATGAAAAAGGGGTGGTCTCTGTCTGCAAGGAGCTGAGTCTAGCCAGTTGAGGACAGGAGAGGACACGAGGAAGAATTAATCCTCTTGAATGGAATTTGAGAGAGACTAAAAGGAACAGTGCTTTGAAATCTTTTCTGTGGAAGGTAAAATATCCTGAGACAAAGGATAGGAGGCCTCAGCCCTCAGCTGTGGAGAAGTCCTGGGAAGGGCTGCTTGTGTTTTATGCAAAGGACAGCAAGATGTGAGCTACCAGCTTAGGGTAGAGGCCAGGAAAGGTACATTCACAGTGCAGCCTGGCGAGGCACAGACACCTGCACTTACGCTAGTGCTCTTTTGTACCTTACTTAGCGTCAAGCGTCACAAACAAAGGAACATCAGGACAGATGTATTTATATTTCCCTCTCCTGGCTTCCAGACAGCTTTGTATTCTGGTGAAATGAAGCCCTCGAATTCAAGGTCTTTATTAAAAATGCCCTGCTACAACGTTTTTCTGATCAGCCACAGGGATTAATTTCGGTTTGTTACAGATGTGGGATAAGCTCCAAAAGATGAAAATAAAAATGAGGGCTCGACTGAATGCAAGTATCCAGCTATCCCTTCCCACTCCAACCTGAGTCACTTACCTCCACCTGTTCATGCTTAACATCCAGGAAAGGACCAAACTGCAAATAAGCCCGAAGGGGGAGAAACAAAGGCACCAGAAGAACAAATAAGAATTACACGCGTCTGTGAACGATTTCAGATAACCTCTACTAGCAGTTCTCTGCCCAGGGTCCATCTGTCCCTCCAAGGCTACCTGTAGAGCCTGGGGACAGTTAGCAGATGGGTAGGCAGAAGCAAGTGAGCCCTGGATGGAGGGAGGCTCCCAGGGCCCCATAACCAGTACTATTGCCCCCTCTAACACTGGGCTTGTTTCTGACTTTCTATACCTAACAGGGGAAATTGACTACCACGCTAAGAGTAGTACTTGGAGCTTTAAAAAGAGATTAGCTCAGAAGTTGGAATAATGCGACAGAGGTACTAACAGTATAAAAGCAATGAAGGGTGGCAAAAATGTTGGGCTTTTAAATTTACTGAAGGCTTGTACATCATGCACACCTCTCCAAAAATGTAAGATTAAGAACCAGAAGAGAAGATATTTTAATTTTTATTGAGACAGAGTCTTACTCTGTCGCACTGGATAGAGTGCAGTGGCATCATTATAGCTCACAGCAACCTCAAACTCCTGGGCTCAAGTGATCCTCCTGCCTCAGCCTCCTGAGTAGCTGGGGCTACAGGTGTGCACCACCATACCTGGCTAATTTTTTTCTATTTTTGGTAAAGACAGAGTTTCACTCTCTCAGATTGGTCTCAAACTCCTAATGTCAAGCAATCCTCCCACCTCAGCCTCCCAGAGTGCTAGGATTATAGGCGTGAGCCACTGCGCCCGACCTAGAAGATATTTTTAAAAGGGAGAGAGACGGACATGCTTCTTAAAAATTTAGAACTGCATTAAAACCCTTTTCTAAGGACAACTCCCCAGTTTTCCCACTGGTGCCTCCTACCAGGATGCAGACATCCGGCCGGTCACGGTTGATGATGGTGATCAGGTCAAGCAAGGGGTCATACGTGATGCTGTCAGATGTGGTGTATGGCCCACAGGCAGCCAGCACCATGCTTTGCTCAAAGTCTAAGACACAAAGGGTTGTCTTGATTAGAAGGGGACAGACACTGGAATGGTCGGGGGAGAAGGGCAATAAAGGGAAAATGGCACAGGATTCCATTTATTTATTTATTTTCTTTCTCTTTATTTGCCAGTCTCCAGGATTGGGAGGATTCCATTTATTGAGTCTCCTTACGTGTACAACTCTGGGGATCCAAGATGAGATCTCACCCCACCTTCCAAAAACACTCCACCAGGTGGTAGAGACAAGCAGGTAAGCACACACCTAGAACATGTGCTGGGCACTTCACTAATAGTACATGTGAGTAATACAAGGGCAATGGCAGTCAGGAAAGAATTCACCAAGGTGAGATTTACTCACACTTTGGAGAATTTTCTGGGAATGAGGGCAAGGCAGGGTAAAGGAGAGCACTGAGCCTGGAGTGTGCTCAGTGTTAGAAGTATCTGGTGGTCCACTGTGCCTGGGGAATGGCAGGTATTGAAGAGTCCAGAAAGACCAGCTGGGGTGAAAGGCCTGGAATGGGAGGCTACTGGGTGACGAGTGCAGGGGCATTTGTGGTTTTCTGGCCACCCATCACGCCTTGCCCTTTTCCTAACGGCAGTTGCTTTCCTTTTGGAGAACCAGCCCTCTCCTCCACAGGGCAGTCAAGGTGGGTAAATTAGATGCTCTGTCTTCCTCTAGCCAAGGGACAGGCACATGATCCAGATTAGGCCACTCACACTCTCCTCCCAGGGTCTGAAATCTCGAGGTGAACTACCCAAGGACAGAAAAAGGTTGGAGCTAACCTATTCCAGCCAAGGTGCCCCGAGGAGACAGGTGGGGAATTCCTGTTACCTGGATACCAGAGTTGCTGGCCCTTATCCTGGTTCCAAGCCTGGGTTTCTAACCACGTGTCCAATCTGTGAGCTACCTTGTTAGTCTGAGCCAGTTTCTATAGCTTACAACAACAACAAAATCCAAAGACCCTGACTTCTTAACATGCAGTTATATTAGTTTTCTATTATTGCTTTAACAAATTATCACAAACTCAGTGGCTTAAAATAACACAAATTTATTATCTTACAGTTCTGGAGGTCAGAAGTCCTAAAATCAAGGTGTTGACAGGGCCGTGTTCCTTCTGGAGGCTCTAGGAGAGACTCCATTTCCCTGCCTTTTCTAGCTTCTAGAGGCTACCTGCATTCCCTGGTTCATGGCCTCATTTTCCATCTTCAAAGCCAGCAGCTTAACACTTCTAATCTCCAACTCTGATCCTCCTGCTACCCCTCTTATAAGGTCCCTTGTAATTACACCGAGTCCACCTGGAAAATCTAAGATAACCTCCACATCTCAAGACCCTCAACCTAATCATACCTGCAAAGTCTCTTTTCCCATATAAGGGAACACATTCACAGGTTCCAGGGATTAGGGGCTACTCTGCAGTCTAGCACAGCAATAATACCATGAACTGAGACAAAGAATTCAAGGGGAGAGTAAGTGTCATGTGGAATTAGGGCTGGGGACAAACTTAAGTTTGGCTCCGAGGAACCTACAGGAGATGTAAACCCTAAAGTACATAGTGGGTGCCTAGAGGGCAAGCTCCATGTCTTATTCTGTTATCTCCCTGAGCGCCTTGCTTATTTCCTTATTAAAAAAAAAAAAAAAAAAGTTTGTTAACAACCTATTAAACTGCTTCCAAAGGCTTCCCTGGCACACAGCTGAGGCTCCTGGCACCTTGGTCAGGTCAATTTCTTTTCATTACCTGAAGTTGATCTAAAACCAGCATGCCACCCTTGCCCCCATAAACACATTTTCTGATAAAATGTGCAATGCCATAAATGCCTAAATCTCATTCCTGATTCTAGGTCATCTCCAAGAATGACCTTGCACACTGTTAACAGGGTGCATGGGGTGTGACAAGGATGTGCTAGTGTTGGCCACTGACTGCTAATCCTTAATGGTGTTCCACTTTGCTTATAAAAGTGCTTTGAAATATTTTGAAGCAAAGTTTGTCAAAATTTCTTCTTGGCTTTTTCCCATCTAGATTAGTTACCAAATAACATCAGGGTTTCTTTTTTTTTTTTTAAGATACCACATTTCTTATAGTTTATTACACAGCAAAAGCTAACTAAAACACATGCCCATGAGTGTCACGGCTTAGGGCCAAGCCCATGGCCCCAGGAGGCAGAACCAAGCCCTGGAGCACTTCCTGGGCTGGGGGACAGGGGCAGGAGGGTCTCCATGGCTCCTAGGGGAACCCTGCCTATTTAGAACAGAGACCCAACGGGACCCTGAGAGAGGGAGTCTTTGGGGGACACCTGAGATCTGCGTTGAGCTGGGCCTGACTGGCGGCAGAGGCAGGCTGGATGCCCGATGCTTGGGCGGGAACATTAGAGTTTCTTAGAAATTCTTTTTTTAATACCTTTTTATTTTTTAATAACTTTAGAATTGTAGAAAAGTTGCAAACATAGTACAGAGTTCCTGTGTATCTTTCACCCAGTGTCGCCTAATGTTAACATCTTGCATAACTACGATCTATTTGTCGAAATTAAGGAATTAATGCTGGCATGTTACTGTTAACTAAATTCCTGGCTTTATTCAGATGTCATTAGTTTTTCCACCAAAGTCCCTTTTCTCTTCCAGGATCCAATCCAGGACACCACAATGCATTTGAAGAAATTCTTTTTCAAACTCTACACCTTTTTCCTTTTCAAATTAACATCCTTATTTTTTCCCCTAATTTCACAGGCACAGAGCCAATGATCTTCTTTAAATACCCGTTAAACATTAGTTTTTAAATGATACGCTTGGTGTTAAGTAGAACCCAGGCCAGAACACTGCCAGTGCTCACTGGGATCAGACAGGTGGTCTTGTGACAAAGGGCTTTTGAAGCCCCGACCCCCCAAATCGGCTATGCCTCTACTGCTTGGTCACGCTGCTCTTCAACAGCTTCTGCAGCTTTCTCGGGGTATGAGGAACTGCACTCCTGGACCCTGGTCCACCACCCTCATTGTAAGCAAAACAATTTTTGAACCAAAACTTACCTCCATCCTCTTCAGTGGGCTGATAAAATGGAAGTGGTACCCCCTTAAAAACAAGAGAAAGGCTCAACTAAGATTTTGCACCAGGCTTTGCCTTGGCAAGGAAAGGAGTGGGCACTGAGGCGGGTGTGTGTGCAAGTGCGCAGTGGGAGGACGGTGGGGAGGGATGAGAGAGTGGGAAAGATGCACTTCTGTCTTTCTCCTTGGAGCTAAAAGCCCACAGAGCTAATGGGACCTGCCATTTTTCTATACTGCTCAGAGTGGCAAAGAAACCCAGGTAATAGGAGGTTATCGTTAAACTCTCATAAAACACCCAGCAACAAGTGGGAAAAAAACGGGTCCCTAAAATATCAGCATGCTTCTAGGCAAGGATGGGAGAGAAGTGTGTCTTGGTACTTCTCCTGACATTCTATGAAAATCTCTGGAGGATTATTGCCTAGAGGAGGGATAAGGAACCTATGGCCTACAGCCTAAATCTGGCTGCAGCATTTTTGTAAGTAAAGTTTTTCTGGAACACAGCAATACTCATTCACTTACCAGTTGCCTATGACTGCTTTTGTACCACAATGGCAGAGTTGAGTCATTGTGACAGCGACCATATGGCCTGCAAAGCCTAAAATACTTATAGTAACAGTTGCTAGAGCTAGTGCCAGATTCCCGCTCTATAGATAGAGAATTGACTAACAAATAAATGGGCCCTTAAAAAAGGACCAGTTTCTAGGAGAGATGGTTTCTAGACATACTGTGCCTGGAGCAAATGAGGAGAGAACATGGGGGAACCACTGTGTACCTCATAGAGTTTGGTGGCAACCAGTTTTCTACCAGTGGTGTTGATTCCTTCCATAATTACAACCTGAAAGACAAGAAACAAAACAGGATTGCTAAGTGGGGGAGATACTTGAGAGGCCCAGAATAAATTATTCTGAGGCCGTTAAAAGCATTGTCCAGCTACTCTCATTTTGTAATCGTAAACTTAGGGCATTTTTCTAGAAAACAAATTAAGGGGCTTTAGTAATAACAATGTGCTGTACATGAATGATCTAATTTTCATAACAATCCTGTGAGGTAAGAACTATTTTTACCATTTATGGATGAGGACACTGTGGTTGAAGGTTAATTACCTTGCCCACAGCCACACACCTTGTTGGGTGGAGTTGGGATTTGAACCTAGGCAGTCGGATCTCAGAGCCAAGGTCAGAGCACACAGGGGAAAATCGGAACCCCAACAACGGTGTCTGCTCCTGGGCCTGTGCTCCAGCAAAACCTCATGGCATGAGAGAGCGGAAGTGAGGAGCAGCTGCCCACAGCACACACATGCTACAGACTGAAGAGCCTATCCATATCCCAGTGGACACGCCTCCATTCTCACCTGTCCAGGAAACAGAGAATATTCTTTAAGCTCAGACAAATCCACTGGAATTTGAGCACCTGAGGAATGTTCCCGGTCTCCTTCAAGAATCACGGACTTACTGTTCAGCTTCCCATTGCTGTCACAGCCGATCTGGCCCAGCAGAGTGATAGGCTCCTACCAAGGAAGGTTGCAGTGTAAGAATGACAGTCTCTGGGGCAGGAGCTCAAAATCTGAAGTCAACAGGGTGAATAGCAAACAAACCTCAAACAACAAATACTTTTTTGGCAGGGAATCACTTTGACCCTGAGGCAACCACAACATCATCACTGACTCTCAGGGGTGGAAGAACTGAGAGTTCTCAAGGAGTCGGGTCCACCTGCTCACCCAGACCTTCTAGGTGGCTGCCTAAGCATGAGCATTTCTAATGTAGGGGAACTTACCCCTGCTAAGGCAGCCCATTGCATCTTTGGATATCTCTAACTTAATAGTAGTTAAAATTTATTGAGCTTACTAAATATCAGGCACTGTTCTAAAAGCTCACGTGTATTAACTCATTTAATCCTTACATCAACTGTGAGGTGGATATTACTGTACCCACTTTACAGATGAGGAGAACCATAAACAGAGAGGTCAAATAATTTAGTGAAGGTCACAGTGGGTGAACCCTGGGTTTGAAGTCCAGAAATTTGGCTCCAGAGCCATATCCTTAACCACACACCCTACTGTCTCTCAACAGGAAGTTCTTTATTAAAGTGAGCCAAAATCTCTCTCCCTATGGCTTCCTCTGTCCTGTTCCCACTCTTGGGAGCAAAGGGAGGAAGTCTAATCTTTTCCCATATGACTGTGCATCTCTGCCTCTGCTCCGCTACTTCCTCCCAAGTCCTCCAAAACCATGACATGGTTTTGCATATCTTCCCCAATTGGTCATTCTTCTCTGGATGCAAACGTATGACGAAGGTATCTTAAACAATCTTCTAGAACATATCTTCTCTTAGATTAGAAAATGTTCTAGAGAAAAAACACTAGTATATATGCCAGATTAAACCATGATGTAAAGATACTATAGCAGTTGATCTATAACAAAAGAGATCAAACCAGGGGAGACAGGAAGTCATTGTCCAGAAAACAAGACTCTGGAAACCCCACCCTCACTGTTGTCCTCACATCTATTAGTGGGAAATCTCTAGGGGACTACCTGCCTCACCACCAAGGGGAACAAGGCCTTCAATTTTTGCTTATGTGCAAGACCCTAATCCAGGTAGGAAGAAAATAATTCTCTGGTCACAAAACCAGAGAGCACTTATAAGTCTTTCTTCAGAAGAACCCATTTTACCAAATTCAACCAAGATAGATGTTCAAGCTAGAACACAGACAAGAAATGAAAAAGGAAGCAAGAAAGATGCCTCTTCACCATTGATTTTAAAATGTAATATTAATTAGCAAGAACTATTAGAACAACTTACTTGTGCTGGGACTAGAAGAGGAGTGAAAGCCTCAATCTTGTAATGTTCCTTGAGTTCATTGCCAAGTTCTTCTATCTTGCAGGTCAGAACTGCAATCCCAGAGATAACAAAGAGTTGTGTTTAAAACATTTCACTTGTGAAGAAGAAAAAATACAGCACATAAAATATTATAGTCATTTTACAGAAGCAGGAAGGGTGCCTGGGACATCTGGCCAATTTAAGCTTTCTAAAGCCTTAGCCAAATTTCCAATATTTGGTTGCTGAATTTGGCTTTTCCTTTGGCCACAGGAAGTCCCATAGCACAATGCCAGGGAGTCAGCATGAACCCTCACCCCCAAGTCTGCCCTTTATTCAGGTCCTCACTGAGGTTTCAGGGAGGTCAAGGCAAACCAGCAGAGGGCATCCAAGGAAGAAGCCATAAATGTCTGTAAGTTGAGTTCCTTTAAATCGTTCAAGTTTTCATTACTGGGAATGGTTATGTGCTTTTTCTTTAGCAAAGTAACATGACTTGGGAGAATTACTGATAGTGTCGCTAATGTCCCTCCAATACTAAGGCATTCACAAGGACATCTATCAACTTATATATGCAAAGGCAACCTTGGAACATGTTCTACCAGCCTAACTGACGCTTTATTACTTACTCTAAACTCTTTCAGGTGGTTTTATATCTACCACAAATTCAAAGGGAAAAATAATCACCTTCTCGAATGTCTGGAAGCTTCTGAAACATGGTTTTGTAGATCCCAGTGAGTGGCTCTGGACACCCCAAGACTTTCAGGCTAATGTTTCCATCTCCTCCTCTCCCAGACCAAGACACTCCCTGTGCTGAGCCAAAGGAAGTAACCACTTCTCCTCGGTTATTTCTCGAGTTGTATTTCTGAGAGGGAGTAGCACTAATTGGAAGCAAAACAGATTAGTATTACTGTGTTTATAACGAAAGGGAGAGAGGAATAAAATAAGGTTACCTTTTGGAAATGGGGATTAGAGAAAAGGCAAGTTGGCCTCACATTTTATAAATCTAATCAGCTTAATGGGGTTGGACATACCCGGACCTTTAAAGAATTTCAGGAATGAGGGGCTGAGGAACACCAGGCTCAGGAATACCAAACATGTTTAGAGAAGTTTAGAGACAGAAACATATTTAAAAGGGTTGTCGTTCTCTTGGCATTAAAACTAAACAAAGCAAAACAAAACCCAAACCCTGATTAAAAAGCAAGTTTCAAATACTATTTTCTTCTTACGAATTTTTAGCATTTATTAGAACATCATCAGAGCCTGGATCTATGGATAAGCCAAAAGTTGCTGAGCACACATAAAAACTCACAATATAGTTCAAGGTAGAAACAATAAAATGAAGTTAAACAAAATTAATCAACTTTCCCCAGTGTCCATGGAGACAGAGATGTAATGAATTAAGTCTGCTGGTATGTAAACATTCCCATTTTCCAAGCCTCAACTAACAAGTTCTCGTATTTCCACTCCTTGACTGGTAAATTACACCTCCAAGAACACATGGATGTTGCTGATCTGCTTAGGTGACAGTGAAGTCTTCTAATCCTTTGGTTGTGAACATAATGTACGGAGAGGTCTATCTGAAACAGGCTTTGTTTAACGCACTGAAACTGCAGGAACCAGTTTTATGTGGGACACCATCGCAATTGATGCCATCCCTCCTTTCCACAGAGAAACTACAGAGAATGAGCTCAATTAATTATCTCTATCTCCAGTGCTGCCTCTACCTGAATAATTTAGAAGTTACTTTCATAAATTACAAAACCAGTTTCTGTTGCCAGCTTTATTAGTGTGCATTAAAAAATGACTAGGCAGCACTTTGCAGACTTCTCCGAGCTCCTCCCTGAGAAGCTCTGTGGGACATCCTTTTCAGCAGGCCTTTTAATGCAGTGAGAGGCTCACATGAGGCCAGCTATGGGTTCAAAGGATTGCATGTTTAGAGATCAACTCCCATAATGGTGCTGGCACATCTATGAGAACCATCCCTAAACGCCAGGTTGCAAAGAGGCCACAATCAGTAGGAGACCACATTAAATTCACATTGTGCTTCAAAATCCAAAACCACTCACCTTGAATGACTGCAGAGCTTCTATCACCACCTTTCTAAAGTGACAGAGCTGAAAAATCTTAAGCTCTGGTCAGTCTACAAGTGATACAAAGTAGGGGCAGCAACTCCTGGTAGTCGTATATCCCTAAATGGTTAACATCACTGCTCCTGAGCCTCATCTTGATGTGGCAGCTCTTAAAAACCCTTCTTCTGCTCAGCAGAGCACTTACCTATGGAATTCTCTAGTATAAGACATGTCATTTGCGGATTTCAAAAAAAATCACATATGATCTTTGTGGATTTATATGCAATGGTGGCAGCAGGGATAAAATACCAATTAAGTCAGTGTAGATTCAGTGACAAGAAAATTCTCAGAAACTAGTTGTAACCTGAGTGAGGAACAATAAACAGGTTACACAACACTATGAACAAAGATATGTGTTTTTCTTTTTAAAAAATAAATACTTTAGGTTTAAAAAAAGAAGGAAAGAAACCCAACAAAACACAAACTAACAGAATCAGGTTAAAACTTATTTGCCTCTACTGGCAAGACTCGTAAGTCTCCTGTACTTCTGAATAGACAGGTTGTTTTCAATAGAAGGTATCAGTTCCTGATCTAGGAAATGAGCCCTAGAAAAGTAGGTAGAAAGTGAGTTTCCTTAATTACTGTAAGAAACAGTAATTTTCCACAAAGAGAAAGCAGGCAAGGCAGAGAGCAATAGGCTTTCTAGCCAATTTTCTGCAGATGCACACACCCACTCACAGTTAATAAATTACTCTGTAGTTAGCCTCCGTCAGACAGCCAGAGAAAGAGGGAGGCCTGCTTTTTGGCACTTGAATTAATCATGATCCATACCTCGGGGAGAAACTTGACGGTGAGAGGAGCTGGTGGGGGCTACGAGACACATTCCTTTTTGTTAGGGGGGTTTCTGGCGTAGTGATAGCTCGCTTTTGAGAGCCCTAGAAATAAAAATGGAAAACAAAATCCCAGTCTCTGTAGACCCAAGTTGCTAATTAAGTGTACAGTTCTTTAGGAAGAAAGGGGAAAAGGGTGCCCAAAGAAGGGCACAAAATAGGATCAGGTTGATTTTCTTCTTATGGCCCTGTCCTCCAAACACAACCCCATGAAGAAATCTTCAACAACTGTAAACAACATCCATCAGGACACTGTCCCCATTTTGAAGGCAATTATGAAAAAGTACAAACATTTTCCAAAAAGGATCACCAGGTGGGCAATCTGTCCTGTCAAATCCTTCATATGTTCACTTTCTGTCCCCACCTATCTTTGCTTTTGAAGAGATAGGAGTTTTGCAATGTGTATAATTTTGACCTACATGTACACATTTTCCTGAGAAGGGATGGGACCACGTTACCACTTATTTTGGCAAAGTCTACCACACACTTTCAAAATTAAAGAAGGGAATAACTCCAGGAAGATACTGTGGGTTGAGCTCACAGTAGGAAGTTAGCAAACACCTCACTGATGGTTTCTGGGTTTGGTTTTTTTTTTGGCTAATCAACAAGAACCCAAAGATAAGCCCAGAATGGAGGATGAAACCCACAGTCCAGAGGCCTATTGCTCCCTAAAGTCTAGAATAACTTACTGTAACACAGCAAAGAAAAAGTCCTTGCCCAGATGGCAACCAGGAAGCTAGCTGTGTGCAAAAGCTTTTCTTGCCCTAGGGCTCCTCCTGGCTGCCAGTTTAAGTCATACCATCAAACTGTCAACTGATGGCAAACATGGGACAGAATTTGAGGTAACAGATTCAAAACCATCATTCAGCAGCTGCAATGAAAACTAGATTTTTTAAAAAATACGCTTATGCTACCACACTTATACCATTGAGAAATATTCCTTAATAGTATTTTAATATTTTTATAATTTTAAAAATATACAAATTGTAGTAGTTATAATCTCAGTTTAAATATAAACCTAAGTATTTTACATATTGATTATTTTACTATATTATGAACATTTTCTCACATTGTTACAATCTTTTTCCTTTTTAGTAGCTGTGTCATTTGATTGAATTGATATAATAATTTACATAATTACTTCTCTATTGCTGGATTATGGGTTGTTTGTAATCTTTGATGATTATAAATAATGCTGAAATGGACATCTTCATGTATACAGCTTTCTCTATAATTTAGATTATTTCCTTAGGAAACATTGTTTTCTAGGGAGAATTATTGGGTCAAAGGATAGAAATGATTTTATGGTTTTAATATACTTTCTCAAACTATTTTCCCAAAAGATTCTTCTAATATACAGTGGGCTATAGTACTCTAGGGCCAATATTGTGGAGCAGGGATATTTCAAGAGAATGATAGTCTGTCTGCCAGGACATGACAATGTGATGGCACTTTGGTAAATAAGGCACAGTCTGGTGGTTCTCGTCCTCAGCCTTAGTGGTACAACTTAATTGTATTAACATACTAACTCCAGTTACGGTTCTCAGGGATGTGATCCCTTTAACCAAGCTCATGCGGTTCATTATTAACACTAAAGGCCAGTTTAAACATTTTTAATGAGAAATATAGTCACCAAGGGTACCATATTCTCATATCCTAGGATGAAACACATTCTCGCACCACACAGAAGGTCAGATTATAACCAAGGATGCCAGTTTATTAATTTGCTAGAACTATAATTGCCAAGGGTATGGGAACTTCAAATCCTTAGGCTAAACTACCATTCTCTCTCTGTTAGAGAGGACACATGGAAGCAGAAGATTTACAGTAAACACAGGGGCAAAAGAACAGCTGTCAGTTGCACATGTGAAATACTTAATGGTGATAAGCTAAAACCACTGACACATTCACCTTTATAGCAGAGATATACCTGTCCCCAAGACCTGAAAAGGATCAGGCAACATCACCCTAGCACTGTCTGTATGGGAAAGGCCAACATTCATACTTTGACTCTTTTATCATGCTGCCATTAATGTGTGGCCTAACAATGATGAAACAATTTCCATGTGATGGGTACTGTTCTAAGCATTTTACATATCTCCAGCCCAGACACATAGTGTCTCCTTTAAGCTTCAGACACATATTTCAAATTGTTTGCTCAACATTTCAATCCAACTCATTTAATGTGGATTCTATAGTCACAACTTTGATTCATAATTTAGTCTCCTAAGTACTTCCATAGCAGCAATGGGTACCCTAAATATGATATTTCAGTCATTGGAAGGGCATCTATATCAATAGTAAATTTGCATCTGACTTTAGCATCAGTCCACTGAGAACTGGGTTACCATGAGTGAATCTCCTAGAATATGATCAACTTTAGATACACCGAGAAATCAGATAAATTCCGGATCTGTGAAGCTGTCAACCAGATGAAAATTGTGGTGGCCCCACTGATACTGCAATTCTGTGAGATCCTACCTAGATAGCCAACCAATCTCCCTTATTCAGAGGTCTGTCTTTCAACAACTATTAATATGTCAGGCACTGGGAAAACAGCAAATAAAGCAGTCTCCATCCTCAAGGAGCTCTCGTTCTAATGAAGGGGAGATAGACTAAAACAAAGAAGTAAATATATAACATGTCTGGTGGCAATAAATTCTATGGAGAAAAATAAAGCAAGAATATAAAATAAGGCCGGGTGCGGTGGCTCACGCCTGTAATCCTAGCACTTGGGAGGCCGAGGCGGGCTGATCGTTTGAGCTCAGGAGTTCGAGACCAGCCTGAGCAAGAGCGAGACCCCCGTCTCTACTAAAAATAGAAAGAAATGATTTGGACAGCTAAAAATATATATAGAAAAAAAAAATTAGCCGGGCATGGTGGCGCGTGCCTGTAGTCCCAGCTACTCGGGAGGCTGAGGCAGTAGGATCGCTTGAGCCCAGGAGTTTGAGGTTGCTGTGAGCTGGGCTGATGCCATGGCACTCTAGCCCAGGCAACAGAGTGAGACTCTGTCTCAAAAAAAAAAAAAAAAAAAAAAGAATATAAAATAAAGGAGGGGAAGCGGGAGTTTATTATTTTAGACAGGCATTCTCTCTGATAAGGAGACATATGAAGTGGACACGTGCTTGGCACAGCAGAAGCAGAGAGTGAGAAGGAGCATGGAAGGAAGATGGAAAGCCAGTGGGGAGAGTTGTGGGCAAGAAAACCTGATCTGACTTTCATTTGAAAGGAGCACTTTGGCTGCTGTGTAGAGAGTTGATTAGAGGTGAAAAGGCAGAAAGAGGCAAAGGGACCAGTTAGGAGGCTGTCTCAATCATTCAGAATGAGACAGTGATGCTGTGGACCTGATGGTGGTAGTAGAGGGGTGAGAGACGGCCAGATCCTGAAAGGAGGACTGATGGGACTGGCAGCTGAGTTGGATGTGGGGTGTGACAGAAAAAGAGGACTTCAAGGAGGTCTCCAAGGTTCCTGGCCTGAGCAAATGGAAGAATAGAAGTGTCCTTCACTGGGATATGAACTCTGAGAAGACCACTTTAGGGGGAAAATTAAGAGTGGAGTTACAGTCTCTCCAATCTTGGCAAACTCTAAGAAAAATTCCTGGCCAAATGCGGTGGCTACACTCCTGTAATCCTGGCACTTTGGGAGGCCGAAGTGGGAGGATCGCTTGAGACCAGAAGTTTAAAACCAGCCTGAGCAACATCGCAAGACCCCATCTCTAGGAAAAATAGAAAAATTAGCTGGGTGTGGCGGTACGTGCCTGTAGTCTCAGCTACTTGGGAGGCTGAGGCAGGAGGATCACTTGTACCCAGATGTTTGAGGTTGTAGTGAGCTATGATGATGCCACTGTACTCTAGACCAGGCAACAGAATGAGACACTGTCTCAAAAATATGTATACTAAAAAAAAAAAACTTTCCTTATTTCCTTTAATATGATATGCACCTGGTTTTGTGTTAATAACTTCATAAGGCACATTTTTGGTTTTCTGGCTCTCTATGGACATACCTAAACTACTTATCTTCTTTCTTATGATGTAATTTACTTTGAAAAGTTAAGGCTTACTCTATGTCTACGGATTTCCACAATTTTATTTAGTATAAAGAGTAATTACTGTTACTGAATACGCTGCCTGTTACTTTACCTATTCATTTCCTCATCAAGCCCTCCAAGATGGTGGCTCTTATCCCTGGCTGTCAGCTTCTTGCGGGCAGAGCCCATCCAGGTCTGTTGCATTCACCACTGTTTACTCCGTGTCTAGTGCAGTGCTTGGCACATAGTAGTTGCTGGATAACTGAATGAATGAATCTTGATTTTATAGATAAGGAAACTACAGCTTACAGAGATAAAACAACTCACCAAGGCCGCCTTAGGTCTTCTAACTCAGACTTTAAAGGCAATGCTTTTCTAATGCTCTACTTGACCTCTTGAGCTGGGGTCCAATACCACAGAACTGGATTATTCAATTACAGTACAAAACTATACAACTATTTAAAAAGGGCAACTATGGAGAAATTATATTCATAGGAATATTATGGCTAACTGAAAAAAGCAAGATAACTATATGTTCACAAGGATTGCCATCATGTAAAACATTTAGGCATATAATCAGAAAGATGTATAAATGGAAATATAGTAGGAACTGTACAAAAGTGGTTGATTTGTTTTTCCTCAGATCTTCAAATGTTGTGATAATGTTTTAAAAAATGTTATGTGTAGAACACAATTTCTAAACACTGTATATTTACCTTAGAGGGTGTGGTATAAGAGTTCAAGAGTGTTTCTTCCTCTTCCTCCACTTCAATTCTAAAAACATTGGTTAAGAAAAACAATAATAAACTTTCACCTAAGGTAATGGCTGATTAAACAAGAAATCTGAATATTAGGCAATTTTGATTATTGTTTTTAAATTATACATGCAACTGTAGACAAAGACAATATGTGGCTTGGTGCACAGACCTTCAAGCAGAAAAGGATACAGTTCTTGTATAGAAATAATGTCTCTAGCTCCTGCATGTCCACTGTCCTTGGAGGCACTATGCCGGGCTTTGGATAATCTTTTGCGCAGAAACTGAGGAAGAAAAGATAGTAAATATATTATTCCATACTCAAGTAATAGGGGAGGCATTTTCCATGGCCTTGAGGCAATAATAGGTGTTCAAAATATAGTCAAAGATATAAAATTCCTCAAAGTAAGAAATAATAAAATGTTTGTTCACATGTAAGTCCAAAAAAAAAAAAAATAAGAAAATGCATACAAACTAAAAATAAAGATTTATCCTGTGACTGTCTACAACACATAACAATTCTAATAAGGTCAATTATTTGGTGAAGACCTATGACTTGGTGGGCACAGTTTTAGGTGCTTTACATCCATTCTCATTTAATTCTTATAATAATCATAAAAAATACAGATTATTAGAACCAATGACAGAAGAGGAAACTAAGGCTCAGGGACACTGAAAGCTCACACAGGGCCTGAAGTCCAGATGTGATTCCAACGCCCATACTTTTCTCAATATATCACAGTGCCTCCCCTATAAAGCAGAAGTGAACCACATCATTACTTTGCTTACATTTTATTCTTACCTCATGCTCAAAAGAGTTCAGGATCTCTGAGGTAAGGTCAACTGTATGGGTGCTGGTGCAGAAGGCTATGAGCTCACCTACCAATCCCTCCTCATTCTGTCCATACTGAATACAAAGCTCTACCACTGTAGGAAGGAAAATTGGACAAGTAAGAACTTATTTCATTTCTGGCAGCTTTCACCTTGAAAATAGAAAATCACCTTCTACTTATTCAATCAATATTTATTCAGCATCTACTAGTGTCAGGTACTGTTCTAGGCAGAGAATATAGCAGTGAACAAAACAGAGAAGAATCCTTGTTTTCCCAAAACTTACTACTGGGGGGAGACAGAAGGGGACAAGGGCAGAATCAGGGAGACCAATTAAGAGAATCATGGCAGGTCAGGCTTGGTGGGTCATGCCTATAATCCTAGCATTTTGGGAGGCTGAGGCAGGAGAACTGCTTGAGGCCAGGAGTTGGAGACCAGCGTGAGCAACATAGTAAGTCCCCTATATCTACAAAAAAATAGAAAAATTAGCTGGGTACGGTGGTGTGTGTCTGTAGTCCCAGACACTAGGGAGGCTGAGGCGGGAGGATCGCTTGAGCCCAGGAGTTTGAGGTTTCAGTGAGCTATGATGATGCCACTGCATTCCAGCCTGGGCAACAGAGTGAGACTCTGTCTCAGGAAAAAACAAACAAACAAAAAGAATCATAGTAAAGTCCAGGTGAGAGATAATGGTGGCTTGGCTCATAGTGGTGGCAGTGGAGGTGACAAGAAGTGGTTGGATTCTGGATAGGATATATCCTGAAGGTAAAGCCAGTGAGATTTGCTGATTGGATATGAGGTGTGAGAAAAACAAAGGAGTCAAGGATGGGGCTGATGTTTTTAGCCTGTGAAACATGAAGGATGGAGTTACTATTAACTGAGATGGAGAAGAAAGCAGGAGGAACTTTGAGGAGGGGAGGAGATACCAGGAGCTTAGTTTTAGACATATAGAGTTTGCAATGACAATTAGACATCCAACTGAAAGCGTCAAGTAGGCAGCTGGACAGATCAGTCTGCAGTTCAGGCAAGAGGTCTGGGCTGACATATTAACTTGGGAACCATCAGTAAATACATGGGATGTAAATCCATGATACCAGGTGAAATCACCAAGGGAGAGAGTGTATCTAGAAAAGAGAAAAGAGCCCTGACTTGAGCCTTGGAGTGCCTTAGGGCATTTGAGGATGAATCTGCAAAGCCTGACACCTGGTGACAAGTAAGGTTGAAGAAAAACTAGGAATAGGAAGGTGAAGTGGTGGGGACACAGAGCTTACTGAAATGGATTTAAGGAGGAAACATTTGAAGACAGCAAGTCTTTTGAGGTTTGCTATAATAGAGGAGAGAACTAGAGTGGGAAGTAGGGTCAAGAGAATGTTTTAAAGGCAGGAGTTGGAACCACGTTTCTACGCTGGTAGGAAAAAAATCTTGTAGAGAGTAAAATAGAAAATATGTAAGAGGGGAGAATTACTGGAGTGATGTCCTTAAAGTAGGTAAAAAGGAATGGGATGTAGGACTCAAGTGGAGGGTTTGGATTTTGCTAGAATACAGAGAGTTTATTCATTGCAATAGCAAAGAGGGCTAGGTATAAGCCACAGACATGGGTAGGTGAGAAGTAAAGGTGGTAGCTGATGGAAGTTTTCTAATGTTTCTATTTTCTCGTGAACAGAAAGTAAGTTCATCAGCTGAGAGTGGCGATGGGATAGAAAGATGTTAAAGGAGAAAGTGGAAAATAGTCATCTGGAAGACTCAGAGTGAACAGACCTGGGAAATACGATATGACTGTCAGGCAACATTAAGTTAGTGATCATCCAAAGTCCAGAATTCCAAAGCCATTGCCAAGGTATTCCTATGTGAGATGCAAACAACAGGCACCTTGGACTGAAGCCCTTACAAATTTGGCTCACATAACTAATTTCTCTTGTTACGATCAGGTTTTTCACTTAAGTCCCCTTTTAAGAAGAGAATGTACTGGACATAAAGACTTGAGAGTATTCTGGTTTCCGTGAAAGGAATTTCTCATCATAAAACAACATGTTTGCATTCTGATTTTAAAGATAAAATAAGAAGCTCAAAGTGTTGTCAAGTGGTTAAGGTAGGTGCACATTCATCCCGATTCTAAAACTGAAAACTTCCACATCTCCAGAGAGTCTGTCTGTTTCAAATAACTCCTTAGGCTGCCCTAGAGCTTGACCAATATGATGCACCCAGATGATGGAGCACTGAGGCAGGGGATCTGGGTTCACAGACAGCTCAAGCAATTAACTCCCCTTGTCTGTTTCTCCATCTGTAAACAGAGAGAGCTGACAAGCTCCCTAAAGTTCCTTCCAAAGCTAAAATTCAATTTTAGGAACCCACCTCAAGGGATTCACATTTACACAGACCAACAGCTTTGATGAGAGAACTAATGGATCAGCAGAAGTTTAACGTGTAGGCTAGAAAGGGAGGAGCCGAGAATAAAAAGCTACACTTCAAAAACCCCACATATCTTGTTTTATTACCAGATCTTAAACAATTGCCAAACTCAGAGATGCCACCGGGGCCTAGTCTCAACCGAGCATGTCCCATTCCACCTTTCGGAAACTTCGCATTGATTTAAAATCATGCTTCATATTCTTATTTTTGATTTGGGACACAAGCAGTACCCCGCCAGCATTTCAAAGTCCTCATATCCCAAATCTCAGTTTAATTCTTCATCTCACAGCCACCAGAAACTCCAATCGAGGGGAGGTGAAACTTGGAAGCGCCCCCCTTTCGGTTCTAGGAGCCTGGGAACACCGGCGAGAGAGTGGGCCAAGGCTGGGGCCCGGGAAGAGGTGAGGAACTCACATTTCTCAATCAAAGCCTCCTCGCATTCTAGGCCGAAGATCTGCAGCTCCTCCGCCAGCTTCTGGGCGGACGCGGACATGGTCGCCTAGGAGGGAGGCCTTGGAGCCCACCCAGCTCCGACCTGCGCCCAAGAGACTCACAAGGTCCTTCTTTATTCTTTCACCCTTCGCGGACCGAGACGGGAGGTGAACAAATGGCCCAACACCTCCGGCCGTCAGAAGGGCCCAGCCGCAAGTCACAGAGAAATACCTTTTAAAAAAATGTGGGGGTAGCCCCGCAAATACCCCGAAGGGAGGAAGCAGAAATCTCGAGAGGTCGCTCTCCTCGGAAGAACCTCCAGCTTCCCAAAAGCTACCAGTAACCTTCTCAGTGACGGCAGCAGAACTGAGCAGTCGCCAAAAACCCGCCAAATGGTTTGTGCAGCGCACGCATGCGCGAGACTCGGGTTCAAAACCCCACCCCCAACCTCGTCCCCCTCGCTCCCGACGGCGCATCCCAGACCTTGCACGCGCACGCGCAAACATGCCTGCTCGCGCGCACGCGCCTGGCGGTCCGTCCGCACTACGGCGGCCGTGCAGTTCTTTCTCGCCCGGCAAGAAAGCCAGGAGTGAAAAGCGGATTCATTCGGTCACCCGCACTGAAACTGAGCTTCTCTGCTAGCGGCGGATGCCTGTTTCCTGGGCATCACCTGCTCGGCGAAGCTCCGTGACGCATATTGGTCACCCTTTTGTTCTGTGCGTTGGTGCGCAGGCGCTGTTGTGTACATGCCTTGGACTGTCCCGAACTTACTGTGCCCAGCACGGGAGATGAAGGACGTGTGGTCCCCGCAGTACCCCCTTCTCTGTTCCCCTTGTTATCTCTGCCTGTTCCTCTGCCCTAGGTTCATCCTAAAAGGACTTCGGTAGGAAATCTGGTTGCCATGGTTATCGTGATTATCACCGTGGTGCCAGTCACATGATGGATCTATTTTATGAATCTGGGGCATTTGGGGAGATGTGAGGTGAAAGGTGAGAGAAATGATTTACTTCTGGACACGTTAGGTTTAGGTGCCTTTGGGATTTCTAGGTAGAGGTTTCCGGTGAGTGACGATGCTTGGGAATGGGGGTATGTCACCAAAAATAGAAAGTTTAGGGGTAAGATGAGAAGTGGATTCTCCTTCTGAAATACTTTGTAATTCTTTGAGAGAAAATCTCCATTGGCTCAGCTTAGATGAAATTACCGTAGGCATCTTACTTTGCTATGGGGATGTTAGACTGGTAGAGCCTTTCTAGAAAACAGTAGGGAGTATGTATCAGGAGTTTTAAAAATGCCCATCCCTCTTGACTCAGCATTCCCTATACTAGGTGTTGTGGGTCAAGCTGCATTTCTTCCTAGAGGTTTCTTCCACCAGTCAGAGGAACTCTGCTTTTAAAGGACTAATTAGGGCAAGCCCACCCAGATAATGCTTTTTAAAATTTTTTAAATTTTTAATTTTTTGTAGAGATGAGGTATTGCTATGTTGCCCAGGCTGGTCTTGAACTCCTGGCCGATGATGTCCCTTTCTTAAGGTCAACTGATTTGGGACCTTTTTTACATTACATCAGCAAAAATCCCTTTACAGAAGTACCTGGATTAGTGTGAGGAGAGACACTGACCCAACATGAAAGACATTGACCCAGTGGAGCATAACAAAGAAAAATAAACAGTGAAATAGGAGGTTATTGAAACAGTGGCCGAATCTGTTTTGAAATACCTAATACTTTCAACGTTGGGCTTAGTTTCATTTCATAATAATTACTAAAAATAATGTATAGAGGAGAAGGAGTTAGAAAGTGATCTGCTCTGGGTGTCTAATGGGCTAGGTATGACACTGGCCCTCACACCCTTTCCAATCCTTTTTTCAGTTATTAATTGTCTGGAGGTGGATGACAGGAGTTGATATTCAAAGCACTGGTTCTGGTATCTAATGGAAAGTTTTCGAGAGCATATTTAGAGCCTTTCTTTACGATGTGGAGTCATTTGCCATATCTTAAGACAACAGGAAAACTCATTCCACATCTTGTTACAAATGTTTATTGACCACTTGGATTTCCTCTTCTGCAGCTTGCACTTTTACATCCTTTGTCTTTTGCCTTTTCTTACCAAGTAGCAGGTATTCTTTGTATGCCATAGACCAAGGGTTGCAAACTATGCATCTCAGTCCAAATTTGGCCAGGCACTTGTTTCTGTGAGGCCTCAAGTTAAGAATCATTTTTACGTTTTTAAAAGGTTGGAAAAAAACAAAAGAAAAATAATATTTTGTGATGTGTAGACATTATATGAAATCCAAATTTCAACACCCATAAAATTTTATTGGAACACAACCATGCTCATTTGTTTATGTATGGTCTATGGCTGCTTTTGCACTACACAGAGTTGCAACAGAGACTTACAGCCCTTATGCCTCAACTATTTACTATCTGGCCGTTTACAGAAAACATTTGCAGACTCCTGCTATAGACAGTAATCACTGGATAGCAAATGTATTACGTACATATTTTTCCCAACCTGATCTTTTTTAAAAGCAGCTTTATTGAGATATAATGAACACACCATACGATTTGTCCATTTAAACAATTTAATTTTTTAAAAGTATATTCACAGAGTTATGCAACATCAGGCTTTGTTTTTGTTTTTGTTTTTGAGATAGGGTCTTGATCTGTTGCCTGGGCTAGAACTCACTGCAACCTCAAACTCCTGGGCTGAAGCGATCCTCCTATCTCAGCCTCCTGAGTAGCTGGGACTACAGCAGGTGTGTGCCACCATGCTTGGCTAATTTTTAAATTTTTTATAGAGATGGGGTCTTGCTATGTTGCTCAGGCTGGTTTTGAACTCCTTAGCTCAAGTGATCCTCCTGCCTTGGCCTCCCAAAGTGCTAGGATTATAGGTGTGAGCCACCACGCCCGGCCTGATTTTTTTTTTTTTTAATGTGTCAAAAAGGCTAGACTATTGATGTTTTTGGTTTTGGTCAACTGTGAGTCTATATGTTGTTGAGAAGGTATTTGTGGATGTGATTAAAATTTGTAATCAGTTACCTTTTTTTTTTTTTGAGACAGGGTCACACTCTGTTGCTTAGGCTGGAGTGCAGTGGTGTGATCATAGCTCACTACAGCCTCAAAGTCCTGGGCTCAAGCAATCCTCCTTCCTCAGCCTCCCATGTAGCTGGGATTACAGGCTCAAGCCACCATACCCAGCCAATCTGATTTAAAAAAAATTTTTTTTTCAACCTGACTTTTAACTTTGTGGCTTCTTCTACCACACAAAATTTGACAGTTTTTTTGTCTATCGTTTTCCTTTATGGCTTTTAGGTTTCCTGCTTTGCTTAATAAGTTCTCCTCAACCTAAGCTTATGTAAATATTCTCCTAATGTTTCTTTTTTTAAAAATACTTTTAGTTTTTTTTTTTAGAAACAGGATCTCACTCTCTTGCCCAGCCTAGAGTACAGTGGTGCAATCACCGCTCACCGTAACCTCCAACTCCTGAGTTTAAGTGATCCTCCTGCCTCAGCCTCCCAAAGTACTGGGATTAGAGGTGTGAGCCACTGCACCCAGCCTAATTTTTCTTTTATTAATTTAATTACTTTGCATCTTAATTTTAGATCTTTAATCCACATAGAACTAATCTCATTTATGATGTGAGGAAGGATTTGCTTTGTTTTCTTTCAGACAAACAGCCAATATGTCAGTTATACTTAGTAAGTAAAACATTCGCCAAACTATGATCTTTTCATGTTATCAAGTGCCCATAAATATTTTGATCTGTTTCTGGGTTTTCTGTTTTATTCCATTGATTTATTTGTTGTCTTTTCTGTGTCAATAATAATACTAGTTGGATTATCTGTGTCGTGATATTTTGTTTACAATAGTATATCAAATGGGTTTTGGATGAGTAACATAGCCAAGTCCTAAAGCAATAGTGCCTTGGACAAAACAGGAGTTTATTTCTCTGTCAGATAAAAGAATTCCAGAGATAGGTAGCTCTGGGCTGATATGGTAGCCTCATGTTCATCAGGGACTGGGTCCTTCTGTCTTTGTGTCCTCAGATTGTCCTCTATCCATAAGGTAACCTCATAGCCCAACATGGCTTCTGGAATTCCAGCCATCACGTTCACATTCCACTCCAGGTAGCAGAAAGGAGGAACAGGAAAAGGAAAGAGCAATTAATAAGTCAATCAATAAATAAATATTTTTAAAAGAATAAAGAGAGAGGAAAAAAAGAAATGAAATGACCGGGCACGGTGGCTCGCGCCTATAATCCTAGCCCTCTGGGAGGCTGAGGCAGGTGGATCGTTTGAGCTCAGGAGTTTGAGACCAGCCTGAGCAAGAGCGAGACCCCGTCTCTACTAGAAATAGAAAGAAATTATATGGACAACTAAAAATATATTTATAAAAAAATTAGCTGGGCATGGTGGCTCATGCCTGTAATCCCAGCTACTCAGAAGGCTGAGGCAGGAGGATTGCTTGAGCCCAGGAGTTTGAGGTTGCTGTGAGCTAGGCTGACACCACGGCACTCTAGCCTGGGCAACAGAGTGAGAATCTGTCTCAAAAAAATAAAAAATAAAAAAAAGAAAGAAATGAAAGGAAACCAAAAGAAAATGACTTTTCTAAACCTTTGTCTATCTCTCTTTGAAGGAGGCTTTCTAGGAGTCCTTCCCAACAAGTTTTGATAAGATTTTAGTCACATAGCTGTATTTTTAAGGGAGGCTGGGAAATATGAGTTTATAAGTTATAATGTAATATTATTGGGGAGACACATGGCTACGCCACTCATATACAAATTTTGTCAGTAAGGAAAGAGAGGAAAGTTAGTACTAGGTAAGCACTTAGTAGCCTTTGCTTCAAAGAGCTGTAATAGTAACTTTTAAAAACTGTTGAAGCATTTTGCTATATTTTTGTTTAAAATTTTTTAAAAATCCGCCGGCCGGGCGCGGTGGCTCACACCTGTAATCCTAGCTCTCTGGGAGGCCGAGGTGGGTGGATTGTTTGAGCTCAGGAGTTCGAGACCATCCTGAGCAAGAGCAAGACCTCGTCTCTACTAAAAAAAAAAATAGAAAGAAATTAGCTGGCCAACTAAAATTTTTTAAAAATCATTTTAAACTTTAAAATCATTTTATACAGTACATCCCACTCCCCTCCATTCTGATAGGAAGTTCTTAAAATTTTTATATATTTGGGAAGAATGGATACTATTATGATATTAAACATTCCAAACAGGATACTGCCATATCCCTTCATTTTTTCCAGGTGTTTTGTTTTTGTCTATCCATCCAGTTTTATAGTTTTTTCCATATAGATCCTATTTTTGTTCAATTTATTGACACTATTTTTTGTTGCTTTTATGAATGGAATGTTTTTCTTATATTGTATTTTGTTTAGTCAGTTCAAAGAAAAGCTATTGGCTTTTGGACATGTTGTTTCTTGCAACCAATCTCTTTTACCATGTTCTCTTATTAATATGAATGTTTTAGGAGAGGCTCAGATTTTCCGGGTAATAATATTTACAAATAAAAATATCTTTTTTTCCTTCTTTTCAAATACTAATACTGATCATTGTATTTTCCTGTCTTGGTGCATTGAAGCAAACCTTGAAATCATTGTTGAATCACAGTGGGCATCCTTGCTTTCTGCCTGTTTCTGATGGCAACGGCTTCAGCATGCCTCTTGGTTTGATGGTTGCTACTGGTTTGTGTTAAGAATGCATAATTAGGGTTTAGTTATTTTCTTCTAGTTTTATTTTAGTTAGAGAGTTTATTAGGAATGGCTGCTGGATTGCACCCAATTCCACAAGGGAATGATTTTCTCCTTTAACTCATGGGTGTAATAAAATGTGTCACTTTTATAAGGACAGACATTTATTTTAAAATATCACATATTAAAAACTTCTGTGTATCAAAGGACACAAGAAAGTGAAAAGACAATTCATAGAATGGGAGAAAGCATTTGGAAATCATGTATTTGATAAAGTTCTAGTATCTAGAACATATAAAGAACTCTTTTTTTTTTTTTTTTTTTGCAACAGGGTCTTGCTCTGTTTCCCAGGCTGGAGTGCAGTGGCATCACCATAGTTCACTGCAGCCTTGAACTGCTGGGCTCAAGTGATTCTTCCACCTCAGCCTTCAGAGTACTAGGACTACAGGTACATGCCACCACCCCCATCTATTTTTAAAACTTTTTGTAAAGATGGGGTCTTGCGGCCGGGCGCGGTGGCTCACGCCTGTAATCCTAGCACTTGGGAGGCCGAGGCGGGCGGATTGTTTGAGCTCAGGAGTTCGAGACCAGCCTGAGCAAGAGCGAGACCCCGTCTCTACTAAAAAATAGAAAGAAATGATCCGGCCAACTAAAAATACATATAGAAAAAATTAGCCGGGCATGGTGGCACATGCCTGT
>CM052438.1:174669344-174680847 GCA_028533085.1 Varecia variegata
TGCTGGCTCCTTGGGCCCCGCCTCCTCTCCACCCTCATTGTTCGGCCGTGGCCCCTCAGGTGGTACCTGGTGTACTTGGTCGCTTCTGGCTCCAGGCGCCCTGGGCCTGGGCCCTGACCTGGGCCCTGACCCCTTCTCCTCTGGGAAACCTGCCTCTCGTGGCATCTCTGACGGGAACCCCGTGATTGCGGGAATCAGTCCTGCCCATCTTGTGGTTGAGGGATCTGGATGCCACATTTTCATTCCACATCCAATGACATGCTTATCCCCCTAACGCCCAGGCCTAGATCCGGGAGGGAAGGTAGGGCGCATGGCCTTAAAAGGGGCTACCTCATGAAGAGCCCAGCCTTGGTTTGTTTCAGTGCTGCGCTAAAAGCTTTTACCTGTGTGTTCTTGTTTAACTTTTCTGTGCCGAAGGCACTGCTGTTCCCTTTTATGGCTAGGGAAACTGAGGCTCAGAGGGGCTAACTTGCTTAGGGTCATGTATCTAGTTTACACTGTAGGGGCAAAGGAAAGCTTCCCCTCAGCCGTATGGAGGTTCGCTGAAAAATCAACTCACAAAAGAAGATTCATAGGAGGAATGGCATACAAATTTATTAGCATACACGGGGAGGCAGGGGGAAATCACAGAGTGATTACCCCAACCCCCCAGTGGGGTACAGAAGCTTATATACCATTTTGAGGTGACAGAAAGAATGGAGACTGGAGCATAGCCCAAAACCAGTTGTGGTGGCAAGACAGGTTATGAGAGGGGAAGAGGAGGCCTGGCCAGCAAAGGTGGTCTCGCTCTGTAGACGAAGCCTCACGGGCAGCAGCCCTCACAGAGATGGCAAATGTTTCTTTCAGACCTTTAAAGTTGTTAGACTCAGTTAATGTCTCCTAGATCTAAAAAAGGGAAGGCCTCAGAGAAAATCTGGCTGTATCAACACAGATTTTTCTCTACAGATACAAATCTCCCCCACAAAAGACAACTGTACAGGGCTGCTTCTGTTCCCAGGCCTTCTGAACAGCCATCTCAAAATATGTCAGACAAGTATATTTTGGGGTGGAATATTCTGATTTCCTTCAATACCTAGATACATGTATCTAGTGTATATCTAGTATACATGTATTTCGCATATATGTAGTATACATGTATCTAGTATACATAATCTAGTATACACGCATCTCGTGTGTATCTAGTATACGTGATGATCTAGCCTACATACATCTAGTGTGTATCTAAAATAATGCACCTAGTAAGTGGTAGAGCTGAGGGTGGAGCTCAGGCCAGGGGGATTCCGAGGCAGATACTCACTGTGCCCCTTCCCCTGCAGCTGTGGCAATTTGGGGAGTGGGTGGATGTGGTCGTGGATGACCTGCTGCCCATCAAGGACGGGAAGCTGGTGTTTGTGCACTCTGCCGAAGGCAATGAGTTCTGGAGCGCCCTGCTCGAGAAGGCCTATGCCAAGTGAGTAGGGGCCCAGGGGACAGCTCCAGCCCACCTTGGAGGTGGGAGCTCCTGACCCTCTTATCAGGTCCTGCTTGACGCCACAGTGCTGATCTGGGGCTACCCACAGGGTAAACGGCAGCTATGAGGCCCTGTCAGGGGGCAGCACCTCAGAAGGCTTTGAGGACTTCACAGGCGGGGTCACCGAGTGGTACGAGCTGAGAAAGGCACCCAGTGACCTTTACCAGATCATCCTCAAGGCGCTGGAGCGAGGCTCCCTGCTGGGCTGCTCCATTGACGTGAGTGCACCCAGCCCCGACCCTCTCACCTTGACCCTGGTACCCTGCAGCCCTGGTATCCCGACCTGTCCTGTCTTCTAGTGGGTCCCTCTCCCCAACGCAACCCTAGCTTCATCCATCACTTCAGCCCCACCTTCCACCTCCACACCTAGTGTCACTCCTATCCCTATCTCCCTGCTCCTTCCTCAAAACCTTAGCTCTTCCCCAGACTTGGTTTCCCAACCGCCCACTGTGCCCACTTCCCTTCTCACTCCTGTCATCTTGCCCCATGCCCACCCTTCACTGCTCCTTGGTTCCCATGACTCATCTCCAGGCCTCCCTCATCTTTGATCTCAGACTTGACCCCAACATCATGGCAATTCTCAGCTCTGACCCCAGCCCCCATTTCCCATCCATTTCCCATCCCTAACTGGCTCTATCCTGACCTCACGTCCCTCCATGTGAGGCCCTCTGCAGGCCGTATGGCCAGTAGCAGTGTCGGGGGGGGGGTGCCTGGGTTCCCCCCGCCCCAGTAGCAGTTTTGGTGGAATAGCCATGTGGGGGTGAGGGACTGGATGGCTAGATGGGATCAGGGTCCCTGCCTGCCACTCCCAGCAGCTGTTACATGTGCAGGTGGGAACGTCCATGACCCATGAGTGCTTGGGGCTCTTCTGATGTGCGTGGGGGGCCTGGGCCCCAACCACAGTGCATCTGTCTTTCTGCAGATCTCCAGTGTTTTGGACATGGAGGCTGTGACCTTCAAGAAGCTGGTGAAGGGCCACGCCTACTCTGTGACCGGGGCCAAGCAGGTACTGCCCTGGGTGGGGCCTCCCCTGCAGGGTGGTTCCTGCCTCCTTGCCTGTCCTGGCCTTTCTGGCATCTGACCAGGGCTTTGGGAGGCACTGGCTCCTCCTATGACCTCTGACAGCCTTTTATCTCTCTCCTGGGGACACCCATCCTGAGATGCTTATCATGTCCTGCCCTGATTGACTGTAGCTCATGTGCACGGCTGTAAATTCCTGGAGGACAGGCTTCATCTGGGTGCTGAGCAGGGCTCAGAGAGGGTGGGGTGGTGTGGGAGGTGGGCTGGGAAGGGACGTTAAAGTAGGTGCCAGAAGCTGGTGCTGATGGGAGCTCTGGGGAACAGGTGAACTACCGGGGCCAGATGGTGAACCTGATCCGGATGCGGAACCCCTGGGGCGAGGTGGAGTGGACAGGAGCCTGGAGCGACAGGTGAGGGGCCGTGGGCAGTGCGCACTGGCTGGGGAGGCTCAGGGAAGCTCTTAGGTGCCCCTGACACTTCTGCCTGGGCTGGACTCAGGATTGAGTTACCGGGTCTGGGGACTGCCCTGAGGGAGCTCAGGCTGTGCAGGCCCCTGTGCCCAGCCTATAGCTTTAATCAGGGCATCTGACCCGCCCTGATAAGACAACCCCATGGAACTGGGATCTCAGGGCTTGACCTTAGGAGGCCTTCTGACCTGGTCAGGGGTGGACAGGCCCCAGGGACAGAGCCCACCAGCCCCAGCAATACCCTGCTTCACACAGCTCCTCAGAGTGGAACAACGTGGACCCTTATGAACGGGATCAGCTCCGGGTCAAGATGGAGGATGGGGAGTTCTGGTGAGTGGCCCCTGCCCCGGGTTGACCCCTCTTGGGGCCGTCTACCCCACCTCTCAGTCCCTATAAACCCAGTCCGAGCGGCATCCCGTCGTGCTCTGACTGGGGCTGTGACTTACCTCTGCACTTTGATGCTCAGGATGTCATTCCGAGACTTCATGCGCGAGTTCACCCGCCTGGAGATCTGCAACCTGACGCCCGACGCGCTCAAGAGCCGGTCGATCCGCAACTGGAACACCACACTCTACGAGGGCACCTGGCGGCGGGGCAGCACTGCGGGGGGCTGCCGGAACTACCCAGGTGACCGGAGCCTTCGGGCCCACAGGGTACACAGGGGCTGGGGCTAGGCCTCGCTGCTTTCTGGCTCCGGGGACTTCGGCAAGGCACGTCACCCTGCCAAGCCTCTGTTTCCTCACTTGTAATATAGAGACAGGCTGATCTCTCAAATTTGCTTTGAGGAGTAAAATATTAAATGTCCTTGTAAATTCTAAAGAGCTGCGCTTTGCCCACCATTTTGGGGCTTGAGTCCTTCCCTCCTGGCCACCACCTTCCCCCCTTCTGCCACCTTTCCTTGGGCATCTAAATCCGTGTGACCAACTCGGAGCAACCTTTTCTTCCACCGTAGCTCAGCCCCTGCCCTGAGGGCACACCAGAGCTGTCCTGCCTGGACCATTCTGCTCTCTGACCTCCACCTAGGACCCTTTCAGCTTCCTTACTCCCCAGCCCTCCTGCAACTAGCTAATCTGTTGAACCCACCGCTTCTACACCATCCTTCACCTCCCATCATGCCTTCTCTCCTTACCTAGGTTAGAGTCATCATTTTAATCTTGTCCCTGAAAACTCTCTCAGTCTCCTGGCTCCTCCCTCCCGCTGCTCCTGCCACCTGGCACAACAATCCTAGTTGAACCCAGCTGTCCACCAGCTTGGGAACCATTGAATGTGGCAGGAGAGAAATCACAACTGAGGCTGTATTTTCCCTGTACATTCACAGCCACAAACCTCAAATGAGCACTTTGCATGCTCCCCTGCAATTCCACTACTAGCCAGGAATGTTCCTGTTCTCTCCTCAACCTCCCTCCACTATCATACTTTCACCTTTGGACACTTCATTGGAAAGATAGACCTCAGCCAGGTGCGGTGACTCACACCTGTAATCCTGGCACTCTGCAAGGCTGAGGCAGGAGGATTGCCTGAGCTCAGGAGTTTTAGACCAGCCTAAGCACGAGTGAGACCTGTCTCTAATGAAAATAGAAAAAATTAGCTGGGTGCAATGGTACGTGCCTATAGTCCCAGCTACTTGGGAGGCTGAGGTGGGAGAATCGCTTGAACCCAGGAGTTGGAGGTCACAGTGAGTTATGATGACACCACTGCACTCTAGCCTGGGCAACAAAGCAAGAGTGTCTCAAAAAAAGGAAAAAAAGAAAAGAAGGCCAGGCGTGGTGGCTCACGCCTGTAATCCTAGCACTCTGAGAGGCCAAGGCGGGAGGATCGTTTGAGCCCAGCAGTTCGAGACCAGCCTGAGCAAGAGCGAGACCCCATCTCTACTAAAAATAGAAAGAAATTAGCTGGACATCTAAAAATATATAGAAAAATTAGCCGGGCATGGTGGCGCATGCCTGTAGTCCCAGCTACTCGGGAGGCTGAGGCAGAAGGATTGCTTGAGCCCAGGAGTTTGAGGTTGCTGTGAGCTAGGCTGACGCCACGGCACAGCCCGGGCAACAGAGTAAGACTCTGTCTCAAGAAAAAAAAAAGGAAAAGAATGGACTTCATCCTGTAGGACACCACATCATATTCCCACCTCCAAATCCCCCACCTTTGTCTGCACCTGTGCCTGTCCTCACTGCCTGCCCACCTGTGACAGTGGCAGAACTCTCCCTGTTCATGGGGTCCCCCCACCTCAGAAGGCATTTACCCCTTTATCCGTCACCTCTTTCTCCTGTGTTGTTAAGAAGAATCGTCAGTCTTCAAATAGAAGCAATCCTCTCTTGACCCCGCGTCCCCCCCATTTCTCTGCCCCCTTCAAAGCAGAATTTCTCAGGAATTACCACACCCCCTGTCCTTTCTCACTTTGGGTTCATTGTTTAACCCTTGCCAGTCCAGCTGCATCCCTACCATACTGATGAGACTGCCCTTTTGAAGATCACCTATGGCTTTGGCTTTGACAGTCCCCTGCTGCTCTGTCCTTCTGTCCTGCATCCTCCAGCAATCCCCAGCGTGGCTCACTGCCCTCTGTTCTGAAGCATTCTTCTCCCTTGTAGGGATCTGATTTCAGTTTTTCCTCAAACAGATAACCACTGTTCCCTGGCCATTTATTGAGAAGTACTTCCTTTCCTCACTGCCCAGCGGCTCCAGCTTGGCCATATTAGTTCTGGGTCTGTTCTGTTCTGGGCTCACCATTCTGTCCCTTGGTCTGTCCCTCTGCCAGTAACACGTTGATTTAATTGCTATAGATTTATAAGAAGTCCTGCTATTAGACAGAGTGAATTCCTTCTTGAAGAGTCTCTTAGCTGTTCTTTTCTTTTGTTTTTCCACATGAATTTTAGAGTCAGTTTACCAAGTCCTATGAAAAATCATTTTCAGATTTTAGTTTGGAATTGGATGAGATCTATAGACCAATTTGGGGAGAATTGACATCTTTACAATGTAAGTCTTATCTGAGAATGTGGTATATCTCTTTATTTTGGTCTTTAATGTCTTTCAATAGAATTGTATCATTTTCGTCATAAAGGGCTTAATACATCTCTTGAGATTTAATCCTAGGTACCCTATCATTTTGTTCCTATTGTAAATAGTTTCACCTTTAAAATTACATCTCCCACATAATCGTTGCTCATACAATAACAAGCATTTGACCTTTTTTTTTTTTTTTTTGAGACAGAGTCTCACTCTGTTGCCCTGGGTAGAGTACAATGGTGCCATCGTAGCTCACTGCAGCCTCAAACTCCTGACCTCAAGCTATCCTCCTGCCTTGGCCTCCCAGAGTGCTAGGATTACAGGCATGAGCCACCATGCCCGGCCTCTTTTGTCTTTATTAATTCTGTGAGGGGCTTGTTAATATTAATCTTCACAAAGAAATGACTTTTGACTTCATTGGTCCTTTGTATAGTATTTTTTTCTGTATTATTAGTCTTTGCTTTTCTGTTCATTATCTCCTTTCTTCTACTTTCTTTGGATTGATTTTTATGCTTTATGACTTCTCAAATGTTCATTTCATTAATTTAGATTTTTTTCTATATAAGCACCTAAGGTGATAAATTTCCCTCTAAGTACCTCCTTAACTGAGTTACACAACTTTGATACATAGTGTTTTTTTAAATTGTAATATAATTCTCATACCAGAAAATTCATATTTTAATGTGTACAATTTAGTGGCTTTTAGTATATTCACAGTGTTGTACAAACATCAGCATTATCTAATTCCAGAACATTGTCTTCACCCTCAAAAGAAACCCTATATCCATTAGTAGTCACTATCACTTTCCCCCCGACCCCTGGCAACCGCTAATCTACTTTTTGTCTCTATGGATTTGCCTGTGCTGGACACTTCATATAAGTGGAATCATACAATATGTGGCCTTTTGTACCTGCCTTCTTTCCCTTAGCATAATGTCTTCAAGGTTCATTCGTGGCATAGTTTGGTAAGAACTTCATCTCATTTTTATGGCCGAAAAATATTCCATGGTATGGATATATCACATTTTGCTTGTTCATTCATCAGTCGATGGACATTTGGGTTGTTTCCAGTTTTTGACTCTTGGGAATAATGCTGTTATGTGCATGTGTTTATGTGAACATATGTTTTCAGTTCTCTTGGGCCTGTAACTAGGAGTGAAATTGTTGGGTCGTATGGTAACCCTGTGTTTAATTTTTTGAGGAACTGCCAATTGTTTTCCAAAGTAACAGCACAATTTACATTCCCACCAGCAATGTATGAGGATTCTGATTTTTCCACGTGATCTTCAAGACTTGTTATTGTCCATCCTTTTTATTATGGCCATCCTACTGGGTGTGAAGTATTATATCATTGAAGTTTTGTTTTGTTTTGTTTTTAATCTCTCTTCAGTTTTATTTGGGGTCAGGGTACTTGTTGAGGTTTTGATCTGCATTTTCCTAACGACTAATGGTGTTGAGCATCTTTTCATGTGTTTGTTGGCCATTTATATATCTTCTTTGGAGTATCTAGTCAAATACTTTACCCATTTTTAAATTGGGTTATTTTTCTTTTCATTGTTGAGTTGTAAGTGTTCTTTATATATTCTGGATATGACTCTTACAAAATAGATAATTTTCATATTCTCCCATTCTGTGGGTTGTCTTTTCATTTTCTTGATAGTGTCCTTTGAAGCACAGAAGTTTTTAACTTTGATGCTGCTCAATTGATCTATTTGTTGTTGTTGGTCATGATTTTGGTGTCATAGCTAAGAATCCATTGCCATTTACCCCTGTTTTCTTCGAAGAGTGTTATGGTTTTAGCTCTTATATTTAGGTTGTTGGCCCATTTTGACTTAATTTTTGTATATGCTGAGAAGTAAGGGTCCAACTTAATTCTCTTCCATGTAGAAATCCAATTGTCCCAACATCATCTGTTGAAAAGATTGTTCTTTTCTTATTGAATGGTCTTGGCACCCATGTCAAATAATCAATTGGCAATAGATGTATGAGTTTATTTCTGGACTCTCAATTCTATTCTTTTGGTCTATGTATCTATCTTTATGCTAGTACAACATTGTTTTTGTTTGTTTGTCTTTTTCTTTAAGAGATGGGGGTCTTACTCTGTCTCCCAGGCTTGATAGAGTGCAGTGGCGTGATCATAACTCATTGCAGCCTCCGAATCTTGGTCTCAAGTGATCCTCCTGCCTCAGCCTCCTGAGTAGCTGGGACTACAGGCACACACCAACATGCCTAGCTAATTTTAAAATGTTTTGTAGAGACAGGGTCTTGCCATGTTGCCCAGGCTGGTCTTAAACTCCTGGCCTAAAGTGATCCTCCCGCCTCAGCTTCCCAAGAGTGCTGGGGTTATGGGCATGAGCCACTGCACCCAACCCACACTGTTTTGATTATGTAGTTTTGTATATAGTAAGTTTTGAAATTGGGAAGTGTGAGTCCTCCAACTTTGTTCTTTTTCAAGATTGTTTTGGCTTGTGGTCTTACAATTCTGTATTAATTTGAGGATCAGCTTTTCCACTCTGTGAAAAAGGCTGCTAAAATTTTGATAGGAATTTCATTGACTCTGTCGATCACTTTAGGTAGTATTGACATCTTAAGGACATCAATTTGTCCAATCCATAAACATGGGCTGTCTTTTGATTTTTTTTTTTTTTTGTCTTTAATTTCTTTCAGCAATATTTTGTAATTTTTGGTGTATAAGTCTTTCACCTCCCTGGTTAAATTTATTTCCATTAATTTTGTTCCTTTGGATGCTATTGTACAGGAATTGTTTTCAAAATTTTCTTTTCAGATTGTTTATTGCTGGTGTATAGATAGAAGCACAACAGATTTTTGTGTCTTCATTTTGTAACCCGTGACTTTGCTGAATTCATTTATTAGCTCTAATAACTTTCTTGTGGATTCTTCAGGATTTTCTATATACAGGATCATGTCATATGCAAACAGAGAGTTTTACTTCTTCCTTTCCAATTTGGAGGCCTTTCATTTCTTTTTCTTGCCTAATTGCTCTAGCTAGAACTTTCTGGAAAATGTTGAATAGCAATGATATAAGTGGTATCTTGTTCCTGATTCTAGGGGGAAAGCTTTCTTTTACCACTGAGTATAAGATTAGCTGTGGGTCTTTCATAAATGCTCTTTACCATGTTAGGAAGTTCCCTTCTATTCCTAATTTTCTGAATTTTTTTTTTATCATTAAAGGATGTGCTTTTTGTGCATTAGTTGAGATGGATGATCATGTGAAGTTTTCTCTCCTTCATTCTATTGATGTGGTGTATTGCATTGATTTTCTTTTGTTGAACTACTGTTGCATTTCTGGGATAAATCCTACTTTATCATGGTGTATATTCCTTTCAATATAGTGGTGGATTTGGTTTGCTAGCACTTTTTGGAGGGTTTTGCATCTATATTCATAAGTGATCTTGGTCTGTAATCTTCTTGTGATGTCTTTGTTTAGTTTTGGTATCAAGGTAATGTTGGCCTCATAGAATGAGTTAGAAAGTGTTCCCTCATCTTCAGTTTTTTGGAAGAATTTGAGAAGCGTTGGTGTTAATTCTTCTTTAAGTGTTTGGTAGAATTTGCCAGTGAAGCCATCTATCTGGTCTTGTGCCTTTCTTTGTGGAGAGTTTTTTGATTATTGATTCAGTCTCTTTATTTTTATAAATCTATTGAGATTTTCTATTTTTCTCATCAGTTTTGGTGATTTGTTTCTTTCTTGGGATTTTTCCATTTCATCTAGGTTACCTGATTTGTTATCATATGATTGTTCATAGTAGTTCCTTATAATCTTTTTATTTTTGTTAGGTTGGTAATGATGTCCCTCTTTAATTCCTGATTTTAGTAATTTGAGTGCTCTTTTTCCTGTTCAGTCTGGCTAAAGGCTTGTCAATTTTTTTTTGTTTTACTTTGTTTGTGACAGGGTTTCTGTCACCCAGGCGAGAGTGCAGTGGCATGATCATAGCTCACTGCAGCCTCCAACTCTTGGGCTCAAGCGATCCTCCTGCCTCAGCCTCCTGAGTAGCTGGGACTAGAGGTGCTTGCCTCCACACCCAGCTAATTTTTTAATTTTCTGTAGAGATAGGGTCTCACTATGTTGCTCAGGCTGTTCTCAAACTCCTGGCCTCAAATGATTCTCCGACCTCGGCCTCCCAGAGTGTTAGGATTACAGGCGTGAGCCACAGTGCCCGGTCAGTTTGTTGAGCTTTTCAAACACCAGCTATTGGTTTTATTGATTTTTCTCTATTGTTCTCTATTCTTTAGTTCATTCATTTGGACTTTAATCTTTATTATTTCCTTTCTTCTGCTTGCTTTGATTTTGACTTACCCTTTTTCTAGCTTCTTAAGGTAGAAAGTTAGGTTATTGATTTGATATTTTTCTTTCTTAATATACACACAATGTTTTCCGACCTGGGCCGGTTCACCCCTCCTTAGGCAACCTGGTGGTCCCCCGCTCCCGGGAGGTCACCATATTGATGCCGAACTTAGTGCGGACACCCGATCGGCATAGTGCACTACAGCCCAGAACTCCTGGACTCAAGCAATCCTCCTGCCTCAGCCTCCCGTGTAGCTGGGACTACAGGCGCGCGCCCCCGCGTCCGGCTACACACAATGTTTTCATTAGCATTCTAGGTGATTTCTCATTTCTATTATCATCTCTTTTTGATAAACTAGTTGTTTAGAAGTGTGTTTTTTAAAACTTCTAAACATATAGGTTTTTTCCCCCCTAGTTTTAAAAAAAATTATATCTATGTTAATTTCCTTGCAGTCAGAAAATATGGTCTATGTGAGATCATAGCTTTGAAATGAACAGAAGCTGGCAGTATGGGCTAGCCTGTGGCGAGTTTTCATAAAGGTTCATGTGTTCTTGAAAAGACAGGCTAATATTTATACTGTGACTATATGCAAAGCACTCTTTAAGTATTTTAAATATGATAATTTGCTTAACTCTCACACTGAACCTATGAGTTAGATACTATTATTGTCCCTATTGTATAGGTAAGGAAACTAAGGCACTCAGAGATTAAGGAATTTGCCAAAGTCACTGATCTATTAAGTGGTACAGCTGGGATTTGAACCCAGACAGTGGGATCCTGGAGTCTGTTCTCTTGATCAGTACATTATTCTCTAAGTATTGGGGGAATGTTCTATAATTGTTCACCATATCAAACTTCTTGATTATTTTGTCTGCTTAATCTATCAATTACTGGAAGAGAGATGATAAAATCTCACACCATCGGCCGGGCGCGGTGGCTCACGCCTGTAATCCTAGCACTCTGGGAGGCCGAGGCGGGTGGATCGCTCAAGGTCAGGAGTTCGAGACCAGCCTGAGCAATGAGCGAGACCCCGTCTCTACTAAAACATAGAAAGAAATTAGCTGGCCAACTAAAATATATATAGAAAAAATTAGCCGGGCATGGTGGCGCATGCCTGTAGTCCCAGCTACTTGGGAGGCTGAGGCAGTAGGATCGCTTAAGCCCAGGAGTTTGAGGTTGCTGTGAGCTAGGCTGACGCCACG
>CM052438.1:174680947-174724484 GCA_028533085.1 Varecia variegata
CACACCATCCTAGTGGTTTTGCCAATTTCTCTTTGTATTTCTTTCAGTCATTTTTCTTTATATATTTTGAGCTATGATATTGGGTTCATCAAGTTTCAAATTGTTATAAACTCTTAGTGAATTAAACATTTTAAAAAATTATCTGGGGACAACTTTCATCTCTAATAATTCCTTTTACTTTCAAGTCTATTTCAGCCATTGTTTCTATAGCTATTCCAGTTTTCTTTGGCTAGTATTTTTATATGTCTTTCTATATTCTTTGATGTCCAATCTTTCCACAGCCCAGTGTTTTTTTATTTTTTGTAAACAACATATAGCTGGCTTTTTAATAATCCAGCTTGACATTTTTTGTCCTTTAATTAGAGAGTTTAGTTCATTTATACTCACAGTGATTAATGATTTATTTGTAATTATTTCAACTGACTTAATGTGTTTACTTATTTTCTACTTGTCTCTCTTGTCATGCTGACTTTTGTATTGAGTTTTTTTTCCTCTACTAGTTTTTTCCTCTATGAGTTTTTTTTTTTTTTTTTTTTGGACAGAGTCTCACTTTGTTGCCCCAGCTAGAGTACCGTGGTGTCAGCCTTCCTCACAGCAACCTCAAACTCCTGGGCTCAAGCGATCCTTCTGCCTCAGCCTCCCAAGTAGCTGGGACTATAGGCATGCACCACCATGCCCGGCTAATTTTTTATATGTATTTTTAGTTGTCCAGCTAATTTCTTTCTATTTTTAGTAGAGACGGGGTCTCACTCTTGCTCAGGCTGGTCTTGAACTCCTGAGCTCAAACGATCCACCCGCCTTGGCCTCCCAGAGTGCTAGGATTACAGACGTGAGCCACAGCGCCCGGCCTCCTCTATGAGTTTGAAAGACATAAGAGTTTGCTTTATACATCCCAAAGTTTGTTAATCGGTATCCTTACCCTCCTCCTGAACAATACAAAGACCTTAGAATGTTTAACTTGGATCACAACCCTGCCCCCCTTTGTTCATTATGCTATCATTAGCTAGCATTTTATTTCTAAACAATTTTTTTCTGCCATAAATTAAACATCATCATTATTTGAGATAGCCTGTATTTATTTGGATTGCCCTCAAAATAATAGTATTTTTGTTCACCATTGTCAGACCTTTCATCTAAGATCATTTTCCATCAGCCTGAAATATATCCTTTTGCATTTCTTTTAACAAGGATCTATTGGTGATAAACTTTCTCAAGTATTTGTCTAAAATTCCTTTATAGTGTGCTTATTCTTAACAGTTCTCTGGATATAGAAGTCTGGATTGACATTATTTTCAGCCCATTGAAGATACTGTTATTCCTTGTTCTGCTTCCATTGTTGCTATGTGTGAGTCCAGAGTCTGTCTACCATGCTTGTTTAAAAAAATCTTTTAACATTTTTTCTTTCATATTCTATGATTTCACCATGATCTGTGGAGATATGGATTTCTTTTCATTCTTCTTTGGATTTATTGAGCTTCCTGGATCTGAATTGACGTCTCTCAACAATTCTAGAAAATTTTTAACCATGACCCTTTAGAATACCACCTCTTTCCCACTCTATCTTCTCCTTTTGGAATTCCAATCAAATGTGAGATGTACCTTCTCATTCCATCTTCTCTCTGGATTGTGTCCCAGGTAGTTTCCTCAGCCATATTCTCAATTCACTAATTTTCTTTTTGGCTGTGTCAAATCTTTGGTTAGTTCCTCTAAGTACTTAATTTCAATTAATTTTTTTTATTTCTAGAAGTTTTTTTTTTTTTTTTTTTTTGAGATAGAGTCTTGCTCTTTTGCCCTGGCTAGAGTGCCATGGCGTCAGCCTAGCTCACAGCAACCTCAAACTCCTGGGCTCAAGCAATCCTCCTGCCTCAGCCTCCCGAGTAGCTGGGACTACAGGCACGTGCCACCATGCCCGGCTAATTTTTCCTATATATTTTTAGTTGTCCAGCTAATTTCTTTCTATTTTTAGTAGAGACAGGGTCTCGCTCTTGCTCAGGCCAGTCTCGAACTCCTGACCTTGAGCGATCCTCCCGCCTTGGCCTCCCAGAGTGCTAGGATTACAGGCATGAGCCACCGTGCCCGGCCCTATTTCTAGAAGTTTTAATGGATCTTTTCAAATCTGGTCATTCTTGCTCATGTTTTCAAACTTTTCATTTATTTTTTTAAATATAGTAAGCATATAAAAATTCCATGTCTGAGAGTGTTAATATCTGAAGTCTTGGTTTGTCAGTCTTTGTCCATTTTAGCAGTGGGTGCTCAGTCATAGTGCCTTGTTTCCTTGCTACGTCTCTGTCTCATTTGGCCTAGAAGTTCATGTGTGGGAGTTCTTTTTGAGTCCTCAATTGAAGTTAAGTTCCTCCAGTGTGTTTCTATCAGTCACTTGGGATGCCACCAACTCAGGTTGGACCCTTTTAAAACTATATACTTTCCTTAATGTTTCCTTGACCTCACAGGCAGTATAAATTAAAACTGAAGGGTCATGTGAAGGCTGGCTTGTGTTTATTTTTTTCCTTCATCCCAGTGGGTTTTATTTTTCTTTCATACTTAACTGCGGGCATTCCTCATGAGGGTTCCAGTTTTGTTGCCGGAATCTCCTATTGGATTCTTTGCCTCCAGTAGATCCTGGACTTTATCTTCTGCCTGCGTATCCAGGGCTCAGGGTGTCCAGGGATCGACAGAAGTCCTTTGGCATTATTTACCTTGCAAACTCCTAGACTCAAGTGATCCTCCTGCCTCTCAGCCTCCTGAGTAGCTGGGATTGCAGGTGCACACCACCACCACTGGCTAATTTTTTTCTATTTTTAGTAGAGATGGGATCTTGCTCTTTCTCAGGCTGGTCCTGAACTCCTGAGCTCAAGTGATCTTCCTGCCTCAGCCTCCCGGAGTGCTAGGGTTACAGGCATGAGCCACTGCACCCGGCCCACTTAAAGTGTATAATTCAGTGGCTTTTAGTATATTCCCAGAGTTGTGCAACCATCACATCAATTTTAGAACATTTCATTATCCCTACAAACTATGGGCCCTCACTTGCCAGCCCTGGCTATCACTAATCTACTTTTTGTCTGTGGATTTGCCTGATCTGAGTATTTCATATAAATGGAATCATACAATATGTGGTCTTTTGCTACTGGTTTTTTTCAATTAGCATAATATTTTCCAGGTTCATTCATGTTGTCACGTGTATTAGTACTTTGTTCCTTTTTATTGCCAAATAACATTCCATTGTTTGGATATGCATTTTGTATATTCAATCATCAGTTGATGGATAATTGGGTTGTTTCCTCCATTTGGCTATTATAAATAGTGCTGGTGTGAACATTCACTTACAAGTTTTTGCGTGGACATATATTTTAATTTCTCTTGCGTATATACCTAGGAGTGGAATTGCTGGGTTATATGGTAGCTCTGTGCTTAACCTTTTGAGAAACTGCCCGATTCTTCTCCAAAGTGGCTGCACCATGTTAATTTTCACCAGCAGTATATGAGGTTCCGATTCCTCCACATCCTCGCCCAACACTTATCTTTTCGATTATTGTCAATATGGAGGGATGGGGGTGGGGGCGGGGAGTGCTCTGGCTTATTAGTGCCTTTAAAAAGAAATTTTGCAGGCTGGGCGCAGTGGCTCACGCCTGTAATCCTAGCACTCTGGGAGGCCGAGGCGGGCAGATTGTTTGAGCTCAGGAGTTCGAGACCAGCCTGAGCAAGAGTGAGACCCCGTCTCTACTAAAAATAGAAAGAAATTATATGGACAGCTAAAAATATATATAAAAAAAATTAGCTGGGCATGGTGGCGCATGCCTGTAGTCCCAGCTACTTGGGAGGCTGAGGCAGAAGGATCGCTTGAGCCCCAGGAGTTTGAGGTTGCTGTGAGCTAAGCTGACGCCACGGCACTCACTCTAGCCCGGGTAACGGAGTGAGACTCTGTCTCGAGAGAAAAAAAAAAAAAAAAGAAATTTTGCATATTCTTTCCAGTACTGGGTGATTTTAGTCAAGAGGGTCCTTCAAGCAGCTAAATCCCCAGACTGCCAGAAGTGCAAGCCCCGGCTGGCTCTCTGTGGCCTCCTATCAGACCCCTGTTTTCTCTCTTGCCCTCATCTAAGTCATTGCCCACACAGCGGCTGGAGTCACCTTTTAGAATGTTAATCAGTTCATGTCCCTGTTGCAAGCGGGTTGCAGGGTCCTTTTGCTCTTTGATTCAATCCACACACCTTATCCCCTGACCAATGCCTGCCCACCTCTGCCACCTCCCTGGATCACCAGGCTCCGCGGATGCCTGCTGTCCCGCAGATGTGCAGGGGCTCTTCCCCATCTCTGCTCTTGGATCTCCCTCTGCCTGGCTCGTGCTTCCCAGCATCTTCCCAGAGCTGTGCCTTCAGGTCTCAGCTCACATGTCACCTTCACTGACCCACTTCCGCTTGCTCTCTGTCATTACTCTGTTCCCTGACCTGACTTGCTCACGCTCAGGACTTTGCTTCTGGACTGCAAGCCCACGAGGGCAGGACTGTCTGTCCCGGCTGCATGCCGGTCACCTGGCACACGCTGGGCACTTACTAATGTTTGTCGAATGAAGGAATGGACACAGGAGAGTGTGCAGGTGAGGCTTGCGCAGGGCCACTCTGCCCCACCTCTGATCTCGCCTCCCCCGACCTGCAGCCACCTTCTGGGTGAACCCGCAGTTCAAGATCCGGCTGGAGGAGGTGGATGACCCAGACGACTACGGAGATCGCGAGTCAGGCTGCAGCTTCGTGCTCGCCCTCATGCAGAAGCACCGCCGCCGCGAGCGCCGCTTTGGCCGGGACATGGAGACCATCGGCTTCGCGGTCTACGAGGTGAGCCCGGGAGTCCCCCCAGCACGGGCGGGCTTCCGCCAGGGGGCGCCAGAGGCCATCGCCGCGCGGGCCCATCCTGGGTACACTGGGCAGCCGCACCCTGAGGCTGGTGGCCCGGAGGGAGCCTCCAGAGGCACCTGCTGAAGCATTCTGGCCGGACCGGGACCTACAATGCATCCCATGGGGGAGCGGGGAGAGGAAGGTGGTTGGCTCGGCAAGGAGAGATTCTGGGAGTCACCTTCATCCTCAGAGGGCGGGGTGCTGCTCTGGGAAGAGGAGTTGGCTCAGCTGACACCTGGGGAGGCAGCTTCTTGGGTCAGACTTTGGCTCAGCTTTAGAGAGAAGAGGGCCCATGCCATGGGCTGCCCCGGGGGGAGTCGGGAGCTCCCTGTCTCGGAAGAGTGTCAGTGGAGTCTGGAATGGAGGTGTACGACAGGGACGCCATTCTCTGTGGTTATAACTCCTGACTGTGTTCAAGACGGAGGGGGAGGGGAGAGGGGACTTCTGGACCTCCCTGGCCAGGGCAAAGGAAGCCACAGCCTTGGCCTACACACAGAGCCCCTGGCAGCAAACTGGTGTGGACCTCTCATGTCCCTGGGCTCTAGGACGTTTTGGTTAGCCACTCTGGGGGCTGTCCTGGAGACTGTGACTCAGAGCTGAGCCCTAGGGCATTCCAGGGACAAAGAGAACCCTGCCTAGGCCCTCCCTTTTGGGATCACTCTCTGGTGTGGGGACAGGTCTGAGTCCTGTCTCCTCATCCTGTCACTCCCGTCTAAGAACTCAGGACCTCTGCGCAGGATGCACTCTGCCCTCTGCCTCTGGGACAAACACGCTTCTCTAACTTCCCCTGTCTCTCTTGCAGGTCCCTCCAGAGGTAGGTGTGGCACCTGACTCACCTGGATTTACATCCTCCAGCACGTGACCTGAGGGTACCCAGAGGGGAGCAGCACAGTGGCAAACCTACCCTTGCATGGACAGCTAGGAAGTCACCTTGTTTTACTGCTTGAAAAATGCTTTCTCCTGACTGTTCAGGGGACAGAACAAACATTGCTCTCCTGAGGGTCAGAGCAGGTATAAGTGAGGGGGCTGGATTTGAACCCGGGTCCTCAGAGTACCCCCAACATGCACACACAAGGCTCTTCCCATCTTGCCGTTGACACTGAGTAAGTGCTGACTGGGGCAGTTTGGGTCAATGTTGGGAGCAAAGTGTTGAGCAAGTTGCTTAGCTCTGAGCCTCAGCATTTATGTCTGTAAAGTGGGCATAACAGCACTGCCTCACAGGGCTGTTGGGAGCATTAAATGAGGTGCCAAGCTCCCTGCAGCTTCTGACATAGGGAAACTCCAAGTAGTAATAGTGAGAATATTATATAAATATGTGCCTTATCTGCATTTAATCACTGCTTATAACCCTCCACCCTTGCAGCAGGTAGGGTAACATTTTAAAGATGAGAAAACAGAGGCAAAATGACTTGGAGCCTGGGGTATGGGTCTGGGGTTGGCCCCTGAGGAGGGGCTGAGTGGGCAGCTGCAGCCCCGCTCCCCCTCCCTCCCTCCAGCTGGTGGGCCAGCCGGCCGTGCACTTGAAGCGGGACTTTTTCCTGGCCAACGCCTCCCGGGCGCGCTCAGAGCAGTTCATCAACCTGCGGGAGGTCAGCACCCGCTTCCGCCTGCCGCCCGGGGAGTATGTTGTGGTACCCTCCACCTTCGAGCCCAACAAGGAGGGTGACTTTGTGCTCCGCTTCTTCTCGGAAAAGAGCGCTGGGACCCAGTGAGTCAGCCTGGCCCCCGCTGCTCTGCCCTCCCCCACCTCCAGGCCCCTTGCTTTGTCCCCCACTCTGACCCCGCTGTTTCTTCCCACTCTCTGCAGGGAGCTGGATGACCAGATCCAGGCCAATCTCCCTGATGAGGTATGTGGTCCCAGCCCCACCAGGCACTGTCCTCTCTCCCTTTCCCTGGTTGTGTGATGAGGACCTGGATGTGCCAGCCCCTGGGCTTTGGGCTCCTGCCGGCAAGGCACACCCCCACCCCCCAACGAGAGCCCTGAGAGTAATGCTAATCCCTCCTCTACCCTGCACTTCACAGTTTGCAAGGACTTGTGATAATAACAGTGCAGTCCCTGAGCTCTCTCTCTTTGCTGGCTCTGTGCTGAGCACTTCATCTGGGTCATCTCATTTCCTCCCCATGACAATCCTATCTGGGTCCTGTCACGAGATCTCCTCTGAGTGGGAAACTCAGGTTCAGAGAGGTTAAGGAACTTGCCCAGGGTCATACAGCAAGGATCCAAACCCTTCCCTTTCATCGCTGAGCTGAACTGCATCCCCCAGGGGGCAGGCTGGGAACTAGATCCCCATTTTATGGGTCAGAAAAGTGAGGCTTGGGCCAGGCGAGGTGGCTCACGCCTGTAATCCTAGCACTCTGGGAGGCTGAGGTGGGTGGACCGCTCAAGGTCAGGAGTTCGAGACCAGCCTGAGCAAGAGCAAGACCCCGTCTCTAAAAAAAAAATAGAAATAAATTATCTGGCCAGCTAAAAATATATAGAAAAAATTAGCCGGGCATGGTGGCGCAGGCCTGTAGTCCCAACTACTTGGGAGGCTGAGGCAGTAGGATTGCTTAAGCCCAGGAGTTTGAGGTTGCTGTGGGCTAGGCTGATGCCACGGCACTCACTCTAGCCTGGGCAACAAAGCGAGACTCTGTCTCAAAAAAAAAAAGAAAAGTGAGGCTTGGAGCGTCGAAGTGACATGCAGCAAAGGAGTGGTCCCCGCCCTCCCTCCAGCTGCCGTCCACATGGCCGGGGCGGGCCCCTTACCTGCTTTCCCCCCTTCTCGGTCCAGCAAGTGCTCTCAGAAGAGGAGATTGATGAGAACTTCAAGGCCCTCTTCAGGCAACTGGCTGGGGCGGTAGGTTGGGCGAGGCGGGGTGGGCGGGGCCACCAGGGCAGCCGGTCCCGGGGGAGGTGCCATCCTCTCTCTTCCCCAGGACATGGAGATCAGCGTCAAGGAGCTGCAAACCATCCTTAACAGGATCATTAGCAAACGTGAGTGTCCCCAAGTGTCTTCTCCACCGTATTTCCTGCCTCCCCCCACTTCCTCCAAGTGTCAGAATCGGGCTTCGGTTCCCATGTTGAGCTGAACCCCACTCCTTGGTGTGCGTGGGTGGGGGGACCCTCCACTGGCTTTCTGAGCCCAGCTCCCTGCCATTTTCACCCCAAACGCCTCATGCTGTCCTACTGCATCCCTCTTCCCTGTCCTGAGCTCTGTGCCTTGGTGCCAAGGGCAAGGCTCCCTTCCTCTCAGAGATGCCCCCTGGGCCAGGCCGAGTGGCTAGGGGAGCAGAACGTGGCTGGCTTCACTCCCTGTGTCACGCAGCTGAGGGCAGCCACCCCGAACTGCCCATGCACTGCGCTGCCTCTGACCTCCGCGGCTCGGTTCCCTTGGCCCAGAACCTTCTTCCTTTGCTGCGCTAGGGAAGCCCTGCTGGCCCTCGGAGCCTGCAGCGAACCCCACTCTGCCCAGCGCTCATTTCATTTTACTTTGGATTAATCTGTGGCTGTCAGGACGTTGGCTTGATTGCTAAAATCCTTTACCTGTATTTCCCAGGGAGAAAAACAATCCTGCCCACTTCCTCTGCTAGATTTCACATCCACTGGCAGGAATCCCGCCTCCCCGACGGCGCCTTACCTGGCCCCAGCAGGGGCAGGCACAGGACCTTCAGTGGGTTGAGAGCTTGGAACTGATTTTTCTTACAGACAAAGACCTGCGGACCAAGGGCTTCAGCGTGGAGTCGTGCCGAAGCATGGTGAACCTCATGGACGTATCCTCCCGTTTGCTTGTGCCTCCCGAGTGGCATTTTGGGTTGGGATATGGGCAGGAGAAAGGCGCTGGGTGGCTGTCCCCAGAGCAGCACAGAGGATGGGACAGAGCTGTGAAATGTGGATGCCCCAGTGCCCCGTGGTTAGGTGTCTTCTGGGGCATCTTCTTGTTGATTAGGAGGGAGAAACTGAGGCACAGGGCTTGTGTCAAGTGAAAAGTGGAGCTAGGGCTGGTGTTGTCTCTGCACCCCTCCCCAGCCCACTCCGCTGCACCCCAATTCAGAGAACGAGGCAAGCCTAGTTGCAAGCTGGCTGCACGTGGCTCCTGCTGCTCCTGCCTTGCCCTCCCCGCCAGCTTGCTCTCTGTGGCCCGCCTCCCCTTCTCAATTGCTCGTTCTCACGTGCCGGGTCTAAGCTGTGGAGTTGCCTTAACAGCCGCCCAGCGCGATGGCAATGGGAAGCTGGGCCTAGTGGAGTTCAACATCCTGTGGAATCGCATCCGAAACTACCTGGTAGGTCTCCCCACTGGCTGGGAACCTCCCTTCCCCTCTGTGGCCTCAGTCACACGGGGCCAGGCTGCTCAGCTGGTGCCCAGGCTGGCCGAGTGGGCCAGGCCCTCCTCTGCAGCCTCCCCAACCCTGAGCCCCCATGTCCCAGCAACTGACCCACTTTTGGGCCTCTCCCCTCCATCCATAGCCACCCTGGAGGTGGGGGTGGGCCGGCAGGGCTGGCTGACTTGGCCTGGCCCTCATCCTCTGCCCCCCACCCCAGTCCATCTTCCGGAAGTTTGACCTGGACAAGTCGGGCAGCATGAGTGCCTACGAGATGCGGATGGCCATCGAATCTGCAGGTGAGGCCCTGAGGCTAGTGGCACCTGTGGGGCCCAGGACGGATGGCGTCACTGCTCCCAGGCCCCAGGCTGCTTATTTGACAGCTCCCCAGGGCAGTGGCCCACCCCACTGGCCCATGTCCCCGAGGTGCTAGTGCTGATGTGGTGACAGCCATCTTTTGTCTTCTCCCTGTGGTTACTGAGCTAAGTGCTTTCTCGGCTTTCCTTCCTCCTCGCTGCAGCCTAAGGAGGGCGGGGTCTTTTATGATCCCCACTGTGCACGTGACAATAGTGAGGCTCAGGGAGGGAAGGTGACTGACCTCTGGCCTCTGCAGCCAGGAGGGGTGGAGCCAGGCTGCAGAGCCTCCTGTGGGAGAGGAGTGGGGCCCAGCCTGGTGGCCCTGCAAGCATGAGGCCAGGGCATTCGGGACAAACAAAGCCAGACTCCTGCGCCCTCGCTGGCCAGCTCCTGCTTCTCTGGCACGACCTGGGCCCTGGTGCTCCCTCTGGGACTGGCCCTGCCCAGGAGGCCCCTGGAGAAGAGAAGGCCCCAAGCACCCTGCCTAGCCCCACCTCCTCCCTTTCTGTTCCCGGGGACCCTGCCCCTCTGCATCCCCGTCCTGTTGGGCAGGGGCTGCACCCCCCTGACCTCACTCACTCTCCTGGACCAGGCTTCAAGCTCAACAAGAAGCTGTACGAGCTCATCATCACCCGCTACTCCGAGCCCGACCTGGCTGTCGACTTTGACAACTTTGTGTGCTGCCTGGTTCGGTTGGAGACCATGTTCCGTGAGTGTCCCCAATCGGCTCCCACCCTCCAACCCTATCCCACCATCCAGCCCTATCCCAAATGTGTCCCCTGTGAGCTGGTGGGAACAGACAGGTGGGTGAATGGCAGATACAGGCCAGTGTAGTAGGTGTGTGCCAGAGAGGCTGAGGTCTGAGGTTGGGCCCAGGTGGCCTCTGTCCTTGGTCACCTGGAGGCTGAGGGCTAGGAGAGCGGGGGAGGGGAGGGAATTGGGGGGCTCTCAGGCAGCAGGAAGAGCCACTTCCTGCCTTCAAGGGCTGACAGCCTAGAGTGCTGTGGGAAGGTGGGGGGAGGGTCAGGCAGGAAGAGGGGCCAGTCCTGGCCCTGTGCAAATGTCCCACTGTGTTTTCACCCCATGTCATCTTTTCTTGAACACACAGGATTTTTCAAAACTCTGGACACAGATCTGGATGGAGTCGTGACCTTTGACTTGTTCAAGGTGGGAACCTCCTTGGGCCCACAGTGGGGGAAGAATTTGAGGTGGTTGAGTTTCCTTATTTGACCAATACTCTCCTGTCCCTTCCTGGCAGGGGCCTGGGCCTCAGAGCCAGCCCAAAAAGCTGGGCCTCCTGAGTCCTGGAGGGCCGGGGTGGGAGATCTGGGCTCTGGGAAGGGAGTAGGAGGGCAGGCCCTGGGGGCCTCTGCGGGAGCCAGCAGCCTGGTCTCCTGGGGGCGGAGGAGTAAGAAAGTAGCCCCCCAGTAAGGGTCCCTCCAGGGGGCGAAGAAATGGTGGCTGCTGAGCCTTGGGGCAGTGGGCTGGGCTTGGGGTTCAGTGGGGAGGGAGACTGAGGAAGCCGTCTGCTCTCCGCCTGCCAGTGGTTACAGCTGACCATGTTCGCGTGAGGTGGGGTGTGGCCCCCGCCCAGCTCCTCTCCTCTCCTGTCTGCCAAGCCACACCTCCTGCTGCGCCACGCCAGCCCATGCCAGCTGCAAGTGCCTTCCTCAGAGCTGGGAGGTGCCCACCCTCCTGTCCCCTCCTCTCCCAGCCACTCCCGGTCATCTGCCCTGGGCAGAGCTATGTGGCTCTCCCTGCCTGTACCAGCCATGGGCTTGGAATGGCCCCCCAGACCCTCCCATCACCCTACCAGGAAGGCAGCTTTCGCTTGTCCCTGCCTCAGGACAGCCCCAGGCCCCTCAAGCATCCAGATGTGTCCCCTCCCCTCACTTCAGAGGCCACCCACCCAGCCCGACCCCCGGCCTCACCTGCGGACTGTAAACTGTAACCACTAGCTCTGCACACGCAGTCCAGGCGTGCAGAGCCCCCTCCTGGCTGGGGGAGCCCCGGGGCTGGGACGCCTGTGCCTTCCCGCGCAGAAGCCAAGGCCCCTCTCTGCCCGGCAGCCCTGCCCAGCCTGGAGGGTGGTCAGGCCCTCCCTGCCTCCCTCCTTTTTTATATTGGTGATTTTAAAGGGGACTCTTCAGGAACTGGTGTACTGGTTACGGGGGTGCCAGAGGCACTAGGCGTGGGGTGGGGAGGTCCCATGTTTCCATGTGGAGGAACCCCAAATAATAAAGGAAAAAACCCCATGTCTGTCTCTGGAGTGTGTTCCTCCCCAACCTGTTGTCTGGCTTATGGGGACAGCTGGTGGCCTCAGCCCACTCCTGCCCTCCCACCTCTCCATCCTCCATCTCCTTCCCCATGGCCCTGGAGGCTTGCACTCCTGCTGGAATACTGGGCAGCTGGGTGGGGACATTCTAGCCCTGGCAGGTCAGGGAGGATGGGCCCCAGGGCCCCAGCTGCAGGGACAGGGTCACAGCTGAGGCCCACAAGGTCCTGCTCACCCCCTGCCTTTCCTGCACACTCCCGCCCCCTGAGGTGACACTCCAGCTGAAACCTAAACCTCTACTTAGCACAAACCTGACCCCCCAGGGAGCCTCCCCAGAGCACAGAGCCTCTTTCAGGTCCTCCTGTGGTGGGGGGGTGCCCCTGTGACCCAGACACCTGCAGCTTATATAAGCCACTCCAGCCCCCTCTGGGATCCCAGCTTTTTTTTTTTTTACCAGAGATAAGAGTGGGTTGGGGGGTGATGGGGGGAGGGGACGCAGCCACACATTAGGATGGCATCTGCAGGGCAAAGGCTGAGGGAGCCCGGGGGCTGCCCCTGGCAGCCTCTGCATGGAGATTGGGGTAGAGGCCCCTGCCTCTGAGTGGCAGACTGTCTGGAGACTGTCTCTGCTGTCCTGAGCTTGCATTTTGCCCTTGTCCCTTGGGAGCCCCTGGGCCAGGTCCTGCTGGGCTCAGCATCCTTGTCAGTAAGAGGAGGTCTCTTCCTGGAGCCTGGGCTGGGGTGGAAGAGGCAGGCAAGGGTGGGGGTGGGCAGCTGGGCCCACCCTCCTGCTCACACCCTTAGTTGTTCTCTGCATTGGGCTGTGTTTGATGAGGGGGTTGGGACACCATGGGTCTGGGTGATCTTGGGGGCCCTAACCCTCAAATAATCTGACTCTGAGGCTGAGAGTGCCTGGGGGGCAGGGAGAGAGGGGCCTCCTCTTGGTTGCCTTATATGGGGCATTTTTAAAGGACTTTTCCCAAGTGTCACCTGTGCAGCTGAGCTCCTGACTTCTTGTGGAGTGGGGGAGGGTCGAGCGGTGTAATCACTGGGACCCCGATATTCTGACCTGAGCACGTAAGCTCCGCGGCGACTCGGAGCCCAGTAACAGGAACTGTGTTCCATGTACCAAGGCCAGAACTGGGCTCCTGCAGATGCCTCACGGTGGCCTCTGGAAGAGAGGGAAGGTGACCATGCTGCGCTCACTGCTGGGGTCCTGCCAATGGGGACAGGCAGGCAGGACAACTGTGCCTGCAGATCTGGGTGGTGGCTGTGAGGTGGCTCTCCGGGTGAGAGATGGAGACCTGGAGAAAGGGCCTGAGGGGAGGGGAGGCCTGCAGTTGTGGGGACACCGGAACCCTCCTGTGGGGTGTAACTGGAGCCCTCTGACATGGGGCACACAGGGCATGTTCAGTCCTAACCCCTGGCCTGTCCTTCCACCTCCCGGGGCCCCTCCCTGGCCCCTTTACATAAGGCCCAGGCAGGCTGGGCCTCAGGTCGGACCCATGGCCATGGCCTTCACGGATCTGCTGGACGCCCTGGGCGGCGTGGGCCGCTTCCAGCTCATCTACACGGCCCTGCTGCTGCTGCCCTGCAGCTTGCTGGCCTGCCACAACTTCCTGCAGAACTTCACGGCCGCCATGCCCCCCCACCACTGCCGGGGCCCCGCCAACCTCACCGAGGCCACCACCAATGACTCGGGGGCCTGGCTGAGGGCCATTGTACCCCTGGACCAGCTCGGGGCCCCTGAGCCGTGCCGGCGCTTCACCGAGCCTCAGTGGGCCCTCCTGAACCGCAACACCTCCGTGCACGGGGCGGCCACAGAGAGCTGCAAGGACGGCTGGGTCTATGACCGCAGCATTTTCCCATCCACCATCGTGATGGAGGTCAGAGGGGGCTGCGTGGCGTGGGGGGCTGCTGCCAAGGCTGAGGCTAAAGTGTCCCTCTCTCCCTTGCAGTGGGATCTGGTCTGTGAGGCCCGCACCCTCCGCGACCTGGCCCAGTCCCTCTACATGGCTGGGGTGCTGGCAGGGGCCGCCGTGTTTGGCAGCCTGGCAGACAGGTGAGCCTTGGGATGAGGGTCCCAGCCAGCCCCCGTGGGCTGGAAAGCCCCAGGCCTCTGCATTAAGATTTCCTTATTCAAGTTTACTTGTGTATCTTTAAGTAGGTGGTACGTAAAACACATTCATAGGGTTCAAAATTCCAAAAAGTGCAAAGCAGCCCACAGGGAAGCATCCCTGTCCCACCTCTGCCCCTCCCTGCAGTACTTCCCAGAGGGCAGCCTGGTCTCTATGTCTCTTACCGGAGAGGTTTTATGACTTTACGCACAGGCAAGCTGTGCACATGCTGTGTCCACACATGTTTATACAAATGCCGGCACACTCCACACGTGGTCCTGCACCTGGCTTTTTCTTCACGTTGAAGGCCTCTCCTATTCCTTTGGAAACAGCTTTCCTGTCCTTCCTAATGTCCACACTGCATCCCGCTGTGTGAATGAGCCAGAACTGACCCTAACTGAAAGCCACTGACAGACAGCAACACCAGGCAGCAGCTCCACGGAAGCCGGCTCGCCTCTGTGCCTCTTCCCCTTCCTTCCCTGCTTTTTCTCCCCTTCTCTCTCCCTCTCTCCTCTTCTCTCTCCTCTGCTCCTCCTCTCTCAGTTCAGGTTTTGGGGGACTCTCCTGGATTCCAGACTCCACACCCTGGAGTGCAGATGGCTCCCGGTTCTGCACGCCTCAGGCCCCTCACAGGTGGCTGTCATGGTCCTCATCACACTGTCCTGACACGTCCTGGTCTGTCTACATGTGAGCTTGTAACTTATCCAGAGTATTTTGTACGTCACCAGCCCTCAGCTCAGGCCTGTCCCTTAGAGGTGATCACTGAACCTTTGTGTAACAATGAATGAGTGAGTGAATGAATGAATGCATGAAAGAACAGATGACTGAATGAGTGAGTGTGTCATGGAGTGTGTGGAGAAGAAATACTGTCCCCCTTCTTGGCCTGCTGCCCCCCCCCCCCCCGGCCACACTGGGGCCGTGTGCTCTGGCCCTAGACCCTCCTTTGCAAACGGAGCAGTGCCCAGGCCAGAGTAGGATAACCCTGCCGCCCTGGCCTTGGATTCCTCTGGGCATGGCCACCCCATGCCCCACGCCAGCCTCCCCAGTGAGGCCAGTCCACATGAAGACCTGACCCCTGGTCCTGCTCCCACAGCCTGGGACTGGCCCAAGCTCGCCCCCTCTGAGTTCTGGTTTGAGGTGTCGCTCTCCCCACCAGCCACACCGGCTCTGGGTCTTTGCAGGAATCCTTGCTCCTTCCCGGCCCTGGAATAAATCTCTTCATCTCCAATTTCTTCTACATCATGCCCCTCCCTCTCCGGACAACCTGTGCCACCGGTGTCTGGGTCCCAGCGGCTATGAGTTCCTGTTTTGGAGGGGTGGCTTTTGCGGGGCACCCCAGCTTTCCCTTGTCTGGTGGCAGGGTCAGGCGCAGGCTGCTGCTGTTTTGTCCCCTGGGGGAATGCCACTGCCGCCTCCTGAACCCTAATGCCTGTGCCTGTCCGCTGGTCTCAGGCTGGGCCGCAAGGCCCCCCTGGTCTGGTCGTACCTGCAGCTGGCGGTTTCGGGGGCTGCCACGGCGTACTTTGGCTCCTTCACTGCCTACTGCGCCTTCCGGTTCCTGATGGGCATGACCTTCTCTGGCATCATCCTCAACTCCCTCTCTCTGGGTGAGTCCAGCCACGGAGGCCGGGAAGGGCTGGGGCTGGGGAAGGAAGGGAAGTGGCAGTCCTGTCATCAGACATCTTTCTTATTTCATTTTGTTGGGATTCTCGCCCAGCACCCTCAACTCAAACCCTCCCACCAGAGTTCTGGGCTTGGGAGAGCTGGGACCGTGGCCCTGTGACAGAGGGCAAGGACCCTAGGCAGCCTTTACCCTGGCTTGGGTTTCAGTTCACTCATCTGTAGACTGAGAGGGTTAGGTTTCCTTTGTGAGTTAGCCAACAATAACCACTTAGTAAGCTCCCATGGTGTGCCAGGCTTAGTGTGGGGCCACAGAGGGCACCGGGACACTGAGAAGAGTGAGCCACAAGGGTCCCTGAAATTGTGTGGCTCTAAGAAAGGTGGGTTCGCCCAGGCTGCAAAGGCCAGCGATTCCTTAGCTCCATGGTGGAGATCCAGCTCCAAATGCCAGCTGGGAGTCACCCCCGCAGCCCAGTGACAAGGGACAGGGTCAGTCTTCACTCCAGGCTGGTTCTGGGCAGCTCCTGGGTGGTCCTGGCAGAGAGCATTGCAGGGCAATAGGAGGCCCACCCTGGACACAGGCCTGCTTAGCTTGTTCCTGGGGACACCACCAGACTTCAAAACTACTACCACCCTCCGCTGTCCAAAGACAGAATGGGTCTTTTATTTCAGAGCTGAGGGAGAAATCCGGGGCTGGAGAACCAGGACACACCTGACCGCCCCTCTCTCTCCTGGCAGTTAGTGGGCTCTCAGCAAATTGCAGTCTACGCACCTCATTCTGCAGGGTGGGCATCCAGCCACGGCTTGAAACAGATATCTGAGGTTTATCTCATGCTCAAAAGGCCTGTAACACCTACACACACACACACACACACACACACACACACACACACACACCCCAGAGATTGCTCAGCCTCTTAACACCTCCAAAGGCCAGGTGCTCTGTCTCCGGACAGCTCAGCCTATAAGGACGTCTTTGTAGAGACTCAGTCGGGTGCCCCGTCCCACATCTTGATTCTTTCACTTAATGCTGCCACTGGTCCACTGTTGATGGAGGGCCTCCTGCGTGCCTGGCGAGGTTCTAGGTGCCAAGACACAGCAGTGAGCAAGGACTCCTTACAGGCCATGTTCTAGCGAGGGAAGGTGGAAGGTAAACACCACAAATAAGTGAGTCACATAGTATGTCAGACAATGATAAGTGCTACAGAGGGAACTGAAGCCCGGGGTGGAGGAGAGGGGTCTGCAGTTTTAATTAGCATAGTCAGGGAAAGACTTCACTGAAAAGGTGTCATTTTGAGCAAAATTTGAAGGAGTTGAGGGAATGAGCACTGCAGATATCTGGGGTAGAACATTCTAGGCAGAGGGAACTGCCTGCAAAGGGCCCGGCAGGGAGATCCCTGTGGCTGGCGCAGAGTGGGGAGTGGGTGGGTGGGGGCAGATCTTGAGGGACCTTGTGGCCATTTGAGGACTTTGGCTTTGACTCTGAATGAGACAAGTGCCACTGGAGGATTCTGAGCTGAGGAGAGGGGATCTGATTCAGGATTTGAGATGTGACAAGATCCCCCTGCCTGCCATATGGCAGCAGAACAGGAGCAGGGAGGCCAGTTAAGAGGCTCCTGCTGTCATCCCACCAGAGGCCAGGCTGAACAGGCTCAGGGCGGTGACAGCAAAGCAGGCGGGAATAGCTAGATTCTGCCTAGATTCTGAAGGCAGAAACAACAGGATTTGCGGATGGGTTGGACACATGAGCTCATTGCTCGTGGGAAAGAAGCCTCATTAATTTGTTACGGCTGCCTCAAAAGGGTGTGTCAACCAGTCCCCTGTGGGTGGACATTTAGGCTGTTCCAAGTTTTGCTTTTTACAAAAATTAGGGTTTTTTGTTTTTTTTTTTTCTGTCTTTGCATCAGTTTGAGCACTTTTGCCCATATTCCTCTTGGCTTGTTGGTCGCTTTCCCATTGATTTGCAAGAACTCTTAATATTAGGGAAATTAGCCCTTTTTCTGTTATTTGAGTTACAAATATTTTTTGCTGACATTATGACTTTGCTTATGGTGTTCTGTTTTGTTTTATTGCAATGCAGACTTTCTTATGTTTATGAATTCAAAGTTGTTAACCTTCCCTTTTATTGCTTCTGGGTTTTGTGACATTCTTGGAAAAGCCTTTCCTGGATTTAAGACTGTAAAATAATCTGCCATGATTTCTTCTAACATTTTTGTGGCATTATTGTCTACATTTAGTTCTTCCATGCACCTAGACTTTACCTGGGTATGAGGAGTGATGTGGGGACCCCTTTGCCTGTGGGTCTCCAGAATGAGACCCAGAATGAGTTTAAGTCGCCAGAATCAGGATACAGAGGGTGGGACGGACTGAACAGCCACGTGGGTAGCGGAATCCCACTGCACATGCTGTCATTTTCTCTGCAGTTGTGGAGTGGATGCCCACCCGGGGCCGGACCGTGGCAGGGGTCTTGCTGGGGTACTCCTTCACCATGGGCCAGCTCATTCTGGCGGGGGTGGCATACCTGATCCGCCCCTGGCGGTGGCTGCAGTTTGCCGTCTCTGCTCCTTTCCTGGTCTTCTTCCTCCATTCTTGGTATGTCCTGAGCAGAGTGGGGGGAGGGTGCACCTGTGTGGCTGGCCTTCACCTGGCCCTATGAAGAGTTGGGGTGTGCGGTGACTGGGACTTGCTGGGGACACAAAGGATGGCAGGTCTCACGGGGGCCACAGGCTGTCAAGTGTTCATCAATGCCTCTAGGAAGCTTCAATAAAACCCCTTACATTAGTGTGGGGCTCCAGAACATACCAAGTGCTTTTGCCTTCATTAGCTCCTTTGCACCTCACAATCCCATGGCACTTTTAAGAGGGGAACTGAGACACAGACCAGAGAGGGTCCGTAGCTTATTCAAGGCCACATGGCTGGGGTCAGAACCAGATTGAAAACTGGGTCTGTTGAAGTCCCCTGTCATCTGTAGTCTCTAAGTAGCCTTTAGTGAGTCTCTGAATGATGTGCTGCAAAAAAAAGGGAAGCTGGCATGTCCCCCAGTCTTCCTGATTCTGCAGACAGGAGGACAATTCACCTTTTTTAGGGGCTAGAAGAAGGTGGACAAAGCTGTTCTTGAGTTTGGGGAACAGAATGAACTCCACCCGGCCCCGGATCCTTCTTCTTTCTCTTGGTCCCAGGTGGCTGCCAGAGTCATCCCGCTGGCTCCTCCTTCATGGCAAGTCCCAGTTAGCTATGCGGAACCTGCAGAAGGTGGCTGCAGTGAACGGGAGGAAGGAGGAAGGGGAAAGGCTGACCAAGGAGGTAAGCACTGGTGGAAGGAAGGGCAGGGACAGTGTTCAGTCTTGAGGCAGTCTCCAGTTACGCTAGGATTTAGCAGCGCGTCCCAGGATTCACCTGCCTGCCAGGCGTAGAGGTTGGGAATAAGCAGGACAGCCAGAGTTCCCGTGTGAGAAGGACATTGTTTGAACATTGAATGGCTGTGTGATCTGGGATGAATAATTGAACTGCTTTGTTCATCAGTCTATCCATCTGTGCAATGAAGAAATAACCTGATTAACAACGACATCCAGTAGAAATTTTAATCAAATATTAAGAAAAAAATGATTAAAATAGTGATCATAAAATACAATTGGAGAATCAATAACAAATGTACCGTTTATTATAAACTCCATTTATTATAAGATGGTTACCATTTATTATCAATAAGTACCATTCACTGAGCCCCATGCCAAGCACTATGCTAACAGCATTACATACATAATCTCATTTAATGCCTCGTTTTGTCAGTGAGGAAACTGAAGTGTGGGCGGGACAGGTAACTTGCCTGAGAACACACAGTGGGCAGTGGGAGAGTCACTTGCAACCACAGCTCTTATCTGTCTCCAAGTCTATACCAGGGTGGGGGCGGGCGCTCCAGAGCCACAGAACCCCAGGAGTGTTGGGGCTCGTGCTGGAGCCTCTGCTTCATCTCAAAGCCCTGGGAACGGCTGGGCAAGGGCCGTCAGTCCTGGGACGGAAAGGACACCACTAGGCCATCTTGCCAGAGACCTCAGCCCCGGCTCGCCTCCTCCTGCAGGGACGTAGGGTCTCAGATCCCTCACTTCCCCTGAACAGACTTTCCTCACCCAGGTGGTGAGCTCCTACATCCAGAGCGAGTTTGCAAGTGTCCGCAACTCCAGCTCGATCCTGGACCTCTTCCGAACCCCAGCCATCCGCAGGGTCACGTGCTGTCTCATGGTGGTCTGGTAGGTCTCTAACCTGAGGCCGGGGCATGCTCTCTGCCCCCACTGACAAACTCTGTTCTAAAATACTCTTAATGTAATGAGCAGGTGAGCCTTGTGAATCCAGTCGCATTCCACACCCTTGGCCCCTGCTGGGAGCTGAGATGTGGCCATAGATGAGCCACGGTGCTGACCTAGCAACCCCACATCTGAGCAGTGGGTCTCACCTGGGGTGTGCATGGGAGGGGGCGTATTGGAATCACCTAGACAGCTTTTTCAGATGCACCTTGTCCCATCCTGATATGCCTTCGGGGCTCTCCAGGGGATTCTGGGAAGTGTCCCACTCTGGAAAAACACACCTGGATTGAGAAGGGGACAAACAGGGAAACAATGATTTCCATGCATCGTGACAAGTGTCCCAACAGCAGTTCTCTTGGCTGGGGCTGCTGAGGGCTTCATGCAGGAGATGGCATTTAGGTGGGTTTTAAATGATGGTTAATTGAGTTTGCAAGGTGGGGAGGAAGGAATGCCTAACAGGCTCATAGGCATGAAGATGTAAAATGGATAAAAGTACACAGGCAACCCACAGGCCATAGCGCCACCAACTGGAAGCTGACCAGTCCTAAGGCGAGGAGCCGATACAGAACGTCTGCCTTAATTTCATTCCTCTGGATTTCCGGGACATTTAAATAATTGGGGTTGATATTTATGCAGGGAATGTAGGCAATGGATTATTGTCTCCTCTCTGGGGCAGACTCTGCACTCCCCTTTAATGGTCACCAGCTGGGCGGTGAGGCCAGACTATGCATGTGACCTCAACAAGTCGGCCAGCCTCCCGGTGCCTCAGTTTCCTCCTTCTGTAAGGCCCTTGTGAGGATTACCGGACACGTAAAGTACTGAAACCGCACGTTGCCCCCGGGAAGCTCTCGGGTAAAGAGTCTTTGTTGTCCGGCCTGGATCTGGGGCTGTGTCCCCTGCGCGCCGGGAACGCGGGGCTGCCCCACGCGGGAGGCTGGGAGGCTCGGCCCGATGGTGTTGCCCCGGCAGTTCTGGCTCCCGACAGCTGGGAAGCGCCTGCGAATCCAAGTCCGGGGAAGGGACGTGTCGCCGCGTTGCCCCGGGGCTTGCCCTTCGCGCCGCCACCGCTTCACCTTCCTTTTCCCGCTAGGAAGAAACAGATCATACGTTCCAAATTCCAGAGTTGAAAGTCCTCCCTCCGACCCCACTGGAAAGACTAAGCAAAGACCCATTTTTGTTAACAAGAAAGTGACTCAGCAGCGATCCGGGACTCTGTCGGCAGGTGGGGTGATTCGTCCCCGGGGATCTGGTCCCAGCAGGGCTTCCCCACCCGACCCGACCCGCCTGCAGTTGCCCCGGGCACCGCGGGCTCGCACCTGGGACCCGGCAAGCTGCCCTCCTCGCCCGTTCCTCACCTGTGTGTCTGGGCAGGTGGGGGCGGGGATCCCTGGAGTATTAAAAGGCGAGGGGAGGAGGGAGAGGGAGAGGAATAGGAGGCGTTAGGAACCGGTAAACTTCCAAAGTTCCACCAAACTCTATTGGAAATTCCTTCCATTAACTTGGATTTTTTTTCTTTACCAGCTTTTTTTCTAAATTAAAAAAGTGATGCATACTCCGTTTTAAAAAATTTTTTTCAAACAATCCAGAAACATATAGGCAGCATAGATGTTGGTTAAGAAGCATGACTCTGGAACCCGCTGCTTGGGTTCGAATCTCAGCTCTGCTACTTACTGGCTGTATGATCCTGGGCAAGTTACTTAACGTCTCTGTGCCTCAGTTTCCCCATCTGTAACGGTTAATTGAGTTTGCAAGGTGAGTATCACACTGAGTATCACAATAGTATCTACCACACAGAGTTGTTGTGAAGATTAGAAGAGTTAAGTTCTGTAAAGCAGGTGGAGCAGTACCTGAATGTGAGATGTTTCCTGTTATCAGGTATAAGATGAAGGCAAATGTTCCTCCCATCCTACTCCTCCTCCCTTCTCCCAACAGCAAACTCTGTCAAGCGTGAGTTTGTATCCTTCCAGATCTTTGTACATACAACCCCCCCCCACACACACACATTTCTCCAAATGTGGGATAATATTCTACATATTCTGTGACTTGGTTTTTATAACTTAATCATATCTGCACATAGCTTTACAGCTACTTACCTGTTCCTGGTGTGTGGGATTTTGATGAGTGAATGAATGAATGAATTTTAGAATATCATAAACCACAGAATTATAAGACAAAAAGGAATCTTAGAGAACATCCGGTCCATTCTCCCTGCCAGTGCCAATCTTGCCTCAATGGCATTCCTGGCTGGTCGTGGTCCAGTCTCTCCAGGAAGACTCAGGTTCTGGGCGCTCACTTCCTCACAAGGCTGCCCTTACATTTCCCCCTAGTTGAGCAAACGTGTTATTAAGCAAACGATCTGAATGTAAACCCGGTGGTTTCTCACTGAGTGTCCCTCAAACTTCTCAATGGTCACTTTATTTTTTGTATGATATTTTAGTCTTATATTGCTATATAACAAATTACCATAATTTAGCAGCTTAAAATCACATCCATTTGTGGGCTTAAAATTCTGCAAGTCAGAAGTCCAGGCATGACATGGCTGGGTTCTCTGCTAAGGGTCTTACAAGGCTAAAACTAAGGTATTGGTGTGGCTGCACTGGCTCGGGAAGACTTTACATCCAAGTTCATTTAGATTGTTGCTTGGATGCAAGTCCTTGCAGCTGTAGGATTGACATCCCCATTACCTCACTGGCTGTTAGCCAAGGGACTCTCTCAGCTCCTAGAGGCCACCTCCATTCCTGGCCACATGGCACCCTCCATCTCAGTGGAGCATCTCCCTCACCTCAAATCTCTCCCATGCTTTGAATCTCTGACTGCCTGTCTTTGACCTCTAGATCCAGATTTAAAGGACTTGTGTGATTAGATCAGGCCCTCCCAGAAAAATACCTCTATTTAAAGTCAAGTGATTTGTCACCTTAATCACATCTGCAAAATCCTTTCATAACACCTAGATTAGCGTTTGAATAACTGGGAGGTTTGTGTATGCCCGGGGCTGGGAATTTGGAAGGCTATGTTAGAATTCTGCCTGTCACATATACTTTTTATTGAAGTATAACACACATATACAAATGCACAATGTTCAGCTTGACAGATTTTCACAAACTATACATACCCATTAATCAACACTCAGATCAAGAAACAGAACGTGATCAGCCCAAGACGCCCCCGGTGTCCTCTTCCCGTCATTACCCTCCCCTGAGGGAATCACTATCTTTATTTCTAATGCCATAGACTACTTTAGCCTATTTTTGAACTTTATATAAATTGAACCATACTAGTTTCTCTTATTTAATATTATGTTTGTGAGATGCATCCATGTTGTTGTATATAATTTAATTTGTTATTTCTTCTTTTATAGCATTCCATTGTATGAATATACTTACTTGTGGTAGACAGAATAATGGTCCCCCAAGATGTCCTAATCTATCTTTGTAACTTTTCTATGGATATGTTTATTCCAAAATTTAAAAAATTATTTTTAAAAAGGTAAGCTATACATGAAATAAGATATTTGCAGAAACCAATATCCAACAAAAACTGTATCTGGAAAATATATCTACATCTATACATAACTACAAATCGATAAATAGTGTTGGTCCCCATCCTAATCCCTGGAACCTAGGAATATGTTATTTTCCATGGCAAAAGGGATTTTGCAGATGTAAACAAATTAAGGATCTTGAGATGGGAGATTATACTGGATTATCTGGGTGGGTCCAATGTAATCACAAGGGTCCTCATAAGTGGAAGAAGGAGATCAGAGTCAGAGAGCTTGGGAGATGCTCAGTCCCTGGCTTTGGAGACAGAAGGAGGGGCCAAAAGCCAAGGAATGTAGGCTGCCTCTAGAAGGTGGAAAAGGAAAGAAACAGATTCACCACCAGAGTCCTCAGAAGGAACACAACCCTGCCAACACTTTGACATTAGCCTAGGAAGTCCCATCACAGACTTCTGACTTTCAGAAGTGTAAGACAATACATTTGTGTTGTCACTATATTTGTAATCTGTCACAGCAGCACTAGGAAATTCATACAGAAACTTTACCCATTTTATTGTAGATGGACATTTGGGTCTTTCCCAGTTTGGGCTATTACAGATAGGACTGCTATAAACATTCTTGCACATTTCTCTTGGTGAAAACACATATGCATTCCTGCCAGATATATACCCAGGACTGGAATTGCTGGATCATAAGGTACGGGCATGGTTCTCTGTAATAGATAGAAGCCAATAGTTTTCCAAAGTGGTTGTAGCAATTCACACTCCCATCAGCAGCGTGTAAGAGTTCAAGTTGTTCTGCATCCTCAAAAACGCTTGGTATTGTCTGTTACTTTAATTTTAGCCATTATGATGAGTGTGTAGTCATATTGTATTGTGATTTTAATTTCCATTTCTCTGATGTCTAATTGTGAGAATATTTTCATAAACTCAGTGGCATTTTGGATATCTTCTTTTGTGAAATGCTTATCTAAGACTTCTGCCAATTTTTGTACTGGGTTAACTTTTTACTCATTGCCATGTAGGAATATATATATTTTCTCTGGATGCAGGTTTTTTCCTGGATATTGCTTTTTGCAAATATTTTCTTCTATTTTTCAGCTTACCCTTTTTCATAAAATTTTTATTTTGGAATACATTTATATTCATAGAAAAGTTGCAAGATAGTACAGAGAGTTCCCCTATACCCTTCACTCAGTTTCCCCTCATATTGTCATCTTAAATTACCATGGTACATTTGTCAAAAGTAAGAATTTAACATTGGTATTTTACTATGAATTAAACTAGAGACTTTTTTTTTTTTTTTTTTGAGACAGAGTCTCACTTTGTTGCCCGGGCTAGAATGAGTGCCGTGGCATCAGCCTAGCTCACAGCAACCTCAAACTCCTGGGCTTAAGCAATCCTACTGCCTCAGCCTCCCGAGTAGCTGGGACTACAGGCATGCACCACCATGCCCCGCTAATTTTTTTGTATATATATATTTTAGTTGGCCAGATAATTTCTTTCTATTTTTAGTAGAAACGGGGTCTCACTCTTGCTCAGGCTGGTCTCGAACTCCTGACCTCGAGCGATCCACCTGCCTCAGCCTCCCAGAGTGCTAGGATTACAGGCGTGAGCCACCCCGCCCAGCCTAAACTAGAGACTTTATGTGTATTTTACCAGTTTGGATACCACATTACATTTAGTCATTATGTCTCCATCTCCTTTGATCTGTGACAATTTCTTAGTCTTTCCTTATTTTTCATGACTTTGACAGTTTTGAGGAGTATTGGTTAGGAGTTTTGTAGAATATCCCTCAATTTGGGTTTGTCTGATGGTTTTCTCATGATTAGACTGGGGTTCTGGATTTGGGTGACGAGAACCATGGGAGTGATATGCCCTCCTCATCTCATCATATGAGAGCATACGTGATACCAACATGGCTTATCACTTGTGACGGTAAACTTGATCACTTGATTAAGGTAGCATCTTCCAGGTTTTGGCACTGTGAAGTTAATAATATTCTCTCGTTTGTACAGTGGTGAGTTAAAAAAAAAAACCCATAATATTCTATTTTAATATATTCTATGATTTGAAAGCAAGTCCAATTCATACTCAAGAGGAGGGGAAATAAGTTCAACCTTCTGAAGAGGTGGACCATCTACATATATTGCCTGGATTCTTCTGTAAGAAAGATTTATTTATGAAATAATGTATTTCTATAGACTCATGTATACTCATGTATTTGATACTTTGGTTTACAATTCAGTCACATTATTTCCTTTGTTTAGTAAATGCTACATTATTTACTTCATTTCCTAAGGTGTTCCAGCTGTGGCCGTGGGGAGCTCTTGCACTTTGGCTCCTGTGTCCTCTGACATACCTCCATCTGCTTCGATTTTTCTTTTTTTTTTTCTTTTTAGGACTGCCTTAATTCTGGCACTGAAATGGTGGTTGACAGGGAAAACCGAACACACTCCAGAGCCCATGGACTGGACTCAGGGGAGTGGGTGGTTGGAAAGGCATATGGAGGAGGGGTCTGGGCTCCAAGGCCAAAGTCAGAGACTTAGGAGACCAGAAAAGGGTGTTATGGAAAGTCAGGGGATTTTAACTCTCTGAAGAGAGGGGTCCTGTGTTATCCATCCTTGTGTCTCCTCTGGAGTCCAGAGCAGTGAACCGTGGGGTGAAACAGGACTGTTCTACCCCCTCTCCCAGGTTTTCCAACTCCCTGGCTTACTACGGCCTGGCCATGGACCTGCAGAAGTTTGGGCTCAGCATATACGTGGTGCAGGCTCTGTTTGGGATCATTGACATCCCGGCCATGCTGGTGGCCACCGCCACCATGATTTATGTGGGCCGCCGGGCCACTGTGGCCTCCTTCCTCATCCTGGCTGGGCTCATGGTGATCGCCAACATGTTTGTGCCAGAAGGTGAGCCATCCGCTTCTGCCCTACCCACACGAAGAGCTGGGAGCCTCGGGGCTCTGGTGGGCAACAAATACCATAAGGGAACAAGGCTGAGGGATATTTTTCTGGATCTGGGAAAAAAGTGACTGTCGCTTAATGGAGGTTTTATTAAGCACTTAGTACCTGGTGTCAGTGGTGGAGGACTAGGACTAGAGTCTTTGCACTCAGAGCACTTACAGTCCTGTCAGGGAGGTCAGACAAAAGTATATAATTATGGCAGCGGGACAGCCAAAGTGCTGGCCTGTGTGTGGCCACCTGGAGTCTGAGCAGGCAGCATGCCCAGGGGTTAAGCCAGGCTGCCCTGCAGCAGTGGTTTGCAAACCTGGCTGAAGTGACCTTTACCTGGAGTCCTTTGAAAGCTCCCAGTGCTCAGGCGCTCCATGCCAGTGCAATGGGACTCTCCAGGAGTGGGACCCGATCCTCACCTCGGTGTTTTAAAAACTGACCAGTGATCCCAGCAAGAAGCCAGGGTTGACTGTCAGCAGCCTAGAGCATGTGCTAAACCACACGTGCAGGTGTGAGTCCCGCTTTGCCACCAGGGCCTCAGTCGTCTAACCTCTCTGTGCTTCAGTTCCTCACCTGTAAAATGGAGAAATGTTGTTATTGGTATTTTGACATATTTTCTTCCAATCTTTTTTCCTATTTATAGATTTGTTTTTGACATAATTGAAATTATATTTTACATATGTATATATGCACACAATAATGTAAATAGGATTATACATATATATGTGCATGTGTCTATATATATTAATATATAATATAACCTTTTTTCATTATACATCATAACATAAACATGTAATTACATTTTTCTTGTAACTACAAATGTTTCATGGCCCTGACTTTTTGTTACTATACAATATTTCATCTGGGTTGGTGTTTCTCAACTCTGGCTGCACAATAGAACCTCCTAGGGACCTTTAAAAAAATACCCAAACTTGGCCAGGCGTGGTGGCTCACACCTGTAATCCTAGCACTCTGGGAGGCCGAGGCGGGAGGATCATTTGAGCTCAGGAGTTCAAGACCACCCTGAGCAAGAACGAGACTCCGTCTCTACTGAAAAAAAAAAATAGAAAGAAATTAGCTGGACAACTAAAAATATATAGAAAAAAATTAGCCGGGCATGGTGGCGCTACTCAGGAGGCTGAGGCAGGAGGATTGCTTGAGCCCAGGAGTTTGAGGTTGCTGTGAGCTAGGCTGACGCCATAGCACTCTAGCCCAGGCAACAGAGTGAGACTCTGTCTCAAAAAAATAAAAAAATAAAATAAAATAAAAAATACCCAAACTTGATCCCATCCCCAAGAGGCTTTGCTAGAATGGATATTGGGTAGGGCCCAGGTATGTGTGTTTTATAAAACCTCCCTGCCTGATTCTAGGGTGCAGTGGGGGCTGCCACCAAGCAGAAGAGGTACCATGATTTCCTTGACCATTGCCCTGACGTGGGACTCTTAAATTGGGGTTTGCTCTTTCCACACAACAGCAGGACAAGCATATTAATAATGAGGGTAACAGCAAACAATGAGCACTAAGCACTTTGCACTCATGACATCATGTCCACCTTAGGACAAGCCTGTGAAGCAGGTGCTGGTATTTTCCTCATTTTATAGATGAGGACCAGGAGGCACAGAGAGAGTAAGCAACAGTGACCAAGGTCACACAGCTGGGATTTGAAGTAAGGCCTGGCTCCAAGCTTGTTCTGCCTCCCCAGCAGGACTTGGTGACAGATGCAAATAAGGAAGGAAATAGAGAGAAGTCAGAGAAGGCAGCTTGGGGGCTTCTGGGTCTCAAGTGGGAAGGTGAGGTGGTGGAAATCCTGGCTGGCTCCCCTCCTCCGGGTTCTGAGAAGCAGGCGCCCCCCCCCCCCGCCCCGCCCCTGCCCCATGCACACACACTATGGCTCTGCCCCTTCCCCATCCATCCCCTTCTGAGTCTCCTCTCCTGCACCCCGTTCTGCCCCCTCCTCCCCTCCCCCTCAGCTCTGCCTCCCTCCCCTGTCTAGACATGCAGACCCTGCGCACGGCCCAGGCGGCGCTGGGCAAAGGCTGCCTGGCCAGCTCCTTCATCTGCGTGTACCTGTTCACGGGAGAGCTGTACCCCACGGAGATCAGGTAAGCACTGGGCAGGGCGCTCCAGGCTGAGACCTACTGGGCTCGCAGAAGCAGGATCCCTGGGTCGTTCCTGCTCTGCTCTCTCACACCCAGGGCCATCAGGGCATTGCCGCCCTCTGAGGGGTCCAGGCCAGGCGCTGACCCGTGCACACGCCTCCCACAGGCAGATGGGGATGGGCTTCGCCTCCGTCAACGCCCGCCTTGGGGGCCTGGCAGCGCCTCTGGTCACCACGCTTGGGGAGTTCAGCACTATCCTGCCGCCTGTGAGCTTCGGGGCCACCTCCATCCTGGCCGGGCTGGCCGTCTGCTTCCTGACCGAGACACGCAACGTGCCCCTGGTGGACACCATCGCGGCGATGGAGAGGAGGTGAGGGGCCTCTGGCACCGCGGGGTATGGCAGCCACACAGGCCAGGGGTTCATGCGAAGCAGCCGGGAACAAACGGGATGTTCCAGCCGCTGCTGTGTGTCAGGAACATCAGGACTGGACACGCCAGAGCAGTGATGCCTCTCCGTCTCCACCTACACCAGGAATAAACCAGGAAATACAGAAAGGTGGGATGGAAGTGAAGCCTGGTGGAGAAGTGGGGAGAGGACAGGGACATGCAATTTGGAGCAAAGATAGGCCCTGTGGTTGCCTGTAGGTCTTTGAATTTGGCTCTGAGCTTCCTCCAACAGAAAGGGAGACCCCACTCATGACTTTGCTCTTGTCGGATAGGAGAAAGAATGCCAGTTCCTTGGGGAAAGTGAAGCTTTTCTTAGCAATTAGCACTAGAAGAGATTTCTCTCGTGGGTCTCCTTAGAGAGGTTACTGGGTAAGGTGACAGCAACATCCAGGACAATGTTTCTAAAATAAAGGCAAGAGGGGATTTGGTCTGGCTGCTTTCTGTGGCATTTCTCAGCAACGCTGGGCTCAGGGAAGACCCTTAGTTTTGGGGAACAGTGACAGGGAAGGTAACAGGGCCCAAGTCTGTAGTCTTCTCTGACGGTCCAGCTGCATTCCAAAGTCAGACCCGTCTATACCCAGAGGCCTGTGTGGGGGCTGTGTTTGCGACCCTTGCATAATCCCTCCTAAACATCCCATCTCTGACCTGAACCATCGGCAAAGGGCGGGCTGCACAGAGATCGAGGATATATTCTTTGGCAAGTCTTCCCTCCAGAACAGACTTTGAAATCTGCTCAAATTTGAAATCTAATCCAACCCCAGGGCCATCGCCCTACTCCAAGCCACCATCATCTCCTCTCTGGACAGCTGTGAAAGCCTCCTGGCTGTCCCTCTCCACTTTATTGTCTATACAACTAGTGTAGGCTCACGGTGCAAACAGGACCATGGCACTGCCCCCCTCAGAACCCAGCAGTGGCTCCCTTTTGCATTGAGGATAAAATCTGAAATCCCACAAGGCCCTCACAATCGGGCCCCTCAGCCCTGGCAGCCTGGCTACCTCCTGGGCTGCTCCCTCTGTCTAGAATGTTCTGCCTGCTCCTTACCTGTTTGACTCACTTATCCCACAGATCCAGGTGCAGGTATCCCAGGTGCTGTGTAAGTATTTGTCAGGAACCCAAGCTGGAACCTGGTTTGCAGGTTCTCTGAGATGTTCCTCGAGGGCCCTGAGTACGTGAAAAAACACTTGGAGAAATGTCCTCCTCTGATGCTACAGAGAGAACAGCCGAGTTGAGTCTGGCCTGGCCAGTTTTAAAATCAAGTTTTGCTCACCCTGGCTATGGAAGAATCCCAGTAATGCCAAATGAAATTCTAGCTATAGGTAATGTGACTCTTATAGGAGCAATTTGTTATAAAAGTTATTGTATATCGTCAGTGGATATGAACCAATTAAATTTTGAAGACCATTTACTGAAAATAATTTTAATTTTTAGAGTAATTGGTAACAAGTCATTCTTTCTCACGACAATCTGCGAATTGGGCCTGATCTGGCTGGCCCCACGCTGGGCCACCCCAACATGTGGACACCTACCTTGCTCTGCCCCATGTAATGGCTTTGGGATTGACTTGTTCAGGAACAGAAGGGAAGAAATGCTTTTCATATATTTTTGATGACACAGGTTGTCATTTTTGTAAGCAGCTGAAGTACAATCTCCTGACCTCCCCTGCCCCCAACTTCATACCCCCTTTGATTCTCTTTGTCCTCACAGATTTCCCTTTGGGATTGGAGCAAAGATAGACTAGCCAGGCCCGAGGCCTGTTTATATCTTGAGTAACCTTTGCACAAGAAATTTAAGCCTGTGGTTTTATTAAAGAGGAAACAGGCATGGAGCTTATTTAGCAGGAGAACAAACAAATAGGGCTTTCTTGAGGAAGCAAAGCTCCACCCTCGGTAGACACCAGCAGGGCACCAGATGGAGCCGTGCCGGAGGGAGATCAGTGACTACTGGCCAGCAAGGCTTTGCAGAGTTCTAGAGGCCAAGGATTTTATATGGGGTTTGATTTAGGCCTTTTGAAATCTAATTCATTTATTCAGTTACTATTCACTGAGTTCTTACCATGTGTCAGACACAGTGCTAAGTGCGGGGTGTAGAAGGAACAAAACAGGTGTGATCTCTGGCAGCCACTGGAAAATCAGCCCAATTTGGGTTACATCCTTGACTACCATCAGCAATAGAAGGTCCAACTCCGGTTTCAGCCCTCTTGGAGCTTACAGAGTAGGGGAGACACAGAGAAAAAGTACACACAAATCACACCAATTAATGCGGAGTTAAGAGACACCATGTAGGTGGTTAGGGATGCCTCAGGACTTGAGCCTGGACGTAAAGGAGGAGGAGGAGGGGTTAGCCAGGCTGAGAAGGAGAGAAATGTGTCCTTGGAGGAGGAAATAGTCTGTGAAGCCCCCAGAGGTCCCAGAGAGCTGGGAGTTGCTGAAAGCCAGCAGGGTGTGAACTCTCAAGACGGGGCCAGAGAGCGGGCAGGGGCCGCCTTAGAGACCACGCTGGGAATTTAGGCTTTTATTTTAAGTCTATGGAGAAACCACCACACGATTTGGATGAAGGGATTGATGTGGTCTGATTTACATTTTTCAAAGTCTTTCTGTCTCATTATGAAATCTTAGCCTAAATGGGGTCTCAGCCTGGGGTCGAGCTGGGCAGTTGCTCCAGAACAGCGTTTCTCAACCTTTTTTCATTATCATCCTTCAAAAGCCTTTTTAGACATTTTTTTTTGTTGTTGTTAATCACACTCCTCCACTTCAATAAAATTTTAATACAAAGATACACTGTGTATCTGTTCATGTACCGTGGCCTTTCGAAAGGCCACAAACCGCTGTAATATCTGAGATTTTTTTGCCCTCCAAGAAACAGCGTTTGCCCTGTTGGGGGCAACATCGCTGCCAGGGAGAAGCACGCTCTAGAACTCAGCTTACGTGTTCCAGTGGCCATGGGACTCCTTGCAGTTAAGATTTTCAGAGCTACCAAGAAGTTCATGATCAGATACGCATTTAGTACATCCTTGTGCGGCTTCTCAGGTGTTCTGGCCCACAGGCTTCCTCATTAACCTGGCCAGGGTTCCTCTGGGCAGTTCTTGTCCAACCAAACACGGGACAGGAACAGCTCGACTAGTAGTTTGGTAGGAGATGGCGATGCTGGGGGCAGGCGAGAGCCTCTTGCCAGAGTCAGTCGATGGACTTTCAGGTGTTTGGACAATAAGAATCCAAGACCTCCCAGGCCCATCTCATTTTTCTCAATTTCTGATCTTACCAAATAATTACGGGAGCCAGTCACAGGCTGGCTCAAGGATGAGAAGAAAATGGCCCTTTGCAAGATGCTCATCCCGAGATGGTGGCGAGCAGAGCGGGATTAATTCTCATCTCCTGACACTGTTGCTGCGGAGAAGATGCAAGTGGGTTTCCCCCATGTTTATTTCACAGGCCAACAAACCCACGTGTGAACACCGTAATGTATTTCTGCGTAAATTGCCAGATAGGTCCTTAATCATGAGACCAGGTATGATTCTTCAGAATGTTCCGAGTGCCCGATGATGTGCTGGGGTCGGCCCAGGTGACCCAGTTAGGGTTGTGTCCCTGCTTGTTGGAGTAACACCCAACAGCTGACTAACCGCTTCAAGATAATCCTTTTAGGTAAGAATAGAACATACACAGCAGAAGAAATGCAAATAGAAAGTTACCAGAATAAAAGTATCTGCTGCAGGCAGAAACAAAGAAATGCAAATTAAAACAGGGCGATATAATTTTTAACTATCCAATAAGGAACTATTTTAAAACATAGTAATATTCAATGCAGGAGCATCTATGGGTAATGGAGAGGAAACCCCTACACTCTTTCTGGAAACTTCTTTGGCAATACTAGTCATGAGCTATAAAAAATTTCATATTCTTTAAGTAGAATGACATTTCCAAGAATTTGTCCTAAGGAAATAAGCTGAAATGTGGACAGAGTTCATATACAAAGATATTCATCACCGGTGTTTATTGTACCAGAAAAAAATGTAAACTCTCCAAACATCCAACAATGTAAGTAAATTATGATACATTGTATAATACTTAAAAGTTATATTATGAAGAGTTTTTAATGGCATGGGGAATGTTCACAAATACTGTTAAGCAGTATATTAAAATTACTTATGATATTGATTTTTTCTTTCTTTTTTTTTTTTTGAGCACTGGACTCCTCATAGGTCGTAGCAACCTCAAACTCTTGGGTTCAAGCGATCCTCCTGTCTCAGCCTCCCAAAGTGCTGGGATTACAGGCATGAGCCACTGTGCCCAGCCAATATTTTCTTAATTATGTCATAAAATAGAGATTTGAAAGTGAGAAAGAAATATGTTAAAATAGTGACAGTGTTGCCTCGAAGTATGAGTGATGTTTTATTTTTTTTCCTGGATGCTTTACATTTTAAAAATTGCCTCCAAATTATCTATATTGAGTAGATTTTCTTCGGTATCGGGGGAAAGGTACGTAATTTTGAAAAATTATAAAAATTCAATGAGGCAGTTTCCCAGTCCTCGGGCAGCCCCTCACTTCCGGCCTAGCAGCTGGTGGAGGAGCCGGGGAGAAGGTGCTTCCTGAAGCCTGCCGAGGTGGCGGGAAGACCCAGAAGAGAGGCAGCCTGGCCTGCAGGAGCTTCCAAGGCTCCAACCACTTACCTCCCATGAGTGTTTCTCACTGGCACAGACAGATAAAACCAAGAAGCCGGAAGATACCAAGGGGACAGAAGTCAGAAAAACGAAAAGGCTCGGAGGGCAGAAAAAGAGAAATGTAGGATGGTAGAACGAGAAGAAAAGAGTCTCACGTGTTAAGAAATAATCACAAAAAGTAAAATTGAAACAAAAAAAATTCAACTAAAATTAAATTAAACCAATGAACTGAAAGATTCGAAATAGAAGAGTTACAAGGTGAGGATGGAAACATTGATAAAACGATTTGAATGTTGAAAAATTTCTAAAAGTGGAAGCAGCTAAAAGTGGACAGGAAAATGGGCAGGATGTGTAAATGACTGGAACCAGAAGATAACAAAACTAAGGCAATCCAGCGGGAAAACCAACGATTATCAGTGTGTACAACATGAAGATAAAATAAATGAAAGGACTAGAAAGAAAATTATTTCAAAGATTAGAGGAGTGAAACAACAGCAAAGTTGGGTCTGGGCAAAGGCTGGAAAGCCGTGTAGAGTCGCCCTCAGCTATTTGGGACTAAGGGGGGGTCTCAAAGTCCAGGTGACTTCCCTGTCCTCACCCCTCCCCTGACTCCTTGAGGAACAGCCCAGAGCCCTGACCCTCAGCCCTGTCCGCTCCTGGGGCAGGGAAGAAGGGCACTGGTGGTGCACAGTCCCTGGGGGTCTCTGCTGGTGGCCCTGGTCAAGGCAAGCGTGTTTGAGGCCTGGCCCCGCATTCACCAGCTGGGTGACCTTCGGTACATGCCTGGCCTCCAGGTCCTCGTCTGTCAAACCCTTTGTTGGACTCCTTGACCCTGCAGCTCCTCCAAGTCTGTTACCAGCCAGGCCAGCCTCTGCCAGCTTGAGACCCAGAGATGGAGCCAGGAGGGAGTGGGAGGGGGAGGGGGCCCGCCAAGGTGCCCGGGAGAACCCAGAGGAAGGGCTGTCCACCCCCCTTCTGGCTTTGGGAGAGTGGAAATACACACCGTGCATGTGGCACAAATCCTCCCTTGAGACACACACACCACCTGTCCCTCACCACCTCTCTTCCACCTTTTCATTTCGACAGAGTCAAAGAAGGCCGTTCCAAGAAGGACGCAGAAGAGAAGAGTGAAGAAATTTCTCTTCAGCAGCTCAGAGTTTCTCCCCTCAAAGAGACCATTTGAGCTGCCATGAACCTGGAACTGGTTAGCAGCACCTGAGCCGGGGTTCCCACTGCCCAGGGGCTTCTTCTGGGAGCACCTGGGGACGCTGATGCCAAACTGGAAGAAGGTCACTGGAAAGGTCCTGGCTCAGCTAGAGAGCCACGCACAAGCCAGGGCTGGGGCTGCTTGGAAGGAAGCCCAACCAACAATGGTGAATTTGCATTACAAACATACAGAAAGCCAGGAGGAACCAGTCCCAGGAGTCACATCTGCCTCTTAAAATGTCTGTTTATTCCTGCAAACGCTGTCTCTTTGCAGAGTTAGCCTTAGGTCTTTGCCACAGGGTTGTCCCTGGAATAGCCCTGCTTGTGCTTGAGGGACTTTGAGAACCCATTCTGCTCTGCCTATTTGGAAAGAGTAAATATTTTTTCCTGTCTTATGGGATAGGCTCCTTTTCCTTGTGTGTGTGACTTATGTCCTCAACTGGCAAATGTCCCCACAGCAAGCCTTCATGCCTGCGTTTGTGGCCCAGCAGCCCTCGTTGAGGGCCTTGCAGGTGGTACATGCTCAATAAACAGTCGATGAGGAAATGGTGATACCAGACGCAGGCGATGGCTGGAGAACTTTGTCATTTGCATTGCTGGCAATACCACCTTGCAGAAATGGGATATGCTTCAGCCCCCCAGAAGTCTTAACAGAGGGGAGAACCCGTGGCATGGCACAGTGTCCCTCTGAGCACTGATCCATTCCCAGCCCAGGTGTCAGGCATGTGCCTACACCTTGACCCCAACCTCCACCAGAATTCAGATTAGACTCACAGGGTATTCAAGTCTTGTCCCATTGGATGGTCTCGGTCAGATTTTCTTGTCTGATCCGTTCCTTCTAGAGTTGCCAAAGAGTCAAATGAGATCAATGCACGGAGTCCTCAGTCCCTCCGGTGGATTTAATCTTTCCTGTTGAACATGTAAAGGAATATCTGTCAGTGACCCACCATGTGAGCTTTCTCATTAGATTTGTTCTCAACCCACAGCCTCAGCAAATCAATAAATTCAAAAGACAGAGGGCTGCCGTGCCTGGCCATGCTTTACAATGGGGGTCACCTCCTCCAGGCAGCTCTCGCTGACTGCCCCTGCCTGCCCTGGGCTCCCATGATGCCTCCATACGTCCCCCTATTGCAGCTTTGCCAGTGTGGTGTGATGGGCCCATTCACCTGCTGATCTCTCCGGTGGCTCCTCGAAGGCAGAGTTAGGTCATCTTTGCCTGACTGTGGCCTCCACATAGTAGGTGCTCAGTTCACGTTGCTAGAGTAAATGAAACATCCACAGGGGGAAAAAAAGACCTAAACTTCCAAATGCCGAGGGAGGAAACAGAACTAAATGGGAGACCTGGGTAGAGAACACATCTACAAATCTTTTATAAGCACCATTTTATTCTTATTTTTGAAGAAAATTTAAAATAATGGTTCTCAATCTTGGAATTACCTACAAGCTTTAAAAAATAAAGATGCCAGTGCTGGGGCCCTGTTCCCAGGATTCTGATGTCATTGATTGGGGTTGGGGCCCAGGACGAAAACCACTGATCCGGAAATAGTTTTCTTAACCAGCAAGAGAATGTATACAACTTAACCCAGTAGATAATGTTAATTGTAACAAGACTGTGACCTCCCAGTTACCAAGAGGTTAGTAAGCAAATGTGATTTCCCAGGACAAAATTCATACCTTTAAGTGAACAAACCAGATTTTCTATAAATATTCTGACCATGACGTTTCCCATGACAAGCATAAATAATCTTGAGGTTGCAGGTGGCAGCCATGGGATAAAACCATAAAGCCTTTGACTACTCTTGTCCTTCTTAGCAGAAAACACTGGCCAGAAACTATTAAATGAAGGCAAGTTCCCAGTGATGATACAGAAACTGGAGAGTTTAAACAAGACTCCACTTGGCCGGTGCCCCTTACGATAATCTGTACTAAATAGTAACTGGAAAATAGCTTCCAGATTCCTTTACAGTTCCATCCAAAGGCACTGACTAGCCAGTGCATTTTATTTTCAAGAGCCCCTGTGACAATAGCCTTCTGGAAATCTCTAGGTTTTTTAGTATTATTGGGCCTCGTGGCTGTGGCGAGATGGCTTGCCAACGTGCCAGATTCAGTGTACCAGTGATTGCCTGGGCCTGGTTCATGGGCAGATCAGCTAAATTCAAGGCTGAGGGTGTCCTGGGCCACTGCTGCTCTGCAGCCCCAGAGGAAGTTGGTGACAACTGTGCATGGAAAGGGGGACTCTGCTCAATGCGGGCTGTGGCACCTGCCCTGGGAAACAGCCCCTGGAACATACAGTGTTACAAGTTCACTGACCCATGATCACGCTGGTCAGACCTGTGTGCCAGGTGGCAGGTGCCATCGAAGACGGACTTCAAAGGAGAAAGTGAAAAAGACAACTGGATGTCTGGGGCTCAGTGCCCAGGGCAGCACACACTTGCAGTTGGGGCTCTAAATGCGGCAATTCCACTGGAGGAACACCCCCACTTGCCTAGAATGTTCACTTATGAAACTGGGGAGGGGTGAGGAGGCCCAGGCTGGCTGTAAGAGAGCAAACCACACAATTAACTTCTCACTCCGCTTTTTTCTTCCCATGCCTACCCTGGGAAACCAGGCTACCAGACTTTGCCAATAGCAAAGAAGAGGGTGAGGGGTGTGGTGTGAGGATGGGGGGACTCTAACCTGGTGCTTCTTTTGCAGCCACTCTGCTTGCTGCATTTGGGCAATTATAGTTATTGATGATAATGATCATGAAGGTCAGGTAACAATTCCTAAGGTGGACCTGGCATGGCGGTGGGAGATGGATGTCTTAGAATGGTACAAGGTGCTTAAGGAGAAACTGCCCAGCCTCCTAGGGACAAGATTGGGCAAATGGTATGGGGAAGACAAAGGGAAGATTGGAAAAGGGTGAAGCAGTGGCTGCAGGAACTGGTCACAGGGACCCTGGGGCTGTGGAAGGAGAAAAGAGCCATGGCTGGAGGGCAGGAAGCACCTATAGACCTCGGTGGCCAGGGTGGAGGCAGGGACACGAGCTCTTTCTCTCAGCTCTTGTCCACAGGGCATTTGGCCAGTTTAACTCAGACTTCCACCGCCAACCTCAACTTGACCACTGACCAATGAAGAACCTAATCAGAAACCTCCGGACAACTGACTCCAGGAGGGAACAACCTCTGCTCAAGATGATGGAAGAAGATTCACTTTCTAGGCACTGGTTTGGTCCCTTTTATTTCATCCTATTATTGTTGGGTGGTTTTGTATGTTTCTCCCAGACTGATTGTTTGGAATTGTCCAACACGGGTGGCCATGGACAATCATATTGCCCTGGACTTCCTTTGGGTCAGTCAAGGCAGGGAATGTGTGGCAGCCAGCACCTCTTGCTGCACAATTTCTTTAATGGCATATTTTGGGGCTTGGCTCTGGATGGGGAGCCTGGCTGTGAGCCTGGTCAGCCTGCTGGGAGTCACAGTCATGTCACGCTCACTGATATTCTCTAAGGCAAATACAATGGCTTTGGTCCAAGTCCAAGTCTATAAGCAGCTAGAGTACCTGATGGGGGAGTCCATACTCCCGAGACTCCTTTCCTGGATACGAAAGGTCGGGGGCAGAGTGCTCAAGGCCAGCAGACAAAGGCTGGAGCCGCAGCGCATGGAGTCTTAGCAGGACACTGTGATCTTCCTGCAGCACCAAGGATGGAGGCCTGTGGGAGCTGCTACCAGCCTTCTGTGTGCAGACGAGCAGGGAAGAACATAACAAGAAAACCCAGAGTGTTCCTGTGAATTTTGCAGAAGTTTTCAAAAAGTGCTCCGAGAGGTGGAAGACAATGTCTGGGAAAGAGAAATTCTAAACGTGCTGGAATGGCAAAGGCAAAGACAGTATGCTATGATGGGAAACGGAGGACAAAGGGACAAAGGAAGAAGGACCCTAATGCCCCCAAAAGGCCATTGTGTGGATTCTTCCTGATCTGTTCAGAATTATGCCCAAGATCAAATCCACAAACTCTGGCATCTCTACAGGAAATGTGGCAAAAAAGCGGGGTGGGATGTGAATAACTTTCGTGAAGGTGAAAAGCAGCCTTAGGTCCCTAAGGCAGCCAAGGTGAAGGATAAGCACGAGAAGCATGTTGCTGACTCTAAGTCTGAAGGAAACGTTGATGGCTCAAAGGGTCCCGGAAAAAGGTGGAAGAGGAAGACGAAAAAGACGAGGAGGAAAAGGAGGAGGAGGTGGAGGAACAGGAGGAGGAAAAAGAGGAAGAAGGTAAACAAAACACTGTTTATCTGCCTCCTTGTGAATACTGCTGACATGGTCCTTACAATACCAACTGAAAGCAAGGGGTTAAAACCTTGCTAGAATTCTAAGCCTTACAAGGAATAGCCATAGTTAAGGATTAACCAGCTTCTGCCCCTCACCTGCTTCCCTACCATTGTTGCTGCTTAGGAGTTTGCTGACTTCCCTTAATTGCTTCTATAGATAACACCTCTATTATAAAACCTGGGACTGAACTGATACCAACCAGATGTGGAACTGACTCAGTGAGAACGCAGTTTCTACATCCCTGTGATTTCACCCCCCACCCAACCATCAGCAATGCCAATTCCCAAAGCCCCCTGCCTCCCAAATTCCCCTTAAACCCCTCAGCTTCTCTGAGAGGCAGATTTGAGAAATTTCTCCCCACGCCGCATTCGGCTGCCAAACAACCATTAAACTCTGCTCCCCTGCTGTCTCAGTGGGCAAAAAGAACCCGGCTGGGCGATAACACCTTAGAGTAGGGGGGCACGGTAATGGACACCCCTCTTATTTGGGGCATGTCTATTGCCTGCACTAGGTTTCATTACAAAATTTGATCATGATCATGTCGTAGTGTCAAAGTGCTCTAGAAACTGTCAGTGGTTTACATGAAGTGGCCGTGAGCGTCTGGAACTCCCTGAAACAGTCAAATTTGTACATATTTCCAAGCATTTTCAAAATGAAAAGGCGCTTTTGTGTTCTCCTTACTCTGTGCACTTTGCTGTTGGTGTGACAAGGCATTTGAAGATGTTTCTGGGATTTTGTTTTTTAATTTGTAAGGTGGTGTTAACTATATGGTTATTGGCTAGAAATCCTGAGTTATCAACTGTATATCTCTGTAGTTTGAAAAAAGAACACAATAACTGAGACCTACTCTTGGTGCTCCCTGCTTGGTGTTGAGGCTGTGGCGGAAAATGCCCTCAGGAGGGGCTGTACCTGCGTGGACATCCTTTCAGCTTCAGGTTGTCTTGTTTCTGTATACGGGAACAGCATTCTGTTGCCATTCTTAGCTGTGGACAAAGTGGATCAGCTGGCACGAGAAGTGTTTGAATTTTTTTTAGTTAAGCGTGGAAGTTTCAAAACTGTTTATAAACAAACTGTAGGATTCTTCATGGTCAGCAAAGCGAAGAGCTGCTGCCTCAATGAGAGTTCAAGAACCTTCTCTACTTAAACATGATTTGCAACGTTCTGTTATTTCTTTCGTGTGTTTAGAATGCTGAAATGTTTTTGAAGTTAAGTAAACAGTATTACAGTTTTTAAAAAATTTATCCAACCCATGGAGCAGCAGACAAAAAAAAAAAAAGAGTAAAAAAAAACTGAAATTAAAAAAAAAAAGAAAAGAAGAGAAATAAGAAAATAAAAAAAATTTAATTCCTCAGCTTCTCTAGACCCATTCAAAGTACTCAGTAGGTGTTCAAACCAGTTTGTTTATAAATAAAAATAAAAAAAATAAAAAAAACCCCAAAGTACTCAGTAGGCACATGGGGCTGGTGGCTCCTGAGTTGGGCAGCACAGATCTAGAACATTCCCACCATGGCCCTGCTCTGGCTACTTCCACTCCAAGGCCAGCATGTCGATGTTAGAGTCCCGTTGCTGAAGAGGCAGTGGCATAAAGTCGCCTTCATTTGCAAGAGGGGCCCCTCTCCTGATGTGTCCTAATTACTTCTAACAAACAAGGCAATGTATGAAGAATAGGACTGTTCTGGCTGATTTCCTAATACTTCTGGAGGGAAGTTCTGTGCAAGAGAGGATGACTATGCAAAATGTCCAAAAGAAAAAGAGTTTAAAAATAATGCATCCATTGTTATCTCCTCAGGGCAGCCTTTCATGGGCTCCCGGGGTCACTTCTCTCTTTAGCAAGCATTCACTCAAGGACAGCCCAAGGTCAGTTGTCATATAATCCTAGCCCACATCCAGCTCTGTCTGAGGAGGGAAACCAGCCAGGTCTTCTGGCTCCCCAGCCAAGGCTGTTCCTAGCACACTCCTCCCCTCTCACAGGCCGGTGGCAGGTCCAGAAGGCTGTGGTGAGAATTATAATATAGCCCCACTGAGCAGAAGTGGAGCAGCTGAGAAGCCCAAGTCCAAAGAAGAGCAGCTAACCTGAGTGGTCCTGGCTGCAAGCAAAGGGACCGATTGGCATCAGTTAGGAATGACTGTAATCACAGCCAACATAATGGGCATGTAACACTGTGTAGTTTCATGGGGCCACAAGCTCAGAAGGGTCCCACTTTTGGTTTCATGCTCTGCTGCCACCATCTTGAAATCCTTAATCATTTTTGAACAAGGGGCCCTGCATTTCAATTTGCATTAGGCATCTTAAGTTATGTAGCTCGTCCTGACTGCATAAGGGCAGGCCTTTTCCATGGAAGGTGTTAATATGTGAGCGAGAGACCAAAGAGGCAGGGAAGAAGGCAGCAGCTTTCCAATGCGGGGCAACCTCAGGTGCAGCACTTGAGGTTTGGGCATTTAAGCAGCCAAATGCTTGCTTACTGCAGAAACATTATCATTCAGAGAAACTCTGATTACACATAACAAAGGTTTTTATGCTATAACTTTGACCCTAATGGCAACAGTTCATTCTCTTCCCAAACTTTTGTCTAACTTCATGTAAACTGCCAAAAACTCAGAACTGACAGATCCTTACAGTCCATTTGAATCAAAAACTCAAATGTTTAAAAGTAACATCAATCATTAAACCTGTAGTTATAATTTTTCATCCAATGTGCCAAACAAGATACTGTTATTTGCCAGCAAGCCGTACCGCATGCAATCCATTTCTGGCATTTACAAGCAAAAAGTAACTAGAACACAAAGGGATCATTAAGTTTACACAGAGGAGTAGAAATGGCTAAGTTCCCTCTTTTATCTGAGAAAGGTTCAAAATGGTCTAGATTTCTTTTTTGCCTGATTAGAAAAGGAGATATAACCAATAAACTAAATACATTCGTTGAAAGAAAACAGAATGATTGGAAAATGGAACCTCAAAGTCAACCTGCTAAAGAATTATGAAAAATAGGACATCAGCACAACCACTAACACAGATGGAATATGTGCTGTTTACTAAAAGGAGGATGACATAAACAACTATAGATTTAATTCTATATAAAGAGAGCTGAAAACTCACCGCAGCTTTGTAGCTACTTGCTAGCTACCTGCATGCATTCAGGGTATTTGCTTTGTTTAGTAATAAAAATCAGCTAATTCTAGGCCGGGCTCGGTGGCTCACGCCTGTAATCCTAGCACTCTGGGAGGCCGAGGCGGGTGGATCGTTTGAGCTCAGGAGTTCGAGACCAGCCTGAGCAAGAGCGAGACCCCATCTCTACTAAAAATAGAAAGAAATTATCTGGCCAACTAAAAATATAAATAGAAAAAATTAGCCAGGCATGGTGGTGCATGCCTGTAGTCCCAGCTACTCGGGAGGCTGAGGCAGGAGGATCGCTTAAGCCCAGGAGTTTGAGGTTGCTGTGAGCTAGGCTGACGCCACAGCACTCTAGCCCAGGCAGAGCGAAGACTCTGTCTCAAAACAAAACAAAAAAAAAATCAGCTAATTCTAAAAAAAAAGAAGAAAGAAAAAAATTTGTCTCCTTGACAGCAGCATCTTCCAATCCTTACACACTCTCTCGTCTTCCTGAATACTTATACAGAAGAACATTTTGATTTGTTAAACTTGGCCTGGCCCTCCAAGAAAGCCAAAGCACTGAAGCCAACAGCATGACAGCACTGCTCTTACCGGATCTGAGGATGGAACAGCACCCCTCCTTGGGAGAGGCGCCGGGAGGACGTGCTCTTAGGGAGGATGTGCTCTTAGTTGCTGGATGGGCAGGGAGGAGGGGGAGGCAGAGGGAGCACCATGTGAAGACAGGTGGCCTTGGGTTGCCCTTGAGTGAGTGTCTGCTAAAGAGAGGAGCAGTGTTTATCTGGCACGTCCACATGTCCACAGGTCCTTGGAGACTCAACTCAACTCCTACAATGTCGCCTGTAAGGACAAGACAAGCAACCAAAACTGGGGCCCCAGCTCAGTCTAGCCTGGTCCTGAGGAAGAAACTCTACTTGCAGAGAGTCGTCCACCCTGAGAGCAGGGCTGGGAAAGTGAGGGGAAGAGCAACTGCTATTATTTCCATCTTTTCTCTTTTCTATAGAGCACTCCCAAAACAAACAGTTCCCTTTTTCTTCCTAAGTTCCTAGAGTGGAGAGTGTTTAATTGAACTGAAACATGCAAGTAGGCCCAGGCTCTTTTTTGAGACAGAGTCTCGCTCTGTTGCCTGGGCTAGAGTGAGTGCCGTGGCGTCAGCCTAGCTCACAGCAACCTCAAACTCCTGGGCTTAAGCGATCCTACTGCCTCAGCCTCCCGAGTAGCTGGGACTACAGGCATGCGCCACCATGCCCGGCTAATTTTTTCTATATATATTTTTGGTTGGCCAGATCATTTCTTTCTATTTTTAGTAGAGATGGGGTCTCGCTCTTGCTCAGGCTGGTCTCGAACTCCTGACCTTGAGCGATCCACCCGCCTCGGCCTCCCACAGTGCTAGGATTACAGGCGTGAGCCACCG
>CM052438.1:174724984-174785682 GCA_028533085.1 Varecia variegata
GAGGGGTGCACGCAGATGCTCATTCAGGGGAGAACCTAGGGTGCCCAACTCCGCTTAGCTTACAGAAAAGACCCAGGAATCTGGGCAAACCAGCCCCGGTGCTGATAGGCAGAGCCTGTCTGGGCTTGCAGGAGGGAGGAGTTGGGGCAGAGCCCAAAGGAACGGGAATGGGGAACTACCGTGGAAAAAACACCCGGAACCCCACCCTGAGGGGCCTACCCAGTGCTCCCTGGCAGATGTCTGTGCGGGTAGCTCCATCCACAATGAACTGGGGGTTTGACAGCAGCTCCTATGAGAGACCCAGAGTCCTGTTCCTGTGTCGGCTTCTCCAAGAAACTGGCACCCACCCACCCCAGACCTCACTCCCCACCAGGGACCTGGAGTCCCATCCCCTATCCTCACCCAGGATCAGGAGTCAGCTGAGTCCCACCCAGGATGGCCCCCCTCACCGTGGGACGCTTCCACTTGATGCCATAGGTCTTGGAGGAGTTGGGACCCAGGTCCTTGAAGCCCAGGCTCTGAGCCACCGGGGGGAAGGCCTCATCGCGGAAGAGGGCCCCACTCTGCAGGCACTGTGCCCGCAGTTGCTCATAATCCTGGCCCAGGTACTTGATGGCATTCTCATGGCGGCCTAGGCCCAACTCCTTGGCCCGCTGCTTCTGCACTTGTGCTGACACCCCAGTGCAGTACACGGGTGTGATGATCTCCTCTGCCATCCTATGGGACAGATGGGCATGCTCAGAACCCAGGCCTTCCCAGGACTAGAACTTACCCTCCTGCCCCCACCCACCCTTTTGCCCCAAACCCAGGGTTTGCCTGCCTCACTGCTCCTCTCATGGAGTCAGGCTCTCAGTCACCTCCCTATGCTCCCACAATCCAGGAAAGGGACTCCCCAGTTCCCGACTGTGCCCGCCACCACCTCTCTACCCCCATACATTGCCACCACCTCTCCTTTCAGGGCTCCCATTGTCCTAGGCCTGCAGCTCTGTGGTCAGCCAGAGGGCCAGGTGGGGCAGGGCGGAGCCTCCTGATGGCACAAGGAACTGGGAAGGTGGGACACCCCAGGAAGGCCTCTCACCCTGTTTGCCGGCCTGTAACCCCCTCCCCAAACTAGCCAAGCTCCTAGCACACTGGCCCCTTTCCCTGGGGCCGACAACTCCAGGCAGTCGGGGTCCCCCTCCCCAGGCCCCTGAACAAGCTGGGATGCAGAGCTGGTGGGCCCCAGCCCAGCCATTGGGGACAGTGGTGAGCTCAGGCAGGGGCAAGCCCCTGGGCTGTGCCTCTTCCCGAGCCCCCACCCCTGTCCCAGGCAAGCAGAGGGCCCCGAGCAAGGGCCGAGCTGGGGCAGCCCTCAGCCCCGGAGCAGTGGCTGGGGTCAGGCAATCCAAGCCCGGCCACCCAGCTTCTTACCTGGGGGAGGGGTGTTTGGGGGGGCCGCTGCCGTCCCTGCGGCTGGCTTCCCGGTGGCAGCTCAGGGCAGGGCCCAACCAGGAAGAGCGCTCCTCCCCGCCCTCCTCCCGCCGCCCCTCCGCCCTCCCTCTCTTCTCTCCTCCTCCTCCTCGGGCTCCTACCCCGCTTCCTCTCGGCTCTCCCTTATCTCTCGGGCAAGGTCTCTGACTATCTCTTACTCTCAGTGTCTCCCAGCCCCTCCCTCCACAGGCCCCCGGGCAACTCCACAAGAGGGCAAATCAGTAAAAGGCAGAGTTGTCCCCGGGGAGGGGCCAGCGCCTGTCGGGATGGGGAGGGCTGGGGACGGAAGGGCACCTCGGGGGGTGGGGGAGGGCAGGGCAGGGGGTATTTTTAACCAGGGGCAGCAGCTCGAGTTGCAGGGCCGGGCTGCCCCACCCCGCGCTGCGCCCCCGGCGGGCACTCCCGCGTCGTCAAGCACCGGTGGCACCGCCTCCTGCAGCCCCCGGCCCGCCCCCTCCCCAGAGCCCCTGTCTCCGCGGCCGCAGCTGTCCTCACCCGCTCCCAGCCGGTCCCCAGCGCGCGGCCGAGATTACCTCAGACTGCGGCAGCTGCTTCAGGAGGGGCAGGTCTGGCGGCCAGCGGACCCCTGCCGGACGCTCGGCAAAAGGCAGCCCCACCCCGCCGGGTCCCCGCCGCCGCAGCTCGGCTCCGGGCTGGGCCGCCTCCCCGCCCCACCCCACCCCCGCGCCCTGGAGCTCAGGCCCCGGGCTCCGCCACCCCGCTCCGCGGCCCCGTGCTTGCGGGCGGGGCGCGGGGGAACCGGGGCTCGCGTCGTGACCTTGGGTAAGTCCCTGGCCCGCGGGGCCTTGGTTTCCCGGTGGGTGCCGCGAATGAATTGGAGGTGAGCAACCGTGGGAGCCCATTTCTCTCCAGCGTTCTGGGGTTTCTTGAACCGGGAAACGGAGAAGTGGACGTTCCTGCCCTCTCCCCCGGGCCCTCAGCCCACCCGTGTGGAAGCGCCCATATGCCGCCTTACCCGGGAGAGGCGGCAGAGGCGGCGAGCAGGACCGCAGGCCCACTCAGCACACAGAGGTCCTGCTTCACGGACTACAAGAAGGTGGGGAGCCAAGAAGGGGATGGGGAGACTGCAGCAGTCCCCAGGTCAGGACTTTTCGCTGGTCTTGGGGCCCCAGCCCAGCAGCTGCTGCACCCTTTATAGGCCCTATACACGGCATTTTGCCGGGGAAACAGTGCATAGCTTTCCTAGGACTCTAGGGCCCATGACTCCAAAAGTTAAGAGCCACTGATCTAATTGGATCCCACTCTCACCCCCAGTTTACAGATGAGAAAAACTGAGGCTTGAGAGGGTGTGACTTGTCTGAACCCCCTCACCTGGTGAGTCAGGGCTGGAGCCAGCTCCTGGGCTATATGCCCTTCACCATTCATCATTTATCTTGACTAAACCCTTCTGGCAGGTTTTTGCATAGCAGAGACCCATGACTAAGGCAGACCAGCCCCTGCTGGGGGAGGGTGATCTCCTGGTCCATTTTTGAGGATTAAGGAAGCTGATTCCTGATTATGGACGAATAGGAGTTAGACCAGGTGCTGGGCAGGGTGTTCCTAGCAGAAAGAACAGCAAGGGGGCCAGGCCTGGCTTGGTGGCTCATGCTTGTAATCTCAGCACTTTGGGAGGCCTAAGTGGGAGAATCGCTTGAGGCCAGGCGTTTGAGACCAGCCTGAGCAACATAGTGAGACCCCATCTTTACAGAAAATTAAAAATTAGCTGTATGTGGTGGTGAGCAGCTCTAGTCCCAGCTACTTAGGAGGCTGAGGCAGGAGGATTGCTTGAGCCCAGGAGTTGGAGGCTGCAGTGAGCTATGATCAGGCCGCTGCACTCCAGCCTGGGTGACAGAGCGAAACCCTCTCTCTAAAAAAAAAAAAAACAGTGAGGGCAAAAGTCTAGAGGCTGGAGGAACACACACCAATAAAGGAAACTGCAAGTGTTTGTTCCCTGTGGTGAGATCACAGGGAGAAGGGAAGTCTGGGAGAGGAAAGACGTGCCGCACAGGTAGCAAAGTCCCCTGGCTCAACCCATATGTCCTACAGTCCCCACAATACTTTCACAAACGTTGTGCCACTCCTGCTGACTGTATCTGTTCATTCCTCAAACAGGCACTGAATACTTCCTACATGCACAGGGCATTGTGCTCACCTGGGCATAAGATGGTGAAGACCCATGGCCTCGGCCCCTCTGAAGGAGGCAGATGTTGAACCAGTTATTATACCTGTAGTTAACTGGGAGGAAAGAGTTGGTGCTAAGGTAATACCCACTGAAGCCCGATCTAGTCCAGGTGTTAAAGGAGGTATTAATAAAAGGGAGTTATAGCAGGGGTCAGGGTGATGCCAGCTAGGGGAATTGCCTGCAAGAAGTCTTGGCATGATAGGGGAACTGAAGTCTGCCTAGTTTTGCTTAAGCAGAAAGAAGGAAGGGGAGAGTGGCAGGGCTGGGTGGGCCATGGGAGCTTAGATTTTATTCTACTTGAGGTAGAAGACTGAACAAATTTGTACAAAGGGGCCCCACGTTGCTCACACCTATCATCCCAAGACTTTGGGAGGTTGAGTTAGGAGGATTGTCTGAGGCCAGCTGTTTGAGACTGGCCTGGGCAACATAGCAAGATCCCATCTCTACAAAAGATTTAAAAATTAGCTGGGTGTGGTGGTGCACATCTGTAGTCCCAGCTACTTGGGAGGGAGAATGGCTTGAGCCCAGGAGTTTGAGGTTACAGTGAGCTATGATCAGGCCACTGAATTCTACTCTGGGCAACAGAGTGAAACCCTGTCTCTAAAAAATAAAAAATTAAAAAATTAAAAACCAGATTTTTACAAAGGAAAGTGGAGGTTTCAGGGGAGTGGGTTGGGGGTAGGGGGTAGGAAAAGAAGGGAATCCAGACAAAAGACTGAGACAGGTGTCCAGGGACAGGGAATGGTGGTTCAAACTAGGGAGTTGGCAGGTAGAAGATGGATTTGGTAACTCTTTAGGATACACAATATCAAAATTTAACTCAAACTGGATTACACACCTAAATATAAACCTGCAAACTATAAAACTTCTAGAAGAAAACCTTAACAATCTTGGGTTTGGCAAAGCTTTCTTAAATATGACACAAAAAAGCATAAACAATAAAAGAAAAGATCAATAAGTTGAACTTTATCAAAATAAAACACTCATTCTTCAAAATGCACCATTATGGAAACAAACAAACAAGCCATAGTCTAGGAGGATAGGAGGAAATATTTGCAAAAATTATATCTGACACAGGACTTGTACTTAGAACTTGTATAAAGAACTTGTTTACAAGTGAAAAAAATAATCCAATAAAAATGGACAAAACATTTGAACAGATACTTCATTCAAGAAGGTATATGGATGGCAAATAAACTCATGAAAAATGCTCTACACAGTACTCTTGGGGAAATGCAAATTAAACCTTTTTGTGCCCTTCCTTTTGCTCTCGCTTTGCTGTGACATTGGGTCCGGTTGTCATCTGTGGCATATGGATTATGCTCTGTAACCTATCTTGCTCTTGCCCTATAATCCTATCTTTCCTCAATATACTTCATTTTTGTGCTTGCCTTAGAAAAAAAAAGAAATGCAAATTAAAACCATTAGATTGACCACCTACTAGAAGGACTACCTCTAGAAGAACCACCTACCAGAATGGCTAAAATTTAAAAGATTGACTATGTTGTCAAGAGTGTTGAAGAACTGGAACTCTCATACACTGTTGGTGGAAGTGTCAAATAATACCACCACTATGGAAAGTAGTTTGGCAGTTTCTTTAAAATTCAGCAATAAGAAATGAGCTATCAAGCTACAAAAAGATATGGCCAAAACTTAAATGCATATTGCTAAGTAAAAGAAGCCAGTATGAAAAATCCACATACTGTATGATTCCAACTACTGTATATGACCTGAAAAAGACAAAACTAGAGGTAGCAAAAAGATCAGAAGTTGCCAGGAGTTTGGAAAGGGAGGAAGGGATGAATAGGTGGGGAACAGGGCATTTTTAGGGCAGTGACACTACTCTGTATGATACTGTGATGGTGGCTACATGATATTATGCATTTGTTCAAACCCATAGAATGTGCAACACTAAGAGTGAACCCTAATGTAAAATATGGGCTTGAGTTAATAATATTGTGTCAATACTGGCTATTGGTTGTAATGATTATACCCCACTTAATGCAAGATGTTAATAATAGGAGAAACTATGCCAAAGGGAGAAGGGGTATATGGCAACTCTGTGCTTTCTGACAAATTTTTCTGTAAACCTTATACTGCTGTAAAAAATAATGTCTATCTTTAAAAAGTTTAAACATACACCTACTATATGATCCAGCCATTCCGTCACTAGGCATTTACTGAAGAGTACACAAATATTCATAGCAGTTTTAATTGTAATAGCCAAAAACTAGAAACAAAAAATGTTCCTCACTAGGTGATGGATAAACACAAAACCTGTGGTATATCCGTGCAATAGAATACTACTCAGCAACAAAACGGAACAATGGATAAATCTCAGAATACTGCTGAGTGTGAGAAGCCAGACAGACAAGAATGCATACTATATAATTCCATTTACATAATTCCTTTTATAGGAAAATTCTAGAAAATATGCACTAATCTAGTGACAGAAAGCAGACCAGTGGTTTCCTGGGTGGAACTGGCAGGTGGAAAAGTGTGGGAGGGAAGGATTGCAAAAGGGCTTGAGGAAACTTGGGGGGGAGATATGTTCATTATCTTGATTATAATAATGGCTTATAAAGATGTGTGTATACCCAAACAAAAATTGTACACTTTAAATATGTATGGTTTGGTTTATTTTATGTCAATAAAGCTGTTAAAAACAATAGACTTAATCACCAGTTAGATACGGCCTTGGAGACCAGGACCAAAGACAAACTCCAGACTCTTGACCTGGCTTGAGCACCTGAGTGGATTGGTGAGAAGGGAGCACTTCACACTGAGCTGGGGGAACAGGGCAGGGGAACAGGGCAGTGGTATCTTCGGGATCCCCCATCCAAGGGGAGATGCCTGGGGTGGGGAACAGGCCTGATGCTCAAAATAGAGGTACAAATTTGGGTATCACTGGCCATTGGTGCCACCCAAAAGAAGTAGAGGACAGGGGACTGACACTTTGTTCTGGATACAAAGCTGCTTCATAACGATGTCAATTCTCAAATTGATCTATAAATGTATCACAATTCTAACAACTATCAGCAATACAGTTAATCCCAGAGTTTGCTCTGTTTTTTATAAAAAAAAAAATTCTAAGAGTTTTTTGGGGGGTGGAGAGAGACTAGAAAAGCTGATTTAAATGTCATATGGAAAATTAAACAAGCAGGAAATTTCTGAAAACAAAAGAAGTAATGGGTGGAGATTAACCCTACCAGATGTTAAAACGTGAGAAATTTATGTTTCAAATGTAATAATGAAAGAGGGGTACTGCCATTTATAGATGAACGGAAGACGGAGAAATTTAGAAACAGATCCACATACATACAAGCATTTGGTAGATGATGAAAGTACTGTTCATTTCAAATCTGTTAAGAAAAGATGAGTTATTCAATAAGAGACATTAAGAAAAAAGAGGAAAAAATAACTTTGGATTCATAATTTGCATCTTAGAAGAAATTCCAGATGAACTCAAGATTGAATTGTGAAAAAAGGAAAATAAAAATATGACCAGTCATCTCAGTGTGGAAAGGATCTTTTTAAACTATGACACAAAACCCAAAGGCCATAAAATTTTATTTTATTTTATTTTATTTTATTTTTTTTTTGAGACAGAGTCTCACTCCATTGCCCGGGCTAGAGTGAGTGCCGTGGCGTCAGCTTAGCTCACAGCAACCTCAAACTCCTGGGCTCAAGCGATCCTTCTGCCTCAGCCTCCCGAGTAGCTGGGACTACAGGCATGCGCCACCATGCCCGGCTAATTTTTCTATATATATTTTTTTTTAGCTGTCCATATAATTTCTTTCTATTTTTAGTAGAGACGGGGTCTCGCTCTTGCTCAGGCTGGTCTCGAACTCCTGAGCTCAAACAATCCGCCCGCCTCGGCCTCCCAGAGTGCTAGGATTACAGGCGTGAGCCACCACGCCCGGCCTAAAATTTTATTTTTTACTGCATTAAAAACCTATAAAGTAATGAAATGATGAAGTGAAAAAATATTTACAATTAACATCTTAAAGATGTTAAGAAAAAAATTGGCTGGGCATGGTGTCTCATGCCTGTAATCCCAGCTACTCAGGAGGCTGAGGCTGGAGGATCGCTTGAGCCCGGGAGGTGGAGGTGGCAGTGACTAGGTTAGTGCCACTGCACTCCAGCCTGGGCGATAGAGCAGGACCCTGTCTAAATATATAAATAAACAAGAAAAAAAATATGTCAATCAGAAACTCAAAACAGTGGAGAAATGGGCATGAGACAGGATGGTTCACAGATAAGACAGTTCAGGTACAAGACAAATAGCTCTTAATGAAAAGATGCTTGAGCTCACTCAAAAGAGAAAGAAATGCAAATGAAAACTTCACCAAGAGACTGTTTTCCACTTATCAATTTGGCAAAGATGGAAAGTCTGGTACCGCACTGGGTGGTGAGTGTTCTGGAAAATAGGCCTTCTCATGCTGCTGCTGGGGGGTGGGGCATTGGTCCCTTCCCTGGGCTGCAATCAAATAGAATCTTGTAATTATTTTAATACACCTCCTCCCCCAAAAAAGACAGAATGAGAAGTCAAAAGTGTAAAATTCTTGTTAATGGAGGTGATGGGAAGGCTTCCCAGAGGAGGTAGCATTTGGACTAGACCTGGATATTCATGGAAAGACAGTCTTGTGCACCTGTAGTCCCAAGGCATGTGGGCACAGCCTCTATAGAGGGACATTTGACAAAAATCACCAAAATGACAATTTTGACTTGGCCCTTGGCTGAGCAATTCTTCTAGGAATTCATTTCACAGATACGTTTTTTACATTTGAATAATAGAAACCCTACAAAGTCACTCACCATAGCAGTGTTTCGAATAGCAGAAACCCGCCAGTTTGTTTACAGTGTGTATCCATGAAGGGGAATACGGTACAGCTGTACAAAGGAATGTAGGAAAAAGGAACCATCTTCAAACTATGGTCATCAGCGTACAATAGGATGCATGGAATCCTAGCACGTAATGACAAGCGGGTGGGAAATGTATGCATATTTGGTGTGGTGTCTTTTTTCTGACACCACTTCTCACACAAAATATTAACACATTTTTTCACACCAATTCTCCAATATCAAGTGGATGTTTGACAATTCAATTCCATTGTGACACTAACTCCTGGAGTTAGCACAGACGCAATAGGTCAAGGGTTCAATCCCACAAGGCTGCCGCACTTCAGATGCCAGCCACAACTAGGATGCCCAGGCGACCCACACTTCTGCCTGACCAACTACAAATTCGGGGGTTCCCACAACCCCTTTTCAGGTGTGATAATTTGTTAGAAAACTCCCAGAACTTGGGAAAGTGCTTTACTTGCTACAATATTACATTATTGCGAAGGTAACAATTCAGGAAGAGCTAGATGGAAGATCCGTAAGGCAGGGTATTAGGGGTGGGGGTTCAGAGCTTCCATGCCCTCTCCTACCCTCCCAGCACATCTATGTGCTCAAGGGTGTTTATAACCCAATCTTAAGCCCCCAGCCCCAACCCTGCCACCTCATTAGCATAAACTCAGGTGTGATCTTGTTAGGAATAACTCAGGGGCTTGCTATGAACAAAGACATTACTATCGCTCAGCAAATCCCAAGGGTTTTGGGAGCTCTGTGTCAGGAACCAAATATATTTAAATTTTTATTATACCACATTTGATTTTGTATGTTTAGATTTGCTCTGGAAGCACCAAAGAAACTGTTACTGTCATTGCTTCCAGGGCAGGACACCAGGTGGCCAAAGTCGGGGGAGGTGGGTGACTCTTGGTTCCAAATGTACATGTGAATATAATACCTATTGGAAGAACAAATTAAAAATTAAAAATACTTTTTAGTCCTTGTCTTGGCATCTAATGTCCTCAATCTCCAGGCTTTCTTACCTTTGTCCAGACTCCCCAGCCTTCTCCATTCCCAAACACACCTTCCTCTGTAGCCTTTCCAAAGGCAGCAGTTCCTTCCACTGGAACACCCACGGCTCCCATCTATTCATGCCAGACACTGTTCTAAGCCGTTCCCCGCGATTAACCCATTCAAATCCCACAACACTCATTTTGTATAAACCCATTTTACACTGGGCTTGGTGGCTCACACCTATAATCCCATTAACTCAGGAGACTGAGGCAGGAGGATCACTTGAGGCCAGGGATTAGAGACCAGCCTGGGCAACACAAGACCCCATCTCTTAAAATATATATATATATAAAAAAAAAAACAAAACCCAAAGCACAACCACCAGGCCTGGTGCAGTGATTCACACCTATAATCCCAGGACTTTGGAAGGCAAGGAGGGAGGATTGATTGCTTTCAGGCTGGGAGTTTAAGGTTATAGTGGGCTGGACGCAGTGGCTCATGCCTGTAATCCTAGCACTCTGGGAGGCCGAGGTGGGTGGATCGCTCGAGGTCAGGAGTTCGAGACCAGCCTGAGCAAGAGCAAGACCCCGACCCCGTCTCTACTAAAAATAGAAAGAAATGATCCTGACAGCTAAAAATATATATAGAAAAAATTAGCCAGGCATGGTGGCGTATGCCTGTAGTCCCAGCTACTTGGGAGGCTGAGGCAGAAGGATTGCTTGAGCCCAGGAGTTTGAGGTTGCTGTGAGCTAGGCTGACACCACGGCAGTCTAGCCTGGGCAACGGAGTGGAACTCTGTCTCAAAAAAAAAAGGTTACAGTGAACTATGATCAGACCATTGCACTCCAGCCTGGGTGACAGAGTGAGACGCTGTCACTAAAAACCAAAAACCGTTTTACACATGAGGCAATGGAGGCACAGGGAGATTAAATAACACACCAAAGTCACATAGGGACCTAGAATTTAAATTTTAAACTGACCAAGTCTTTATTTTAAAATATTTTTATTAGAGGCTGGAGTACAATGGTACAATCATAGCTCACTGCAACCTCAACCTCCTGGGTTCAAGCAGTCCTCCCATCTCAGCCTCCCGAATAGCTAGGACTATGGGTGCAAGAGACTGTCTTTCCACGAATATCCAGGTCCAGTCCAAATGCCAGCTCCTCTGGGAAGCCTTCCCATCATCTCCATTAATAAGAAATTTACCTTTGAGTTCTCATTCTGTCTTTTTTGGGGATACGGGATTATATTATAATAATTACTACATTCTATTTGATTGCAGCCCAGGGAAGAGACCAAGTCTTATTCCTAGATAGACCTGCCCCTGAAGACATTTCTAGACTGAGTCCAGAGCTGTTTTCCATCTGAGCTTTTTCCCCAGTATGTTCCAGGCCCTCTTCTCAGGGCTGCATATACCTCATCTCACTTAATCCCATCTACACTGTGCAACTCTCATCATCTATAGGTGACAGATGTTACAGAGGAAACTGCGTTTCAGGACAATAGCAACTGGCCACCAGTGGGAAGGGGCAGAGCTATTACAGAGCCTGTGATCACACATCCTAACCCTGGCAGACCTCTCCCTCCCTCAACACCCTCCCCACCCCTACCCCAACCCTGAGTCAAAGACCCAAGCTAGGACATAAGCACAGCACAGTTGGTGTCCTATGGACACAAATTTATTAGAAGTTGCAGATTAGGAGGAAGGGGTGGGGGCGGCACTGCCAGCCTGAGACCCCCAATACAGGAGGCTGGAGGTTGGGGCACAGCCAGTAGAGCATGGGTCCATGGCCAGCGGTGAGCTGTTCTTCCTCCTGCGGAGCATCAGCGCCTGGGACATGAGGAAGGCTTCGGAAAGACTGCGGAGGGGAGAGTGAGGCTCAGAGAGAGAGGAAACCAGCTGAGCCCCCAGCCTTCATGCCTCTCCCTCCCATTCTCTTGGTTCCCACTCCTGCCTCCCAGGCTCTGCCAGCCCCCCAGCTCCTGTCCCCAACTCACTGCGGAGGGTGTACGTGCCTGGCTCCAGTTGCATCTGGGGGGGGCAAGATGACGAGGAAGTCCCCACCCCAGGGGTTTTTGACCCCTGAGAGACAATTTTGGGAATGAGGATAGCACTCCGAGCTCAGGGAAGGGTACTTGGATGATGCAGGCAAAGGATGGTGGTGGCTGCACTGCTGGGGCAAGTCACAGAGGGAACAAGGGGGCGGTGATAAGCTGGGGCCTCTGGGGAAGCAGGCTGGGACCTGTGGACAGGCCCTTTGAACCCCACCATGGTGGGGGCGCCGCTCCCGAGTCCACGCCCAGTGGGACGGCTCCTTTGCCATGACCTGGGAGAAACAGAGGGAACAGTGAATGCGGGGAGGCCTGGCCTTCCCCCCACCCCAGGAGGCTGCCCAGCCTCACCTCCTCACAGCACTGGCGGCTCACCAATGCCCGGAAGCCCATCCGTGCCCACAGCTCGTCCCTCCGCTGCAGGAATTTCCCCACCTGAAGACACCAATCTTCTCCCAGGGCCCATGGGAAAATCTCACATTTCGGTTCCTCCAGGTCCTCCTCCATGTCATTCGCAAGGTACCTAGCCACAGCAGCACTGGGTCAGGGAGCAGAGGCCACAGCATCTGCCCAGCCCCATCTGACACCTCCCGGCCAGTGCCTCCCCCTCGCCCCCGCCACTCACAGTGCCAAGAACAGGTTGCTGTGGGTGTACTCGCTGAGCTTCAGGTGGGCGCGCTGGAAGTAGACCAGCACCATGGCCAGGAGATACTACAGAGACAGACAAGGGGGGCTGGAGTTAGCCTCTGGGGAGCAGGACCTGGCAGCCAGGTTCACCTGCACCCAAGGAGGTTTTGGTGCAGGGAAGAAAAAAAGGTAAAATGGTGGGGAGGGGCCTGCGCAGACAGGGGTTCTAAGGCTGGAAAGGGAGTGCCCCCCACCCTAGACCAGGGACCCAATAAGGTAGCTGCACTCAATTCCCACTAATTCAACCTCGCCCCCACTGTGCCTCTCACCTTATCCGAAATCCGGAAGCAGCGGTCTGTGGAGAGGAAATCCTGGATAAAGCTGTCTTCTAGAGGTAGAGAAGAGAAACAGGGGGCCCGGGTTACCACCGTCCCCCCAAAGAGTGGCATCAGAAGCTCTGAAGCCCAAGCTGCCACTGAACCCCCTTTCTGACAGGACCCCCTCCCACCAGCCAAAGCTGGGTCACCTGGGGGGAGGGCGCAGAGGCCTTAGGCAGGATCCCACCTTTCACATCTGCTCTGGCACCAGGCCCCACAGCCCCTCCCATGCCCATCTCCCAAGGAAACTCACCCAGAAGGTTGAGGAAGGCCTGGAGCTCCTGGTGCTGCCGGGAATGGAGAAACCCATTGCCCCCACCTTGCCAGCTGCAGCCCCCCAGCCTCACCTGGGTCGTAACCACAGGGACATAGGCAGGGTCTTGGGCCTCACTCATCTCATAGGGGGTGGAGGTGGGGTGTGGCAGGGTGACCTGTAGTGAAAGCAGGCTCAGGACTTAGCATTTACCCCCTTGCACAGGTCAAGGGGGTGGTGACAGGGGGCCAGGATGGGGGAGGGATTGGTGCAGAGACTTAGGGGCTCAGAGTAGAGGGCAGCAAGGATACATGGGGGGGGGGCAGGCCAGAAAAGAAGCAAAGAGTTGCTGCGCCACCCCGTCTTCCTCCTGGCACCCCAGGCCTGGCCAGAGGGTAACAGCAGCAGCAGCAAACACTGCCGAGGGCTTCCTAAGTGCCTGGAGCTGTGCTAAATGCCTTTGGGCTGTCATTTTATTCCATCCTGGCAGGAAGGCACGTTTAACAAAAGACCTATTTTCAAACTAGAAACCTGAAGCATGAGGCCTCACAGCTGGTTAAAGGTGAAGCCCACTGACTCCAAAATCCCAAGAGTTTAATCACTTCTCAGGCCCCCCAACCCATAACCACCACCATCACCCCACCCTGCACCAAAGAAGAGAGTTGAAAGGGCCACTGACCCCATACACCGTGGGGGGGCGGGGATACTGAGGTCCAGAGAGAAATGATACTAGACAAATACTTAGATTTAGAGCAAGTTGAGGTGAGGCCACCTAAAACATTTCTAACTACTTTCCTAAACCAGGCCTCATGCCCAGAGAGAGCCGTCAACCAAGGGGCTCAGGAGAAGATGCCGCCCACCACCTTGGGTCACTCTGGGAACCTCCATCTAGGTTCCCACAAGCAGCCCAGCCTCCTCCCGCAAGAAACCTTACCTGAGCTCTGGAGCTACCCACAGAATAACGCCCAGCCGCCCAGCCAGTAGGCTTATATAGCCCGTCCTGCCCCGTCCTGCCCCGCCCTGCTCCCCCCATCCACCAATCCAGCCCTTCCTGAGGAGAGGCGGGGCTTGGCCCACACCTCCTGCCTCTACCTGTGAACCCAGGCACCACCCGCCTCCCAGCTGCGGCTTCCAGGGGGAAAAAGATTCCTCAAAGCTCCATCACCTTCAAGAGGGATGGAGGCAGGCCAGCTGGACCCCAGGGCCTGAAACCCCACAGGACGGGGCGGAGAGCCATGACCCCCGTCCCTCTCTTGATAAATGCAGCGCCAAGGTGCTGAGCCTGGGCTGCAAGGGCCTGAAGGGCAAGGTTTAACTCACTGATTGCACCTTGCTGGAGCAGGGTCTCTGGGACTGTGTGAATCTCTCTGAATCTCTTGGCCTCTCTAGGTCTCTTGGTCCCCCTGGGTTTCTCTGAGTCTTTCAGTCTCTGAATGTCTCAGAGTTTCTGGATGTCTCTGGACTCTGGGTCTTTAGGTATCTCTGGGTGTCTCTGGTCTGTCTGGGTTTCATGGCCTCCCCAGGCCACCTCCCATGCTCCCTTTCCCTGACCACCTGGTCTCATCAAGCCACCCTGTTTTTGTGAGTGTACATGCTCACATGTGCTTCCCCTCGTGTATCGTTGGCCTCCGCCGGAAAGGAAGCAGTGAAACCAGCAGCCTCCATAGCCACAGCCCTAAACATCTTTTGGTGCTTGCTTATTGAAGAGGCTAGAATGGAATCCGCTCATGTGTTCTTCACAGCAACCCCGTGAAGTGGGTATGATCAGTAGCCTCATTTTATAGATGAAAAAACAACTAACACACAGAGTTTGGGTTGTTTGCAGCGAGGTTAAGTAACTTCCTGCCAGCCACCCAGCTGGGAAGTGGAGAGTTCCAGCCTCCAAATTGTCCCATATCCAGGCCCCGAATTGGACAAAGCCTGACACGGAGAAGGTGTTCAATGAAACCGAATGAATGCCCCAGACCAGCTGTGTTTTCAACCTCTCTCCTCTCCCCACCGTAAATAAGGCTAGAGGTCAGTAAGGGAGACCACAGAGAAGCCTGTGCCTGGGCGAGTCCCCTGGGTGGGCTTCCAGGCCCATTCCCCTCAGGGCCAGATCTGACACTCCACACTGGGGAAAATATTTTTAAAATATCTTTGGTTTGAAAGAATTTAGACTCACACAGATGTCCCTTAACAATTTAGAAAATTTTCATGTCCCATTCCCTGAGCATCCCCCAATGTTAACATCTCACATAACCATAGTACAGTTAGAACCAAGAAGTTCCCATTGGTACAAATAAACTATCAACCTTATTCAGATTTCGTCAGTTTTTACATGCATTCTGTTTTGATTTTTGGTGTCTAGTTCTAGAAATTTTCACCTGCATAGATTTGTGTAACCATCACCTCCGTCAGGATGTTGAATATTCCATCACCTAAAGAAACTCCTGTATGCTGTCCCTCATGTCACACTCTCTGCCCCATGCCGGCCCCTGGCAACCATTAATCTGTTCTCCATCTCTAATTTTGTCATTCCAAGAACATTTTATAAATGAAATCACAGTACAGTAGTCCCCTCTTATCTGAGGTTTCACTTTCCACGGTTTCAGTTACCTGAGGTACAGTACGAGACACCACATTCAAATAACTTTTATTATAGTATATTGTTATAATCATTGTTGTTTTGTTTTGTTTTGTTTGGAGACAGAATCTCGCTCTGTTGCCTGGGCTAGAGTGCAGTGGCGTCATCATAGCTCACTGCAACCTCAAACTCCTGGGCTCAAGCGATCCTCCTGCCTCAGCCTCCCAAGTAGCTGAGACTATAGGCACATGCCACCACGCCAGGCTAATTTTTTCTATTTTTGGTAGAGACAGGGTCTCACTCTTGCTCAGGCTGGTCTCGAACTCCTGAGCTCAAGTGATCCTCCCACCTCAGCCTCCCAGAGTGCTAGGATTAAAGGCGTGAGCCAAATCGTTTTATTAGCTATTGTTGTTAATCTCTTACTGTGCCTAATTTATAAATTAAACTTTATTGTGGTATGTATAGGAAAAAACATGGTATATATAGCTTAGTACTATCCTCTGTTTTAGGCATCCACTGGGGGTCTTGAAACATATTCTCCACAGATAAGGGGGAACTACTGTATAGGACTTTTTTTTTAGACAGAGTTTTGCTCTGTCACCCCAGGTAGAGTGCAGTGGGGTCATCATAGCTCACAGCAACCTTAAACTCCTGGGCTCAAGCGATCCTCCTGCCTCAGCCTCCCCAGTAGCTGGGACTGCAGGTGCGCACCGCCCACCCGGCTAATTTTTCTGTTTTTAGTAAAGATGGGGTCTCACTCTTGCTCAGGCTGGTCTCAAACTCCTGAACTCAAGTAATCCTCCTGCCTTGGCCTCCCAGAGTGCTAGGATTACAGGCATGGGCGCCCAGCCCATATATGACTTTTTGAGATGCATTTTTACTCAACACAATGCCCTTAAAATCCATCCAGGTTGTTGCATGTATGAATAGTTTGTTCCTTTTTATTACCAAATAGTAGCCCATGGTATGAATGGGTCATTTCCAGTTTGGAGCTATTACAGATAAAGGTGTGAACATTCTTGGATATAGGTTTCTATATGGACATGAGTTTTTATTTCTCTAGGAGAGATACTTAGTGAATACCTAGGAGGGGTTATATGGTAAATGTATGTTAAGAAACTACCAAACTAAACTAGGATGGTATTGGACAGGAACAAAAAAAAAAAAAAAGAAAAAAAGAAACTGCCAAACTATTTTCCAGAGTGGCTATTTTGGTATTGTCAGTATTTTTTTATTTTAGTCATTGTAATAGTCATAGTGAGTTTAATTTGCATTTCCCTAATGGCTAATGATGTTGAATATCTTTTCGTGTGCTTATTTTCTGTTGTGGGTTGAATTGTGTCCCCCAAAAAGATATGTTGAGGTCCTTACCCTATACCTGTAAAAGTGACATTATTATTATTCTTTGAGACAGAGTCTCACTCCTGGGCTAGAGTTCCATGGCATCAGTCTAGCTCACAGCAACCTCAGACTCCTGGGCTCAAGCAGTCCTCCTGCCTCAGCCTCCCAAGTAGCTGGGACTACAGGCATAGACGCGTGCCACCACGTCCAGCTAATTTTTTTTTTCTATTTTTAGTTGCTCATCTAATTTATTTTTATTTTTAGTAGAGACAGGGTCTCACTTTTGCTTAGGCTGGTCTTTTTTTTTTTTTTTTTCTAGCATTAACGTAACTGCATTAGGCTGGTCTTGAACTCCTGACCTCAAACGATCCTCCTGCCTTGGCCTCCCAGAGTGCTAGGATTACAGGCATGAGCCACCATACCCAGCCGAGAATGTGACATTATTTGAACATTTATTCAGGTCTTTGCAGATGTGATCAAGTTAAGATCATATTCACTGGGATTAGAGTGGGTCCTAATCCAATATGACTGGTGTCCTTATAAGAGGAGGACAAAAGAGACAGACACACAGAGAGGTAAAGACACAGACACACAGAAGGAAGACAGCCATGTGACAAAGGAGACAACGACAGAGACAAAGGAGTTATACAGCTACAAAGTAAGGATTACGGGAAACCGCCAGAACCTGGAAGAGAGAGCAGATGGGAAATTTCTGTTATTTTGAGCCACCTATTCTGTGGCACTCTGTTATGGCAGCAGTAGGAAACTAACACATTTTCCATCCATATATCTTCTTTGTTCAAGCCTTTTGCCCCTTTGTTAACTGGATTCTTTCCTTACTGTTGAGTCTTAGAGAGTTCTTTATATATTCTGAAAACAAGCTGTTTGTTGGATTTATGATTTGCAAATATTTTCTCCCAAACTATGGTTTATCTTTTAATTCTTTTTTTTTTTGTTGTTGTCATTTGTTTTTTTGAGACAGAGTCTTACTCTGTTGCCCGGGCTAGAGTGCCGTGGCATCAGCCTAGCTCACAACAACCTCAAACTCCTGGGCTTAAGTGATCCTTGTGCCTCAGCCTCCTGAGTAGCTGGGACTACAGGCATGCGCCACCATGCCCGGCTAATTTTTTCTATATATTTTTAGTTGTCCAGATAATTTCTTTCTATTTTTAGTAGAGACAGGGGTCTTGCTCTTGCTCAGGCTGGTCTCGAACTCCTGACCTCGAGCAATCCTCCTGCCTCGGCCTCCCAGAGTGCTAGGATTACAGGCATGAGCCACCACGCCCGGCCTATCTTTTCGTTCTCTTAACATTGTCTTTCACAGAGCAAAAGTTTCTAATTTTGATGAAATGAAATTTGTCAAGTGTTTTTTTTTTTTTTTTTTTAATGGATTGGGAGAAGGTTTCAAAGGCAGGGATTCTCCCCAAGATAAGAAGTCCCAGAGAGTGGAAAAAAAACAGAGAGAGGGAAGATACTGAAGGACAGGCCACTGTAGGAGAAGGGGCCAGAGGCTCAGGGCTTTTAAGCCCTGGCTGGATGTCTATGAGGCCATGAGGGGACGGAGGAGGGGGGCGGGGAGGAGCTGGAGAAAGTGGCGATGAGCCCTGAGTGCAGTGGGCAGAGGGCAGCCGACCCTCCAGGCCTGGTTCTGGGCCCCTTTGCTGTGCACGTGTTCCCTGATTTGCTCTCCGAATTGTCCATTCTACCGGCTTTAGATCCCTCCAGAGGCTCCAGAGGCTCTTCCCAGCCCTGACTACTCCCCCAAGTTCACACTTGTACCCCCAGCTGCCTCTTCAACACCTGCACTTGGATTCATCATCTGCCCCCATGAACCCCATAAGTGCGTTCCTCAGTTTTCCCCATCTAATTACTGTAGTTGAAAAAAAAAAAAAAAAGACGACTCCCCCAACACACAGCAAAAAACCTGGAAATTGTTTTGTAAGTAAACTTTTTATTGTAGCACAGCAGCCACAGGGAAGAGGGCACAGATCCTAAGTGAATATAGGTTAATGGATTTTCAGACCACACCCGTGTAACCAGCAGCCAGGTGGAAAGGCAGCACGTTACCAGCAGCCCCACTGTCTGCTCCCCACACCGCCACCCCCATCTCTAGCCACCCCCTGCCGCTGCAAGGTTCATCACCATTCTGGCCTCTAGTATCACAGGTTAGTTTCGCCTGTTTTTGAACTTTGCGTAAATATAGAATCACACAGTAGGTCTGCCTTAGGATGAGATTCATTTAGGCCGCTTCATTCTCCCTGCTGGGGGAATGTTGCTGTTCCCCTAGATGAATATTAGGGAATATTTCTACCTTCTTTCTTGCCCCCAACATTCAATTTATTACTAAACCTTGTGGATTCTAGCTCAAAAGATCTTCCTAATCCATGCCCTTCTCTCCTCCCCACTGCCTCCTCCCCCGGCCAAGGCTATGTCATTTGCTGCCTGGACTACCACTCGGTCCCCTAAACAGTCTCCAGACCTCCTTGTGCAGTTGGCCCTCTCTAGAGCTGGAATGATCTTTTCATCAATTGCAAACTCCTTACTTGTAGTGCTCATCAATCTGCAATCGTCTTGTTTCCCTGCCTCTTGTGTGTTTTCCCCACTAGAAAGTCAGCCTTGTCCATCCTCTAACCCCCTGACTCAGAGCCACTACAGTTGTCCCTTGGATTGGTTCCAGGATTGGTTCCCCCGGCAGAGGATTGGTTGCAGGATTCCGGAGGATACCAAAATCTGCAGGTGCTCAAGTCCCTTTTATAAAATGGGGTAGCATTTGCACATAACCTGTGCATGTCCTTCTGTATACTTTAAATCATCTCTAGATTACTTGCAGTGCCTAATACATTGTAACTGCTATGTAAATATTAGGTCATTAAATATGAAATGTTCGATTTCGAATCAAAGTTTAGTTTATTATATCTCAAACAAGAAGCAGTACAATTAATCAAAGTATGAGCCTAAACTATTGTCACAGTTTTACCATCTTAAGGGTAGCTTGTCTATGCCAGCAGTGAAGAAGCCTAGAGAGAGAGTGGCGATGAAGTCACCAAAGGCATTTTCCACAGCTTTTTGAGAATTGAATATTTTTCCTTGCAAGAAGTGGTTGAAAGCCTGGAAGAAGTGGTAGTTAGTTGGTGCAAGTCTGGTGAATATGGTGGATGACAGAGAGTTTCTAAGTCCAACTGCTGTAGTTTGAACAGCATTGTTTGTGCAACACGTGGTCGATCATTGTCTTGCAAGAGGATTGGCCTGTCTCTGTTGACCAATCTTGACTGCTTTTTTTTTTTAATTTTAATTTTATTTTTATTTTTCTTCTCATGTGCATGGCTGTGCATGTAAATCTCGGCTGCTTCATCTCAAGCACCCTCCTCATTTCATACAGTCGGTTGCTGTGGATATCGCTGTAATCAATTGACCAGGATTCATGAAGCTATGGTGGATAATACCAGCGCTGGACCACTAAACAGACATGTAGCTTTTTTTGATGAATATTTGGTTTTGGACTGTGTTTCAGCACTTCATCTTTATCCAACCATTGTGCTGAACGCTTGCAATTGTCAGAAAGAATCCATTTTTCATTACATGTCACAATACAGTGTAGAAATGGTTCGGCTTCGTGTCATGACAGGAAAGAAAGGCAAGCTTTGAGATGATTTCTCTTTTGACGCTTGTTTAGTTCATGCGGTACCCATCTATCCAGCTTCTTTACTTTGCTCATTTGTTTCAAATGGTCCAATATTGTTGGCATAGTAACATCAAACCTTGCTGCTAATTCACACGTAGGTTGAGATGAATTCACTTCCACTACAGCTTTCATCTCATCATTATCCACCTTGGTCTTGGGTTGCCCGAGTAGCTCATTTTCAAGCTTAAAATCACTAGAAAGGAACGTCTCAAACCATCCACGTACTGTGTGTTCATCAGCCACATCCTTCCCAAACACTTCCTTGATATTTTGAGCTGTCTGTGTGCACTGCATTGGTTCCACGATGGAACTCATGTTCAAAAATAACACGAATTTTTGACTTATCCATGGTTTCACAAAAATTGATCTAAAAATTTTTGAAAGATAATCACAAGCCAAACCATGTGCTTGAAAGACTGAGGATGTACCTTCACAATAAAAATAAAACAAGGAGCGTCAAAGGGAAATGTCAGAGATATCAACTGTCAAACTTAGTACTTAGGGAGATTGGACATTTCATACCTAATGACAGGAATGTGTTGTTTGGCAACATCATTGAGTGTACTTGCACAAACCCAGGTGGTACAACCTACTACGCATCTAGGCTATATGGTATGGCCTATTGTTCCTAGGCTACACCCTGTTACTCTACTGAATACTGTAGGCAACTGTAACACAATGGTATTTATGTATCTAAACATATCTAAACATAGAAAAGATACAGTAAAAATATGCTATAAAAGATTTTAAAAAATAGTACTCCTGTATAGGGCACTTACAATGAATGGAGCTTGCAGGACTGCAAGTTGCTCTGGGTGAGTCAGTGAGTGAGCGGTTAGTGACTGTGAAGGCCGAGGACATTGCTGTCCACTGCTGTAGACTGTGTAAACACTGTATACTCAGGTTACACTAAATGTATTTATTTATTTATTTTTGAGACAGAGTCTCACTCTGTTGCCTGGGCTAGAGTGCCGTGGCATCAGCCTAGCTCACAGCAACCTCAAACTCCTGGGCTCAAGCGATCCTCCTGCCTCAGCCTCCCGAGTAGCTGGGACTACAGGCATGCGCCACCATGCCCGGCTAATTTTTTCTATATGTATTTTTAGTTGTCCATATAATTTCTTTCTATTTTTTTAGTAGAGACAGGGTCTCGTTACTCAGGCTGGTCTCGAACTCCTGAACTCAAACAATCCGTCTGCCTCGGCCTCCCAGAGTGCTAGGATTACAGGTGTGAGCAACCGTGTCCGGTCTACACTAAATTTATTTAAAAATTCTTTTTCTTTCTTCAGTAATAAATTGGCCTTAGCTTACTGTAACTTTTTATTCTATAAACTTTTTTTTATTCTTTTTTTTTTCTTATTGTTTTTTGGTTTTGTTTTTTTATTTTTGTCTTTCTTTTCAAGGTATCAGAACTGTAGGATCTATAAACTTTTTAATTTAAAAAAATTTCTTACTTTTGTAATAACACTTAGCTTAAAACACAAACACATTGTACAGCTGTACCAAAACATTTTCTTTATATTCTTATTCTATAAGCTTTTCAATATTTAAAGAAAATTTTTTAAACTTTTTTGTTAAAAACTGAGACACACACACACATTAGTCTAGGCCTACACAGGGTCAGGATTATCAACATCACTGTCTTCCACCTCCACATCTTGTCCCGCTGGAAGGTCTTCAGGGGCGATAACATGCATGAAGCTGTCATTTCGTACGATAACAATGCCTTCTTCTGGAATATCTCCTGAAGGACCTGCCTTTTAGGAGGTATTTTTTACAGTTTACTTTTTTTTAATTAGTAGAAGGAATACACTCTACAATAACAATAAAAAGTGAAATATTAGCTGGGCACAGTAGCTCATGCCTGTTGCTAAAAGTGAAAACACTAGAAACATTTCATTAAGTTCAGGAACAAGGCAAGGATGCCAACTATATCTGCTACTATTCAACATTTTACTAGAGGCATTAGCCAATGCAGTTAGATAAGAGAAATAAAGTATAAGCATAAGAAGTGGTAAAGAAAATACAAAACTATCTCAGCCTCCCAGAGTGCTAGGATTACAGGCGTGAGCCACCGCGCCCAGCCTTCACTTTCTTGGTGTCCTTCAAAGCACAAAACTTTTAAATGTTGATGAAGTCCAATTTATCTATCTATTTTTTCTTTTGTTGCTGTACTTTTTGGTGCCTAGCCCATGGTCATGAAGATTTATGCCTAAGTTTTCTTCTAAGACTTTTACAGTTTTAGGTCTTTGATCCATTTTGAGCTAAATTTTGTGTATGGTGCGAGGTAGGTATCCCAGCACCATTTGTTGACAAGACTATTCCATTGCATTGTCTTGGGACCCTTGTTCAAAATCAATTGAAGGGGCTGGGTGTGGTGGCTCACGCCTGTAATCCTAGCACTCTGGGAGGGCTGCTTGAGCTCAAGAGTTTGAGACTACCGTGAGCAAGAGCGAGACCCCAAATACTTTTCCAAAGTATTTACAGTACTTTGGAAAAGGAAAGAAAAGAAAGAAGGAAGGAAGTGAGCGAGGGAGGGAGGGAAGGAAGGAAAGAAGGAAAGAGAAAGAAAGAAAGGGGGAGATAGAAAAAAAGAGAAAGAGAGAGAAAGAAAGAAAGAGAGAGAGAGAAAGCAAAGGGAAGGAAAAGAAAGGAATAAAGGAAAGAAGGAAGGAAGAAAAAAGAGAGAGAGAGAGAGAGAGGAAGGAAGGAAGGAAAGAAACTAAAGAAAGCCCAGTCAGGCATTGTGGCACAGGCCTGTAGTCTCAGCTACCTGGGAGGCTGAGGCAGGAGGATTGCTTGGAGGTTGCAGTGAGCTACAATGACGCCACTGCACTCTACCCAGGGCCACAGAGTGAGACTATGTCTCAATAAAAACAAACAAGGCGGCCAGGCGCGGTGGCTCACGCCTGTAATCCTAGCACTCTGGGAGGCCAAGGCGGGTGGATCGTTTGAGCTCAGGAGTTCAAGACCAGCCTGAGCAAGAGCGAGACCGAGTTTCTACTACAAATAGAAAGAAATGATCTGGACAGCTAAAAATATATAGAAAAAAAATTAGCCGGACATGGTGGCACATGCCTGTAGTCCCAGCTACTCGGGAGGCTGGGGCAGTAGGATCGCTTAAGCCCAGGAGTTTGAGGTTGCTGTGAGCTAGGCTGATGCCAGGGCACTCTAGCCTGGGCAACAGAGCGAGACTCTGTCTCAAAAACAACAACAACAAAAAAAAACAAATAAGGCAACTGAACACCCCTCCTCACAAAAAAATAGAAAGTAAAAATAAATAAATAAACACAAATCAATTGACCATAAATGTTTATTTCTGGATTATTAGTTCTATTCCATTGACTTGTCTATCCTAATGCTGGTGCCACATCATCTTGATTACTGTAGCTTTCTATCAATAGTAAGTTTTAAAATCAATATGTTCTGATGCTGTGAACAAAAGGAAAAAAAAAAGATAAAATCAGGGAGTGTGAGTCCTCCATTTCCCCTTTCTGATTGTTTTGTCTATTCTGGTCTCTTGCATTTACACATGAAATTTAGGATCACCTTGCCAATTTTAGCGATAAAGAGAGGTGGAATTTTTGTAAGGATTGTGTCAAATTTTTAGATCAATTTGGGGAGTATTGCCATCTTAATAATATTAAGTTTTTCAAATCCATAAACAAGAGATGTCTTTCCATTTATTTAGGTCTTCTTTAATTTCTTTCAATGATGTTTTATAGTGTTTGGTGCACAAGTCTAATACTTTTTTGTTAAAATTTATTCCTAAGCATTTTATTCTTTTCGATGAATTGTAAATGGAATTGCTTGTTTAGTTTCATTTTTGGGATTGCTTATTGCTATCCCAAACATTTATTTTTGCATATTGATCTTTTAATCTGAAATCTTACTGAAACTCACTTATTAGTTATAATTGTCTTTTTTGGGGGGGCGTAGATTCCTTAGGATTTTCTATAAACAAGATCCAGTTATCTGCAAATAAAGATAGTTTTACTTCTTCCTTTCCAATTAGAAGCCTTTTATGTCTTTTCCTTGCCTAACTCTCCTGGATAGAACTCCCAGTACAGCGTTAAAAAGAAGGGCAAGGGTGGACCTTTCTTTCCTTGTGTCTGATCTTAGAGAGAAAGGAATCAAACTTTTATCATCAAGTATGAAATTAGCTGTGGATTCTTCACAGATGCCATTTATCAGGTTGAAGAAGTTCCCATCTATTTCTAGTTTGGGGTACTTTTTATTATGGAAGGGTCTGATATTCTTTTCAGTCTGATTTTTTAAAAGATTATTATTGGATCAGATTGATCTCAACATTCTCTTCCTAATGAATATGTGGTTCTATTATTTTTTTTACTATTTCAAACAATGCTGTAGCTATCATCCTTGGGCTTACATCTTTGGGCTCATGTACAAGCTCTTAAACAGGATAGGCTCCTGAAAGGGGAAAGTCTAGGTCAAAATGTATATTTATTTACAACAACTTTTGTGTCAATTTTATTGAGATATAATTAACATACAATGACATAAAATAAGATTTACCAATTTTAAGTATACAATTTGGTGTGCTTTAACAAATATGTATAAGTCATATAATTACCACTGCTACCATGCTATAGAATGTTTCCACAACCCAAAAACGTTTGCTTCTGCCACTGTGCAATTCATTCCCTCCCCCAGCCCCTGTTCCTGGCAACCACTTCAGAAGCTATCACCAGTTGTGTAAGCATATATTTTCATTTCTCGTGGGTAACTTAAGAATGTAACTGCTGGGTCATATGGTAAATGTATGTTTAACTATATAAGAAACTACCAAACTTTTCTTTAACATGGCTATACCATCTTGCATTCTCACCAGCAATATATGAGAGTTCTAGTTGCTCCACACCATCGCCACCACCTTGTATGATAGGCATTTTTATTTTTAGTTTTATGTTTTAGACACAGGGTCTCACTCTCTCTCCCAGCTTGAATACAGTGGAGCAATCACAGCTCACTGCAATCTTGAACTCCCAGTCTCAAGTGATCCTCCCGCCTCAGCCTCCCAAAAATGTTGGGATTACAGGCATGAGTCACCACACCTGCCTAGGGGGTTATCAATTTTATTGATCTTCTCAAAGAACCTACTTTTACTTTCATTGATTTCTCTATTGTTTTTCTATTTTAGTGATTTCTTCTTTGGACTTTATTACTTCCTTTATTTTGTTTACTTTAGGTTTGATTTGCTGGGGTTTTCTTTATTTATTTTTTAGGGACAGGGTCTTACTCTGTTGCCCAGGCTGGAGTGCAGTGGCATAATCATAGCTGTCTGCAGCCTCAAATTGCTGGGCTCAAGCTATCCTCCTGCATCAGCCTCCCGAATAAATAGGGTTACAGGTATGCACCACCATGTCTGGCTGATTTTAAATTTTTTTTGTAGAGATAGGGTCTCACTATGTTGCCAGGCTGGTCTCAAACTTAAGCAATCTTCTGCCTTAGCCTCCCAAAGTTCTGGGATTAGAGGCTTGAGCCACTGAGACTTGTCCTGCTGTTTTCTTTCTATTTTCTTTTTCTTTTTTTTTCTAGCTGCCTTTTAAACAGAATCTTTCTACCTTCTTAAGGTGGAAACAGAAGTAATAAATTTAAGATTTTTCCTGTTTTCTAATATAAGCACTTATAAGCCATAAATTTCTCTAATACTTTTTAGTGGCATCCCACAAATTCTTATACATTGTGTTTTCATTTTCACTGGATTCAAAAGAGTTTCTAAGAGGATGGGCACAGTGGTTTGCACCTGTAATCCCAGTGCTTTGGGAGGCTGAGGGAGGAGGATCGCTTGAGCCCAGGTGTTCAAGATTACAGTGAGCTATGATCATACCTTTGCACTCCAGACTAGACAACAACGCAAAACTCTATCTCTGTTTCTTTTTTGATCCTTGAGTTATTCAGCAATGTGTTATGTTGTTTCCAGATATTTGAGGATTTTGAGGAATTTTTATGTTATTGATTGCAAATTTAACTCCACTGTGGCCACAGCAGAATATTCTTTATGTGACTTGAATTCTTTTAAATTTCTTAAGTCTTGTTTTATATCCCAGAATATGGTCTGTCTTGGTAAATGCTCTGTATGCATTTAAGAAAAGCATGTGTTATGCTGTTTTTGGTGAAGTGTTCTATAAATATCAATCAGATCAAGATGGTTGATAGTGTGGCTCAAGTTTATTCTATCCTTGCTGATTTTCTGTCTACTTTTTCTATCAATAATTGAGAAAAGATTATTGAAATCTTTGCCTATTATTGTGGATTTGTCTATTTCTCCTTGCAGTTCAGTTTTTGTTTCTGGTAAGTGAAAGCTCTATTATTAGATGCACAAGTGTTTAGAACTATTATGTCTGCTTGATTAACTGACCCCTTTATTGTTATGAAATGACCTTCTTTAACACTGGTAATAGTCTGTGCTCAGAAATTGACTTGTCTGCTCTGTGTGAGATAAAAAGACTCAGGACCCCATCCTTGAGTTCAGTGTGGGTAATCTGTGTTGGCATTGGCTATGGACTTAAATCTACCCAATGCCAACACAGGGTACCAAGTACCATGATGAAGAAAGCACAGAGTACTGTGGGAAGAGGCCCCACTCAGCCTGAGAAGTTAGGCAATGCTTCTTGTGATGATACTCGAGGAGAAAGATGTTCCTGGGAAGAGGAAAGACATATGCAAAAGGTGATGGGCCCACTTGGGGCATGGTAGGCATGGTATACCTGAGGCCCCCACAAACAGGGCGTTATGCCTGAAGGACGGAGTGTGAGCAGGGAAGGCAAGATATCAACTGAGGTGTCAGAAAATCTTTCTGGCCACTGTATGGATAATAAATAAGGAGGAGAGTATGGGAAAGGAGGCTGTTGCATTTGCCCAGGCATGAGATGATGATGGTCTGGACTACAACACAGTGCTAGTGGAGATGGCAGGAAAAGAATGAATTCTAGAGATACTCAGGAGGTAGAGTCAACAGGACTTCCTCTCTTGCATAACACACTGCAAGAGCCCCCTAACTGCTTTGCCTGCTCCCACATTTACCCTCCATCCTACCACAGACTATCCCAACACTGGAGCTAAAGCATGCCACACCTCTGTTCAGCACTGTCCAATGGCTCCTCATGTCACTCAGGGTAAAAACCAAAGTCCCAGTAATGGCCAACACAATCTAGCCTTGGCCCTCTCTCCTACTACTAGTTCCACTCTAGCCACGTTGCCCTCCTTCAACAAACCAGGGCTAGTCCACCTTTATTTAGCTGCAACTCTTTACCCAGACATCCACTTGGCACATGCCATTACCTCCTTCAAGTTTTTGCTCAAATGTCACTTTCTCAAGGAGGCTTACCCCATTATCTTTGCTGATATTGCAACTTGCTTTGAACACTCCACCACATTCCTGATCCCCTTTATTTTGCTCTACTTTTTTCCCTGTGGCACTTATTACCTTCCAACATATTAGATTTTTCACTCACATTATGTCTATGGTTTGGTGGCTTATCACATCTACTAGGATAATCTCCCCAAGGGCAGAGATCTTTGTTTTGTTCACTGACACCCCAAGTCCCTAGAGCAGGAGAGAGCTGATACATATTTGTAGACTAATCAACTGAACAAACGACTTAATTACCAGTTTGGATGTGGGGGCAGATGGAGAGGAACACAGTGAACATGATGCCCAGGTTTTTGGAGCTGGGGTGTGGATGGTGTCTAGGTGCACTGAAGTATTTTAAAAGCAGGAGAGACCCAGCTGGGAGTCATCAGGCTCTGGGTAGGGGGTTGAATCCACAGGAGCAGAGGAAATCATGCAAGGAAGGTAAAGAGAAGGGGCCAACGTGGACACCAACATTTAAATAAAGGGATGGGCAGAGGAAGGGGGCAGATGCATAGCCAGAGAGAAAAGAGAAAAGTAAGGTCGTGTGGGTCACAGACGCTTAGGGAGAAGGCTGTCAGGAAGGGGAGAGAGGTTGAGTCAGGCAAGTACTGAAAGCTGACCATTGGATCTAGTCACTAGAAAGTCATAAATGGCTTTATGGGGGTGGAGGGCCTCTCAGTAACTCGTTACAAGCCGAACTTGCCAGGTCTACAGGTGGTGGGGAAGGTGGCAGAGACCAATAGCCCAGGGATTTAGAGGCAGACCCAGCGCCAACCACCTAGCTCACAAACGTTGGTGACTGATGGTTACATGAGATGACGGAGGAAAACGCAAGGCACAAAGCGGATGCATTAGCACCATTCTCTCAATAAGCGGACTGAGATGGCTTCGACCCAGACACAAACTGAATTACGGGGCAGCCCAGGACCATGGGAGTCTTGGCTATGGCCCAGGGCTAAACAATACAACGCCAGCAAAACTATAGGCACGGAGAGGGGTGCGGGCATGCGGCGCTGAAGTCAATTCCTTTGCATACAACACTCTCATCCCAAGATGAGCAGAAATTAAAGGTCTGTCTTCTCCTCGGTCCTGGGCACACCTGGCTGCCCTTCCTTTTCGCTGCGCAGCAAATGTTCCCCGAGGCCGGACAAGGATCACCTGCCCACAGACTGCACTTTCGCTACTATCAGCCAGCTGGGGTAGGACCCAGTCCTAGGCAACGCAGCCTTCCGCCCCTAGCAACCACTCACCTGCTCTTCTCTTTCTATAGGCCAGCAAATTTCCTTTCTCTTCCTTATTGGGCCGCGTACCTTTATCGCAACCAATCAGTGACAGACACGGGACCAAATTCACTCCCACTCAACACGGGGAGGGATCATGGAGAAGACAAATTTTTGTTTTCTGCGTGCAATTCTCCCAGAAAACACCTTGTCAAACTGTTGTGACTCTCCCTGTAATGAGACTCTAAAACATTTTATTCCCCTTGCCTGTAAAGTCTGTCCCTTGCATTCCCCTTCCAAGTGGTACGGCGCGCTCACACTCCACCTTCCACCCGCTTTGCGACCAGAGTCCCCTACCAGTAGGTTGAGGCCACCCAGCGGTCCAGGACATACCATCTGTGACTAATAAACAGGGGGACTCATTCCCCCCGCCCCGCTTACTCCCTTCCGACCCCCTCTCGCGTCTCTTGCTCAGCCCGTCCCCGTGGGCACGACGCCCAGATTCGCTGCAGAAACGGCCGCTCCCAGCACCGCAGGGGCCGCTGAGAGCCGCGGGGGCGGGGGGAACGCCTTTGGTACGACCCACGCCGCGCCCCGCGCCCCGCGCCGCCGGAAGTGAGGTGTCTTACCCCCGAAGTTCCGGTTCGCAGGGGGTGGGGAGTGCTGTTAACCCGAGCGGCCGCCGCAGTTGCGGGGATTGAGCGGGCTCGCGGCGCTGGGCTCCTGGTGAGTGTGGCGAAGTCTAGCCCGGGTTGTGGTTGGGGTCGGGACCTGGACTTTCCCCTAGAGTTCTCCGGGATCAGCGCGCCCCCTCAGCCCTGAGGCCCGCTTTCGGCCTGTCAGCTGGCGGTAGACTTGGAGCGCCCGGGCGGCCGCTTTCCCAAAGGCTGGGCCCCGCCTGCGACGCTCGCAGCTCCTGGTGCTCACAGGTGCGCGGCCGTGAAGGCAGCCCGGGTCTCACTCTGCCCCGCCACTGCACCCTGCCGGTCGGCCGTTTCTCCAGGGCCCTGACTTGACACTGCCCTGGGGCTTGGGGGGTGCCAGGGTTCCAGGCTGACGTACCTAGCTCGCTCCCGTGGGGCGCGCGTCCGAGCTGCCCACCCTGGCATAGCTGTCACTGGCGCTGTAGCCTGCCCAGACTGCGGCCCCCCGCGCCTTAGCTTCTCCCTGCCTAGGCCGCGTTCCCCGCCCTGGAGCAGATTTCTGCTTTAGCCTCCCATCCCAGCACCTTTACTCGAGGGTCAGTGGTGGCAGTTCCTACCTCCTCCGACGTTGCTGCCTTTCCTCATTGCCTCCCTAGAGGAGGAGGTTTGGCAGGCAGCGTGCAAAGAGCCCTAGATTTGAAACAAGACTAACCCAGGTTCCAGGCCTTGCGTCAGTGTGACCACTTAACCCCTTTGAGTCTCAGTTTTATTTGTAAAATGGGGGAGCACGTACTATTCTTGATTTGATGATTGTGAGGATGAAATAGGATCCCCACCCCCGTCTTATTTATTGACGCTGTGCCAGGCACTGTGCTGGGTTTGCACAGCATGAGCATCACATAAGTTCTTTTGTTTTCTTCTCCATGCAGGTCTCCGGGCCAGGGCAATGTTCCGCACCGCAGTGATGATGGCGGCCAGCCTGGCGCTGACGGGGGCCGTGGTGGCTCACGCCTACTACCTCAAACACCAGTTCTACCCCACTGTGGTGTACTTGACCAAGTCCAGCCCCAGTATGGCTGTGAGTTCAGGGCTCAGGGAGGGAGGAACTCCCTGAGAGGGAAGGAGGAGTCTGCCTGGGACAGGGGCGGGGCTACAGGTCAGGTAGGGAGGGGAGAAAAGTAGACACCAGCTGCCTAACTTTAAATAAACTGTGATGGGCATGGGAGGTTTCTGAATGATGAGCCCCAGGCAGAGGAAAGTAGAAAGTGACTTCAAACCATAGCCTCTCCCTACTTCTAGGTCCTGTACATCCAGGCCTTTGTCCTTGTGTTCCTCCTGGGCAAGGTGATGGGCAAGGTGTTCTTTGGACAGCTGAGGGCAGCAGAGATGGAGGTAAGAGGTTGGCTGCCCCAAAGGTGAGGGGCAGGGCACAGGGCAAGCATCATGTCTTGGTTCCATATTCTTCCCTTCCTGACCCCCAGCACCTCCTGGAACGTTCCTGGTATGCCGTCACTGAAACTTGTCTGGCCTTCACCGTTTTCCGGGATGACTTCAGCCCCCGCTTTGTTGCACTCTTCACTCTCCTTCTCTTCCTCAAATGTTTCCACTGGCTGGCGGAGGACCGTGTGGACTTTGTGAGTCGGGTCAGGGGGTTCCCTGGAGCAGGCTTGTGGGGCAGTGCAGCCTGGGTTGGGGTTGTAGGGTGAGCCCCAGCCTTCCTGACAGGCCCCCTCTCTGCTCTGCCTCAGATGGAACGCAGCCCCAACATCTCCTGGCTCTTTCACTGCCGCATTGTCTGTGAGTGAGACTCATGGGGGGAGGGGGCCGAAGGGAGGAGAGGCACCATGGAGGACTGGACCATGAACAGTCACTATGCATGGACCCGTGCCCCAGAGCACAGGCTGCCCCCTCAGCCCACAGCTGTACAGGAAAGATAATTTAGGAAGTTAATTTGCATCGTCTTTGTCCTGTTCCACCCCAGGGCTTCTCAGCTGCCTGGGTCGGTAGCTCTTTGCCTCCTCACCTGGAGCTTGGGCAGCCCCAGTGACCCCCCCCCAAGGCAAAATGGGAGTTCCCAGAGGGCCGGGTTTAGTGGAGTGTGCCCACCAGACTAAATGGCTGGGTCCATGGTGGGCTTGGGGGTGGGGCTGTCCTAGTGCAGGAAATGGCTGTCAGGCCCTGGGCTGACCCCACCCACCCCCATTTGGGGGGTCCCCACAGCCCTTATGTTCCTCCTGGGTATCCTGGACTTCCTCTTCGTCAGCCACGCCTATCACAGCATCCTGACTCGTGGGGCTTCTGTGCAGCTGGTGTTTGGCTTTGAGGTAAAACTGGCTTGGGAGATTGGGGGTGCAAGCCTGAGGTGGCACTGCACGTGCCTGAGCACCTGCTATGTGGCCAGCCCCGTGCTGCCACCAGAGAGCATCGATCAGTCAGATCTGGCCCCTACCCTCACAGGTTCACTCCTAGGCAATCAGGGAAGAGTACAAAAAGAGGCTAGAAGGGAGGAGGAGCCCTGCCTTGCGGCTCAGGGAAGGCTTCCTGGAGGCTGATGCCAGAGCTGGCTGTTGATGGACAGGAGGGAATTAGCTTGATGGAAAACGGGAGGCGAGTCCCTGGCAGAGGAAGAATGTGTTCAGTGACAACAGCTGGGTTTTTGGTTTTTTTTTTTGAGACAGGGTCTTGCTCTGTTTTCCCAGGTTAGAGTGCAGTGGCCTCTTCGTAGCTCACTGCAACCTCAAACTCCTGGGGTCAAGCAATCCTCCTGCTTCAGCCCCCCAAGTAGCTGGGACTATAGGCGTGCGCCACGATGCTTGGCTAATTTTTCTGTTTTTGCTAGCGACAGGGTCTTGCTCTTGCTCAAGTTGGTCTCGAACTCCTCAGCTCAAGGATCCTTCCACCTCAGCCTCCCAGAGTGCTAGGATTACAGGAATGAGCCACCGTGTCTGGCCAATAGCTCATATTTGTTGAGTGCTTACTGCATGCCAGGCCCTGTGTTGAGCTCCTGACTCACATCTCTTAATCAGCAAGACAACACTGTTACAAAGGATCAATTAATTCTGTCACGTACAGATGTGCAAACTGAGATTCAGTGAGTTGCTGATAAAGTCACAGCTAGTGAGTGGGGGAGCTAGGAGGACATTGGCTATGTCCAGAGCCTGTGCTTGTACCACTGCACCCTGCTGTACACAGGCCTGGGTGGAGCAGAGTGTGGCTGCAGCAAGGGGAGCTGTGTGTTTATGTCCCCCTCTTCCTTCAGTACGCCATCCTGATGACGATGGTGCTCACCATCTTCATCAAGTATGTGCTGCACTCCGTGGACCTCCAGAGTGAGAACCCCTGGGACAATAAGGCCGTGTACATGCTCTACACGGAGCTGTTTACAGGTGAGAGGAGCCTGGGCCTCTTCTGACCTGGACCAGTGTCCCCCACTGTGCCTGCCAGACCTGGTGACCCGCTGCCCTGTGCATCCCTTCCCTAGGCTTCATCAAGGTTCTGCTGTACATGGCCTTCATGACCATCATGATCAAGGTGCACACCTTCCCACTCTTTGCCATCCGGCCCATGTACCTGGCCATGAGGTGAGCCCAGCCCTGTCCCTCCACCCTCCTGACCTGACCCCTCCCCTCCCTCTTCCTGTTTTCACTGACTGTCCTTTCAGACAGTTCAAGAAAGCTGTGACAGATGCCATCATGTCTCGCCGAGCCATCCGAAACATGAACACACTGTAAGTAGGCTTCTCTTGGCTGCTCTCCCAAGTTTTGCCCGAGGTTCCCCTACTTCCAGCTCTGGATCTGACACATCCCTGCATGCTAACCAGGTATCCAGACGCCACCCCAGAGGAACTCCAGGCAATGGACAACGTCTGCATCATTTGCCGAGAAGAGATGGTGACTGGTGCCAAGAGACTGCCCTGCAACCACATTTTCCACACCAGGTGGGAGAGGTCCCCGGGAGCCTGCACATCAGGGCACAGGCCCCGCAGGCAGGCCCCTAGTGACCTGCTGACCACTGCCTGGTCTTGACCCCTAGCTGCCTGCGGTCCTGGTTCCAGCGGCAGCAGACCTGCCCTACCTGCCGTATGGATGTCCTGCGGGCATCGCTACCAGCCCAGTCACCACCACCCCCGGAGCCTGCGGATCAGGGGCCACCCCCTGCCCCCCATCCCCCACCACTTCTGCCCCAGCCCCCTAACTGTGAGTGTCCCCTCATTTATCCATTCAGTACACCATTGGGTACTTGCCCTGGTCTGGGTATGGGAGATGCTGGGGAATCAGAGTCCCTGTCCTCCAGCATCCCACAGTCAGAGCTGGGGAGGGGTGAAAAGGTAAGAAATAGATGCTTGCTGTTGGTTTGACAAGTGCTAAGTGCAGGGGCCCATGGGAAGAGGACAGAGCTCTCAGTAGCCAAGCCTGCTGCCTGGGAGTTGGGTCTCAGTTCGGCCCTTTTCTCACCACTCTGTCCTTTCTCTGCAGTCCCCCAGGGCCTCCTGCCTCCTTTTCCTCCAGGCATGTTCCCGCTGTGGCCTCCCATGGGCCCCTTTCCACCTGTCCCACCTCCCCCCAGCTCAGGAGAGGCTGCGGCCCCTCCGTCCACTAGTGCAGGTGAGCCTTTTGGGTGCCGTGACAGCCTGGGGATGGCAGGGATGGAATGAGAGGCCCAGCAACAGTCACTTCTCATTCTTGCTTCAGCAGCCCTTTCTCGGCCCAGTGGAGCAGCCACAACCACAGCTGCTGGCACCAGTGCTGCCTCTGCCCCAGCACCTGGCTCTGGCTCTGCGGCAGAGGCCAGCCCTGCCCCAGGCTTCCCCTTCCCTCCTCCCTGGATGGGTATGCCCCTGCCTCCACCCTTTGGTAAGCTGGGCCACTCCCCAGGTTGTTCTGGAGGCTGGGGTGGTGTCAGGCCCAGGCAGCCCAGACTGAGCCTCTACGTCTCTCCAGCCTTCCCCCCAATGCCTGTGCCCCCCGCGGGCTTTGCCGGGCTGACCCCGGAGGAGTTGCGAGCTCTGGAGGGCCACGAGCGGCAACACCTGGAGGCCCGGCTGCAGAGCCTGCGCAACATCCACACGCTGCTGGACGCCGCCATGCTGCAGATCAACCAGTACCTCACTGTGCTGGCCTCCTTGGGGTGTGTCTGCGTGGGGGACATGGGATGGGTTTGTAGGGGAGCAGAGCTGCCAAGAGGTCCCCAGCAGTGGTTCTCAGCCTTTGGCTCTCCTGCCACCTGTGACACCTGCTGATTCAGGCCACCTATCTTCAGGCCTGCCCAGGGTTTCAGGGAGTTCTTGGTGACTCCTGGTGCCTTTTTATCCTCCCACTCCAAAGGCATGTCTGGCTAAGTAGGAGCTTATTAGAGAGCTGACCTTGAATCTTGTGCCTCTGTATTTTTCCAAAGGCAAATTATTCAGAATCCACGGTGCTTTATTAGTTCAACACATAACACCCTCAGGTATGGTGACACTGTGATTGGGAATTGCTTCCCATGAACTGAGGGAATAAGTAATAGGAAGTCACTTGGAGCCGTCCTAGCCCAAGTCCAGGTGCTGGTTCCATCGCTCACTTGCTTTGTGACCTCCATTACTTCATCAGAATAGAAGGGTTGTAAGGGCTATTTTTTTTTTTTCATTTTTTATTTAAGTAGATTTAGGGGGTACAAGTGGTTTTTGTTACATAGCTGAATTGCATAGTGGAGAAGTGTAAGCTTTTAATATACCTATCACCTGAACAGTGTACACTATACCCAATAGGTTTTGTTTCATAACCCCCACTCCAAACCTTTCCTCTTGGGTGCTCTCCTTAAGTGACAAGTACCCACTGCCTGGCACCCAGTAATGACAGCACAGGCTTGGAGAGGAACTGGAGTCCAAGGCTTGAGTGCTCTGGGACTTATTTACCCTATAAGGTGCCTGACACCCCAGGGTAAAAGTGAACAGGTCAACAGTCCATGCCTACAAGCGGTTCACAGTCCAGGGGGGACAGAACCACTTGGCCCTTGAGGATTCATTCAACACGTGTTCACTTGTGTCTGCTGGTCACTGGGGCCGCAGAGGCACATCAGTCTAGACTCTGTCCTGCAAGGTTCACCAACGGCAGGAGAATCTGCCCAAGCCAGGCCCACCTCTCCTCCCTTCTTTTCCCAGGCCCCCCCGGCCTGCCACTTCAGTCAATCCCACTGAGGAGACTGCCCCCCCAGTTGTCGCTGCTGCCTCTTCCACCAGCATCCCCAGCTCCGAGGCCACCACCCCATCCCCAGGAGCCTCCCCACCAGCCCCTGAAACTGAAAAGCCTCCAGGTAGGTGTGATCAATCCCCGGGGGGTAGGGCAGGGGACTTCCCTGGATTCCACTTCTGACCTCTGTCCCCAGCTCCTGAGTCAGTGGGCACCGAGGAGCTGCCTGAGGATGGAGAGCCTGATGCTGCAGAGCTGCGTCGCCGCCGCCTGCAGAAGTTGGAGTCCCCTGTTGGCCACTGACACTGCCCTGGTCCTGCCCCTGCCCTTGCTCTCTTGAGCAGCCCTCGCTGGAACACGTCCTGCCACCAAGTGCCAGCTCCCTCTGTTTGCACCAGGGAGTAGTAACCCCTAGCTCTGAGGGAGAGGAGGCGGCATCCCCTAGGCCAAGTGCAGAGAGGCCTGAGTTCCCAGTTGACTCCAGCCCTCAGAATCCCTGGCAGCTGTGGGGCTTTGGGGTGGGGGCAGTTCCAGCCTTCCTCTCCAACTCCTCAGCCCTGCGTCCTGCTGGGGCCCAGCTGGGGCTATGAAGGCAGAAAGTTCAGCCTCTGAGAAGCCCTCTTCCCCCATTCCTTTCTGGGAGAAGGGGCAGCCCCTCTTAGCCCTGCTTGTGTGTGCGGAGTCACAGTGCAGTGCCGAACAGTATTAGCTCCCGTCCCCAAGTGTGGGCTCCAGAGGGGCTGGAGGCAGGCCAGGGACTTGCTCCCCGGCCTACCCAACAAGACTGGTACCGATTTCCTTTTCTTACCCTAATATCCCCAGAAGCCCTTTGTGGTGGTGGCTGTGCCCCCTATGCCCTGTGGCATTTCCACGTCTTACTGGCAACCACACAACTCAGGGAAAGGAGTGCCTGGGGGTTGGGGGGCAGGCGGGCAGCACTGAGGGACCCTGCCCCTCCCCTCCCCCCAGGCCCCTTTCCCCTGCAGCTTTTCTCAGGTGAGACTGACCCATCTCACCCAGCAGCCACTGCCCAGCCGCGCTCCAGGCTGAAGGCTAGTGTGCCTGCTCCTTAACCACTGCGGACCCCAGAATCCAAGGAAGGCCACTTCTCAACTTGCAGAACTTTTCTTGAGTTTAGAATTGGAATTCCTTGCTAGTGTGTCTTTTGGCTTTAAATTTTGTCTTTTGAATTTGAATGCTTAAACTCCAGAAAGAGAAGCAGGAGTGCCAGGCTCCTGATCGTTCCAGTTTAGAAAAGGCTGTGGGCCAGGGAGGGACCACAGGAGCCAAGGCCTGCCTGCCCCGGTCTTTTCCCCCTTGGTTTTGTGTTACAAGAGTTGCTGGAGACAGTTTCAGATGATTATTTAATTTGTAAATATTGTACAAATTTTAATAGCTTAAATTGTATATACGGCCAAATAAAAACTTGCATTAACGATTGGTGGGGCTTGTGTCATAGCATCAGTGTGTCGGGCTCCATTTCCTTGCTGAGGCTGTAGACTTGAGAATAGCCTAGAATCTCCAGGAGTGACGGTTTCATGTAAGCCAGCACTACCCTTGGGACACTGTTGACCATGAACTGATTAGGAAGATGTGCCCATTTTACATATGGAAAAATTGAGCCCCAGAGAAGTTCAATACGGTGCCTTAGGTAAGAGATCAAGTAGGAGAGGCAGGATTTGAAAGCTGTCTTAGCCAGTTTGATGCTGCCATGGGGTGGGACCTCAGGCCTTTAGCCTGTGACTCTAAGGATGGGGCAAGTGTGAAGGCTAGCTGGGTGGGATGGGATGGCAGAACAAAAGGCTAGCCTTGACTCCAGGTCAGCAGGCTGGGGAGGACGGCCCTGTGCTGGGCTGTGAGGAGCTCCCAGGCACTCCCTGGTGGTCGGACCAGCCAAAGCTAATCCCTTAACATCCAGGAGCTGGAAATGCTGTCAGGCCCAAGTCTGGTCTGAAATGGAACAGAGACCCAGAAAGGGCCTCCTACCTCTCTCCACCAGATAGAAAGAGCCCAGGGGCTGACACGGGCACTCTGTGCTGCTGTGCTCAGCACTGCACTTGGAACTTAAGGCCTCCAGGACCCACGCCTGAGAAATCTGTGATCTCCAAGGCCTATACCAAGTCTGGCCTAGAGCAAGGGCTCAGGGATGTTTGCAGCAGTGAGCCCCAGAGGGCGAAGGAAGGAACATGCCCAGTGGGTCTGCTCTGTGCTACCCTCCCCTCAATTAGACTGGGCTACTGTTTCCACCAGATTATAACCCCTCGAATCTGAATAGCTGAGCCCAAGGAACCCCAATGCAGGAAGAAGCCAAAGTGTGGGAGAGGGACAGCAGCCAACATCTCCCACTAGCTTGGGTGTTCCTGGTTGGTCTCCAGTGTTGGGTAGCTCTCCCCCAGCGCTGACACATGTGCATAGGGTCCCATTTATCCCTTTATGCAAGAAAGGCCCGACACTCTGCATTGCCCAAGCCCTTAGCCCTCTCTGTATCCCTGTCCCAGGGGCTCCAACACCCATATCCCTCCTCCTGAGGTTCCCTGGACTACAGTCTGTTGTGATGCTACCATGCAGGTTGCTCAGCTGGGCCTCAGAAGCCCTTCTCCAGGAGCCAGGCTTTGAGCTGCTGGTCAAAGTAGCCCTTAATCCGCAGGGTACCTGTCACCTCATTGACCTGGGTGATGGGTGTCTTCCCCAGCAGTGGGCTCAGAAACTCTTGTACATCTTTCTGCAGGGCCTGGAGGAAGATGACAAATCAGGCCTGGCCAAGAGTCCCTCCCCTCTAGAGGACTCCCATCCCTACAGCCCTCAAAGGGTCAGGACCATACCCCGACCCACCCACCCACTTACCCAGATGTCCCCCTCCACCTTCCGGATCACAGTCATCTGGCGGTTGCCATGTGTGATGTCCTTGTAGACAGGGATGTTGTGCATCCGAGAGCGCCGCACAAAGTAGGGCAGGTTGGGTGGTGGGTCTGTGACAAGGAGGGAGAATGATGAGCCAACTCTTTCTGGGCCTCACCCCAGCTCAGCCAAAGCCCTTCCCCTCACAGAGTCTGCAGAGGGTCAGGGCACCCAACTGGACGAAGCCACCTTCAGACTTCAGGTCAGAGAATCTCTTCCCCTCAGTTTAGAGTCAGGACCAAATTATTTGCCCTGGTACCCCAAGGGTCCCCCTATGGGGCCAATCCTTGTCCTTCTCCACTGGGTCAGGGAGGCTGAAATCAATCTCTGGAACAAAGGGATTGAGATTTACAAGCACTGAACACCTACCATATGTTGGGCTCTGCACTAAGGGCTTTATGTGCTGAACAGATTACCTTCATTTTGCTGAAACCGAGGTTGGGAGAAGCTAAGTGATTAACTAAAAATCATACCAGCAGTAAATAGCAGAGCCCAATTCAAACCCAGAACTCCCTGACTCCCAAGCTGTGTTCTCAATTATGGAACACAGTCTGCTAGGGGGATAGGGGAGATCCGAGCTCTTGGGTTTTCTCTCTGTGCTTTATTTTTCCCCATATGGGATGATCCCATCCCAATAGTGTGGATGGATGGGTACCAGTGAATAAGAGGGCTCCACTCCTGGGCCCTTCCTTGGGTGTATCTCAACATGAGTCCTGAACCCACTGGGGAATCCAGAACCTCAGCTAGGGCAGGCTGACCACTGGTGGGGAGAATGCTTCCCTGCAGCCTTCAGATCATCCCCATCACCCAGCTCACCTCTGGGAGGCTGCCAGCCACTGGGGGTGGGATAATGTTCATGCCTTGGGGGTTTGGGGATCCTGGTGGGGGGTAACAGGCGCTCCACAAACTGGTATTCATCCACGGACTCCACAAAGCTGGGGTAATCTGGAGGCCCCTGGGTCTGGCTCTGAGGCAAAACAAACAAAAAACCCTTGTTTCCAACAGCCCACCCAACACAGGATAGGCAGAACTTCAGTAAGAAGAGAAAGGAAACATTACAGGCAGAGAAAATGGTGTAAATAAAAGGCTGGCGGTAGGTGTGAAAGTTGTCAGAATTAAAATGAAGTCACTTGGGTTAAAAATATTGACAAATAGAGCCGGGGAAGGCCATGAAGAGAGGTTTCTCATGTACAAATACCTGATAATGAGAACTGTCGCAAAAGACTGAAAAAATCACAAACTTGCACAAAGGCCACAGCAACCGTACACAAAAAACCACTTCTTTGAGGATATCTGCCCAGCCACTGCCTATCCAAGCTTGGACTGGTGCCACCCTTGTTATTGATCCTGGTAGCCAAGGATAATTATCTCAAAACAATTATGTAATCCTCATGTTTGCTTTAAAAGCTTTTGTCTTCCTTTACCTCCCTGAATACACACTTAGCTTATGCCCATTACCAAATCAATATCATTTTCTTTCAAAGAGTCAGTGCCTGTTATTTAGCTTGACATAGGAAAGCACTAGACTTCAGTTTTCCAGGGTGCAGAGTGCAGGTGGCACTTGAAGAGAAGCTCAGATGCAGGAAACAGCCTGCCTCTCTTAGGATTTCTGTAGGACTCAAAAGACAAGTATACTTCCAAAAAGCCGATCAACCATAAGAACAACCAATATGGCATTTGTCAATATTTAAGTTCCCTCTGAACATCCTGCTGAAACATTCTAGTTCTGGATTAGGCACTTGAAGCAAACACGATAATTCCCCATTCACACTCACGTGATAGTACCCCTCCCCTTATCTAGAAAGTTTTAGCCTCATATAGACACTGCCAGGCACTGTACTAAGTGCTTTATGGGCATTGTTTTCACTTAATTCTTATAATGTGACAGATTAGGTATTTTATTACACCTGAAAAGGGTTGACATTAAGAAATAATTATACAGCTGAGTATGGTGGCACAGGCCTCTAAGTCCCAACTACTCAGGAGGCTGAAGCAGGAATAGATCGCTTGGGCCCAGGAGTTTGAGGTTGCAGTGAGCTATCTTGATGCCACTGCACTCTAGCAGGGGCGATAGAACGAGACTCTGTCTCACGAAAGGGGAGGGGAGGGCAGGGGAGGGGAGAAAAGAAAAGAGAAGAGAAGGAAGGGAAAGAGAGAGAGAAAGAAAGACTGAGAGAAAGGAAGGAAAGGAAAGGAAAGGAAGGAAGACTGGAAAAGAAAGAAAATAAAGAAACGAAAGGAACAAAGAAAAGAAAAAATTAAATTAAAAACTATCTACTCAAGGTCACACTCCAGTCTGTCCTCTCATTCTCCAGCCTAAAGATCCTTTTTGGACACTTCTCCCAACAGGCACTCTGGCGTTCTGATAGGGTCAGGGTTACAAGGAGAGCAGGGAAGCAGAATGACGTGGCTTGCATATCAGGAGCTCTGGGTTCCCAAAGGTGTCCCCAGTGATCTGGGACCGGCCCCTACCGGCCCCAAGGGGAACGGTTTCCCCTTGGAAAAATTAGGCAGCGAGAGTCGATGTGCAGCTCCTCTGAATCCTGACTAACCTGGGCTGTCCTGCAGCCAAATTCCAACCACCACACTGCTCCCAAAGCGCACTCCAGTCTCTGCCACTTTCTCTCTCAGTCTTGTATCTACACTCGAGACAAGTGGCTCCGATTGGAAGGGAAAACTAGGCCCAACTAGCGATGCGATTTTCAGAGTTACAATGAATAACAGTGAGCCTCACACCCAGCCCGCTGCCCTCAGATCCAAGCTCAGAACTCTCACCAGCTGCCGTAACCCACAGCCCCGCTGGACGACAGGTCGCCAGCCGCGTAGGGTAACCCGCAACATGGTAGCCGCCATGTTGGAATGCCCCGCCTACGCCAGCCTACTGCGCGCGCAACCGGCCTGGTCCCGCCCCGCCCCCCTCCCGTCTTGCAGGCGCTGCCTGGGACGGAAGAACGCCTGCGCAGAGCGTAAGGAGGCGGAGCTAGGACCGCCTTGGGCGGTACAAAAATCAGAAGCCCGCGCGGTCGCTCAGCAGTGACGTAGCACGCAGCCGGCGGTGAGGACGTGCGCGTCCTCGCTTCTTCCTCTTTCTCGACTCCATCTTCGTGGTAGCGGCTGCGGGGGCCGTGCTTCAGGTAAGGCTTGGGCCACAGCTAAATTCGGAGAGCTTAGTAGCAGCTTGCCCGCGAGGTCAGAGGGCGCAGGGGAAATCGAGGGGCGGGGGTTGCTCTGTGGCCCTGGTCCAGTCACGATCCGAGCTCCCTGGCAGACCCGTCCTTCCACACGTGAGCCACCGCAGCCAATTCCATCCCGGCGCGATCCCTCTGGGCTGCTTTCCATTCCCCGACCCTCTTTCTAACAGAGCATTTCTTCTCTTCTCTTACAAGCCGCCTTTATTTCTTCAGTCGCCAACATGCAGCTCTTTGTCCGCGCCCAGGAGCTACACACCCTCGAGGTGACCGGCCAGGAGACGGTCGCCCAGATCAAGGTAAGGTTACTTGCAGCTCCTTGGACTCCATCCTCTTGTTTTTCATCGTCGAGCCGCTCGAGAACGCTTCTGAGTCTTATTTTTCCTTGTAGGCTCATGTAGCCTCACTAGAGGGCATCGCCCCGGAAGATCAAGTCGTGCTCCTGTCAGGCACGCCCCTGGAGGATGACGCTACCCTGGGCCAGTGTGGGGTGGAGGCCCTGACAACTCTGGAAGTAGCTGGCCGCATGCTTGGAGGTAAGTGGGGGAGGAATGTTGTTTCAGCTGCCTGTAAGCTCCTAATGGATATGGGTTGCGTGGTCCTGGCAGCTTAGTGTCATTTCTGTGCCAAAACAGATAGTGAATTCCAGTGTCCTCATATCAAGGTAATTCTTCATGTTTACTGCCCTCTGAATGAACTCTTAAGAGGTCCATGGGAGCCTGATCCAGATGGTAGTTATATTTTAGCCACTTAGCAGATCCTTATGTGGCTCTCATTTGTCTCACTAAAAAATCAGGAGTTCAGACTGGATTCTGAAGGTGGTGTTCAATTCTTCTTTAAAGTCTGGGAAATCCTGAACTTGGTCATAGGCCAATTTCTGCAACTTTGTTCTCACTACCTGTTGGGCCCATCTTGTCTTTAAATTTAAATGCTTGAGTTGAAGGAGGAGGGATTCTGTTGGGTGGTGCCTTCTTGCTCTCTTACCTGCTGCTGTCCTCCTTTCCCACTACAGGTAAAGTCCATGGTTCCCTGGCGCGTGCTGGGAAAGTGAGAGGTCAGACTCCTAAGGTGAGTGAGAGTATTTGTGTTGTTTGGACTTTGTTTTTTCCTATCACAGCTAAATCGAGACTCTGGACTTTTGCCCAATCTGCCTTTTCCCTCCCTGGAGATAAACCCAAGGGAAGGGATGCTAGGCATGGAAGAGGTCAACCAGAGTCCGATTAGCCCTCCTTTTTCCCAGGTGGCCAAACAAGAGAAGAAGAAGAAGAAGACAGGCCGGGCCAAGCGGCGGATGCAGTACAATCGGCGCTTTGTCAATGTTGTGCCCACCTTTGGCAAGAAGAAGGGCCCCAATGCCAACTCTTAAGTTTCTTGTAATACTGGCTTTCTCTAATAAAAAGCCACTTAGCCCAGTCATTTCACTGTTTCATCTTCATTTGCAGGGCCGCAGGGAGAGGCATGGCTTCTAGGCCTCTTCATGTGTCCCCTACAAGAATGGTGAGACAGATAGAGCGGAGGCCCTTTTTCCGGGGGAAAGTGGTAAACTACAAGAGAAGGCTTCCTGTGAAGAAGCAGTAACCCCAGATGCCAGTCCTTCAGATGCAGAGTTGGGGAAATCCCTGATAATTTACCCCCAAGTCCCTCTTTTTCATCTTACAAACAGAAGGTAGCAGGAATCATTGTGATGGGAGGTTTGTTATGGAGACAGCAATGGAAAGGAGGGAGGGAAGGGGTTTAGGTAGAAGATGAATCTGGCCTTTCCCTGAATTTGGGACCAGCTGTGACCTTGGTAGAGTCCAGGGCAGGAAACTGGTCTGCCTCAGCTTTAGAAATCGGTTTTGCCTTTGCATTGGCACCATAGTGACCGTGACCATGTTTGTACCTCTGTGATTGCCTTGCTGGCCTTGCTTATGTAATGACACCTGTGATTGGATAGTTGATGTTTGTTTTGGCGTTCACAAAAGTGGAGTTCTTCTGGGGCCAATTCAAGGTTCCCTCTAGCAAAGGATATAAAATGCTTAGCTTAGCACCTGCCTCATAGTAAGTGTGCAAATATTGGCTAATTTTAACTTGTGTTTAAAAAAAAAAAAGACATGGCTTCTGTCTTCTAGTTTAGATTTTTGTGGTGGAAAGTGAGGAAAACAGTTACAAGTGTTAGGGCCTCAAAGAAAGAAAAGGTGCTATAATGAAAGTGCGGGCAGGGTGTAGACAGACATACTGAAGAGTGTCCCTAGGGAAGATCTCTGAAGATGAGATGTGAGAGACCTGAAATGAGCTGATCAAGTGATGAGCTAGGGAAAGAGTTCCACCAACAGGACTGCAGGGGCAGAAGTGATGTCTCGGGGTGGACAGCAGATCCTACAAGAGCCTTGTCAGCAATGGAGGAGGAGTTTGGGTTTGGGTTTGGGTCCAGGTACAATGGAGGGGTCACAGAGGGTTTTGAGCAAGAGACTGGTGTGATCCGACTGATCTCAATTTCTCTGGTAGGTCTTTCTGGAGGGCTGGGGGGAAAGTTAGGAAAACCACTTATGGTGTCATCCAGGTGAATGGGCTTAGACTACCAGTAGTAGTAGGGATGCAAAAAAATCTTCAAGTACATCCAGATACTGGTAGTGAAATAGTGTGATCTGTATCAAAACAAATAACACGCTATTTTGGAGGCAGAAATGATACGGTGTAGGATTGCATGTGAGGAGAGAGGACAAAAGAACCAGGGCTTACGTCCAAGGGTGCTGTGGATCAAGACTACACCTAGCTTAGCACAATTTGCTTCGTCACCCCTATAGTACCACAAGACTAAGCTCTGCTAGGATAGGGACCTCATCTCTTTGATGCTCATTGTGTTCTTGGCACCTAGTATGGAATCTACACACCTAGTATGTTCAATGACAGGATCCACATTATGGGATGTTTCCTGGAGGGTTCTGATCTCAGGGGTCAAGCTTCAGTTTGGCTTTCTTGTTCTGCTCAACCTAGACGTACTTGACATCTTGAACTTTTTCTTCTCAGAAGCCTGCCTTGCCAGGAATTTGGACTTAAATTCTCCTTTCTTTGCCTCTTCCAACCATGTCTGCATCTTCCCAGTTAGTCCTGGGTTTATGGATCTTGGCTTGGGCCAGAGTTCTACTCCTTACCTCACTATTGGATGAAAGTGTGGGTGGCAGGGGAAGGTCACTAACTTTAGTTTCTGCCTATAAACACATAGATGAACAATTTTTTGATAAGATTTTTTCCCCTCATACTTAGGATTATTTTCTTAGGATAGAATCCCAGAAATGGTATTGTTGAATTAAAAAATAAGTTGGATGAATGGTGGTGATACTTAATGAGAGTATAGATATTTAATGAAGAGACCGGTTTGTAGGAGGAAATCAAATAGGAGCTCAGGTCTTTCTTAAATATTGCTTTCTGTGGAAGAGAGGAAATGCCCCCAACACACCCGGGGTAGGCTACGTGCCCCAGTCTTGGTCTTTGTTGCACTCTAACTGCCCCTTTCTCTATGCCCCCCAATGAAATAGCGGCTCCTTCACGCAAGGTCCCCCCTCATCTTCCACAGGCCTGGCGCAATTAGTGGCCCAGGTCAGGTGCTTAGCAAAGACTGGTTTCTGCCACAGCGCATCATAGTGCTAAAGGAAGTTATTTTATTCTTCAGGCAATCTGGGGCCACGTTTTATTGCGACCACTAGGGGGCGAGCTGGGACCGGCGGAGGGCTCGCTTGAGCTCTTTTTCTGATCTCGTTGCGTCATCGTGCTGGGCGGGGCTTGTACGTGACGACCGGCTTCTGCGCCTGCCCAAGCACTACTTGGGAGTGAGGGGTGGGCGTGGCTTCCGAGTGTGGGTGGGCATTGCCGAGAACCCTCGGAAGCATTGCCTAACCTGAGTGCTCCGTCGGCCCCGCAAAGAGGCGGAAGTACCGAAGCAGCGCCGGAAGTTGGACAAGCGGTGTGCGATCGCGGGTAGCACGCAGCGCGGTTGCCATGGAGCCGGCCGGGCCTTGTGGTTTCTGCCCGGCAGGGGAGGCCCAGCCGGCGCGTTACACTTGCCCTCGCTGTAACGTGCCCTACTGCTCGCTGCGCTGCTACCGGGCGCATGGCACCTGCGCCGAAGACTTCTACCGAGACCAGGTGCTGGGAGAGCTCCGAGGCCGCAGCGCCTCGCCCAGCCGCCTGGCAAGCGCCCTGCGCCGGCTGCGCCAGCAACGCGAGACCGAGGACGAGCCCGCGGAGGCAGGCTTCAGCCCCGGCCCGGCGCCCGGCGGCCTGTCAGGACTCTGGGAGCGGCTGGCGCCGGCCGAGAAGACAGCTTTCGAGCGGCTACTGAGCCGCGGCGAGGCCGGGCGGTTGCTGCCTCCGTGGCGGCCGTGGTGGTGGGGCCGCAGGACTGGACCGCGGCTTCTGGAGGAGGTGGATGATGCCTCGAGCAGTGACGCCGGGGAACGGGAGCCCGCCCCTGCGAGGACCACGCCGGGATGGGTGAAGGATGATGCCGCCGCGGAGTCCGCGGCCGCCGAGCGAGTTCTTAGAGACGCCCCGGGGGCCTGTACGCCCGCCGTACCCACCCGGATCCCCGCGCTGGCCAGCTTGAGCCGTGGCCCACTCTCGCCGCTCGTTCGCTTCCAGCTGCCCAACGTGCTGTTTGCCTACGCGCACACTCTGGCCCTCTATCATGGCGGTGACGACGCGCTGCTGTCTGAGTTCTGTGCCTCGCTGCTGGGCGTTTCCGGAGCCCTGGGCACCCAGCAAGTCTTCGCCTGTTCGGAGGAAGCCCTGGAGGCCGCAGCCCACGTGCTAGAAGCGGGCGAGCACCCCCCTGGGCCCCTGGGTACGCGCGGTGCTATGCTCGAGGCTGCCCGCATCTTACAGGGCGAGGGCCCAGCCAACCAAAAAGGCTACACGTTGGCAGCATTGGGGCACCTGGTACAAACCCTGGGCCGGGCCCGAAAACAGGCCGTGGATAGGGAAGAGCGAGATCGCCTTTATCGGGCCCGGAAGAAATGCCAATTTCTGCTGGCTTGGACCAACGAAAATGAGGCAGCCCTCACACCCCTGGCTCTAGACTGTGCCCGGGCCCACAGAACCCATGCTGTGGCAGCCGAGGAGGTGGCAGCCCTCACTGGGGAGCTGGAGCGGCTGTGGGGAGGCCCCATGCCACCTGCCCCAAGGACTCTCATTGAGGAGCTCCCTGGCTAAACTAGGGACCCATGTCTTTAATAAAGCTGTGACTGGTCTGCCCTGTTGGCAGTGCCCATTTCTTTGTTTTTTTTTTTTTTAAGAGATGGGGGTCTCACTCTATTGCCTAGGCTGGAGTGCAGTGGCATGATCACAGCTCACTGCAACCTCAAACTCCTGGGCTCAAGTAATCAGTGACCATGTCTGAGTGAGAGCTGTTGTCCCAGCTGACCCCAGACTCTTGGGCCCACATACCGCCTCCTAGCTTCTCCCTGATCAGTGCTGACCCAGCCAGTCATCAACCCCCTGGCCCCAGAATGGGAGAGAAATGCACCAAGGGTTCCAGATGTTTATCCAAAGGAGGAAGAGCATTTCCATTGGGGGCACTGGCTTCATTTTCTCCTTGCCCCAAACCACCTCTTCTCTGAGGCCATTCATCCCTGCCTGGTGGAGCTGAAGGCTGGGTAGATTGCAGGCCCGTGAGTCCCCAGTGTGTCCAGGCTCCTGGTCCTGAGTGTGCTGGTGGATGTGTGGGCACATGCCCCTCTTGGGGCAGTGAAGCTGCTTCAGTAGACATAGGGCACGATGCGGTAAGGCACACGCCGGCAGTATTCATGCCAGGCCAGGCCATACTTCTGCAGACACTGCCGCTCATCCCGGGCCTCACGGTGCACCAGCAGTGCAGTGAAGTAGAGGAGGTAGAAGTAGGGCAGCAGATGGGACACCCCTGTAGGGAGGGGAGGCTCTGTGACCACCCCACCACCCCACAGTTCACAGACGTTCCCATGTCTGATGGCTCACAGGGCATCAGGGCTCAACAATGAAAGGTTCAAGGTCTGCAGTGAGGCCCACAATATTAGGTTGGCACAAAGGTGTGCCCCAGCCACACTGGGTCCATCCCCAGCTCCCTAACTACACTAGAGTATACCTAGACTGGGCATCTGTGGTCACCATGCCACCCCTGCCCTTCACATGGCCCTGCCCATGCCCACCCAGGCCACTCACCGCAGGGCAAGGACCAGGCCAGAGCCATGATGAGATCTCCAAGGTAGTTGGGATGTCGGACCATACCCCACCACCCAGACACCAGCAACTGCCGTCCTGTAGCTGTAGAGATGGTTTCAAGGCCTGGGAAAGACAGGTAGCTGGGTGGGGAACTCCCAGGAAACCCAACTGCCCCACTGCACCCATGGCACCCTAGAGACCCAGCTCACCAGCCACTCTGGGATCAGAAGGATTCCTTCGGAAAGTGTTTTTCTGGGAATTAGCCCCACGGAAGATGTAGTAACCAATGGCTGGGGGAGAGTATGAGCAGGTGGTCAGGGTTGAGGTTCATAGCCTTCTGCCTGACCCTGGCCATACATCCAACCTGTCCACAGCCCAGACCCTGCCCCCAGCTTTAGAGAAGCGCCTGAGGCTTAACACCTACCTAGTGGGTGCTGTATAAACAGAGAATGAATGACAGGGGGAGGGGAAATGATAGGCCCAACTTGCTGCCCCTTCCTGACTGACCGTTGATGAGGCAGATGACGGAGGCCATGGGCAAGCCCAGGGGTTGCGGGTGATACAGCAGGAACTGGGCCTGCAGGCTGTAGGTGAAGGGTACCCAGGCTAGGTCCCCAAAGGCCAGCATGAAGCCAAACCCATCATGTGTGATGTCCATGGTGGTGAGGACGGCCTCCTGCAGGGACAGGTCCAGACACACTGGCTCAGTACCCACCAGGTCCTCAGACACCCTCCCCTGCCTCCCTTGCCCAGTTCAGCCTCACCTCGTGCCAGAGAGCATCACCCACATAGAGTAACTGGAAGCCATTGACCAGCCACATGGCCAGTGAGGGACTCCCCCGCAGCTCCGCCTCCTGCACCAGCAGGGCCAGGTTAATGATGACCTGGGGGGAAAGGGACAGGGTTGTCATGTCCACAGCGGTGGCAGCACCTGGGCAGAACATCGGCAGCTTTTGCCCTTCTCTCACCTATCACAGTCACACGGTAGCCCTTTGTCGAGTGGATTCAGGGCCTGTACCCAGGGACACAAGGACTGTGGAGCACTGCCTCCCAAAGTGCTGGCAGCCTGTTTGCTCTCACTTTGTGGGGAGCAGCCCGGGAGCAGGTGGGTACTGGGGCTCCAGAGTTCAAATAGACCTGGTTTTGAATCAGCTTCACCACTCAGCCAGATTGCTTACGCTCTCCAAAGCCCACTTTCCCCACCCTCATGTGGAAGATGGGGGTGATTACAGACCTGCCTCATGGAGCTAAGGACTTGATGGCATCCTGCCATGGAGCGCTAAGCACAGCACTCCTGGCACATGGTAAGCACTCAGTGGTTAGCTGGAGCCAACCTGTACTGAGGACTCCTGTTTTAGTAGCTTTGAGCTTGATTCTTTCATTAAGTTTACCTCTTCTAATCCTCACAATAATCTTGGGAGAAAGCTTTAATTTTTTTTTTTTTTTTTGAGACAGAATCTCACTCTGTCACCCTGGGTAGACTGCAGTGGTGTCATCATAGCTCACTGCAACCTCAGATTCCTGGGCTTAAGCGACCCTCCTGCCTCAGCCTCCCGAGTAGCTGGGACTACAGGTGCACGCCATGATGCCCAGCTAATTTTTCCATTTTCAGTAGAGATGGGGTCTCACTGTTGGTCTTGAACTCCTGAGCTCAAGCAATCCTCCCTCCTTGGCCTCCCAGAGTGCTGGGATTAGAAGCGTGAACCACTGTGCCCAGCTGAAAGCTTTAATTTTATCCCATTTCACAGATGAGGAAATAGCCACAGAGGCTGATGTGCCGGTGGTCAGGCCAGGATCCAGATCCATGGTGGGCACTTCTCTCCCCTGCCTCAGATGAGATCATTTCCAGGGTGACATGAGAGACCTTGGTAATCTTGGCTGCAGTCCAGCATGGATGATTATAACAAAGAACCCAGTTAAAATGCTGTGGAGGCCACCAGTGACAGATGGATTGCTAACCCAGTGATTAATTTTAGGTTCTGCACTGCCTTGACCACCAAGGAGCATGTGATCACTCTCCTGGAAATAGACTACGCCTGATTGCTCTATTTAAAATTGCACGTGCTGTCCTAGCTCCCACAGTGCTTTGTTTCTCCATAGCACTCGTCATTCCTGGCATGCTATCTATACTTATTTTTTTTGTCTGTCTGTTCCTCTATAACGTAGGCTTTATGAGGCAGAGATTTTTTTTCTCCTATAATCTTTTTCTCTTTTGTCTCCCAGTACCTAGAGCAGTGCCTAGGGCACATGGTGGACTCAGCAAATGTTTGTGGAATGAGCGAACGATTAATGATTTATGTCTGCACAATTTTGGCCTTGCCCTGCCTAAGCAAGACTTCCCCATCCCACCCCTCCCCCTGGTCCAAATCCAGCTCAATCAAGCCCAGCATACCCAGCCAATGAGGCCAGGCCGAAGTTCGCAGAAATATTTGAAGTCAAAGAAATAAATGCGAGGGTTGAGCTCCCGTCCCAGGAAAAAGTCGTAAATTGGATTACCTGGAGAATAATGGGGGGTGAAGGTGGAGGCAGGCTCCCCTGCCTGCCTCCATCTCCACCCCCTGGGACTCCCCCTCTCACCTGAGTTCCCTCCAGGTGCCAGGGCGGAGACCGGGGCTACCAGAGCCTTCATATAGAGAAAGAGGCTGAAGATGAAAGCGGTGAAGGTGGCCGAAAACGCCAAGGGCAGGAGCATTTCCGGGAGTGCCCCCAGGGGCAGCCCGGCTGACACCCCCAGCCCCACCAACAGGGCTGTCAGCACCAGGGCCTGGAAGCCTGAACCACAGCACACACTGAGCCCTGGGGCTGTGCACCTGCACCCCCTCCCCTCCAATACATACATACACACCCCAAAGCTCAGGGAGGCCACAGACCTCGCCCCAAGCATTAGGCTGCCCCCGTGGCCTTCTGGGAGGTCACCCTACCACACTGCTCTGGTGCATAGAGTAGCAGTAAATGAGGTAGGGGTGTGAGGACAACGGGCGCGGAGAGATCCCCTCGGCGTCTGTCCTGGGCGTAGAAGAGGCACGTAAGGGAGCTTGGAGTCGGGGCTAATCTCCACGGACCTCCCAGCAACACCTGAGCTCCACCCCCACCCGCGCAACTGCAGTGCAAGGGCCCGTCCCCCCAGGCACCGTTAATGGGGTAGCACAGACGACTCTTGTCCTTCAATTCCTGCCCCTCGGCCACCTGCGGATACAAGGGACTCTGATAAGGGTTTGGGGGGGGTATCTTCCCCCTCGCCGAGCCCCCTCCGCCTCCCCTGAGCGTCCGCGAGCAGAGCCCACACCTTGCGCGCCGGCAATAGGTAGAGCGCCGCCTGCAGGCCGAGCCAGGTGAGCCATAGCAGCAGCGCCTGCGGGCTCCACAGCGCTTCCAGCCCCGGCAGGTAGGGCGGTGGGCCCAGGAGGCGCGCGGGGCCGGAGCGGGCCACCAGGAGCAGGTGGAACATGGTGGCAGGCAGCAACAGCAGCAGCGCCGCAGCGCCTGAGGGAGGGAGCCAGGGCGTTGGGCGTCCGCTCCCAGCTCCCTCCCCCTGACCCCCACAGGCGCCCGGTTTTCTCCTGGGCTCCCTCAGCATTCCCAGCGCCCGACTCCGTATCTGGTTCTCAGCCCTCCGCCCCCAAGCTCCCCGCTGCCTCCGTCCCCTTCCCTGACTTCCATCTTGGTCCACCACCCCCAGACCTCCTCGAAGACCGTCCTGCTCCAACTCCCAGTCCACTCCACAAATCCCCCGCTCTGCAGCACCCAGGACTGGCCCCTTCTCAGCTCTCTCTCTACAGACACCCCACCCCCCCGCAAACCCCAGGATTCCCCCAAAGCCTTCCACTTTCAAATCCTGCCCCAGTCCTGGCTCGTAGCTCACCCCCTCCAGCTCTCCCTCGCTCAGCCTCTGCGCCAAGCCCTTTCTCTGTCCCATTACCCAGAGGACCCCCGAATTCCAGCGGGGCCCGGGGACCCTGAGGAGGGGCCATGGTCTCTGCTCTGCCGGAGAGTGGGAGCTCACAAAAGTCGGTCAAGGAAACACAGACCGCTCCATCCCCTAGGAGGTGGGCTTGGCGATGCAGAGGATCCGGCCCGCTGAGCCTGCACCTGTCTCGACGCTGAGCTCAGACAGTAACCGCTCTTGTCCAGCGGGCTTTAAATGGGCCCGCCCCCGGCCCATCCTGGGCCCAGCGCACCAGCCAATCGGCTCTCAGGGGCGGACCCGACGCGGGCGCCTCAGGAGGCATCTCAGCCTCAAAACCCCACCCCCAGCAAGTCCCGCCCAGCAAGCAAGAGGGAGGAGGAGGCCATACACGTTTATTAGGCGGGTCCTGACACCTGCCGGCTGGAAATGACCGCCAGGGCCAAGACCAGGGCATGGGCAGGGTAGACGCCAGCGTAGGCCTGTGCACGGCAGCTGCTGGGCCTAGCCGCGCTCGCAGATGACCTCGACCACACTGGGCTCCATCGGCACTGGGTCGGGGCAGCGAAGGGCAGCTGAGGCCACCACTTCGTCCAACAGCAGGTGCACGAGCTCCTCATCGGCCACAAAGCGCCACAGGTAGAGCTGCAAAAAGTGGCAGTCCACTTGCACCTGTTGCAACCCAAAGCGCCCAAAGGTGCGCAACCGGACACACTCTAGCAACGTCTTCAGGCTGATCTTGATGATACCAGTCAGCACGGACACCTGCAGGCAAGAACACAAGGATGCAGCTCAGTGACAGCAGGTGTTGGGGGAGGGGCACCCACGTTCTGAACAAGGGCCAGGGAGACATAAGATGCCAGTAGCTGGAATGAGGCAGAACGTCCCAGGGCCCAGGTAAGATGAGAGGGATACAATGTTAGCTCCATCACTGGGGGACAAGTAGAGTCCAGCAATCAGAGGCAGAGATGGGGGCCTGCAGAGATGGAGGAGCATTACTGAGTCAGAGGGAGAACACCAGATCCCTGAGCTTGGGCTGGGCTTGGGCTGGATGGTGTGAATAGGCATCTTTGGGGAGGACCGAGGACTACTGTGGGAACAAGGACCAGGACAAAGAGACATACTAGGTTAGCCCCCAGACCCAGGTTGGGCACACACCAAGATCAAGGCTGTAGAATGACGGTGTTGGGGCTCTGGACTACCTAAAAACAGCCCTAGAGACAGAGACTGTGGTGTCAGGGTCACCCCTAGTTGGACACAGACAGGGTCCTAGGGCTCCTTGCACTGGTGTGGGGCTGCTCCAGCCAACCTTCCCCGGGTCTGGGTCACTGGGGACTTTGGACCTTGTTGAACTCCACAGGGCTGAACACATCAATACGTTCAGAGAATAGCTTCTGGATGTTGCTCAAGAGGTTGGTGTCCATTGGGGCACTGGATGAGAGGAAACAAGGAATCAGAGCCCACCCTGCACCCTCGTCCTCTTTGCTCCATTCCCTCTGGGGCTGGAGCCAGACCTGGGTGTATAGCTGGGTGCATAGCGGCCCTGCTGCCGAGAGCTGCTGTACACAGAGAAGGTCCTCTTGCTGGAGTCGCTGCTCTGGGCCTTGCGAACACCCTCTTCATACAGGAGCCCCACCTGGTGGTGAAAGGCGGTACTGCGAGGAGGCCAGAGAATGGGGAACCTCCAGCCCACCAGGTGCTGAGGATGCTCTAAGTTACCTACTCATTTGTTACAAGAATCACAGGACAGTGACCACAGGGCCGGGTATCTAATTGGTACATGGTCACTATATAGAACCAGTGGAGTGGGGCAAAGGCAGGATACAATCTGAGGCCCAATCTTTAACACAAGCCCTGCTCCGACTTCCTAGGTGACCCTGAACCTCAGCTTCCCATAGGTGAAATGGGGGTAATGATGCCACGATCCAGGGCTGAGGAGGAACAAGGCCATGGATACAGGCACCGCTGGCCCCTGTTGTCTCATTCCTCAGAGGGTTGTCCCCCAGCACCTCCAACCTGGGCATCACCTGCACGTCAATGGCCGTGGTGTCCTCTACCACCCGCTTCATGACGGCACGCACGTTCCGGGGCTCCAGGGTACTGAGCCAGTCCCGGGTCTCCACACTCTTGCGCAGCATCTGCGATATGACCAGGCCCTGTACCTTCACATAGTGGGTCAGCAGTCGCCGCGCTGTCTCCCTGGCCTCTGCACACAGTGTGCTCACAGGCGTCACTGGAGACTGGTCCTGAGCCAGGGAAGCAGACGACAGGGAGTGGGTACAGAGGGCAGCTCAGGAGCCACTGCCACCAGTAGCTGGGCACAGACCAGGCAAGGGAGAGGCTGGGTGGGCACAGGTGGCTGGTCTGGGTCTGGCCGTGAGGGAACTGTCCAGCCTCCCGTGTTCCCAGCACCACTGTCCCCTTTCCCCCATGCGCTGGCAGTTCACCTGCACCAGAAATTGTTCATCAGTGAGGGTGAGGATGTAGGAGATGGTGGCTGTCTCATAGTCTAGGCAGAGGCGGGAGAGCAGCAGGAGCAGGGCAGGTGGCGTGGCACCCCCCTTCTCCCCAGGGCTGTCACAGAAGCTCTGAGCTGTCTGGCACATGGAGCGGATGAAACCCACGATGAGGCCCTCACGGACGCCCTGGCTGCAGAATTCACCCTGTGAGGAAGAAGGGCCCAGATGCATTACAAGTCCCCTCTTCCAGGCAGGGGATGCTCATGACTCTCTGCTGAACCCCTAAGTGCCCCAGCCCCTCTCCAAGGGACAGCATCATCCTACATTCCAAGCACCCCAGAGCAGCTCCCTTGCTTGGGGACAGGGGAAAGCCAACCCTGGGGACCCTGCCACCCTCCCACTCTCAGCCCAGCAGCAGATGCCCTCAGAGCCTTCCCCACCCTCCCAGCTGTGCCTCAAGAGAACCCAAAACCACAACCAGAGTGCCAGGGCAAGGACTGTGTGCCCAGTTAACCTGTCCCCAGTTCCCCAAGTGCCAGTAAAAGGGTACTGGAGGGCCAACCAGCAGGATGAATATGGAATGCCCAAGAGAAGGCCGTACCCTGAAGTAGGGCTTGTTGGAGAAGGACACCTCCTTGGCGGTGAAGAGGTGCACTGCGGCTAAAGACGCTTTGATGTGGCTCAGGATGGAGCTGGCCACATTGGCCAGCAACTCGGCCAGGCCTGGGCCCTCCTTCCCAGCCAGGCGAGGCGCAGCCAGAGCCTGGCGCACATCGGTCAGGCAACCCAGGAAGGCTGCCCGTAGGCCCTGCAGGTGGTAGCCCAGGCGCTCACGGGCCACTCGCTCCACGATTTCCGTGGCAGCCTCAGCGAGCCCGGCAGCCGCCAGCAGGGCCCCAGGGGCCCGCAGGCGCCTGTGGAAGCGGTCCAGCGCCCGCACCAGCAGCGAGTTGTCACCGCCACCCTGCTCCTGTGCCAGCCGGCGCTCCACCAGAGCAAAGTAGCGGCCGCCCAACTCCCGGGCAAAGGCTGCCAATTTCTCGGCACCAGCAGGGCCCTGGGCAGCAAACAGCTCCTGGTAGGCCGCTGCCACTTGGCAGAGGCCGCCCACGAAGCCACTGCCGCCATGGTCTGTGAACTCTAACACATCGGGAGCTGGAGGGGAGGGCCCCAGTTCGGCCTCCAGGCTTCTCAGTTCCTCCTCCAGCCGCCCACGGGCGTGCGCCAGGAACTCCTCGCACAGCTCTCCCGCCGGCTCGCCCAGGGCCAGCAGCAGCTCCACGCACTCAGCCTGTTCAGGGGCGCCTGAGCCGCCCTCCCTGCAGGGAGCGAGATCACAGTGAAGGGCAGGGCCAGGGCCACCGGTGGGTGGGCGGGAGACAGGAAAGCAAAGCGTGGGACAGGACAACAGCTCCAGAAAGGCCCAGGGCTGGGCGCGGTTAGGGCCGAGGGCCACACCTGAAGCGCTGCCGCAGCTGCTGAACCAGGCGGGCCGTGATGACCTGGCAGTCGTCCTGGATGGCGCGGAACGAGGGCAGGTGCTGGTACTGTTGCAGCACGGCCTGCGCGCGGCCCTGGTAGCGCACTGCCTGCCCGTAGGCGCCCAGCTCCACGCACTTGGTGAGGCGCGAAGGCAGCTCGAAAAGGAACTGCAGCTTCCGCAGCAGCGCGTGGACCCCTGCGGACCAGGATGTGGTTATCCCCAGACCCCGAGGGTGGCCCACCGGAGGGGAAGCCCCGCTCGCTCGGCGGCGCCCACCTGCCAGCTTGGTGATGCGCTCGTGGCGGTCCTGCAGCGTGGCGCTAATGCGCGCGCTGAAGTCCGTGATGACTGCCATGTTGGTGGCCAGCCGGTCCATCTCGTCCTCCATCTTCCGGAAATCGTTCTTCATCTTCCGGATGGTGTCTGGGCGGGCAAGGGTCAGAGAGAGGGAAAAGGAGATGACTGGGGGGCAGGCGCACCCTCAGCTGGAGACATGGAACAAAAGCTCTCTTACACCCCCTTCACCAACGTGCCTGAGCCCGCTTCTCCAGCGTCGCACTGATGCTTCGGAGCCAGACGGCTGCCAGGGCACGGGGTCACAGCACAAATGGGAGTTATGTCAGTGCAGCAGGAGTTTTCACCCACACCCCCTCTGTGTGCCCTTAGCCTTGGTGCCCAGGGGACACGGTGGGGGTGGGGGACGGGGGTGCGGGGGATCCTCAGTGTCTGCCCTCAGAAGATGCCTGCATCTGAAGGAGGGCCCTCAGCACTTAGCACTAGCTGAAACAGCTTTCCTTTTCTTTATTTTTATTTTTTCCCTGTTCTCCCTTTAAGAAAGAATGTATGTATATACCTATGTATTTTTCCACATCCTTTTCTTTATGATCTTGCTCTGTTGCCTTGGCTAGAGTGCAGTGGTCTGATCATGGCTCACTGCAACCTCAAACTCCTGGGCTCAAGTGATCCTCCTACCTCAGCCTCCCAAGTAGCTGGGACTACAGGCCTGCACCACCACACCTAGCTAATTTTTCTAGTTTTTGCAGAATAGAATAGAGGCGTGGGGGTTCATGCCTGTAATCCCTGCCCTTTAGGAAGCCAACTCAGAAGGATTGCTTGAGGCCAGGAGTTCGAGACCAGCCTGGGCAACATAGCCCAACTCCATCTCTACAAAGAATTAAAAAATTGGCCGGGCACAGTGGCATGCACCTGTAGTCCCAGCTACTTGGGAGGCTGAGGTGGGAGGATCACTTGAGCCTAGGCATTCGAGGCTATGATCATGCCACTGCACTCCAGCTTGAGCAACAGAGTGAGAGCTCATCTCTAAAAACAAAAACCAAACCAAATGAAAACAAAAACCAAAACAAACAAACAAACAAACAAACAAAACAACATGATGCAAGTTCAGCCCAACTAGCCACTTACCCCAGACACCTAAACAGACAGATGGGCCACAAAATCACCCCAACTGGTCTCCCTTTAAATTTTATGACCTCAAGTCCCAAAGTGGTACTCCACACTGCCCAGCCATCCTTCCAAACCCTCTAGGGGTCTGTTTTCCCATTTTCTTCTCAGTTCTCAACATTCCAATACATGCTCACTAACTTTCAACTGGGGACCCTGCTTCATACACATACTTCATGGGAAAAATAAAAGCAAACTTCAACTCCCTGCAAATCTGCAGAGCAAACGACATCTGTGCCTTCCACAATCCCTCTCTTGAGCCATTTCTGCCTCTGGTTCTGACCAGAGCCCTGCCTAATGACCTACTTAACCTCTAAACGTGGACAGCACACCAGCAGCTCAAACATAACACACCCAAAACAAAACTCTTGACATTTCCTAAACCTGTTCCTCTGCTCATCTTTTCCATCTTGGCTCCCGGCCATTTCTGAAGAGTCATCTTTGATTCTTATTTGTCCTTCACCTCACATTCAATCTATCAGCAAGCTGAGGAAGGTCTACCTGCAACATTTTCTTTCCAACCCACCATCATCTTTTGTCCAATTATCACCAACATTTCCCAACTAATTTACTTAATTCCACTCCTGAACGTACACCATCAATGTTCTTTTTTTTTTTTTTTTGAGGCAGAGTCCCGCTCTGTCACCCTGGCTAGAGTGCCATGGCATCAGCCTAGCTCACAGCAACCTCAAACTCCTGGGCTCAAGCAATCCTTCTGCCTCAGCCTCCCAAGTAGCTGGGACTACAGGCATGCGCCACTATGCCAGGCTAATTTTTTCTATATATTTTTAGTTGTCCAGCTAATTTCTTTTTATTTTTTAGTAGAGACGGGGTCTCGCTCTTGCTCAGGCTGGTTTTGAACTCCTGAGCTCAGACGATCCTCCCGCCTCCGCCTCCCAGAGTGCTAGGATTACAGGCGTGAGCCACCGCGCCCGGCCCATCAATGTTCTTAAAGGACAACAAGGCGAATAAGGCAAAAATGTATCTCTCATAGGAGACTTTAATTCATCTTCATCAATCCACGACAGATCAAGTGGACAAAAACCAAGTGAAGCTATAGAAAACCTACATTATTAATACAGTAGACCTAAGTAATTTATACCATATTTTTTTCAAGACTTCATAAAATACACCAAAACTGTACCATACAGATCACAAAGAAAATCTCAATACATTTTTAAAACAAAAAGAAATTGACATAGGTGGGACTGCAAACTAGTATAACCTCTATGGAAAGTAGTATGGAGATACCTCAAAGAACTAACAGTAGACCTACCATTTGATCCAGCAATCCCACTACTAGATATTTACCCAAAGAAAAAAAAGACATTTTATAAAAAAGACATTTGCACTTGAATGTTTATAGCAGCAAAATTCACAATCACAAAAATGTGGAAACAACCCAAGTGCCCATCAATACATGAATGGATTAATAAAATGTGGTATATATATACACCATGGAGAACCACTCAGCCATAAAAAAAAAAAAAAAATGGTGATCTAGTATCTTTTGTAACAACCTGGATGGAACTGGAGACCATTCTTCTAAGTGAAGTATGATAAGAATGGAAAAACAAACACCACATGTACTCAATACCAAATTGGAACTAATCGATCAACCTTACGTGCACATATGGAAAATAAAACTCAAGGGAAATCAAGTAGGTGGGAGTGGGCAGAAGGGGATAGAGTAAATTCATACCTAACGGTACAAGGCACACTGATTGGGTAAAGGGCACACTTATAACTTTAACTCAAACTGTACAAAAGCAAATTATGTAACCAAAACATGTGTACCCCCATAATATTCTGAAATAAAAATAAAAAAGAAATTGACATGGTACGGACAAGAAGCACTATCTGATCATAGTGCAATGAAATCAGAAATTAATAACACAACTAGAAAACAAAAGACCCCATCATTTGGAGATAAAAAAATCTCACTCTTAACCAACTATTGAGAAATCAAAACTGAAACTACAGCATATGTAAAAGATAACAGCAATAAAAACACTAAATTGGTAAGGACTTGGTATAATCTATGGATGAAATTTGCCACAAAAATAGAGTTTACCAAAATAGGGTCCAGAAAATAAGACAACATAAACATAGAAATAGAGAATGTTGTCAAAGTAAGACCATTACTGCTTTCCTCTCTACACAAAGGCGCTAAGCCCAGACAATGTCTGGGCTTGTTACTACAGCTTGAAGACAGCTCATTCCAATGCTCTGTGTAAGCAGTAAGTACTCTAGCAGAGAAAATGAGAAAAGCTTTCACATGAACTTAGTGGAACAAAAATAACACTGGTATGAAAACATGACAAAAATACCTCAAAAATACACTGTCATATCTTTTGTGAATGGAGATGCATAGGTCAATATATTAGATATATGAGATGCACAGATAAACAAGCAAACAGAATCCAGCAGCATATTAAAAGATTAATTGATAAAATATGATCAAATGGCTTTTGTTTATGAATGCAAAGATGGTTCACTATTAGAGGATTACTAATAACTACTATGGCATTAACATTAATGATTAATCCACCATATCAATAGATGAGAGACAATTCAACATCTATTCTTGACTTTAAAAAAAAAAAACTCAATGAAATTTAAACTGAACATTTCCTTAACCTCCAAAAATCAGCATTCTGTTTAATGAGGCAATGCTAACGTCAAAACATGGCAAGGATGACCTCAATTACCACTGTTATCTCACATTGTTCTGCGTGTACTGGCCAACATAATTAGATGCAAGAAATGTATATGGAGATACACAAATTGGAAAGGAAGTAAAATTATCACTATTTGTAGCTGATATAATTGTATAAACAGAAAACCCTATAAAAAGACTGAAAACACTACTATAAAAAAATAAGAGACAGTACTTTTCACTTCTCAGATTGTCAAAGATTGCAAACTTTGATAACTTAGTGTTGGCCAAGATGTCTGGAAAGAGGAATTCTCTTATTTGCTGTTGGTTGTGCAAATTAATCAATATTTATGAAGAGGGATCTGGTAATATCTAACTGCAATCACATGTGAAGCTTCACACGCCCATACCGATCTATGTGTGGCACCTGGACTATGGGAAGGTTATCCAGGCAGGATTGGGGAACAACCCCACTTGAGGAGACAGCTAGAAGGGCAAGGTGAGGAGAAAAGCAACAATGACAACAAGGAACAAACAGACACAAAAATTGCAGGAAAAAATTAGTGGAGAAAATCAAAGAGAAAGAACTGCACAAGACAAAGAACCTACAGGGCTAACACTTGTAAAGCAATTAAGAGATTTTTTTTTAATTACATAAAAACA
>CM052438.1:174786182-174876735 GCA_028533085.1 Varecia variegata
AGATCATAAATCAGCAAAATGAGTTTTCATATCAGCAACACGGTCCATGAGATAAGACCATTTACTAATCATCTTCTTAGAGATGATTCCAGAAAGAAGAAGGATACTACAATATAAAATCATATAAAATATGAAACATCTATATTACTTTTGGGGTCATTGATTAAAGTTGCTTTGGAGCCATTGGTTGGAGTTGCATGTATTTTGTTAGAAAAGTGATGATTTTATTGCCAAATCATGGACAGTGAATTAATGAACATAGCATTGACAGTGTTATGCAGTGAAAAACAATAAAAGCAGAGCAAATGGGATCATGGGCTAATGATCTGCTGAAGGACATGCAGAGGCTTGGGAGTTCAAGAGGCATTTCATCTTTACTCAGTGAATTCTTGGTTTTGCTTATAAGCCATTTAATCTGTGACACAATCTCCTTCCAGACCTGCCGAAACCATCAGATGAGCAGATTCTTTTTGTAGTGGGTTTTATAGTTTCAGATCTTATGTTTAGGTCTATGATCTATTTTGAGTTAAGTTTTTGTATATTGTGTGAGGTCAGGCTCCAACTTAATTCTTTTGCTTCTGGACATCCAGTTGTCCCAGCACCATGTGTTGAAAAGAGTATTCTCAAAAATGATCTTGGTACCCTTGTTAAAAATCAATTGATTGGCCGGGCACAGTGGCTCACGCCTGTAATCCTAGCACTCTGGGAGGCCAAGGTGGGAGGATTGCTCGAGGTCAGGAGTTCGAGACCAGCGTGAGCAAGAGCAAGACCCTATCTCTACTAAAAATAGAAATTATCTGGCAGCTAAAAATATAGAGAAAAAATTAGCCGGGCATGGTGGCACATGCCTGTAGTCCCAGCTACTCGGGAGGCTGAGGCAGAAGGATTGCTTAAGCCCAGGAGCTTGAGGTTGCTGTGAGCTTGACGCCACAGCACTCTAGCCTGGGCAACAGAGCGAGACTCTGTCTCAAATAAAAAAAAAAAAAATCAATTGACCATAGATGTATAGGTTTGTTTCTGGACTCTCAATTCTATTCATCTAGATGTCTATCCTATGGCAGTAATACACCATCTTAGTTATTGTACATTTGTAGTAGTTTTAATACTTGGAAGAGTTAAATCCTCCAACATTGTTCTTCTTTGTAAGATTGGGCAATCTGGGTCTGCAGAAATTCTGAGGAATTTCTGCAATTCCTCATGAATTTTTATGCTCAGCTTATTAATTTCTACCAAAAAGGCAGTTGGAATTTTGATAGGGATTACATTGGATCAACTTGGGAAGTACTGCCATCTTAAGTGTTAAGTTAAAATTAAGTTTTCTGATCAGTGAATATGGGATGTCTTCATTTATTTAGGTCTCCTTTAATTTCTTCAAATGTTTTTTAGTTTTTAGTATGTAAGTCTTTTACTACTTTTGTTACATATATTCCTGATTTTTCTTCTTGATGTTTTGGAGATGAAATTGTTTTCTTAATTTCACCTTTAATTGTTTCACAATTGATTTTTTGTACAGTATATTGATCTAATATCCTACAACCTTGCTGAACTTGTTTATTAGCTCTAATAGCTTTTTCCTTAAGCATTCATATCTGATTTGGGATCTAATAGCTTTTTGAGCGTGGAGTCTTCAGGGTTTTCTATATATAAGATTATGTCTAACTTCAATTAGATGCTTTAAATAAAAATTAAAAAAATAATATGATGTGAAATCTGCAAATAGACATGGTTTAACTTCCTTTCCAATCAGGATGCCTCCTAGCGCCCAGGCTAAACTCTGCCAGGCTAAACTCTGCGGTACAATGTTGAATAGAAATGATGAGTACAGACAACTTTGTCTCGTTCTTGCTCTTAGGAGGAAAGGTTTTTTTTTGGTTTTTTTTTTTGAGACAGAGTCTCGCTCTTTTGCCCTGGCTAGAGTGCCATGGCGTCAGCCTAGCTCACAGCAACCTCAAACTCCTGGGCTCAAGCGATCCTTCTGCCTCAGCCTTCCGAGTAGCTGGGACTACAGGCATGCTCCACCATGCCCAGCTAATTTTTTTCTATATATAATTTTAGCTGTCTAAATCATTTCTTTCTATTTTCAGTAGAAACGGGGTCTCGCTCTTGTTCAGGCTGGTTTCGAACTCCTGACCTCGAGCTATCCGCCCGCCTCGGCCTCCCAGAGTGCCAGGATTACAGGCGTGAGCCACCTCGCCCGGCCAGGAGGAAGGTTTTTAGTCTTTCACCATTAATTATGATATTAGCTGGGGGGTTTTATCATTAGCTAGTTGAGGGAAGTTCTCTTCTATTCCTAATGTATTAGTGTTTTCACCATGAAGTTTGTTAGATTTTGTGGGATGCTTTCTCTGTATCTATAGAGATTACCATGTGCTTTTTGCCCTTTATCTTATTAATATGGCATATTACATTGAGTGGCTTGCATATGTTGAACCGACTTTGTATTTCAGGGACACATCCCACTTGGTCATGGCACATAATCCTTTTTATATGCTGCTGGGTTTGCTTTGCTAGTCTTTTGTTAAGGATTTTTGTGTCTACATTTGGGGATATGGGATATCAATGGATATTGGCCTGTAGTTTTCTTTTCTTTTGTTAACTTTGTCTGGTTTTGGCTTTAGTGTAATACTGGCCTCACATAATTACTTGGGAAGTGTTCCTGCCTCAAATTTTTGGAAACGTTTATGAAAGATTGGTATGACTCCTTTAGACATTTTGTAGAATTCAGTAGTGAAGCCATCTTGTCTTGGGCTTTTCTCTGTGGGAAGTTTTTTTTTTTTTTTTTTTTTTTTTTTGAGACAGAGTCTCACTCTGTTGCCCGGGCTAGAGTGCCGTGGCGTCAGCCTAGCTCACAGCAACCTCAAACTCCTGGGCTCAAGCGATCCTACTGCCTCAGCCTCCCGAGTAGCTGGGACTACAGGCATGCGCCACCATGCCCAGCTAATTTTTTCTATATATATTTTTAGTTGGCCAGATAATTTCTTTCTATTTTTAGTAGAGACGGGGGTCTCGCTCTTGCTCAGGCTGGTCTCGAACTCCTGACCTTGAGACATCCACCCGCCTCGGCCTCCCAGAGTGCTAGGATTACAGGCATGAGCCACTGCGCCCGGCCTTGTGGGAAGTTTTTGATTAGTAATTTCTTTACTTGTTATAGGTCTTTCAGATATTTAATTTCTTCTTGAGAAAGTTTTAGAGTTTATCTATCTAGGAATTTGTACATTTCCTTTAGTTATCTAATTTGTGAGCATACAATTATTCATTATACATATAAAACAGAAGTCAGATCACCCCATCCCTCTGCTCATTCCATCTTACTCAGAGTAAAAAGCAGGATCCTCACAACCACCTACAAGTCTTTCCGTAATCTGGTCACCACTAACTCTCTGCTCTACCTATGTCTACCACTCCCTCCACCCTCAGCCGACTGACTTCCCTGCTGCATTTTGAATCCACCACACGTGCTCTGTCTTCCAAGCCTCTGCCCTGCTGCCTCCTCCCCACAGCCTCTCTTTCTCATCAAGGCCCTGCTCAAATGTCACCACCTCAGAGTGGCCTTCCTATACTCATTCATCCTAGCTACTGGCAGACACCACACACACCACTGCTCTTTTTCCTCTTTATTTTTTTCTTGTAACACATATTACCACCTTTATTTGTATTCATTTATTGTCTGTCTCCCCAACTAGAAGTGGGCTCCAGGAAAGTAGGAGCTTTGCCTGGCTGGTTCATTGCTATATCCTCAATGTGCAGAACAGCTTTTGACAAAGAAAAAAAAAGAAGGCACTCGATGAATATTTCTTGAATGAATATAAGACTTTATAGTCTTTACAGATTTAGAACCTCTGACTCCTAACACCCACTTTATAATTTTTTTTTTTTTTTTGAGACAAGGTCTTGCTCTGTTGCCCAGGTTAGAGTACAGTGGCATCATCATAATAATAGATCACTGCAGCCTCAACCTCCTGGCCTCCAGTGAGCCTCCTGCCTCAGCCTCCTGAGTAGCTGGGACTACAGGCATGCACCACCATGCCCAGCTCATTTTTAAAATTTTTTGTAGAGATGGGGTCTCGCTATGTTGCTCAGGCTGATTTCAAACTCCTGGCCTCAAGTGATCCTCCCACCTCAGCTTCCCAAAGTGCTGTGATTACAGGTGTGAGTCACTTTGCCTGTCCTCACTTCATAATTTTGTTCCTTTTTCTTAGGAAAAAGATTAAAAAAAAAAACAAAAGCCCATCTCTGTTAAGCAAGAGCTACATGTCAAAATATTATGCATATTCTAACACGACAAATGTAATGTTTGCAAAATTCTTGTGAGAAATTTCTCAGCATGGAAATTATAATTTCTTATTGTTTTGATGCTAGTACTAGCAAATAAAGAGGTGCCTACTCACTGAACCTGCTTCAAATCAGATAAAAGAACAATGAGTATATATTACTTCACCCATTATTGTGACACTAGGAAAGGAACAGATATCAGAACACAACCCCAGAGACGGACTGCAGGCAAACCCTTTAGATCTGCCTCCTGGACTAAGTACATGTGGGTCCAAAATTATTACAAAACTCTAAGCCGTGCATTTCCTTAAAACAGGACAGAAACTGATGTCAATGCTAGCTAGCTGAACATTGTCTAGTACTAGAGAAGAAAGGGGACAGAAAGAAGGAAGCCTTTACATGATCTTTGTGTTCCTTAATGTCATAAATTTTCTCTCTTTGCTTAATTAGGGAGAGAAGGAAGGAGGAAAAGAAGGAGGGAGGGATGGGGGGGAAGGAGGAAGGAAGACAGGGAAGGAAGGACAAGACCACCCTCAAGGTAGACCTGGATCAGAGATGAAAGCTACCACTAAGAACCTTTCTGAGGTCTCCTTGGTGTCAGGAATTCTATTAAGTGCTTCAGATAAATTCATTTCATTTTGTCCTTTCTCCTCTTTGGTTCTTAACCCTCTGAGAGCAGCTATTACCTGTATGGTAGTCTGACCACGATGGCTGAGAGAGGAAGAGGTGAGAGTGGAATAATCTCAGCGCAGGAGTGGAATCTGCATCTCCTTTCCCTAAATCGCCTGCTGGTTTTCTTAGCACCAGGGGAGGAATGGGTGATGTAAGACTGTGAGGGGTGTGTCCCAGTGGGGATCACCTGTGGCTGAGATGAACTTGTTGTAGTTCTCATAGACCAGGGTCTGCATGTCGCTGTCTAGAGCCCGGATCTGCCGCACCATGTCCGTCTCACTGTCCATCAGCTGGGCCAGGGGGCACTCTCTCCGCAGCTGGAGAAGTTGGGTGGTTAGTGTTCAGGTCAGGGGGCACTCATGTCCCCCAGCCTTGCCCCTAACTGATAGTCTTTTGGTGCAAGAAAACCTGCCCCCACCCCTGTTAGGAATTTCATACATGGGTACTACAAGCGGCATAGCTCTGGGGTTACTAGGTTCGACCCTGTTTGGGGTCTATCGGCATTTGAAAACCTCAGACTCAGCCTATGCCCAGCCACGCGCCAGTCAGCGCCTGGGCCACGCCCCCTACCCCGGGCCTATCAGAACATCAGCCCAGGAGACCTCAGATCCCACATCACCTCGGACCAGTTCAAACCTGCCCCCACCCCCTTAGACTCCAGGTCTGCCCCTACTGTCTGGCCGAGGGTCGTCCTCCTCTTATGAACACCTCACAACAAGTACAGAGGCATGATCTGCGGGTGCAATATATCGAGGGCCTTGTTCCCTACACACACACACACACACACACACACACACACAGAGACACACACACACCTTGTCCAGATACGCTTCCGGGTCGAAGTGCGCCCCGTTGAGATCAGTCGGGTCCAGGGGGTCAGTTCCTGCGGGGCGCCCGGCCGCTTCCCCCTCCGAGAGGCCGTAGTAAAGCTTCAGCATCCCGTGCGCCTTCCGCCGACGCTCTGGAGCCTCCGCCTCGGGCCCCTCCGGGGAGTCCCCAGGTCCAGACCCGTGGCCTGGCCCGGCAGCCATCACTCCAACTGCAGCCCACGGGCGTGAGGCTCGGAAGGGGATGGGGAGGAGGTGCTTCCGGGAGCCATAAAGTTGTTGTTGAAACGAGGCAGTCCTTCAGGTGAAACGTCCCCCTGCAGCCCGTGTCTTTCGAGACTAGAGTTCCCCCGCTCCTGTCCTCCCCCAGTGAAGAGGTTCCGGGAGAGCCCTGAGTTTCCCGGTTCCTGGATGGAAGGATTTCGTGGAACTGCCTCGGATTACGGCCCTCCCAAAAAAGGGGCGGGTCGTGGCTCCCCAACCCTGCACCCCAACAAGCAAGCTGCCCAGAAACAATGGACGGATGCAGGACGTGGGGCCAGAGAGAGTGTGCCTGGGATCCCGCCACTGCCTCGTTAACTGGGCATCGGCTGAATTGTCCCCATTCCTAAAATTGGGGTATATACTTCACAGGGGGGCTGCAAAGATTAAATGCATGTGCACTACCCCGCACAGTGCCACTAGCGCAGTGCTTCTCAAGGCCTGTTCCTCTCACGTGCCTCACAATTGCCTTCAGAATCACCTGTGGCGAGTTGTAAGCCTGGGCTCCTCTCTGACCTATTTTCTTTTTTAAAAGTCCCCAAGTTATTCTGGTGCACATTTACATTTGAGAACCCCTATTATGTCGTGCTTAGAAGATAGACTTGGTACATCTTAAGTGACTGATGGGATGTGCTGAGGGGTTGGGTGGAGAGATGTTGAGGATAATTCCCAGGTTTCTGACTTGAACAAAGATGACTTGTTCACAAAGGTCAAGAGTTCAAGAGGAGAGGGAATGACTTGGAGTTTTAACTGGGACACAATGAGTTGGAATGGAGGAAAAAGAGAAAAAGACTTTGTTCATCAACGTGGTCCTTGAAACATTGCTTATGATGGGCTGGTACGGGGAGGCTTGGAATGGAAAAACCCAATGGTTTATTCTTTGCCAGGGGTCCTGCAGGACAAAAACAGCCTACTCCCTGTTTTTGTATGATCTGTGAACTGGAATTTTTTTTTCATTTTTATTTTTATTTTTTGAGACAGGGTCCTGCTCTGTCACCCTGACTAGAGTGCCGTGGTGTCAGCCTAGCTCACAGCAACCTCAAACTTCTGGGCTCAAGCGATCCTTCTGCCTCAGCCTCCCGAGTAGCTGGGACTATAGGCATGCGCCATCATGCCAGGCTAATTTTTTCTATATATATTTTTAGTTGTCCAGCTAATTTCTTTCGATTTTTTAGTAGAGACGGGGTCTCGCTCTTGCTCAGGCTGGTCTCGAACTCCTGAGCTCAAAATGATCCGCCGGCCTCAGCCTCCTAGAGTGCTAGGATTACAGGCGTAAGCCACATGCCCGGCCTTTTTTTCATTTTTAAACAGTTGGGAAAAAATAACATTTCATGACACTTGCAAATTATATGAAATTCATTTCGGTGTCCATAAACGAAGTTTTATTGGAATACAGCCATGCCCATTTGCTTACATATTATCTATGGCCACTTTTGCACTACAACAGCAGAGTTGAGTAGTGGCCACAGAGACCATATGGCCCGCAAAACCTAAAGCATTTACTATCTGGTCTTTTACAGAAAAAGTTTGCTGACTTCTGAATCAATGGAATGTTTAGAGACTATTTACAAAATACACATGAAGATTTCAGGCTATGAAGCTGTCACAGCTTTCATTTTCTTAAGAAAATGAAAAGAGTATAAAGATTTAAATCTACTCCAAGAAATTTATGAATTTTTTAAAAGTTACAGAATACTGTTAAGAAAAATTATCCAAAAATTGGAAGACCAAGAGTGTAGCATGTTCTTGTACTGTCATATGGGAGCATTGTTTCACAAGCCCACCCAAGGATTATTTAATTACCCACAGGAATATGCAGTTGTTTGATTTTGCTATTAAGGTAAGTAGACTTTGAAATTATAAGTAGATATTGTCCAGGAGAGATTAAAAACATTTATATTCAGTAGAAAAAGTAACCTCAAACGTTATAGCCTTTATTGTCCTGTAGGACATCAACCACTTTTGTATCTGACTTAATAATCATATTCTAACATTCCTCTTTAAAAGCCTATCCACATCAGCTCCTCAAGGTGCCTTACCAGCTTACTTAGGGGGAACCCCCTCACTGATGAGTTAATAAATCTTAGTTACATGTTCATGGTATATTTAGATGTCGTATTTTTAACTTTTTGAAATTATACTTTGATAATATGGCTGGGCGCGGTGGCTGATGCCTATAATTCTAGCACTCTGGGAGGCCAAGGCGGGAGGATCGCTCGAGGTCAGGAGTTTGAGACCAGCCTGAGCAAGAGTAAGACCCCATCTCTACTAAAAATAGAAAAAAATGATCTGGACAGCTAAAAATATATATACAAAAAAAAATTAGCCAGGCATGGTGGCACATGCCTGTAGTCCCAGCTACTCAGGAAGCTGAGGCAGAAGGATTGCTTAAGCCTAGGAGTTTGAGGTTGTTGTGAGCTTGACGCCACGGCACTCTAGCCCGGGCAACAGAGCGAGACTCTGTCTCAGAAAAAAAAAAAAAAAAAATTCATTTGTTATTCAAAGGAGAACTGAGGAACTCATAATTGTTTCAACAGGGAGATCACAGCTGGGCATTGGGGCATCACCCTTTTAATGTGGTTAGGATGGGAGTCTGAAGAACTGTTGTGATTGGTGACAGATTGGCAGCAAGCTTGGATGCTGGGGCAGGCTTTAATCCTACTACTTAGAAGCAGAAGACTTTGGGTTCCCTGACCTGGGAACTAACTTTTGGAGTAGACAGTTGAGCAGGAGGCAATGGGGTGGCTGAGTTCAACATCAAGTCCTCTCTTCCTCCCTCCTCTTTTCCTACTTCAATCCCTGGGAGCCAGCATGTTACTCCACACCATTTCTGGCTGTTTTTCTGGCTTATTTTGTTGACAGCCCTGGAGATCTCACCTCTTATGTGACGGAGGAAACTTCCTGGCTTGCATCTATCCCTGCTGGGGCAACACAGCCTCAGGTAAAATCGGATCTCAGGTTCAGTACTGACTCCCTCACTCACTGGCTGTGATAGCTTGAGTGAGGCAATCCCTCTCTGTGCCTTAACTCAAGTGTAAAATAGGATTTACACTACCTGCACCGAGCTTTCTCATGGGACTCTTGGAATGATGACAGCAGTGGGTTGAAAATGCTCTGAGCAACCCACAAGGTGGCAGAGAGGGGAAGCTGATCAGCAGTGGGCCCTGTAAGAACATCTGGGGAGAGGATACAGGAGCCAGGTGAACTCTGGACTATACCTGGGGAGGGGATAGGGAAGGTCTCAGGACAGCTTTGGTGAATCCACTGTCCTGCCTTTCCTTTAGGTTCCTCTCCATCATAGGGGGCACAAATACTTGGAACTTGGGATCCAGCCCAGGCCGCCCCCCCCCCCGCCCCGGGAATACCTTCCAGCTACACACCTGGGTCCTAATCTCTCATCTGCTTAAAATCTAGAACATCTAGAACATGTCCCTCGACTTTTCTGAGCTACAGTTCTTCATCTGTAGAATGTGCCTACACTACCTCCTCTCTAGGACAGTTGACATGCACCCAAAAGTGTCCAGAGTGCAGGGTGGGATGATGAGGGAGCTGTCCCTTCAACAATGCCATGGGCCCCCTCTGGTCTGCCTCTTTTGCCCACCCCTCCACAATTCAAAGCATTCCTGGCCACCCATGAAATACTCTTGTGTTGGCTGGAATCAGCCTATGTTCTAGAATCTTGTGTCCTCCACTGTCCTCCTGGTTCTAGAATCCCACTGCCAATCTAGACTGGGCACTCTAGAACCGCAGAGCTCTGCTGCTTTTCCCAGGCAGTGCCTGCTTGCTCGCATCTAACGTGAGTCTATGCTCTGGGTGCGATGCGGTGGCAGGACCGCTTAGCTGTGCTCTTCTTCCCTCAGGGCATGATGCTCACCGTGGCTGCGCTGATGCTTTTCTTCATACACCTGGGTGTCCTTGCCAGCGACGTGCACAACTTGTGTTTCACCCACCACTATGAGCGTATGAGCTTCCACTACACGGTCGTCCTGATGGTAGGCCCGAGGCAGGGACTCAAGGGTTGGCTGGGGGAGGCCAGAGGGGCTGATGGAAACTGCACTTTTGTGTCAGGCCCTGTCCCATTATATGGCCTACAGTTCTCCCAGGTGATTAGCATCTGCTGGGCTGCCATGGGGTCACTCTACTCCGAGATGATGGAAAACAAGTTACTGCAGAGCTTTGCCCTGACCATCCTGAGTGAGTGGTGAGAGTAGGGGGGATGCTAAGGGGAAAGGGAGCTTTGGAACCCTAAGATGTGGCAAGGAGGGGGCAGAGAAGGCTACTGGGGCTGATGGGGGCTCTCTCCTCTGCCTAGTGCTCAATGGAGCCATGTTCTTCAACCGCCTGTCTCTGGAGTTTCTGGCCATCCACTACCGGGAGGAGAACCACTGAGGCCTGGGGCCTGGGGACAGGGCCAAGGAGGAAGAAGGAAAAGGCTGCTTCAGGTGTTTTAATAAAGTCTGTTGTTTATTTCCACCTGTCACCTCCTTCATGGCGTGGGGGCGGGAGGCTGGAAACCCGGGGAAAGCAGGTCAAGACAAATGCTTGACCTACAGGGACCCCAGGCCAGCCTGCAGCCACTCTGGTGGACTCGGCTTGGGCCTGGGATCTTAGTGTCTCAGGCTTGAGGGTGAGGAGCACAGAAGAGGAGCCCCTAGGCCTCCCCGCCTCCCCTCCGCAGGACCCCAGGTCTTAGGCTGGCCCAGCCACAAGCCAGGGCTCAGGAAGGCCCCACACGGATGTGAGGGTTCATGAGCGGGTCCAGGTTGGGATCGCTGTCAGCCGCAGCCCGGCCCAGACGAGACATGAGGGCAAGGAGGGCCAGGAAGCCCAGCAGCCCCAACAGTAGCAGCAGCCCTGCCCGCTGGAGCAGGGTCAGTGGCCGCTTACGAGACCCAGCCCGGCTCCTGGGAGGGACGAGGGGAAAGTCAGGTCAGGCCCTCAGCCCCTGGTGGCCCCCATGCCTGGAGAAGAGCCCTGGTCACCACCCCTGAGCCTCGGTTTCCTCATCTGTGCCATGGGGATGATCACTTCTGCACCTGCCACTGTATAGGGTTACTGTGCAGCTCAAACCAGCTGAGGCACAGGACTGTGTTCTGGAAACCAACAAGTGTCAGGCACGGGGGAGAGTTTCAAAGATTAGGGGTGTCAGAGCAGGAAGGAGCCTCAAAGAGTCTGAGTCCAAAGCTGCTACGAAGGAGGCAAAGAGACAGCCCCAGAGAGGGGTATACCAAGGTTTCTACTGCCCAGCTGAGGCCTACTGCACAGCCCCTGCACCAGATACCATTATTGCCAAGAATAAGCTCCTTTCATCATGAAACTGTCCCTCCCAGGGCCTCTGGCTCTCACTCCCTCTCCTCCCCTTCCTAGCATCCTGCCGCCCTGATCCCGTGTACCTGAGCAGCTGGGCTAGCCAGCCCAGGGCAGGCCGGCGACGGTACTTGTCATCATCACAATCTTCATGAAGGCCCGGTGCCCGGTCATCATCCCGTGTGTCATATACCTTCCTTGGGGCTATAAGGTGGAGCCACTAGCATCAACAGACTAAGGGAAACTGGCTCCTTTGCAGAGGGGAAGGGGATCTCCTGCCCTCCCCAGTCTGACAGCCCATCTCAGAATTGGGGGAAGGTAATGCCTATGCTTGGCGTGGAGAAGAGTGCCCCCCAGGTGGGCCTCTGGATCCTTTAGCTCCCTCCCTATGAACCATCCCACCTCCTGTCTACCTTTCTCTGGCCTGGATAATCCCCCAGCTCACCGTGAGTCAAGGGCTCGGGACTGCCCATGTGGATCACCGTGTGCTGCTCAGGCCGGCCTGGGGAAGCAGGGGGCCGGGGGGCCTGGCTGTAGAAGGTTGGGGCAGCAGAGGCGCTGTCTGTCTCCTCTGGTCTGGAGGTACTGCTGGCTGTGGGTGGAGAGAGAGCTGTCAGCAGAGCAGGGAGGCTAAGGCTTGAACAGCAGGTGGAAGCCATCGCTTACCGTTAAAGCTTGACCAGTCAGAGAAGTCGGAAGTGTCGAGGGGCTCGGGCTCTGGACTCACCACCTCATCAATCTGGAGGAAGGAACCTGTGTCACCAGCCTGCCCAGTACTGTGCCCACCCACCCATCTGGCTGAGGTGGAGCCCAGGGCAGACAGATGGTCAGACAGACAGACAGGTTCTCACCAGAGGGAGGCCCAGTCCTGCCCGGGCCCAGTTGACTGTGGCCAGCTTCTCTTTCAGTGCAGAAACCACAGGACCATCCAGGTTGTTTGGCGGAAAGATGGGGCCATTGCAGATGGGGCACTGGTAGCCAGCAGGCGCAGTGTTTTGGGGTAGCTGGGCGGCACGTTCATTGATACAGGCCCAGTGAAAGATATCTTAGGGCCCATGAGATAGGGGAGAAAAGGCATGAGGAAGAAGACACTGAGGGCTCCTAACCCAGCAACAGCCCTAGACCACTGCAGGGATGTATGGACACATAACGTGTATGCCAGAGCCTTCTCCTCTCCCTCCTCACCCTGGGTCCGTTTCCATCAGTGTTCCCCAAGACTTCAGCCTTCTTGGCTACCACCATTTGACTAAGTCAAGGCAGATGGTACCAAGCTGCCCAGCCCACAGGGAGGTGGGGTTGGATGGGAAGAAAATGCCATCTCCCCTTTCAGCGAGTCCTCTCTGGGCCTGCACTCATCACACTCTTTGGGCTAATGGCTAATAAAGAAGAGTTTCAGAAACGGTACCTAGATAAACACACAGATACACATAAGCTTGCACACATCCATGGGCACAAATATACGTGTGCTTATAAACACGTAATCAAATAAAGGCCATTCCCTATATCTACACTTACGGGCACACTAGTTTTCACATATACACATCTATACACTCACATGTTTGCTAACACTCAAGCACCTCAACCATGTATTCCCTTTGTACTCACACAACATACTATGTTCATGTGTTCATATACATACATTTACCCATTCACCCACCCACAAGTACTAATGAACACACGTAGACACAATGTACATTACATTCATGCAAGGAGACACACTCATTATGAGAGACACCTGTAGAGCTGCATCTTTTGCACTAACTCTCTCAAAAACTAGAGCTCAGGCTCTTACACCAGACTCAGGTTCTAGTTATGACACATATGTCTACTGACTTCTGTTAGCTAACTTTAACATGGGAAACTCACTTCCTCTCTGTTTAGTCTTCAGATAGTAGTGGATCCTGAGTATCTGAAAGCCCCTGGTCTGGCCAGGTAGCGTTCACAACCATATCCACAAGCTTGACTGGCTCTCACTCAACCCTCTAAGATCTGCAGGGCAGTAACTAGGAGTTTTAATTTTTAGGAAAGACACAGAAGCCTAGAAAGGGAAAATGACTTGAGTGAGCTTACACAGCAGGTAAGGAACTTAACAGGACTACAATATGGGGCTCTGGCCTCTCAGACTTGGGAGACTCACTGTCCTGCTCCTTGAGGAAGGCCTGGAAACCAGTCACCAAGCTGGGCCCTGAGGTGTCCCTGATCCCCTCAAGGTGCCAAGGCCTCACCATAGCAGATGAGGCGAGTCGTCTCCCGGCTGGCCAGAGGTGTGTCGCACAGGTGGCAATTAGGGTTGTAATCGCTATCTTGGAGCCAATTCAGGTAGGAGTGGACGATGCACTGGAGTGGGAGAGAGATATCACAACTAGTGCAGGGGTTCCACAGCCTATCACCCCAAGGCCCAGCTGCCTCTTTTTCGTTTCGTTTGTTCAATTAATAAACATTTATTGAGCACATACTGTTTGTCAGACCTTGTCCTCGGGTCTGGGAATAAAGCAGTGAACAAAATAAACCAAGTCTTTGCCCACGTGGAGCTTACATTCCATTACCGGGCCTCTTATGGATTTGGAGGAGTCAATACCGCCTGCCCTCCATTGCCAGGCCTCTTATGGATTTGGAGGAGTCAATACCGCCTGCCCACCCAGTGCCCTGCTCAGTCGCCCACCTTGGCGTGATTGGCTGTCAGGCAGTGCTCGCAGACGTTGACCCGGTGTTCAAAGCAGAACAGGCTGGTCACCTTCCTCTTGGGGCACTTGCAAAGCCCCATGGTCGACCCTGGGGAAGGGGCCTAATTTGGTAGGAAGCCAGGTTCTGGTGGCCCAATTCGTTTCCACTCTTAAACTCCTTCAGACACCTCTCATATTATCCCTGACCCCAAATTCCTGCCCACCGCCCCTCCCTATGTCGGGTCACGCCCCCTGCATAAACTCCGCCTCCCGAGACCCCTCATTCCTCCTGGATCCCTCCCCCGGCCCGGCACCTCTATCAGCGACGCACCGATACCACCGGTCCCGCCCCCAGGGTACCTACTGAGCCCCACCCCCTCCAAGCCCCGCCCCCTTTCCTACAGACCCCAGTCTCCGTGTTACTGATCGGCCGCGGCACCGGTCCCGACCGGCGCGGGAGATGGTTCGAGGCGCAGAAAGCCAGAGACTGCGCTCTCCGATTCTCCCGCCCGGTCGTGTTCAGCCCCGGTTGTTCCGATTATCCCTCCGCTGCCACGTCTCTTCCGGGTGCGGCGCGCGCTGATGACGCCAGAGCGCCGCTGGCCCACGCCTCTGTGTCGCTAAAAGTGAAGACGGTTGTCGGCGGGGGTGCGTGATAATCCGGCGACGCGGCCCCTGCCGTACGTCACTTCCGCTTCCTCCCCTGCAGGGCGGGTAATTCGAACGTTTCTTGAGGCAGGCGGCCCTCCGGGTCGGTTCGCGCCCGGGCACGCGGCGCAGGAGGAGATCGAGACCGAGACTAGTTATGTCTGGGAGGCGAACGCGGTCCGGAGGGGCCGCTCAGCGCTCCGGTGAGCAGATGCGCGCGGGAGAGATGGGACCGAGCCGTTTGGGGACGCAGTACTGTGAAGAATGGCCCTCCCCCCCCGCCACCGCCCAGGAAGGCACCCCTAAAGGGCTTGTTTGGGAAGTTTCTCGCTCTCTGTAGAGCCTGTTTTCTAGGCTCTAGGGCCTAGATTCCACTTCTACCTCTTAACTTTTTTCTCTTTCCAGGGCCCAGGACCCCATCTCCTTCTAAGTCTTTGCGGAGATCCCAGCGGAAATCAGGCTCTAATCTCCCTAGCGTCCTCCCTGAAATCTGGCCGAAGGTGAGCCCCGGCTTTCTTAGTTCCTTCCCTAGAGGTCCCTGGACTAATGTAGAGCTCATGTTCACTCCTCTTCTCCAGGCACCCCAGGCGGCTCCAGTCAGAAAGCCCATCGTCTTGAAGAAGATCGTGGCCCATGCTGTAGAGGTAAGGGCTAAGGCGGGTGGGCAGGTTATGGTAGGGGGGTAAAACTGGGAGCTAGATATGTGATCAATTGGTATTGTCCCCACAGGTCCCAGCTGCCCACTCGCCTCGCAGGAGCCCTAGGGTGAGTTCACTTTCATCTGCTTAGTTGAGTGGAATCAGGTTGAGTGGAACTCTAGAGCTGGCAGTGCTCACATCTGCCCGGGGAGCTGTTTTGCAGCAGCGTGAAACATCTGCATGCATTGCCAATCTTGGTTACTCCCTGCAGTCTTAATGCATTTAGCTCTTTATACCTTGTGTATTCTGCCATTCTCCTTAGAGCTTTCCTTAAAAGCTGAGCTGTGTCCTAACTACAGGTACTCTGTCTTCTTTCTAATCCATTTTGTCCTTGTTTTTTATGGTGGTTCTAAGATAAGCCATGTAGTATGACATTTTTACGGTTTTAGCAGAGATTATTATCAAGGATGTTTCATTAACAGAAGATCTGAAGATGTAATGAATGAGAAATGCCAACTCCTTTGAAGAGCTGATGGGACTTAGAGTCAAGTGAGGAGAAAAACAAATGAGCAAGCGATTACAACATAGTGTACTGGGTGCTGCAATGAAGAAATACTAGATGCTATAATGGTACCTAACTCAGGGAATGTTTCACTGAACAGGAAACATTTAAACTGAGTCGTTAGGCCGGGCGCAGTGGCTCATGCCTACAGTCCTATCGCTCTGGGAGGCTGAGGCAGGAGGATCGCTTCAGATCAGGAGTTTGAGACCAGTCTGAGCAAGAGTGAGAGTGAGACCCCGTCTCTGCTAAAAATAGAAAAAATTAGCTGAGCGTGGTGGCACGCACCTGTAGTCCCAGCTACTCTGGAGGCTGAGGCACAAGGATTGCTTGAGCCCAGGAGTTTGAGGTTGCAGTGAGCTACAATGACACCATTGCACTCTACCCAGGGTGACAGAGTGAGACTCTGTCAAAAAAAAAGAAAAAGAAACTGAGTCTTTAAAGACATGCAGAGGTGTTCCAGGTAAAGGAAGCCATGTGCAGAGATCTAGAGTCCAAAGAAAAATCATGAGGGTTGGGGAACAGCAGTGTGGTGTGTCTGTGCACCTGAACTAAGGTAATGGCAGGATGATGCTGCTCTTCCCTGGAGGGACAGTCCCCTCCACGTGACTGTCCCATTACACAGGACTGGGCTCAGAGGGAACTCCCTCCCAGAGGCCTTCCCTGACCACTCTTACCCTATCACTGTCACATTTTTCTGTGTAATTCTCTTTAGGCCTTACCAATATCTGATAGCGTTTGCTTGTATGTTGACTTTCTCTCCCTTCTAAAAACATAAGTGCTTTGAGGGCAAGGATTTCTGCCTCTCCAAGATGGCCACTCATTCTTGTTGGTTAACTGATAGATTCATGAGACATTGAGCAGGATAAAGCTTCAAGGACCTGGGTGACTGCTTGGCTGTAGGGGATGAGGCAGACGCAGTCAGGGGTGACCCCCATTCCATTCAGTGTCCCTTTTCCTAAGACCCAAGGGGCACAATCTCCAGAGCTTATAGCCAGGAAATGTCTCTCTTGATAACCAATATACTTCCTTGTATTAGACCACAAGAGTCACTGAATTTGCCCCATTTCCCCTCTTATCCACCAGAAAGCTCAGTGCCAAGTTCCATGTGCATTAATTCAGTGAATACTTACTGAGCACCTGTGACGTGCAGGGCTCTGCTGTAGGTACTGGGCATAGGTAAGGTTGGCCAGACAGATGAAGATCCCTGCTCTCGTGAGCTCACATCCTAGTCGGGGTGACAGTCAACCAAGAAACCAGCCAAAATCAGACAGCAATGGTTCTGTGCAGGAAATGAAAGAGGTCACGTGACAGTAACTAGCAAAGGTGAGGAGGGGCTGGTAGGTGGTGGCCTCCCTGAGGAAGCAGCGTGTGAGCTGAGAGTGGAATCACGAGGAACAATGTATAAGCCTCTAACGCACAAGTCAGATTGTGCCTTTCCCGGGCAAAGGCTTGCCATGGCTCTCTTGGGCTCTCAGCAAAAAGCCTTGAACCTCATCTTCAGTTCCTGTCCCCTTACTTCCTTTCACTTTGGCCACACTGGCCTCCTCCTTCCTTGACCCTGACGGGCATGCTTCAGCCTCAGGGCTTTTGCACCTTCTGTTCCTGCTGCCTAGAACACTTTTCCTCCAGATGTCCACAAGTCAGTCCCTTACCTCCTTCAAGTTGTAGCTTGAATGTCATCTCAGTGAGGCCAACATTGACCTTCACCTACTTAAAATTCTAACCCAACCACGATACTCTATCCAGTTCTCTTTTTTTCTGTAGCACCTCATACCTCTAACCTAATACATGATTTTCCTCATTGTCTGTTTCCCCCGGAATGGAAGCTCCGTGCCAGCAGGGGTTTTCTCTGCTTTATTCCCAGCTGGACTCTCAGTGCCTGGCACAGGACAAGTGCCAATAAGTACTTACTAACTGGATGTCTTAGGACAATGCTCATCAGCTGGGTGGCAGACAGACTGTGGCAGAAGCAGGGAGAGCAATCCAGAACACTGAGCTGTTCTAGAAGATGCACAGTAGGGGTTCACATCAGTCAGAGTTAAGCGACTGGGTGCTGGGCACGTTTTGGAAACAGCTGACAGCACCAGCAGATGATGGCAAGTCTTTTTGTGTCACAAAAGTCACAAAAGTAGCTCAGAAGCAATGACAGATTGTTTTTTCCTCTTCCCCACATCTCTTTCAGGGGCTGATTTGTCTCTTTTCTTTTAAAGTGTTTGTCCTAGGGGTCTGTCTTTCCACCCTAAATCTTGGGCTGTTCTGGAAGCAGGTTTTCCTGCTAAGTAACAGAAGTCGTTCTTTCTTCTGTCATGTTGCAGATTTCTTTTTTCTTGGAGAAAGAAAACAACCCTCCTAACAGGGAGCCTACTAAGGAGGACCTTTTCAAGATCCACAGTGTCCCAGTCACCCCAGCCACCACTCCTGTGCACAGCCTGAATGGCGAGTCCAACTCTAGGGAAGGAAGCCTGGATGCCAGGGATATGGAAATGTCTAAGAAAGTCAGGCGATCCTACAGTCGGCTGGAGACCCTGGGCTCTGCCTCCACCTCCACCCCGGGCCGCCGCTCCTGCTTTGGCTTTGAGGGGCTGCTAGGAGCAGAAGATTTGTCGGGAGTCTCGCCTGTGATAAGTTCAAAGTCAACCGAGGCCCCCAGAGTCCCTGCGAAGCCTTGGGCCCCAGACACGACTCTCCCTGGAATCTCACCTCCAGTGGTGAAACAGAAACGAAAGAAGAAGGTGCCGGAGATCCTGGTGAGTGAGGGGCAGGGCTCAGCTCTGGCACTTTTAGGGGATAGGTAGCACCTGCAGGGTGTGGGTGAAATGCTCCAGCCACCATGTCCCCCCTCCTCACTCACCTGCCTCCCATTTGTCTTCCCCTAGAAATCAGAGCTGGATGAGTGGGCCGCGGCCATGAATGCCGAGTTTGAAGCTGCTGAGCAGTTTGATCTCCTGGTTGAATGAAATGCGGTGGGGTCCACCTGGCCTGACTCCTCTCCTTGTATATAGCCCAGTCTCTGTGGAGAGCATGCTCAGGATCCCCTCCCCAGCCTGGTTACCTGTGCATGTGCCGTTGCCGCATGTGAGGCCTGGCCACCTTTGAGGGTTTGTGCAGCCCCAACAGCAATCTCTATTTGAGGAAACAGGGCCGCCTGGCCACTCACTGATGTCCTGTCTCTAGTCATCCTCTCCTTCCTCCTCCCCAAGGTAGTGCAGCCACTTTCCAGTTGGGCCACAGACTGGGGAGGAGAGCCACTGGCCCAGGCAGAAGAGGTTAAAGAGATGAGGAATGGAGGTGAGAGGGCACCTCTGCTCTCAGGAAGGGTAGCTGCCCTGAACCAGCCCCAACAGAAACAGGCCCCGGGTCAGAGCCAGCCTCAGGCTCTCCCTCCTGAGTTGCCTTCTGTTGGTGGCTTGGGTCCCAGCCACAAGCCCATCCATGTAAAGAGGCTTTGGTTCTATGGGTTTCCTTGTAGATTCTGTAGATGGCCCAGGAGAACATTCATGGGCTGGGGGACAGTTCCATCTTTGAGGAAGAAGCTGCACATTCAACCTGTAAAATCTAAGTTTTGAAGGAGGGAGGGAAGCCTTAGTTGGGTCTCAGGCCACAAGCGTTTACTACGTAGAAGATGTGTGTTATAGTTCTGCGTTCTGTCAGGATGTCTGGCTAATGCCGGGCTGATGGAGCTCTGGCTGCTTGGGGCAAAGAGGGTACACTTCAGGATGCGCCACCAGGTGCTGTGGGCTCCTGAGGTTCACGGTTCTGGGGTGGCACCTGTACAGGGCTCAGGGTGGGGCCCTGCCACTCTGCTGCAGGGGCAGAAGGTGCCCCATCTTGTCACCCACATCCATTTCTTACAAAATAAGGTGCACAGTCTACTAGGCCCGAGAAGAAAAAAATAGGAGTTGAAGGGTCCCAGTCCTACTTGCATTTTACAACTACACTTGTAAAGTTCTAAGAAGCTTTTCTCACATACTAGAAAGCAGCAGGAATTTATAGCAATTTTAATTTTTGGCCTTCTTATTGTCCTCTCACTCTGAGAACACTGCTTGAGGTAGGTGCTAGGAGTTGAAGGGTGGGAGATGCATCTCATTGTCTCTGGGGAATTTTCTCCACCTTTTCCTGTTTTCAATACTGGTAAAAAGGTATGGTTTCAAAGGCTGCCCTGCCTGCCACGCTCCCATCATACTCCAGGCTGTTGCGCCTTTGGGTGTCAAGTTCATGGAGACAGACTCTGAGAAAAGTGCAGAGGCACTGGGGGAACAACTGAGCACCAGGTCAGGGCACTGGGATGAAACGGTGCAGGCCTGGTGGGCTGTCATGAAACCCTCTGCAAGGCTATCTGCTCAATGCTTCGTGCTTTGTCAGACCCTACAAGCAAGCCACCTTGCCAGGGTACACCCAGGTGTCCTTGAGCTGGACCACACCTGAAGAACTCTTATCCTCCCTTGCTGGCAGGGCAGAACTCTGGGAAATGTGTTAGTTCTGCAGAATCAGAAGTAGCCAGATGAGGCTGAGTTGATATCACCACTGCAAACTGTTCTCTCTCCCTGAGGAACTAAGAATGTGCAGTTTAAGGAAAAATTAGAATTTCATTTAAAATTGTTTTAAAAATCCTGATTAAAGAGTTTCTGCCTATTATAGACTGTGTTTGTTTTATTGGACCAAAGGCAAAGCTGAGGGTGTGAGACCCAGGATGCCAAGCCTTCTTTGTGTTTTGTCACCAGGGTTGTCCCTTTGTCCAGGGGCTGCCAGCCTGGCCTCACTCTAGTTGCCCTGTGGTAGATCACTGCCCCCGCGGCATCTATTTTTTTCTGTCCAGTCACTCATCTGCTCCCTCCAAGGCAGGGCTGCCTGAAATGGAGTCCTTGAGGTGAGTCTCACCCCCTCCCGTTCTAGGAGGAAAGAAATCAGGTCTGGGGTGAGGCTCCTGAGAGCTCCCCCGGTGCCCAGGGGAGATGCCTGGGGACCAAACGCCCTCCCAAGTCCAGCCCTTCTTCCCCCTTCCCTTTCAGGCTCCTTTGAGCCCAGACTGGATGCTGTACAGTGGTGGCTGCTACAGGACCCCCTGGGGAACTTGTCAAAGATGCTTATTTCTGGAAATTCTCCCACTTGGTCTGAGGTAAAGCCTAGGGAACATGCATGCAGGTGGCATAAACCAGCCTCCATCTCATCCTCATCTCCTAGTCTAAACAAGTCAAGGCCACTAAATTCTCCCCAGACCTATCCACTTCTACCTCCATCCCTCACAAGAGGAGATGGGCCCTTCTCAAAGCCAACCTTTCTGCTGGCTTTTGATCCAAATCTCTTGACTCTGAGACCTTGCTCCCCTTTTTCCTCCAAGTCCTAAATGCTTTATTTTCATTTTATTGTTGAAAACAACAACCAAAAGTTTTGACTGGCATCCATTGTTAGCTACTACCTTTGCTCCCTCCTTTTAAGGTTAAGCTCCTTGAAAGAACATTCTCAAGTTGCCATTTGCTTCCTTTGAATTTATTCCTGGTGCCCTTATCATTCCATTTACTGCTCGGACAGAGGTAACCATTGATGTTTTAATGCCCAATGCACCAGACCCAGGCCTTAGCTGCCTGGGCCGGGGGCACCCTCCTTGGGGCCATGGCACTGCTGGCTCCTTTTTCTTGGCTTCCCCTGAAATGTCACAACACCCGAGTTCAGTGCTGGACCCTCCTTCCAACCTGCTTGCTCTTGCTGATGACCTCAGGCTTTCTGGGCTGCTTCCTTGCTCAAGACTTGTCAGTCTCTATTTACAACCAAAAACTCTGCCCTGAGCTACAAATCAGTGCCTAAAACTGCCTCAGAGAACTGTATCTCAACTCAAGTCATCTCAAACTACTTATCCAACAGCTTGCCTGCTCCTGTGCTCTCTATGCCATTAGCGTCACCACCAGCTGACCTAGTCACACAAGCCAGGAACCTGGGGTCAGCTGCGGCTCTGTCCTCCCTCACCTACCCTGTCTGCCAGCCCCAACCTGCTCAGCACCCCTCCACCCCCACAGCCACTGGACAGGTGCACTAGCCTCCTAGTGGATCTCCTTCCTTTTATCTGCTCATGTCCCCAAACTGTCCACACTGCAGCCGGGATGAATTTCCTAAGACACAAAATATGATCCTGTTTCTCCCTTGCAAGGAATGAACGGCCTGGTCAACATGGTGAGCAAGACCCCATCTCTAGAAAAAATTGAAAAGTTAGCCAGGTGTGATGGCACACACCTGTAGCCCTAGCTACTCCGGAGGCTGAGTTGAGAGGATCCCTTGAGCCTGGGAGTTCAATGTTGCAGTGAGCTATGACTGCGCCACTGGACGACAGAGCAAGACCCTGTCTGTTTTAAAAAAAAAAAAGAAAGAAAGGAATGAAATTCTGACCTTATCTGTACAGGATTGAAAAACAAAGAAAAAAAAAAGAAATTCTGACACTTGCTACAATCCTGAAGATACTCTGTGTGAAAAGAGCCAGACACAAAAGGACAAACAATGTATGATTCCATTCATATGAGGTCTCTAAAATAGTCAGATTCATAGAGAGTGGACGGTGGTTGTCGGGCTAGGGAGAGGGGTTGGGGCCGGTGTGCAGGGGCGCAGGTTTCCAGCGAGGAAGATGAAGTGCTGGAGATGGGTCATGGCCATGGCTGCACAGCAACGTGAATGTACTTCCTGCCACCGAACTGTAGACTTCAGATGGTTAAAATGGTACTTTTTATGTTACGTATTTCACCACAATAAAACAAAACAAAAACCTTTGATGACTGACCATCGCCCATGCGCTGGTGTGACGGATGTTTGCCGGGTTTTGGCTGCCTGGCTTCTCGGCCCCAACAAGCGGGCTGTCTGCAGGGCCTGCGCGCCTGTGGGAGTGAACAGGCCGGACACTTCCTCCCCTGGACCGGCAACCAGGACCTACCTGGGCACCTGGCCTAAGCTGATCGGATTCCTCACCTGGAGGAGGGACATGAAGAGAGATGCCTGAGGATTCATGGAGGTGGCAGCACCGCATTGTGGGGAGTGCATGCACCCCACCAGTGCCCCCGGCTCCTGCCCTTTGAGTCTCTTCTTCCCGTGAGTTCTGTGACTCCCTTGCATCCTCCCAATAAACTCCTTTTTGCTCAAATTAGCCACCATTGTTTTCTGTTGTTTGCAACCCAGAACCCTGGCTGGTCTGGGGGATCCAGACACCTTAGCAGGGTTCAAGAGGACTCCAGGGCAAGGCTGGTGCCCGAGCCTCCCGTCTCAAGGCGCACAGAACCTCTGCAGGCCCCGAGCTGCTACAGGTCCACACCTCCAGCCTTGGTTCAGACTGCTCTCTGCTTCCCACACCCTTCCCCGCCCCTGCCCCACTTGTGGAGTCCTGCATCTGGCTCCGTCACCCCTGCATGCCTATCCTCCCCGCTGGCCCCCGCCACAGCCGTAGCATAATGGATGAGAGCACAGGTTATGGAGTCTGATGGAGTTAGAATCCTCGCACTGCCAGTGTCTCGCTGTGTGACCCCAGGCAAGTTAGTTAGCCTCTGTGCCTCAGTTTCCTTATCCATAAAATGGGGACAATAATAATAATACCTACCTCAAGAGTGTTTTGGTGAGAGTGAGTTGAAATAGTACAAGGAAAGTGCTTACGCATAGCAAGTGCTCAATGAACAATAGCTATCTTCAGGGAGAACTGACCATGCCCTAACTCCCTGAACCCCATCCAGACTGCCATCATAGCACCTGTAAGTTTTATTCTGTCTGTTCTGCACATGCATTTATACGGTAGCTGTGAGTTGCCTGAGGTTGGAGTCACAGTCATTATTTGTCTCTGTCCCACTGGAGTCTGGGAATGTCATGGAATAAACAAATGTGGTGGTTTTCCCCAGCCTGGGCAGGTTGTGCCTCTCCAGTAGGAGCTGGGGGCAGGGGTTCAGAGAGCCTCCGAATGCCCTGGAGGAGAGGCATGGGTGGAGATGGGAGCCGTGGTGCCTGGCAGCCTCAGGCATGAGCCCTGCCTCTCACAATGAATTCTGGTCCCACTAGCAAGTACGTGAAGACGGAAGCCAGCCCCGAGGCTCACACCTGCCCCTGTTCCTTGGGGAATGGCCTTCACCCTCCCTCTGCACAGGGCAGCTCCCCACACAGCCCATGGACCCTGCCTCCTCACCTGGGTCCTAAGCCTCCAGGCCTGCCACCCCTTCAGATGAGGCTTTAGACCAAGGCCCTGTGGTCCTCCTAACATCTGGGCCTCCACCAGGCTACCTTCCTCTCATGCATTTCCACCGTGTGGCTGACAAATTGTCAAGCTCTCTGACTGCCACCCGCTTGGGGGTCAGTCTGACCCCAGCTTTGACTCTTCTGTGAGTCACTTAGCCTCTTTGATCCTTGGTTTTCGCTACTTATAAGTGGGGCTAATTCCATCTCTCTAACAGTTCCTTTGGGGGTTGTTTTCAAGATCGATGGTCGCGTGCAAAGCAGTTCCTAGTAACTGATTGCTAGTATCCTTGTACCTGGCCCAGTGATTAACCCTCAAAGGAGGAATTCCTTTTTGTATCTTCCCAACATTCAGGTCAGAGCCTTGAACAAAGTTAGGGCTCAGTAAGTATTTGTGGAGCTGAATACCCATTTTACAGGCTGGGAAATTGAGCCTGAGTGCCAGGGCTGCCCACCTGTATGCAGCAGAAGTCTCAAACCTGGGTCCTGGGCTGTCTTCTGTCCAAGTCTGAAATTAAGCATCTGTCTGTGCTTGGCTGGTGGGACTGTCAGGGGACACTGGTCTTATCTATCTTGTCATCCTTCTCATATACTAACTTTTCATGCCTCCCAGTTTCCTCTGATAGGCACCAACACGTGGGCATGGTGTTAGGTTTGCCAGATTTAGCAAATAAAAATATAGGATACCCAGTTAAACTGGAATCTCAGGAAAATGATTTTTTTTTTTAGAATAAACATGTCCCAAATCAGATAAATAACAAATTAATGTTCTAGTTTGAATATGTCCCATGCAATATTTGGGACATGCTTATATAGATTGAGAGATTGAGTACCCCCAATCCAAAAATCCAAAATGCTCCAAAATCCAAAACTTTTTGAGTGCTGATGTGATGCTCAATAGAAATGCTCATTGGAGCATTTTGAATTCTGGATTTTTGGATTAGAGATGCTCAACTGGTATAATGCAAATATTCCAAAATCTGAAAAATTTTGAAATCCATAATACTTTTTGTCCCAAGCCTTTTGGATAATGGATACTCAACCTGCACTAAAAAAAAAAAATTCATTGTTCATCTGAGATTCAAATGTAACTGGCATCCTGTATTTTATTTGGCAACCCTACATGGAGTGCACTGGTACTGCACATGAACAGACCACTGTGAGACCTGCTTTTTTTTTTTTTGAGACAAAGTCTCACTCTGTTCCCCCGGCCTAGAGTGCTGTGGCGTCAGCCTAGCTCACAGCAACCTCAGACTCAAGCAATCCTTCTGCCTCAGCCTCCTGAGTAGCTGGGACTACAGGCACGTGCCACCATGCCCGGCTAATTTTTTCCATATATATTTTTAGTTGTCCAGATAATTTCTTTCTATTTTTAGTAGAGACAGGGTCTCGCTCTTGCTCAGGCTGGTCTCGAACTCCTGACCTCAAGCGATCCTCCCACCTCGGCCTCCCAGAGTGCTAGGATTACAGGCATGAGCCATCGCGCCCAGCCTGAGACCTGCTTTTGTGGTGTGACAGGGTCTCATGCACACCTTCCCCAGTGCTAGCACAATTTAGACACTTGTCACATACAGCAGTTGCAGCTTGCCTCGCTCCTTCATTCCCAAAGCCCTTGGCTTCCTGCCTCTAGGGTCTACTCCTCCCACCTACCCTCCAAACTATGGCCAAACAACCACATAGACAAACACACAAAGATCTGCATGACACCTTGTCTCCTATGCACCACAGCCCAGGCCCTACCATGGGCCCTTCACCCACTCACCCTGTGTCCCACTGAGGTGACCCACACCTGAGCATACCCTGCCCTTCTGCACCATCCTCCTTTTGCTTACAGTGTAAGCCTGACACTGTTTCCTCTTCTGGATTGCCCTTCGTCCTTCTCTGGCCAGGCTACCCCATTCATTTGAGATCAAGCAGCACATCCTCAGAGTAGTCTTTCTGGAGCTCCAAAGTGGACAACATGGCTCCCTCCTCTTGTGGCCGAGGCTTCTGTACAGACCTCTGCTGTAGCTCATCTCCCCTCACTGTGCTCATCTGCAAACCTGGAACCAGCCCCATCCCCCGGGAACTTCTCCTGGGTGGAACCAGATCATGTTCATCTGTACATTCTCAAGACCTGGCCAAGGCCTATGCTACAGACCAGGTTTACTGGGGAACAGAAAGGGCGTGAGGGAATTGTATCCTAGCATGTTAATAAGTCGTTTTTGTTTCCTTACCTTATTTGGGCCCTTTAGGCCACTTTCAGTTTTTCTTAGTGGTATAAATCGGCTACTGTGGTCTGTGAATTATTTTTATTATCTATGGAGTCATTTCTTTAGGCCTACTTTCCAAAGTGAACCATCGGAGTCATGGTTCTTGCTAGTTTTGTGGGTCTTGTTATATGCAGCCAGATTTCCCCTGGGACAGATCAAACCTGGGGACAGAGTTGTGTGCTTTAGAGCAGAACACCGCCCTGGAGCCCAGGGAGTCTGGGGTTACGAGACCCTCTGCAGAGATGTTTAATCACGTGGACAGGAATTGTGTGATTTTAGGCTGCCCAGAAAAGTTCAGTATAACACAGAGAGCACATTACAGAGAAGCCCCGCCACAGCCCACAGGTTTCCCAGAGGCCCAGATGGAGCTCAGTGTGAAGAAGGACCACATCTGAGGTCACTTGGCCAGCAGATGCACAGGGTTCTGAAAAATCTGAGGATGAAAAATGGTGACATACTGCACTTCTGATGGCAAAAAAGAAAAAAAAAAAAGAAAAAGAAAAAAAAATGGTGACAATTCTATCTATTGACTTCAGCTTTTATGTGACTTGGGGAGGAGCTGCTATTTCAAGCTGCCTTGGTGGAATATCTCACACCACCTCCTAGAGATGGAAACGTCCTCAGGGTCAGCCCAGCTCTGCACCACTATGGACCATTCCGATGGGGTCCTGGGGGAGGGGCATGTGCTCAGCAGATAAAAGTAGGCAGGATTCAGATTGGCAGCAAGTGGGGAGGGAAGGAGGAGTGAACAACATGGCCAAGAAATGGTTGTAGGGATGAGTTTGGGATGGTGGCAGGAAGTGAGGCCCCTGGTTGGTCTGAGCAGAGGCTTGTTCGAGGGTGATGGAAAATTAGGGGGGTTAGAAAACAAGGGTGTCAATAATGGAGGGTCTTGAGCAGCACACTGGGCACTTTGCCCTTTGTTTCCCGGTGTCCCTCTGACAGATGATTTCTATACCAAATGTAGGATGGATTCTCCAGTGTTTTACAAAACTTCTATAGGATCCCTTTAAATATTGTCCTCCCCACTCCCCACCCTCACTTTGCATTCGCAAGGATTCAGTTTACAAAACACTATTAGCTTGTAGCTTTGGTAGGATTGCAAGGATTCAGTTTACAAAACACTATTAGCTTGTAGCTTTGGTAGGATTGCCAGATAAAATACAGGACACCCAGTTAAATTCAAATTTCAAGTGAACAATGAATAGTTTTTTAGTGTAAGTATATGCCAGACATTGCATGGAACATACACTAAAGAAAAGTATTCATTTTCATCTGAAATTCAAATTGAACCAGGCATGCTGTATTGCATTTGCTAAATCTGGCAACCCTAACTTTGAGGGGTCTGGTTTGCTGGACAGAGCTGGTGATGGAGGCTCCACAGGCTAGAGGCTGCCCCAAGAAAACCAGGCTAGAAAGGACAGATGGGGGATGGTGGGTGTGGTCACCAGTAGGCTTCTGTCTCCCTCAGTCTCCCAGGAGCAGAGGAGGAGCCCACGCCAAGCCCATTGTAAAGCCAGCGATGCAACCTGTTGAGGAGCAGAAGCCTGAAGACCCTCTGGTTTCCAAGGAGCCCAGCACAGAGGTGACAGGAAGCCCCGGGGCCTCCTAATGCAGCCTGCAGGGGAGGCAGGAGGGCTGGAGAAACTTCCTCTGCCTGGGTGGAGGCCTGAGCCCCCAGTTGCCACACCCCAGCCTCCCGCTGCTGGGGAGTCCCGGCCCAGGGCCGGAAGTACAGGCACAGGAGGTTCCAGAGCTGGAGCGCCCCCTTGAGGCTCCTTCACACCTCCTACCACCACTTCCTTCATGGGATGGGGGGACACAGAGGACAGAGCCCCTGAAAAACAGGGAGATGGCATGGGAGAACCCAGCCTCCTGGGTGAGCAGCCTCAAGCTACTTCAGTGACCATGGCACCTTCTCTGCAAAGCCGCCTTCTTCAGAGCAAAAGCTGAGCTTGCAGCCAGAACCTACGGTCACATTCCTGCTTACACTCCTGAGCACGTCTGAGCCCACCGAGCCGAAAGACCTTGACTCGTAAGGCTGTGTGAGTGTGTATGAGTGCGTGTATGTGTAAAGTGCAGGGAGGCCTAGGGCGTCCCCCACTGCCCAGGAGCATTCAAACCTGAGCCGGGACTCGGCCCTGGGCTGTGCACAGCAGAGGCCCAGACAGTACTGAAGGAGCCTGGGCTCCAGACTGGGCCTCCCCACTCTGCCCACCCCCCTCGTCCACCCTGGAGACTTTCTGCTCCAACCCTCACTGCCCACCTGCTCCAGGGACTTGGAGATCCAGGAATACCGGTTCCTAGATCAGGAAGACTGGGGCCCCCAGCGGACCTCAAAGGAGATCAGGCATTTGCAGAATGACTGTATGAGGTGAGCCCAGTGGGCAGGTGGGGGCGGTAGGATTCCCCCTACTGAGGCCAGGCCTGGTTCTCAGGTCAGAGCCCACATGCCTGGTTAGCAGGCAGTCCAATAGCTGTCAACCAGGGACCTGCACCTTTAATTGTCCAAGAACTTGAGGGGCGGTTCAGTCTGTGGGGAGGAGTGTCTGTTCTCTGGGTGTCAGGCTCTGCGGCTGGGGTCTGCATGTTCCCATGGCCACTTGCTGCTCTGTGGTAATGCCAGGGTCAGAGCCCTACCTGGCGACAGAGGTCCTGAGGTGGGGTGGGGTGTGACACTGCATGTGGGCGCCCAGGCCGTGGGTCTGAGTGATCAGCTCTTCATTCATACACAGCTGACCTGGAGCACTCGGGCAGGGCTGGTTCCAGGGTCGACCTTGTCACCAGCCTGGAACCACACAGAACCCTGTCATAGCCCTGACTGTAGCTCAAAGGGATGGCTAGCCCTATGCCAACCACCCCCTTCCAAATGGGACCTCAGAGGGTTTCTAGCTCAGCCCATAGAAGCAGCCTGCCCTGCTCTTGCTAAGGAAGACAAAAAGCATGGTTAGTCTCCGTCTGGGGCCCCTGATACAAGTCACTCAAGGAGAAAATTCTCTTCCTGCCTGTGGTTTTAACAGGACAAAAAGACTGAGCTCTCAGTGACACACTGATCCCAGGTGGCTATAGGACCAGGTGGCTGGTGCAGGAAAAGTGTGGGAGGGGTGCTGCCTGGGACAAGAGCCTGGGGACTAAGGTGGGGGGGGGGTCTGTCTTTCAACCCTAGGCTTCGGGAGTCACTGACCAGTACCCAAATGGACAACCAGGCCCTCGGGGAGAAGCTGCAAAACCTGGTGAGACCCTCCGCCCAGGACCCCCTTCCTTTGTCTTGCCTCCTCCCTGCCTGCCAGCCCAGCTCCGGTGCTCGAGGGGCCCCAGGCTGTCCTGCCAGGTCAGCTGCCCACCTCTGGCCCTGCAACCTTTTGCCCAGCCCACCTTGCTGTATCAGAGCCTGAAGGAGGGAGCCCGGGCCATCCAGGAGGAAGTGGAAGTCATCCAGCAGGAAGTGAAAGCCATCCAGGAGGAAGCCCAGGCCCTGTTCCAGGTGCGTGGGCAGCAGTGGCAGGTGGGGAGGGGGACGCCTGCCCAGCATTGCTCATTTGCAGTCCTGTGCCTCTGCCCGCAGCATCCCAGCTCCCAGAACGTAGCCCTGCTCCTCACGCCGCCTGACCAGCCTCACGACCAGAGGGACAAGAGTCAGCCCTGGCTGGGCCCAAGGCCAGAGTCCGGACACCTCCTTGGGAGGCTGTTCCATCAGCTAGTGCCTCTTTAGGTCCCAGCAATAAACTTCACCCCTGAGCTGCGGCTCTACCTGGTGTCTATGGGCCCTGGTCCTGGGTGGTGGGGGTGAGGAGCAGGAGGTCACCAAATCCATACTGAGCTCAGCCCCTGGGCCACCCTCTGACATCATCCCAGCTCCCTCTGTTTGCCTGTCCCCAATCTCCTCCCTGACATGGCCCTGCCCTTCCGCTGTCTCGGAGAAGCTTCCAGGTCTGGTTGGTGTCAGCCTTGGAGAAACAGAGAGACATCCTCAAGGGCAATGTTCCCATGATAAGTGCTGGGGCGGGACTGGAAGGGGGCCACAGCCCCTCCCCAGAAGGATCCAGGCGCCTGCTGTAACTCCAAAGTACAGAAAAATACTAGTGGCTCTTGCCACTACCCACCTGGCGACCTTGGATAAGCCCCCTCGCCTTTATAAGTCACAGGGTATCAGGGAGAGAGGTAGTGGGCTCGACACCCAACACTCCTTAGGCCTGGAGATGCATCTGGCCCCACTCAACCCCCCACTAGAGAACCCTCCGGCCCAGGGTCTCCTGGGGCTTCCTGTGAGCCCCAACCCCCCTCCACCAATGGGAATGCCAAAAGCAGACACATATACAGTCAAGAGGGACAAAAGAGGAAGGAATCCTGATAGAAGGTTGCTAAATTAGATACCAAATTGGTTAATATTCTCTAGGGCAATCTTTTTAAAAGTCTGTAATCCTAAGACTTATATTATTTACTGGGCAGAAATCATTTGCATCTTAATCAGTTTTCTGTACTGTAACCTCTAGCTTTACAGAGTCCAGGCCTAATCAACGGTAAAGATCAATCAAGCAGAACTCCCTTGCTAATCTTCTAGTGGGACATGAAAAGGGCCGGGGATGATCTTTTTGCCCTATGTTCCTGTAGGGAGACACCAGCCAAGAGGATGGAAATACAGGTTTGGGGCTCCTCCTCAGGCCTGGCTTGACTGACTTACATCAGACTTCTAGGGCACCATGCCCAGCAAAACAACTGGTGACACACTTATTAGTGAAGGTTTGATTATGTCCCAGCTTCAGGCTGAGCTGAGCTGAGCTAACATCTCTGACTTAGCAGCCCACCTCTCCCGAGACTCCACCCTCCTCACTTGATGGCTGTAGGGGTCCCAGGCCTCCCCCACCCCCTACTTTCTGACCTGTCCTTGAGCAGCTGTACAAATAGCTGTCTTGCCATTTTTCCAAAAGAAATCAACTGACAGTGAGGTTGAAGATAGTTGGCTCAACAGCTAAATGCTTAAATCAATTTACCCATTTAAGGACTTCTATCAATAAGACACAGTCTTCAGCAAGGTGCTATTTGAGCCTGCTTCCTCTAACGGCCTCTCAGCCTGGGAAGACATGCAAGTTGGTTACATTAATACTGTCTGGCTGCAGGAAATCGAGGCTATTACAGAGCCTCCTCCCCAGTTATCTCCAAACCACAGAAGTGCTTACAGATGCCCACATGCATCCTGGCCATGGCCCTGCAGCCCGGGCCCCCCACATTGGCTGCCCTGAGCTCAGTCCCTGGAGCCACTGGGGTTGACGCCGCATCCAAGCATTACCAGCCCAGCTCAGCCCAGCCCAGCGGTCCCTTTCATGGAAGCGCCCACAGCAAATCTAGGTGGGCCCCAGGGCGTTACTGAGTCTTAATTCACACACGTTTCCCCAAGATCTGTTAGTCAAAGGGAGTTACCATGTCAGTCACAAGCTGTGCTCAGATCTTCTAGGCCTGTCATCAAGGCCCTGGGCTGGGTTGGCAAACCAGGCTCCTCTGTCCCTCTCAGTACCATCTCTCTTGAGAGCGGCAGAACGGGATGCCTCTCCCCTGCCTGGTGATGAGAGGTGGCATAGCCTTGTGACTATGAGTGCAGGAGCTCGTTCTAATCGCAGCTTGTGTGACCTTGATCGAGTGACTGGACTCACCTCTCCATCTGTAACGTGGGGTTGACCATCGTGCCCACCTCAGAGGGCTCTCGGGAGGACTGAGTGATTCGGTGTGGGTTCCGAGCAGTGTTGGCGGCCAGTGAGTGTTGGCAGTTGTTATCTGACCTCCAGTGGATGTTCCCAGGCCCCCAGACTGGCTTCAGAGGCCCAATGGAAGCAGCTTTGAGTACCAGTGCTCCCAGCAGGCTCCCTGCCCCGCCCAGCAGCCCTGCTATTCCTGCCCGAGAGAATGGCCAGGCAGCCCGGCAGCCCCTTCCTTCCTTCCTCCTGCAGCATCATTCTTCGGGAACATCCAGCTCTGGAGGTCTGTTAGATGCCCCCTCCCCTCTCATGAGCTGCCCATGCCTGGCTCAGCAATCCCAGTGAGGCTTACCCAGAGGGGTCTGTTTTCCCGGGGCTTCCTTGGCCACCTCTTCTATCTCTTGTTTTCCTGGACACCCCCTGGATAGCGACAGCCAGAGCAGGGGCGTTGAGGAGCTGTGCTGGTGTAGGTCAGCTCTGTACCCAGTCCACAAATGCTCACTGTGCACCTCCCAAGTGCCAGGCACTGCTCTGGCTGCGGGGCTTCAGCAGTGGATAAAACAAAGATGCCTGCCCTGGTGGGACCTGCGCTCCGGGAGGGGAGACAAGAAATAACGAGCAAGTCAGATGGGGATAGATGCAGTGGAGAAAACCAAGCTTCGGAGGGGAGGGGAAGCCTGAGGGAGGGGAAGGAATGCAATTTTAGGTAGAGTAGTCAAGGAAGATGTCCCTGAGGAGTGACATTTGAGCAAAGACACAAAGGACCTGAGGGAGAGCCCCGTGGGCAGCTGGGGGAACAGGTTCCAGGGAGTGAGAGAGGAGCTGCTAGGTTCTGGGGACGCTGGAGGCTGGGGCAGCCTGGTAGGTTCTGGGGACGCTGGAGGCTGGGGCTGCCTGCTAGGTTCTGGGGACGGGACGGTGGAGGCTGGGGCTGCCTGCTAGGTTCTGGGGACAGTGGAGGCTGGGGCTGCCTGGTAGGTTCTGGGGACGGAACGGTGGAGGCTGGGGCAGCTGGAGCAGCGAGCAAGGGAGAGGAGGAGGGATGAGGTCAAGGCCCTGATAGTGACCTTGTCACTCTGAGAGACATGGGAGCCTTGGAGGGCTGTGAGCACAGTTGTGACATGGCCCGATTTGTGTTTTACAAGGACTACTCTGACTGCTAAAGGGGACAAGAATGCCATCAGAGAGATCAGGTAAGAGGCTACTGCAATAATCCGGGGGAAAGAGGACAGGATCTTGGGCCAGGCTGGATTCTGGGTTTGTTTTGAAAGTACAGCCAACACAGCTTACTGACAGAGTGGAGGTGGAGTGTGACAGAGACAGGAGTAAAAACCGAACTCCTCAATTTTCTGCCTGAGGGACTAAGGATGGAGCTGCTGGTACTCAAAGTGAGGCCTGCTGGAGGAGGAGGCTTAAGGAGGAAGATGAGGAGCTACATTTGGAGTGTGTTGAGAGTCCGGAATGCTTCTTGACTACACAAATGTGGGCGTAAAGTAGGCAGCTGGAAATACAAGGCTAGAGTTCAGGGGCCAGGTGTGAATTGGAGACACCTGTGGGTTCTCAGTCCACACTTGGTCATTTGTATTGATTATCTATTGCTGTGTAACAAATGACTCCACAACCTAGCAGCTTAAAGCCATAAACATTTACTATCTCACACAGTTTCCACAGGTTAGGAATTTGGAAGTGGCTTGGTTGGGTGGTCTCCTGGGGTTGCAGTCAAGATGTGAGCTAGGGCTGCAGGCTGCAGAAGGCGTGGCTGGTGCTGGAGGACCAGCTCCCCAGGTGGCTCACTCACAGGGCTGGCAAGTCAGTGCTGATTGTTGGCCGGGGGACTCAGCTCCTCATCATGTGGCCTGTCCATAGGGTTGCTTGAGCGTCCTCACAACATGGCGTCAGTAAGGTCATGTGACTCTGCAGGCACATCCAGGGGCAGGGGTGCAGGTGCAGACCAGGCAGAGTGAGTCAGATGTAACCAGGATGGGGTTTTCCCAGTGAATGTGACCAAAGCAGAAAGGATAGGGGGTTGAGAGGGCTTCAAAGTTCCTAAACTGGGCAAGGAGGGAGAAGAGCACATCTGGGAGGTGGAGAGTGGGAAGGAGCCGGCACCAATGTCTTGGTGGTCCTGGAGGGACTGAGGACCCCTTAGAGTCAGAACCATCAAGTGAGTAAGTGGGAAGATAAAAGGGTGGTCATATGCTTTAGCTACTTTAAGTGATTTCCATCAACACCCACAATCCAGAATGTTCTGGGAAGGGCCACACCACCCGCCCAGCCAAGAAGGGGAAAGGAAAATTGACCAAGTTGATGTCTGGTGCCTACAGCAGTGTAGCCACCAATGAAATCTAACAACCTGAGCTGATTTCTTGGGTGTCGCACACACACTGCCACACACTCTCAGACTCACACTGACAGCAGAGTGACCCACTCAGAAGTCACACACTTGTTCAGGTGTCCTTTCTGTGACTTCACATGTTCAAGGGGTTAAATTCTTCCAGGAGTGGGTAGGGCAGGGCCGTGGGGCTGCTGCCTTGGGGTCATCCCCATGTCTGTGCCTCAGCTTATCAGCTGACTTTGGCATCCTGCTGCCCATCTGGTGGTGCCTGTTCTCCCGTGGCCTCATAAGGAAGGTGTGCAGTCCCTGAACTGTTGGGGCTCTGATAAGATCCAAGGTCACATTCCAGGCACTGATAGTCACCTGGCAAAGAGTGGCAGCTTCCTGGTGCACCTCCCTGAAGTCACTGATCACACAATACTGTCCTGACCAGTGCACAAGGGGAGATGAGTGCAGGGCAGGTGGTGCTGGCACAATGGGGTTGTGAGCAGGTAGGGGCTTCTCTGAGAGGGGGGTTGTGAAATCACACATGTGCACACACAGTCCACCGTGACCCAGCGCTCCCGTACTCGGTACCGAGTACTTGGGGTCGCACTTGCCCTCTCAGCCTTCAGACATGCTGGGCCATCTGCACGACGGCCCGCCCTTGCCTTGCCTTCCCTGCATGCCGAATGCTTTCTTATCCTGGGAGGATCCCCCAAATGTCCCCTCCTAAGCAGAACTCCTCATTCTCCCCTCTAGGAGCACGGCGGTCCTACCTCTTTGGGGCACTTACCACAGGGCTGAACCCAAAGTGTCTCCCCTGCTGGACTTTGCATCCCCAGGGCCTAGATGGACCCAGCACAGAGCTGAATGAGTGAACAGTGCTTGCATGGGTAGGCAAGGGGCGAATAAATGAATGGAGGATGGGTGGGTGGATAAACGGGAGGCTGGATGGATGGATTCCAGATAGGGCAGGGGCTGGAAGAGGAAATCACCTTGCCAAGGAAGTATGGGCTTCCCCGGCTGTGTCCTCTGGACACCTCCCTTCCCAACAGTCCCACCTCCTCCCATAAACTGGGTCCCCTTCAGGATAGACACAGAGAATTCTTCTGGGTCCCCCTTCTTCCTTTAGCTCTACGCCTTGTGTTTTAGAGTGAAGAGTGACTAAAATTTACCGAGCTCTCACTATGTGCCACATGTTGGCCTAGACGTTTCTATAGATGCCATCTTTTTTTTTTTTTGAGACAGAGTCTCACTCTGTTGCCCGGGCTAGAGTGCCGTGGCATCAGCCTAGCTCACAGCAACCTCAAACTCCAGAGCTCAAGCGATCCTCCTGCCTCAGCCTCCCGAATGGCTGGGACTACAGGCGCGCACCACCACGCTTGGCTACTTTTTTTGTTTCTGTTTTTAGTTGCTTGGCTAATTTTTTTCTATTTTTAGTGGAGATGGGGTTTTGCTCTTGCTCAGGTTGGTCTTGAACTCCTGACTTCAAGCGATCCTCCCGCCTTGGTCTTGGTGCTAGGAGATGCCATTTTGTTTAATGAAAGCACCACCACGTTTTGTGAAGTGGGTTTTATTATCTTCATTGTTCAAGGTAAGAAAAGAGGTTTAGAGAAGCTAAGTGAATTGCCTAAGGTCATGCAGCTTATGTCCAGCAAGGATGGAATTTGAACTCGAATTCTACTCAGGCGGGCAGAGCCGGATGTGTTGGATTCACTGGTGGGAGGGAGAGAGGCGGTGCTGGTGGGCGGTGGGCACAGCCCTGCTCTGGATGCAGGGAGTCTGAGTTCCAGTCCTGGCTTGGCCTCTGTTTTACTGGAAGACGCTGGGTGAGACCCTTCACTCTTGGGCTTGAGTGTCCCTGGGGGACTTGCCGCCCTTGGAGGCCCCTTCCAGGTGAATAATGCAGAATGTGGTGAATGTGAGCAGCTCCTGGCTCTTACCACGAGATGTTCCCTCACTTTCCCTGCCAGCTGGGGGCCAAAGGGCAGTGCCACCCATGGAGTAATGGTTAACTAGGCCCGATGCCCCATCTATAAGGAGGCCCTTGTCAGCCCACCCCAGCTGGTGAAGATTCCACAGGATGCAGTGGGTGAAGGGGCTGGGGCTGGGGCTGGGCGCTGCTGCCCTCTTGGCGCTGGGGATCATCCTGGGGCACTTTGCCATCCCCAAAAATTCCCCCAGCATCTCAGCTGCCCAGGACCTGGACCTGGAGATCCTGGAGACCGTCATGGGGCAGCTGGATGCCAGCAGGATCCGGGAGAACCTTAGGTGAGAGGCAGCTCTGCCCGCTCCTCCTGCATGCCAGGGGCCCCTCCCTGACGCCGGCCCCAACCCCTCCCCCTGCCCACCCTGCAGAGAACTCTCCAGGGAGCCACACCTGGCCTCCAGCCCCCGAGATGAGGCCCTGGTGCAGCTGCTGCTGCAGCGCTGGACGGACCCAGCGTCAGGCCTGGACTCCGCCGAGGCCTTTGAGTACGAGGTGCTGCTGTCCTTCCCTAGCCAGGAGCAGCCCAACAGCGTGGACGTTGGTGAGTCCTGCCCAGGCTTGGGAATGCCCAGGGCAGGGAGTGGGGGAGTTGCTGGGCCCAGCCCTGACATTGCCCCTGTCTGCAGTGGGCTCCGCTGGGGACGTCCTCTACTCCTGCCGCCGGAGCGAGGAGAACCTGACTGGGGAGCAGGGGGGACCCGATGTGGTGCCACCTTACGCTGCCTATGCACCCCCTGGAACTCCACAGGTGGGCCTGGAACCCCCCTACTGCCCTGGCCCAGCTCAGGGCCACCTGGTTCCCACCCAGGCTTCTCCCCACCCTGACCCAGGGGGATCTGAGGGAAAGTGCATCTATTGGGGGACAGCGCCACCCCCCGGAGTTTACTCACCTCTACACTCCATCACTACTCCTTTCCTCCAGCAGTCATTTAACAAACACTAGCAGCTCCTGCTCAAGGCCAGGCCTGCTACAGGACACCGAGACACAGAGGACATCAGGGGTGATTGTCTCTGGGGGAGCTTATAAGTGAAGTGGGGAAACCGAATCAAAATCCTTCCTCCTGCCCCTCAGCCTTCCTGCCCCTTTCCTTTCCCCTTTTGGCCTGTGCTGAGCCCAGCTCTAAGGATCACGTCCTCTTGGAACTAGGGCCTCCTCGTCTATGCCAACCAGGGCACGGAAGAAGACTTCACAGAGCTGCAGACTCAGGGCATCACACTCGAGGGTACCATTGCCCTGACTCGCTACGGGGGTATAGGGCGTGGGGCCAAGGTGAGCAGCGGCAGCCCCCAGTGTACAGGTCCTGGGTGGGAGGAGTCGGGCAGTGACAGGAGGAAACGAGGAGAAGGAGCGGTGTTGAGTGGGGGCCAAGCCTGGGCTGGGGCAGGAGAGGCAAGCTGTATTCGGGCTGTGTGGCACTGGGTGCCTCCTCGACCTCTCTGAGCCTTAGGAAATAAAGGGATTGGGCAAAACATTTGGCTCTGGTATGCTGGGAGTCTCAGTACTCCTGTGAAGTACTTCTTGAGACTATTCAAACTTAAAGCCCTTCTTTTGCCCCCTCCATTTCTTTTCAATCCTAAACCTTGACTAGGTATTGCGTACCTATGGTTTAAAAACGTAAGGAAAAAAATGTTCAAGCTGGGTGCCGTGGCTTCACATCTGCAGTTCTATCCCTTTGGTAGGCCAAGGTGGGAGGATCACTGGAGGCCAGGTGTTTGTTCAAGACCAGCCTGGGCAACATATTGAGACCCTGTCTCTACAAAAAAAAATTTTTTTTTGAGACAGAGTCTCACTGTGTTCCCCGGGCTAGAGTGTCGTGGTGTCAGCCTTGCTCACAGCAACCTCAAACTCCTGGGCTCAAGCCATCCTTCTGCCTCAGCCTCCCGAGTCGCTGGGACTACAGGCATGCGCCACCGTGCCCGGCTAATTTTTTCTATATGTTTTTAGTTGTCCAGCTAATTTCTTTCTGTTTTTAGTAGAGATGGGGTCTCACTCTTGCTCAGGCTGGTCTTGAACTCCTGACATTGAGCGATCCTCCCGCCTCAGCCTCCCAGAGTGCTAGGATTACAGGCCTGAGCCACCATGCCCAGCCTACAAAATTTGTTTTTAAAAATTAGCTGAGCATGGTAGTGTGTGCCTGTAGTGCCAGCTACTTGGGATGCTGCGGCTTGAGCCCAGGAGTTCAAGACTGCAGTGAGCTATGATCATGCTCCTGCACTCTAGCCCTGGCAACAGAGTGAGACCCTGTCTCAAAAAAAAAAAAAAAAAAAAAGGATTCTGGAGATGGGTAGTGGTGATGGTTGCACAACAATGTGAATGTCCTTACCACCACCAATCTGTATATTTAAGATGGTAAATTTTATGTTATGTGTATTTTACCACAATTTTTTTTTAAAGTGAATATGATAAGTGCTGGGAAAAGAAAGAGAGGGAGCGTGGGAAGAAATTAAGGAAAAAGGAAAAGAATGGAAGGAAAAAAAGAAAGAGAAAAAAGAAAGGGGACAAGCAGAGTGGAAATACACAGATTAGAAAATTTCCGGTTTAATAAAAAAGAGTATAAAGTGAAAAAGTTCTCCGGTAATGCCATCCTCCAAAGAAGTAACCACTCCTTTTTTTAGTTTATGGATAATCTAGCCAGAGTTTTCTTTTAGAATAAGCATCTACAGTACGAATACTGTATATATCTTACCTCCTCTCTCAGCCATTTTACATATAGTGTCCTAGACCCAGGCTTCTGAACTGTGCTTTTTTCATCTTTATACATCCTGCAGATCATTCTTTCTGTTTTTTTTTACAAGGACATTTCTTTTTCTTTTTCTTTTTTTATTTTTTATTCTTATTTCAGCATATTGTGGGGGTACAAAAGTTTAGGTTACATATATTGCCCTTGCCCCCCAACCCCCTCTGCAGATCATTCTTAATCAGTACACAAACTGCATCTTTTTTTTTTGGTACAGTTTTGGTTTTACTGTAGTACATTCTATATGTGTATATATATGTAGTATAGTATATATATTATATAATATAAAATTTGTCATTTTAAGCATACAGTGCGGGGGCATTAAGCACATTCACAATGTTAACCATCACCACTATCCATTTCCAAAACCTTTTCAATATTTCAAACAGAAACTATTTAACAACACCTCCCCGTTTGCCCTCCCCTAGACCCTATTTTGTTTTCTTTAACCCACATTCTACTTTCTGTCTCTATGAACTTGCCTATTCTAGGTACCACATATAAGTGGAATCATAAAATATTTGTCCTTTTGTGTCTGGCTTATTTCACTCAGCATAAAGTCTTTTTTCTTTTTTCTTTTTTTGAGACAGAGTCTCACTCTCTTGCTTGGGCTAGAGTGCTGTGGCGTCAGCCTAGCTCACAGCAACCCCAAACTCCTGGGCTCAAGCGATCCTCCTGCCTCAGCCTCCCGAGTACCTGGGACTACAGGCACTCGCCACCATGCCCGGCTAATTTTTTCTATTTTTAGTTGTTTGGCTAATTTCTTTCTATTTTTAGTAGAGACAGGGTCTCACTCTTGCTCAGGCTGGTCTCGAACTCCTGAGCTCAAGCAATCCTCCCGCCTCGGCCTCCCAGAGTGCTAGGATTACAGGCGTGAACCACCGCGCCTGGCCCAGCATAAAGTCTTGAAGGTTTGTTGATGTTGTATCAGAACTTTATTCCTTTTTAAGGCTGAGTAATATTCCATCATATGTTACATACCGCATTTTGTTTATCCATTCATCCGTGATGGGCTCTTGGGTTGTGTCTATCCACCCTTTGGCTATTGCGGATGCTGCTGCTGCCAACCTGAGTGCACAAGGACATGCTTGTCCTGTTGTACAGCAGTGCCATAGCATTCCAGTGCAGGATGTCCCCGTTTACTCAAACAGAACTCACTGGTAGGCCTTGGCTTGGCCCCGCCCAGCAGTATGTTGCGGTTGCAAGCAGCACCGCCACAGATGCTTTATGCAAAGATAGACCCATCCTGGCTTCCGCAGCAGAGGAGAGAGGAAGGCCAACATGACGTGCCCCGTCCTCGTCCCTCCCCTACTCACAGCCTCCTCTGTCTCCTGCAGGCTGTGAATGCCGCCAAGTACGGGGTGGCTGGGGTGCTGGTGTACACAGACCCTGGCGACATCAACGATGGACTGAGCCTACCCAACGAGACCTTTCCCAACTCCTGGTACCTGCCTCCCTCGGGAGTGGAGCGAGGGTCCTACTATGAGTATTTTGGGGATCCCCTGACTCCCTACCTTCCAGCCAACCCCTCTTCCTTCCGCCTGGACCTTACCAATGTCTCCGGATTCCCCCCGATTCCCACACAGCCCATTGGCTTCCAGGATGCGAAAGTCCTGCTCTGGTGAGTCTGTGCCCTGGGTGTCCTGCCCATCCCTCAGTGGCCTCCAAACTTCAACCCAACACCCACATTTACTCTGAAGAGCCTCCCCCTCCTCCTCAGTAACCTCAAGGGATCCCTGGCCCCAGCTGCCTGGCAGGGAGCACTGGGCTGTGACTACAGGTTGGGACCTGGCTTCCACCCTGAAGGTGACTTTCCAGAAGACAGGTGAGGCGGGGCCACTCCTCACTGGGTGCCCTCTGTTCCCAACTCCCCTCTCCTCCTCCCTTGTTATTCCTCTCCTACCCTGGGTTTTCCCTCTCCCTGCTTCAAGGCCTTCCCCTTTCTCCCATCTCCCAACTGGTCCCCTGACCCCAAAGTGTCTGTCTTGTCTTTGGGGAAGCCCAGGAAACACAAGGTCCTGTGGGTCCCCTGCCCCACCCCCCTCATCTCCCCCTCCGCACTCCAGCTACTCCCTCCCTTCGAGATGCCAAGCTCCATCCCAAATCAGGGCCTCTGCCACTCCTGGCCTGCACCACCCTCTGGCCACCAGGTGTCCTCCCAGACCCCTTCACCTCCTGCAGTTGTTCACATCCTTGTGGGAAGCCCCACAAGCACAGGGGTCCACGCCTGTCATTGCCCAGAGCCTAGTAACGTGCTGGGAATACACTAAAAGCCCAGGGAGTACTCACTGGGTGAGTGAGTGAATGAAAAGAATTAGGCGCAGAAGAGCTGGGCTCTAGCCTTTTTGCCTGTCTTGGTACTTCTAGGCAAGTGACCTTGACATGTCCCTTTCCTGCTCCGAGCCTCAGTTTCTTCAGCATTGGGTGGGGCAGTGGGCAGGGCCAAGACTCTTATCACAGCCCTCACCCTCCCCAGCCAGGTGAATGTGAGTGTCCACAATCACCTGCAGCTGAGGAACTCCTCCAATGTCCTGGGGATCATCCGCGGGGCTGTGGAGCCTGGTGAGCCCCCGTTCTTGCTCAGTGTGCCCCGTTCCCACTCCGCCCTCATCCTGCCCTGCTGCCCCGCCCACCCCTCCCTCTTCTCTGGTTCTCTGACTGTTCCTCTGGCCAGACCGCTATGTGCTGTATGGAAACCACCGCGACAGCTGGGTACACGGGGCTGTGGACCCTAGCAGTGGCACCGCCGTCCTCCTGGAGCTCTCTCGCATCCTGGGGACCCTGCTGAAGAAGGGTGAGGTGGCCCCCTCCCCTAGTCCAGGGACTCTCCACCCAGGAGGTCACCTCCAGCCCACTCCTCCTGTTCCGCCTCCTCTCCCTCACTCTTCAGTGCCCACTTGTGCCAAGCCTGAGGGCCCTGGGGACAGAGATGCCCGGGACACCAGCCCTGCCTGGAGGAGCCCAGTGTGGTGCCGGGAATGGGCTGCTGACTCTTGCAGCAGCTTCTGAGCGCCTCCTGTTGCCTGGATGGCATAGGCCCCGTGCTGCCATGAGCAAGGCCGTGCCCAGGCTCTGCCCTCGGGGCATTTCAGCCGCGCTTGGGCACAGATGACAGATGATGGTTAACTGCAAACATGTCTCTTGTGCCTATGATGTGCCAGGCCAGTTTGAGGCAGGTCTCTCTGTGGAGGCGGCACTTCAGTGCTTCGGGGAAGGGGACGCAGGTCCAGGAGGAGGGCGAGGAGGTGGCAGCTGGAATGGAGACTGGCCAGGCTGGGCGAGGTGGCGAGGCAGGCAGGGAGTTTGGAGTTCAGCCCAAGGAGGCTGGGGAGCTGGTGAATGATTTTAATCAGGAGAGTGATGTGATGGAGCCCAAATTCTAAACAGCTTCCTGTGCTGCAGGGGGAAGGGCATGGGGGGAGGGGCCAGGTCTTCCCAGGGCTGGAGGTGCGCTGTGGCGTGGACAAGGGTGGGGGGCAGAGGGCTGAGACCATCTGCTGGCTACGGAGGGGAAGGAGGGGACAAGTAGAGGGCTCTGGTCTAAGCAACTCCATGTATGGTGGTGCCATTTACGAAAAACAGAACAGGGCAGATATAGGACAAAACCCACCAAGGTCTCCGAAGGTGGCCGGTGACCGTGGTAAGAGCAGCAGTGTGCGCATAGAAATTGGAGGTGGAAGCCAGGCTGCAGGTGCTCTGAGAGGCAGTGTGGGGCAGTGGTTAAACAAGCCTCAGGGACTCTGGAGCCCAAGGCCTGGATGTGAACCTGGCTTTGCTGCTTACTGGCCGTGTGACCCTGGGCAGGTCATGTAACTTATGTCTCAGTTCCTTCAACTGTGACATGGAGATGATAATGGCATGTCCCTCAAGGTGTTGTTGTAAGGATTGGCTCGCTATGGAGAAAGCCCTGGTTGTGAACGAGGTTTGCATGGGACAGGGTTAGACGGTCTTCCCGGACAAGCCTATGGCGAGGGAGGGTGCATAGTGGCAGAAGGGACCACCTGACTGAAGGAGCTGAGTGTTGGGGTCAGTGTTGTGGGGGATGTCACAGACAGGATGAGGCTGGAAAGAGGACAGAGCCTCCTGGAAGGCCTGGCTGAAGGGTACCGGGACATCCTGTCACCAGCTGCCCCGCCTTTTCCTCCCCTTTTCTCCATGTCTCTAACCTTTCCCCTAAGCCACGCTGAGATCTGGGGACCCTGCCCTCCAGCCCTCTATCCCCCTCCCCAGGCACCTGGCGACCCCGCAGATCCATCGTGTTTGCGAGCTGGGGGGCAGAGGAGTTTGGGCTCATTGGTTCCACGGAATTCACAGAGGTGAGTGAGCCTCACAGGTAGTGGATCGCAAGGGGTTCCCAGGGTGGGAGAGCACTGGGCTGACATCGCCCCTCGCACCCGCAGGAGTTCTTCAGCAAGCTGCAGGAGCGCACGGTGGCCTACCTCAACGTGGACATCTCTGTTTTTGGTATGGGGGGAAGTGGCTGGCCTGGATGGATGAAGGAAGGGGCAGGGGCCAGAATAGTCTTTCTCTCCTCCCTCCACAGCCAATGCTACCCTTAGGGTGCAGGGGACACCCCCTGTTCAGAGTGTCGTCTTCTCTGCAGCCAAAGAGGTGGAAGGGGGCGGGCGGGGCAGGGATGGGGCTGTATGGGTGGGCAGGGCTGGGGACTGATACCTTTTAGAGGGGCTGGGGTGGGACAGCGGCTGGGGCAAGCCTTGTAAGACTGGCTGGATGGTGGGTGGGCTGGAGACTGGGGTCTGGGTGGAGACCTGCGGAGGACGTGCCTTGTTGGGGCTGAGGAGGGGCCGCACCAAGACTAGATTACCCTCCCGGCCAGATCCGCTCACCAGGCCCAGGAGACCTCAGCATCTACGACAACTGGATCCGGTACTTCAACCGCAGCAGCCCAGTGTATGGCCTGGTCCCCAGGTGAGCCCAGGGGCGTGAAGGGGGCCTATGGCATGGCGGCCCAGCCCAGCGCCCTCCAGCCTGGCCCCTTCCTTCCTGCAGTTTGGGCTCTCTGAGTGCAGGCAGTGACTACGCGCCCTTCATTCACTTCCTGGGCATCTCCTCCATGGACATCGCCTACACCTATGACCGGGTGAGCAGCACCCCTCCATCCCCGCCTCCGTCCCTTGCTCCACAGCCCCCTTCTCTCTTTTGGGCTGTTCTAGGGCAGGCTGAATCTGGCTTCTTCACTTAGTGGCTGTGCTACCTCCGCCAAGTTTGTTAACCTGTCTGAGCATCTGTTTATGCTTATCTACGGTATTTTATCAAACGTAAGATACCACTGGTTGATTGTAAGATGCACCACTATGTTATACCTATTCAGGAGGGAAAAAGCCCCACTGCCAATCAGTTATAGGATGACAATGACTATAAGAGGCATCCTGATTCCAGAGATCTTAAAACGGGGGCAGGGGGCGGTCATCTCAGCATTGATTAAACAACGGTATGAAACGGGATGATCCACAGTGTGGGTGTGAGGGTGAATTGAGATGAGGGAAGCCGAGTGCCAGCCTGCATCTCCCTGTTTGACACCCCAAAAAGCCCTTTCTTACGGCCACACAGATTCTGAGTGGTAGAGCCAGGATTCGAATCCCCTTATCTGACTGCAAAGCCCCAGCTCTTCTCCTTCATGTGAAACTTGAAACTGGCACCGACCCAGCTCTGCCACTTATTAGCTGTGTGATGGTGCGATGTCAGACAGCTTAGCCTCTTTGAGCCTTAGTTTTCTCCTCTGTAAAGTGGGACTCCTAGAACCCACCTCATGGATGTGGTGAGGATTCAATGGAGATGACGCCAGGCCAAGTGCAGTGGCTCACGCCTGTAATCCCAGCACTTTGGGAGGCTTACGCGGGGAGTTCCAGACCAGCCTTGGCAACATAGTGAGACCCAGTCTCTATAAAAAATTAGCTGGGCGTGGTGGTGCACACCTGTAGTCCCAGCAGGAGAATCACTTGGGCCCAGGAGCTGAAGGTTACAGTGAGTTATAATTGCGCCACTGCACTCCAGCCTGGGCAACAGAGCAAAACCCTGTCTCAAATAAATAAATACAACAAAGCAATGGAGATAATGCAGCTGACTGGAGGTACACCTTCTGCCACTCCCATCCCAAGCCTGTCGCCTCTGGGCCTTGTTCCCCCAGAGCAAGACCTCAGCCCGAATCTACCCGACCTACCACACAGCCTTCGACACCTTTGATTACGTGGACAAGTTTGTGGACCCTGGTGAGGAGGTGGGGAAAGGGGCATCCTGAGACCTGAGGAGGATGGGCTGAAGACTGAGCCCTCACCTTGTCACTCTCCCTACAGGCTTCAGCAGCCACCAGGCTGTAGCACGGACAGCTGGGAGCGTGATTCTCCGGCTCAGCGACAGCCTCTTCCTGCCCCTCAACGTCAGTGACTACAGCGACACCCTCCGCAGCTTCCTGCAGGCTGCCCAGCAGGACCTTGGGGCCCTGCTTGAGCAGCACAGCATCAGCCTGGGTATGGACACCCCCGACATAGAGGCATGGGGAGCCCTGCACCCACAGGGCTAAGCCACTGGTTGTTCCTCACAGGGCCTCTGGTGACCGCAGTGGAGAAGTTTGAGGCAGCAGCCGCAGCCTTGGGCCAATACATGTCAACACTGCAGAAGGGCAGCCCTGAGTGAGCAAGGGCAGCGGGCAGGCATGTGGGAGGGCGGCGTCCAGGGCAGGATGCCAGGTTGGCAGCTAGGCTGCTGGCTCCAGTGTGACCAGCAGCTCCTGCATCCACCAGCCCCCTGCAGGTCCGGATGCTCAATGACCAACTGATGCTCTTGGAACGTACCTTCCTGAACCCAAGAGCCTTCCCAGAGGAACGCTACTACAGGTGAGCCTGTCCCAAAGGTCCTGGGAGGGAGGGACCTCAAGGTGGGGCTGGACTGTGGCCACCCATCTGGGGGAGGAGGATGTCAGTTTCTCTGCCCTTCAGAGCACAACCCAGCCCCTCGAGACAGCTGGGGAATGTGAGGCTCAGGGAGGGGAGGCAAACGGGTTGAGGGTGACCCTGGAGCTGGGACTAGACCCTACATCTCCCACCACCACTGCTGTAAGAGACAGTTGTGGGGGGAGCTCTTGTGCCTAGCTGCATACAGGAGCTGGGCGAGTTCCACCCTGAGACTCCTCTTTCCTGGCCCCTGACTGACCCATTTCTCCTGTCAGCCACGTGCTCTGGGCACCCCGCACGGGCTCCACAGCCACATTCCCGGGCCTGGCCAATGCCTGCTCCAGGGCCGGGGACACAAGCCCTGGATCTGAAGCTTGGGCTGAGGTGCAGAGGCAGCTCAGCATCGTGGTGGTGGCCCTGGAGGGTGCAGCAGCCACCCTGAGGCCTGTGGCTGACCTCTAATTCCAGCCATCTTTCTTCAGCTCTCCCTTTATCCTAACCCTCTCCCACCCATTTTCCTGGGGTGTGTCCCAGTCTTCCCCGATGCCAGAAGAGGGCACAACCATGGGACCTTCTCAAGCTTCTCAGGCAATAGCTTGGGGTCCCACCAGTTGCAGACACCTGAGGGAAGTGGCAAGCTCCAATGAAAATCTCCCTCATCCTGGCACTTAGTTGGCACAGGATGGACAGCAAGGGGACAGGGATGGCAAAACCACCAACTGCTTTTGGTGGTGGGTGTATGAGGATGGCATGTATGATGCCAACCTTAGATGCCAACTCAGAGATCACCAAAGTCACCCCTTAAGGGACCAGTGGGCAAACTGAGTCCCTAGGTAGATAGGGCCTTGCCCAGTCTGTGTTCCTCTGCTCCCATGCTCTTAGCATGTCTCAATTCCCCGCTGTATTCTCTCAAAGAAATAAAGTCTAGAGATTGATCCCTACAAAGTAAGTTTCTTTTATTGTCTGGCAATCATGGAAAAAGAAAACTAAGTGTTCTGACCCAGGCTGGGGCCCTGGGAGATTGCACACTCCCTCCTCAGGCTGGGGACCTGGGCCTGTCCACACCCTCATCTTCCTCCTCTGCCATGACTACCTCCTCCAGGGTGCGCCCTCGAAGTTTGCTCCCCACTAACACGTTGCAGCTACTGGCAGGGGGCGGCCCTTCCTCAGCATAGCGACCCCTCAGGAACACAACTCTCTCCTCTCCGTCCAAGGGCAGTCCATGGGCCTGGCACAGGTCCCGGGCTTCATTGGGTCCATCCAGGGCCAGCAGGTAGACCATGAAGCTCAAAGGCAAGGTCTGCCCCTTGGAGGTACTTAGGGCACGATCAAGGCGGGCGAGGGCTTCGCGACGGGCATGGCCCACGTGGCACTGCACGGCGCAGCTCGGCAGGTAGGGCAGGGTCCGGAGTAAGCGGAAAAGCCGGGCAGCGTTGCCCTCGCGGAAGGCAGCGACGACCGCCAGGGCAGTGCGCAAGGGCGGGCAGGCACGCAGGGTGGCAGGCAGCTGCAGAACCTCGTGCAGGGCCTCTGATGAGCCTGTGAGGGCGGAAAGCCAGGATGTGGCCGCCTGGTCCTCCCTGGATCAGGCCCACCTCCCATTCCATCCTCTTAGGCCCTGCCCATCTCCTCTCCCACCCTGTTCTGGCCTCAGCCACGCCTACCTCCACTGGCCCCTGGCCAAGTTCATCTCCAGACCTCGGTCCTACCCAACTCCTGCAGGCGTCATACCCACCCCTCCTCGACCACGCCCCTTCTCTAGGCCTAGCCCACCTTCCCTCTCCCCTCTCAGAAGTAAGATCCAACCATTGATTGGCTCCTTCCCTGAACCATCTGACTGAGTTGTCACAGGTTCTCAACCTCCTTCAGTCTGGATCCCTATAACACTGAAGAAGTGGGTAGCGTTTACAAATGGGGAAACCGGCCCAGATAATTTAATGACTTGCCTGAGATTGTCCCACAGTTCTTATGTAGTACAGCCTGACCTAAATCCAAGTTTTCTGACTTGGATTTCCTACTACCCTGGCTGCCCTGCACCCAGAGCTTTGGAAGCCAGCTCTGTCATACCTTCCCCTGACCGCCAGGGAAGGCCATTTCTTCGAGGAGGCTCTCCCTGCTTCCCTTCCAGGACAATCACAGACACTGGAACCTTGGGCCTCTTTTGTAAACTGCTGCTTTTCTCCCATTAGCGGGTTGTGAAGTAAACAGCATTTTATTACAATTAGATATAATACAGTTCTTCTGTGGGTTTTTTTAGAGGTAGGGTCTTGCTCTGTCACCCAGACTGGAGTGAAGTGGCATGGTCAAGCTCATGGCAGCTTCAAACTCCTGGGCTCAAGCAATCCTCCTGCCTCGGCCTCTGGATGAGCTGGGACTACAGCTGCACACCACTACACCCGCCTAACTTTTTATAGAGATAGGGTTTCACTATGTTGCCCAGGCTGCTCTCCAACTCCTGGCCTCTCGGCCTCCCAAAGTGCTGGGATTACAGGTGTGAGACACTGTGCCCCGCGACAAAAGAGTTAATTAGAATGCATCACCCACAGAAAGTATCTAAAATTTTGAACCTGCTGTCTCAGATACATTCGTGGGCATATGTTTCTTAGCTGCTTTGCAACACTGACTGGTGAGTGTAGATTAAAGAAAAGTTTGAAAATCACTGTCTAGGCCAGCTCTCCCATTCCAATCTCGCCTCCTTCACTTTTTTACTGAGAAAACTGAGACCCAGCGATGGGCCCAAACTCCCAGGTCGGGGCTGGGCGGACCCTGTGCAATAACTATCCTGGGAGTGAGCTAATGGTGAAATGTTAAACCTGCGTCCTCCTCCTACCTCCACTTTCCCCATGGAGGGCTCCCCGGCCCCACGCTCTGCCCCGCCGCTGGGACCCGGACTCACCCAGGTTATAGAGCAGAAAAAGGCCCTGGAAGGTGGCCTGGCGGGGGTGCGGCGCCGCGCCCCGCGCGTAACAGCGCCGCAGCGAGCCGAAGCCCTCCTGCACCTGAGTCTGCAGTAGCACCAGGTCTGAGGGCCCGCGCGCCGCGTCCGGCCCAAGCCGCGCCACCACAGCCAGTAGCGTGGCCAGCGCCGCCTCCAGCACCACAGCTGCCTCGGCGTCGCCCGCGCCCTGCAGGGCCAGGTCCAGTCGCACGGCGCGCAAGCGGTCCGCCACGAAGCTGGCCACCTCGGCGAGGGACGCGTCGGCACTCTCAGCCACCTCACTGGCCAGGTAGCGCACGGTGGCCAGCAGCACCGAGGGCGGACGCAGCTCGCTTGGCGGTGGCCGGGGCTTGCCAGCGGCCGGCCGGCAGTACTCCTTCACTGTGCGCAGCGGGTCGGCGCGGGGCCAGTCCCCGCAGCACCCCGGCGCCACCTCAAAGCGGTGCAGGCGGCGCTCCCTTTCGCGCCGGGCGCGCTCGGCGGCTGGGCACATGTCCGGGCAAGTGCCCATGGGCAGCTGGCAACTGGGCATGGTGGGCTGCGGGGAGAGGGTGGGCGCTCAGCATCCCAGGACAGCGGCACCCACTCGCCCTGTTCTGCGGGAAGGCACGCCACGCCGAGGCCGGCTGAGACTCGGAGACGCGGGCTAAGGCTGAACCTAGTAAGGCCCGCATCCCCGCCCCCGCGCCCGGGTCTCCAGCGTCCCTGCAGCCCGCGCTGCCAGCGCCCACCGGCAGGGCCCGCCCCCGGCCTCTCGCCAGTCGCGACGACTCCGCCTCCCAAGATACACTGCGCAGTCGTCTCGCGACGCCCCTGCCGTTCCGCGCGCTCAGGCCGCGTTAATCCCCGCCCACCACGCACGGCGCCCAACTTTACGAACCCCCATTAGTGTGTTTTTGAGACGGGGGTCTCGCTATCTTGCCCAGGCTGGTCTCGAGCTCCTGGACTCAGCAGTCCTCCCGCCTCAGCCTCCCCCGGTAACTGGGGCTACAGATCCAGGCCACCGCGCACCGCCCCTCTCAGTGTTTCGTAGTCAGAGCCGCTCCCAGGATGCACCAGTTTGTAGTCCGTTCCGTAACCAATCGCCTCGCCGGAAGGGCGGGGCATAGAAGGGTGCGGTGGCGGCGGGCCACACCCCCCAGCCCTGCCTGACTCCAGCCCCCTGAACCATCCTTGACTTTGGGGCCTTCAAAATAGGTACCGCCCACCTCCGCTTCCGGTTTCTCTCCTTCATCCCTTTTACCCAACAAATTGATTCCATCGGCTTGTCGTTATCCTGTTTCCCTGAAGACTATCCTCCCCATTTTCTAGATCAAGGGTCAGCAAACTTTTCTGCCCTGTAGTAAATGTGGGGGATTTGTGGGCAGGGAAGACTCACCACTGCAACTACACAGCTCTGCCAGTGCAGTGTGAACGCAGACATAGACAATACTAAATGAAAGAGCCTGTTTGTGTTCCAACAAAATTTTATTTACAAACACTTAAGTTTCATATAATTTTCATCTGTCACAGAATATTATTCTTTTGGTTTTTTTCAACCATTAAAAAAATCTAAAAACCATTCTAGCTCACAGGCCTTACAAAAAAAAACCATGGGCCAGATTTGGCTGCAGGCTGTAGTTTGCAGACCCAGGGTCTAGATGGTAAACTGATAGTTTGGTGACCAGAGCCGCTGCTCACACATCAAGAACAGACAGGCAGGATCAGAAGTGTGAGTCCCTGATGCCAAGGTGCAGGTGTAGTCAGGGAGCTGAGAGTTCATTGTGATTCTCATTCTTGGTCCAGTTACATACAGAAATGGCCCCTGGGGTTTCGAGATCAAGGGGTAGGGCCAGGCCCTGGGGAAAGAAGGGGGTGTCTGGCAGTGCTGGAGTTAGAGTCCTGGGGAAGAGTCTGTTCCCTCTCAGGGCGGGAGTTGGGACAGGTGCAGGCGCAGGATCTCCTCTGCCCGCTTCAGGTACTCGGCCGCCTTCCTCTTCACACCTTCCCGGCGGGCAGGGGATGGGTCATCTGTGTAGAGAGACTGGCTCAGCTGAAGTGCCTGTGCCCAGCTACCTTCGGAACACTTGGTCTAGTCCCTTACAGTTTACAGAGTATTATCATGTGCCTTTCCCTCTTCCCTGGGACCCAGTGTCTATTCTCCTCATTTTACAAAGAAACTGAAGCCACAGAGGTTAAAGAACAAAACAAAACCCTGCCCAAGTTTACACAGCTGGTCAGTGAGGAACAGGGGCTCCCTTCTTCACCGTCCCATCTAGGACACAGGCCTGACCCTTCACCCTCCAGTCCATACTCACTGGGCACTCCCTGAAGCAGGATGTGCACGCCATCTCGGTAGCCCTGCAGTGCAGCAGGGTAAGCGCCCATCTTCTCGTCCCGCAGGGCCTGGGTGATGAGCTCCGTGGCCTGGCTCAGATAGGCAGGGGTGGGCCCTCCTTCCTCATCCTCTTCCTCCTCCTGCCCTCCTGGCTCCCAGGGTTCCTGGTCCTGTCTTTCCGACTCTACCTCCACTGATGCCAGCTCACCTATGTGGGTGGGGCTGGGGCCTGCGCCTTCTGCCATCAAATAAAGAGGACTCAGGCCAGACTGGCCCTTCCTTTCCCAGGACCCGCTGCCCACCCCCAGACCTCTCTTGCCCATGAGGGTATCAACCTGTCCCCAGTAGAGGGGAGCGATTCCTGGGCAATCCAGAAGTTGCCTGTGTATAGCAAACTAGCCATGATCTACTTGGTCAGTGGGGTTCATGTGCTTTTGTCAAAACAGCCTTACCTTCCTACTTCTTTCTTTAGGTACACATTAGTTTGTGAGCTCTGGATCACTGATCTTATTTCTCTCCTGACTCCAGTTAACCTAGAAACCCAAGGATTCCCTCTACAAAGTTTAACTGAAGGATGCTAGGCCAACTGCATCAGGCCAAGGGTAGAAATACTCCAAGCCTTGGAATAATCTTAGAATAATGGATTCAGAGAATCTCAGGGCTTTTCTGAGGTCTTGCAATACCAGCTGAGGCCCTCAAATGTGAAGACAGTGGGATGCAGGTATCCTGACATTCCAGAGTGAAGGGCTTATCATACACTCCCGTACTGGCTAGGGGGTGGTCAGACATCCTCCCTACAGCTCACATGCGAGGCACCTAGAACTCCCCACCATCCTGGGGAGGGAGGGGATGGGCATCTCCCCAGTCCCATCCAAGTGAGAAGTTCCACAAGAGCCCTGAGAAGACCGGGGCCTACGGAAGGACAGCTCCCGGCTGGGCCTGCAGCCCTCCCTCTGTTGCCCATGGAGCAGGGAGAAGACTGCCTGGGACACCTGAACACTTGGTTTTAGGGGTCTGGTTGAGGAAGGGAGACTGGAGGATTCCAGTGGTGAGAGGCTCACTGGAGCTGCCCACGACGGCAGGGCAGGGACATGAGGCAGGGTCTGAGAAAACTGCACTTCCGGTCTGTGGTGGGCAAGGCTTTGGGAGTTTTCTGGTGGGTCAAGTGAATGTCTCATGGGGGCGGCCTATGAGGGGTCTTGAAAAGCTCCTGCCCACACGGCACCCCAAGGACTCAGCTGGGGCAAGGGGAGAGTGCCCCTCAGAGGCTGGGCACAGCTGCCCCCATGACCCTGCCTCTGCCTTTCCCTGCAATGGAGAAAGCACAACAAGAAAAGTGGAAGGACACCCCTCACACCCTTGTCACCGTGGCAGGGGGCCGGACCGCTGGTCAGGCCTGAGGCAGGTGGAGGGGTGAGCCTGAAGACTGGATGGGACATTGATGTCCTGATTTGGACTGGACTGGACTGCTTCATACCTAAGGGCGAGAGCTGCAGTGCCCGAAACTGATCAGAAAACCAAAGGTCTGCCAAAGGGCGAAGAAGGGAAGCCAACAAAACAGGCTTGAAGACACCACTGAGGAATCCAGAGACTGACTCCTGATTACCTTGAAGTGCGATCAGCCACTCAATACCCAGGTTGCAGTGACAGCTTCGATTTGGAGCATTTTAGAATGAACAACTCCAGTGTTTCAGAGCTTGGGACTGTCAGGGCCTGGGATCTCAGGACAGGAAGGTGCTCAGGACCCTGGCCTTCATGGGGCAGCCCTTCTGTCTCGGGCATCCTATGTGCCAGCAGCGGCTCCAGCCTCCAGAGGGGCTTCCCTCTCTCTGCTCTCTGAGCCCAGACCTCACCCACGCCGATCAACAGGCCTCTCCTGACTTCAGGGTCTGCGTCCGGACCCCGAGCCAGCCAGGAAATCTCACCTCGGGCTGCCAACAGAAGTAACTAAAACCTCCCATAGCAGTGTGACCCTGCTCTTTCCAAAGTGTCCTCAGGGAGAAGGCCCCATCTCGGGAAATGGCTCATTCCCTTCCAACACGGTTGCACAGGGGCATCCAGCACACCGAGCCACGTGCCCTGGCACAGGACTGTGGCATCTGGGGAAGGGGCACCTGCATCTAATTCTCCCTAAGACTGCCATATGCCTGCAGGGCAGCACTGCGGAGGGGCGTCTTTCTCAGATTTACCTGACCGGCACCCTGCAGGCTAGCGGCAGCTCTGCCTTCCTCCCTGCCCCTAAGGGCCTCCTGCCCCTGCGGCCCCCACTCCGGCTGTCCCAGCTCCTTACCTTCCTTGGAGAAGGGGTCGAATAGGGCAAGCTCAGCATCCGTGAGGGGGCCTCGGGCAGGGGAACTGGACGCTTCCTCGGTGCTCCCACAGTTAAAGAGGAGATCCAGGGCCTCCTGCGCAGGGCTGGACGGTGGGGGGTCCGCTGAGGAACAGAGTGTGTGGGACATTAACACCCGCACTTATCTTTTCCCAGCTTTCAGAATGGAATGACTCTCTCACTAAATCTTTGCAGCAGCCATGGGCAGAGGCAAGCCCTATTAGTCATGTCCATTTTCTAGATCAAGAAACTATAGCCCAGAGAAGGAAGATGACCTGTCCACAGTTCCTCAGCTGGGAAGTGGTGGAGCTGGGACACACCCCAGGCTTTCCACTAAGGTCACTGAGGAGGGAGTGTGGACGCCCCAGCCCGTGACTCCCCACTCTGGACCCTCTAGCACTGGCTCCCTCCCCTCACCCCACGTACCTGGCACCTCCAGCTCCTCAAGGCCCTTCTTTTCTGCAGGGAGTGGCTGGGGCAGTCGGGGCTCATCGGGAGGTGGGGTGGGGATCAGAGGGGGCGGCAGGATGTGCAGGTCCCTGGATACCTCCGAGGGCTGTGTCACCTCTCCCCCCTGCAGGAGAGAAAGATCAGAGGTGAGGAGTCATGGGGTGCAGCCTGGTGGGCAGGTAAGCTTCTCACGTGCCGGGGGAAGAGCAGGTACACATACCCGGAAGAACTCCTTGAGCTGGGGGCTGTTGTTGAGCGCAGGTATGTGCACAGTGAAGCGCAGCAAGTCCTCTGCCCCCTTCCGCCGCTCCTCGATCACTGAGGCTTCGAACCGGCCTGCAGTCCCCCAGGACAAGGGGGTGAGGAGAGCGGGCAATGACCCCACAGGGGCTTCTGGCCCCAAGGCCCACTTTTCCTGGTTCTGTCTGAGAGGCTCTGAGTAACCCACTGCACTCCTCTCCCTTCTCCCAGCAATCTTCCCTGGCTCCTCCTGGGGCGGGGACTTGCAGGAGGCAGCAATCTCCCTATTCATTCATTTGCCAGGTGTTTACTGAGCACCTACTATATGCTAGGCTCAGAAGGTGGAGAGGAGAGAAACAAGGTCTCTGCCCTCATGGAAATCACATCCTAGACAGGAAAAAGGAGGGAATTAACAAGAAACAAAATAATCTCAGATGGCTTTGATGTAATGAGGAGAAAAGTAAGGCTCGGAGAGGGAAAGGGACCTTCCCAAGGTCACAGGGCAAGTAGCCCTTTTTTTACAGTTGCACTGCTCTGTTCTAGGTATTATGCAGAGTGACCTAACTCTGGCCTAACCTACCAGCAGTGACCCTTCACCTTGCTGCTAAAGAACATCTCATGGGAGTCTGGAGACCCAAGTAACTGATCAGCATTGTCCAATAGAAATATGAGCTACACGGGCATTAAAAAATTTTTAGTGGACACATTTGAAAAAAGGAAAAAGAAACAAGTTTATTTTATTATTATTATTATTATTATTATTATTTTGAGACAGAGTCTCATTGTGGTGCCCCTGGTAGAGTGCAGTGGCATCATCACAGCTCACTGCAACCTCAAACTCCTGGGCTCAAGTGATCCTCCTGCCTCAGCCTCCCAAGTAGCTGGGACTACAGGTGCACGCCACCACATCTGGCTAATTTTTTCTATTTTTGGTAGAGATGGAATCTGGTGTGTTGCCCAGGCTGGTCTCAAACTACTGGTCTCAAGTGATCCTCCCATCTCAGCCTCCAAAAGTACTGGGATTATAGGCATGAGCCACTGCGCACATGGTCTAATTTTAGTAATGTATTTTATTTAACCTAATATATCCAAAATCTTATTTCAACATGTAATCAATATAAAAATTATTGAGATAGCTTACATTCTTTCTTCAGTGTGTACTAGATATGTACAGCACATCCCAGTTCAGGCCAGTCACAGCTGAAGTGCCCCTCGGCCACACGTGACTTGTGACTACTGTTTTGGGCAGCGCAGGTCTGTAGGGAATACCAGCTGTGGGAAGGAATCCTGGTTCTGCCACGTACAGGCCAAGGCCCTTCACCTCCCTGAGCCTCGGTTCCCTTATCTTGAACATGGGGCTAATAAAGATGGAGATGTTAAAGGGCCCAACACACCGTAAGGGCCAGGCTGCTCTGAGCCTCAGTTTCCCCATCTGTCCAGTGAGGCTATCTCTGAGGGCCCTTTCAGCTCTCTAAACGTGTCTTTGCCTGGAGTTTCAGGCCCCCTCTGTCCAGCCCTCACTGGCAGAGCTTCCCTTTGCCCAACTCTCCCACTGTCCTTGGCCCGAGTGCCCACTCACCAAACACCTGCGCCCGGGGGAAAGCGGGGAACTCCTCGAGGCGGCGGAAGAGGTTGCGGTGGGTGTAGGCCAGGTCTCCGTGCAGCTTGCGGAAGTCGCTGTACCGCTTCCAGATCACCACCTATGAGGGATACGAGACTTAACCTAGACCAGCAATGGTGGGAAGTGGCCTTTCCTGCGCCCAGACCGGCCCCAGGGTGTGTGAGGACTAGGACCGGCACCCCCTCCACCCAGGGCCAGGAGGATGGAGGGCCGGTCTCCTCACAGAGTTACCAGCAGCTCCTTTACAATGTCCAGAAATGGAATCACAAAATAGTCCCTCTTCCTCCGGGAGCCTTACCTCTTTGACATCCTCTGGGTCCTTCTTTGAGATGAACTGAGAATGAAAGGCAAGAACCAGATAAGAACCAGAGACTAGGCCTGGTGCAGTGGCTTATGCCAGAGACTGACATTTGACACCCATTGTTCACCCTGTAACACCCACAGGTACCTTCTAGTTCCCCTCAAAGGGACAGTGCCCTTTGGCCATTGGCATCAAGGCGTCCTGGCTTTAAGGTTTTGAGTGTAACTTCGAGCGATCTTTTTTTCCCAGATAAGGTCTTGCTCTGTCATCCAGGCAGGAGTGCAGTGGTGTGATCACAGCTCACTGCAGCCTCCAACTCTTGGGCTCAAGCGATCCTCCTGCGTCAGCCTCCCACAGTGCTGGGATTACAGATGTGAGCCACTGCACCCGGTCGGTTTTTCTATTGTGAACCTCAGTTCCTTCATCTGTCAAATATCTGTCAAATAAGGCCCATCCAGACTGCTCCAACCTCAGCCCAGTTCCTTCAAAGGGCCAAATGCCTGCATTTCCTCTCCAGCAAGGTGAGGCTCTGTCTTAAGAGCCGGTCCTTCCTTAAAGGAGGAAGCCCTGTGCTTGTCCCGGACATAGAAGAAACCCTCACTGGAGCTGGTAACCCCTGGGAGGGCAGACTTGGGTTGGAGATGGAAAAAAAACTTGGTTTTCATCATGTTATGTTTATAATAATTTTAAAATAATGCCCTACGGTTTAGAGCACTTGACAGTTTTCAAAACCTCTCCCATTCCTTATCCTAGAACCCAGTGAGACAGACAGGATTAACATGCCCAGTTAAAAGATGAGGAAAGGGAGGCTCTGAGAGGGGATGCGGCCCAGGCAAGATCGCACCCCAAGTAAGGGAGACTGGTGGGACTAAAATCCTGGCCTTGGCTTTCAACAACAGACACTTGCCTAAAATACTGTGCAAAAGAAACTATACTTAAAAACCATTGAGGAATATATACCTGATAGCGGACTCATATCCAGAATATATAAAGGTCTCCTACAAATCAATATTAAGACAAACCACCCAACTTTTGAAAATAGGCTATAAAATACTTGAATAAGCACCCCTCACAAAAGACATTTTTTTGCTTCACTTTAATAGTCGCTAATGTACCAGTTTAATAGGCAATAAGATGAAAATATGCTCAGCATCATGAATCATCAGAGAAGTACAAATTAATACTCCAATGAGATATTACACAACCCAGCAAGAACGGTCAAATTAAAGACACTAATGCTATCAAGAGCTAGGGAGAATGGGAGTATAAAGTGGTACAACTACTTTGGAAAACTGCTTGGCAATTTCTAGTTAGCTATACATATACCTATCCTATGAACCAGCAATTCCATTCCTAGGTGTATACCAAGGAAAAATGAATGCATATGTTTATAAAAAAATTGTACACAAAAGTTTCTACTTTACAACTAAAGCTTCTTTTAGAAACAACCCAAATGTCCAACACTAGGAGAACGAATAAAGAAACATCAAAAAGATTTGGGGCCAGGCGCGGTGGCTCACGCCTATAATCCTAGCACTCTGGGAGGCCGAGGCAGGAGGATTGCTCAAGGTCAGGAGTTCGAGATCAGCCTAAGCAAGAGCAAGACCCCATCTCTACTAAAAAAATAGAAAGAAATGATCTGGACAGCTAAAAATATATATAGAAAAAATTAGCCGGGCATGGTGGCACATGCCTGCAGTCCCAGCTACTCTGGGGACTGAGGCAGGAGGATTGCTTGACCCCAGGAGTTTGAGGTTGCTGTGAGCTCTAGGCTGACGCCATGGCACTCTAGCCTAGGCAACAGAGCGAGACTCTGTCTCAAAAAAAAAAAAAAAAAAAAAAAAGATTTGGGGAGGCCAAGGCGGGAGGATGGCTCGAGGTCAGGAGTTCGAGACCAGCCTGAGCAAGAGCGAGACCCCGTCTCTACTAAAAATAGAAAAAATTAGCCCAGCAACTAAAAATAGAAACAAAAAATTAGCCAGGTGTGGTGGAGAGTGCCTATAGTTGCAGCTACTCAGCAGGCTGAGGCAGGAGGATTGCTTGGGCCCAGGAGTTTGAGGTTGCTGTGAGCTAGGCTAACGCCATGGCACTCTAGCCCGGGCAACAGAGCAAGACTGTGTCTTGAGAGAAAAAAAAAGAAAAAATGGGGGGAAAGCATATTTTAAACATCTAAGATTCTGCATTTAGATCACTTTGGAAGTGTCTTTATGTTTTTGTTTCACTTTAATAGTTACGAATGCACCAGTTTAATATATGCCTAGTTGAAAATTCTAAAAGTACAAACATTTTGCAGTAAAAAGTCTTCTCCCAACCCCTGTCCCCAGCCACCTAGTTCCTCTCCCTGGGGCCCTTCATTGTTACCAGGTCTTGTATATCATTCTACAGCTATCCTGTTACTGTTTTATCTTTAATTCTTTTCATGGTTTCCTCCACATCTCTATGCGATGTGCTTATAATGTTGTTATTGCTTCATATATCAACTTTAGCCTTTATCTACTGACTTCCTGCTGTGGCCGTGAAAATGGAGGTTCACTCCGTATGTCTTTTTGAACTGTATGAATTTTTTAAACCATAGACTAGTATTATTTTTTTGAAAAATTAAACATAATTAAACTCTTTAAAGGGCTTTCATGTAAGTATCAAACAAATCAATAAACAAAACTTACTCCAAGGGATTGGAGTACTAACTCATATTTGGGTTAAAACAGAATTTTCATGTTAATGTAGAGAAATTCACAGCCTGATACTCCGACACCACACTTTGGGGTTGGGCACACACGCCTGGCCAGTCCAGAAACTGCTGTCCACGCCCTTTTAAAAAGGACAGCGCCCTCCCACGGCCCCGCCCCCTGAGGGCTAAGAAGTAAACCAAGGCGCTAACCGCAGCCTCCCCTTAAAGGGGAAATTCATTTCTGTGGTCTAAAATGGAAGCTTCCTGCAGAGCCTTGCCTTAAGGCAAAACACGGCCCCCACTCCAGTTAAAAGGGTAAAGTCCCCGCTGGGCCCCACCTACCTGCGCGGTTACTTTGTACTCGGTGTAGCCCTTGGGGTGGGTCCTGGGGTCGGAGACGGTGTAGTGCCGCAAGAAGTCATCCTTCGCCTGGCGGGACATGACAGCTAAGCTGGAGCAGAGGTGACCGCCGACCTCCACCTCCTCCACGCCGCCCCCACCCCTCCGGGCCGGTCTCCGCCAGCCGCCGCCTCGCCCGGGCCTGCGCCCTCCTTCCTCCGGCCCAGGGAGCTGCTCGCAAGTGACAACGCCGTTCTCGGCCCGGGCGCACGGCCAAGGGAGCGTCTGAAAAGTCCCCTGTCATTGGTGAAGCGTAAACCTAGGCAATTTGAGAGTAAGGATTGGTTGGGTAGGTTTGATCACTCCTCTCTTCTCTGCAGGGCTATCAAGCCTGCCCTACCCGAGCGTAAACTCTCACCACAGACCTCCAAACGACTTCTGCCTCGCTTCCCAATTCCTTTCTTTCATCCATCCACCCAAATTATCTTGTGTCCAATATGTGCCTGACATGGCCAAATTATTGCTGGGTCTCCCTCCACAAGATTCGTTAATTCGTGTTTTCTGAAAACGTGGGGGAAGCAAAAAAATGCTGGAGGAGGATGGTGCCATGGGCTCTGAAGTCACAACTCTTATTAGCTGCATGAGTTTCCCTGCACTACAGGATGGGGAATGTTTGTAATAGCATCTACTGCCCTGGAGGTTTTTTGCAATGGGTTTGCTGCCCGAAATACAGGTGTGGTGAAAACCACCGCTAAATCAAGGCCAAAATGGGAAAGGACAGACTCCTGTCAACAGAGTTGTCACTGAACGTGTAGTTCCAGGCAAGTCCACCACTACTGGCCATCCTCCGATCTATAAGTGTGGTGGGATCAACAAAAGAATCCTGGAAAAATTTGAGGAGGAGGCTGCTGAGATGGGAAAGGGCTCCTTCAAGCCTTGGTCTTGGATAAAGTGAAAGCCAAACGCATGTGTGAGTGGTTTAACCACTGCAGAAATGTGAGACCAGCAATTACCATGTGACCATCATGGATGCCCCAGGGTGCGGAGACTTTATCAAAACCCTGGTTACAGGCATATTTCAGGCTGACTGTACTGTCCCCAATGTTGCCGCTGGTGTTGGTGAACTTGAAGCTGGCATCTCCAAGAATGAGAGGAGCACATCCTTTTGGCTTACACGCTGGGTGTGAAACCACTAATTGTGTTAACAAAATGGATTCCACTGAGCCAAGCTACAGAGAAGAGATAGGAGGGAATCATTAAGAAAGTCAGCACCTACGTTAAGAAATTGGCCACAACCCTGACACAGTAGCATTTGTGCCAATTTCTGGTTGGAATGGTGGCAACAGGCTAGAGCCAACTGCTCACTGGTGTTGGCTCAAGGGATGGAAAGTCACCCATAAAGATGGCAGTGCCAACAGAGCTACGCGGCCTGGAGCTCTGGATTGCATCCCACCTCCACCTGACAAGCCCTTGGATGTCTTGACACCTCCAGGATGGCTACAGAATTGGTGGGATTGGTACTGTTCCTGGGGGCTGAGTGGAGACTGGTGTTCTCAAACCCCCCATGGTTGGTCACCTTTGCTCCAGCCAATATTACAACCCAAGCAAAATCTGTAGAAATGCGCCATGAAGTTGTTAGGCTCCAATGCAATAGTGTGGGTGCAGCGCTCACAGAAGAGCCGCTCTCGTTGCCGGAACTCAGATGTACAGGCGCCCTGGGAATCAGACTCTGGAGACTCTGAAAGGGGTGGTTCATCCAGGAGGTGCTCAGGAAGAGCTGGAGATGTCCCCTTGCACAACGCACACCAGGACTGCTCTGAAGACCCCTTTACACGAGGCTCCCACTTTCCGAAGTTCCCTCTACTGCCTGGTTTCCTTCTCAGCTTCTTTCTTCCTGTCCTCTCCAAGCCCTTTTCCATCTAGGGCAGTCTGGCCCCTGGCCTCAGATCTCCAGCCCCGCCAGCTCCATCATCAGAAGGGGCAAACAGAAGATGGCAGGGGACAAGGAAAGGCTGCAAAGGCGCCAGGCAGGGGTTTGCTTGGCCACAGGATGGAGACTTTCTGCCACAGATCTTTGTGATGAATGTAACTTTATTATTTTCTTATTTGTCTCTAACCATGAATAATTCATCTTTTCAATCAGGGTGTTGCTTCCTAAGGGCCCCCAGGGGACTTGAACACTGGAGTGACTCACCCGTGATAGTGGCTCACTGATGCACGTGGGTTGAATTTGCCTAAGCTCCTACTGGTTCAAATAATAAAATGATAGCTGACACTTACATAGTGCTTATGACATACAAGACACCAACCCATCTGGTGCTCATCCCGATGCTAGGAGGGAAATTGAGGCACAGACAGTTTAGGCAACTTGCTTAGCATCAACCAGAGAGTGGCAGAGCCAGGATTTGGCTCCGGAGGCTGGGTGTGTTCACTTACCGCAGGCTTTGAGAGCCTGCAGACCACAGTATCTGTCTGTGAGCAGCTCAGGGCGGGGGCTTCTAATTTTGTGTGCCAAAGGGCAGTCTGTTTATGTTCTAAGGTTGTCCACCCAACATTCATTTCTCTTCTTCTGCTCTAACAAAACCCAGATTTTGCACAAGTCTCAGGATCCTAGTGCCAGCTTCAGAGTAAACCCCCGTGTCTCTTCCTCACCTTTTGATAATAGCATTCACCTGTCCCTTAGGAAAACGGCCCTTCCCCCACTGGACACTATCTGGTGGGATTGCTGGGCAGCAAGTCCTCACCCAGAGGTCGGCAGGGGCTTCAGGCTGGGCCAGGCAGGCTCTCTCTCCTGGGCATTTGCATTCTGAGCAGAGACCAAACTGAAGATGATTAGGCCTGAGCTATCACAGGAGGCAGCATGGTGTAGTGGCCAAATATGCCGGGTTAAATCCCAGCTACCCCACTTCCTAGCTGGGAGACGTTGAGCAAGTAAGTCATTTAACCTCCTGCGGGCTCAGTTTCCCACATAAAAGGGAATACTGCGCATGTACTGCATCTGGCTGAGCCTAATTGCACTGGCAGGTACATAGTGCTTAGAACAGAACTCTGTAGGCTAAGCAGCTGTGAGAACCAGCCGTGAAAACATCCCTCAATCTCCCCACTTGGATTGAGGCCTTGAGGGCCCCCTTATCCCCATCCTTTCCCAGCCTGGCCCTGCTTCGGAGTGCCCTATAGCCATTAGGGAAGACCTTAGCTACCCCTGCCTGATGGAGCCACCGTCCCTCCCTCTCCCTGCACACCCTTCTCTACCCAACTTCATGCCCTTGCCCTTCATGCCTCTGTTGTGTGATTCCCTGCCTGAACCTGTGCTGCCTTGTACAGCTGCGCAGGTTGTCCACTGCACATAGGTTCCTGCCTGCGACGAGTTGGGAGCTGATCTCAGCTCATGTTCCATTCAACAAGCTGTGAGCCCTGGTCTGGGGCTGCTCCCTTTTTCTAATTCACACCTATGAGGGTTGCAGTTGCTCTGGTGAACTGTCCTCCCTTTCCTCTATCCAGAAAGCTTCTATTCCTCCTTCATGCCCAGCTTTAATGTCACCTCCTCTGGGAAGCCTGCCTAGACTCTTCCAAAAGAATTAGCTGCAGCCCTGTCTTGTGCTTCTAAACTTTTGCACATCCCTTTGACACAGCAGCAGTTAACCCTCGACTGAAATGATCTCTTCCTCCCTGTCTCCTGCAGGACTGTGGGTTCCCAGGTGGTCTCTGATGCTGTTGAATCAACAAATGACTCAGCCAGGAACCGGGGCAAGGAGTGGTTTATTCTCACAGCTGAGCAATGGATGAGGCCCACAGCCTCAGTAGCAGCAGAGGCAGCCCCTCCCAACCCCAGCCCTCTCTTCTTGGTATGTCAGTTGCAGGCCAGGCCAGGAGCCAGGTGACAGCCAGAGCACAGCCCTCCCACCATGGGAGCCGGCTGGCCACAGAGCAGCAGCGGGAGGCAGTAGCAGCAGCAGGTTACGGGGTTGGTGGGGGAGTGTTAGTGCGACTGGCTCCCATCGTCCCATGGATAGTGTCTGGTGAGGGAGGGGGGTGGGGGACCTGGACTGCTAGGTGGGGCAGCATCCAGAGTGGCTCAGTCAGCTGTGAATATGCGGCTGGAAATGTCATCCAGGAGCCAGTCGATGCCAGGCAGCAGGTTCTCCCCGGTCACGGCACTGCAGCCTTGGATGCACCAGTGGTGGCTGCGGATGGAGTCCAGCTCCAGGGCCTGGGAGGACAGAAGGTGCTGGTGGTGGCTAGTGACCACAGACACTGCCTGTCCCCAGCCCCTTCCTTCTCCTGGCCCAGGGGAACTCCGCACCTCCCTGAGCCCCTGTTCAAGGGTCACCCCATCTAGGAAGCCTCCCCACCGGCCTCTGGTGAGGGTTTGTTGGCCTCCCAGGGCACCAGGGCTCTCTGTACAGTGTCTCCCCAGTGCCACCCCTTACTGATGTAATAGCAATAAGGACTCCTGAGCGTCTACCAGGATCCAGGCAGTATACTAGGAACCCTACATGACCTCTTATCCATTCCTCCAAGGCCTCATGAGCCAGGAACTGTGTTGGCCATTTTATCAAGGAGGAAACCAAAGCTCAGAGAGGTTAAGCAACCTGCCTGAGGTCACGCAGCTAATAAGTGGCAGAATCAAGACTCTAACCCTGCTCTTTCTCACTACAGTGCTTGAGTACTAGAATAACAGTTAAGATGCAGGCTCTGGGGTTAGACGGGCCTTCTTGTCTACTTACTGGCTGTGTGACCTTGGGTGAGTTACCTAACCCCTCTGAGCCTGTTTTGCCATCTGTAAAATGATAATAATAGTTCTTACCTCATGAGGTTGTGGTGAGAATGAGATGAGTTAGTCCATGCAAGCACATAGCACTCAGAAAGCACTCATTATGTGCTGGTCACTGTTATCCTGTGGAATAACCTATGCGCAGGTCTGCTTTCCCCCATGCTGTGGGCCACCACTACACCTTATTAACCAGTGAACTTCCAGTGCCCTGCATAGGTCCTGCCACACAGCAGGGGTTAATAAATGCTTTAAACTAAATTAATAAAGAAACACGTGCCCCTTTTCCTCAGTGAGCCTGCCCCAGGGCCCGACTCACCTCTCGGATGGCGTTAGAGGACAGTGCTCCAGGCAGGTCCTGCTTGTTGGCAAAGATGAGGAGGGTTGCTCCGGCCAAACGCTGGGGGAGAGAAAATAGAGGGGTAGGGTGGCGACTCAGAGGACAGCCTGAACCCCTCCTCTGATGGCCCGGAGCATCTGGGGCCAAAGATCGACCTGGAAGATCAGGCAAGGCCCCTGGTGGTGGGAGAGGCCCAGGTGGGTGGGCAGTGTGGACACAGCCATGGAGGCCAGCCCCCACGGGGCGGAGGGAGCCTTGGGCTGGACTGGGGTTCTGGATCCAGTCAACCACCACCCAGTGGGCACCTCTCTCTCCCATGCCTCAGTTTCCTCTTCCTAAACAGGAAGGGAGTATTGGATAAGATGATCTCTGAGCCCCTTGTGGTTCTAGGCTGCTCCGATCTGATGACCTGACATGCACAGAGAATATGAGTGTCCCAGGGGCCCATGAGGGTCTCCTGGAAGTGATCTTTCCCTCTTCCAAGTTCACATAGCCCTTTAGCTGTTCCACTCCCAACAGGCCTCACTCTCTGCCTCTGATTCTAGTTGTTTCCATATACATGTTTGTGACTGGGAGACTCTCCATGTGAGTGAGTGGATCAGACCCTTTGGGCCTCGACCTCCCAAATGTCAGCATTTGACAGCCATAATCTCATCTGACCTGCTCGACACCCCCAGGAAGGGTTACTGTTACAGCCAGTGACCACATGTCCCTGTGTACCCAGGACCATTTATACCTGTTGTCCCTGCATAATTATTAACAACTCCCTCTTTCATTCTCAAAAGTATCCTGATTTTCAAGTAAATGCAATGTAGTGGCCAGGTGTGGTGGCTCACGCCTGAAATCCCAGCGCTCTAGGAGGCCGAGGCGGGAGGATCACTTGAGCTCAGAAGTTTGAGATCAGCCTAAGCAAGAGCGAGACTCCATCTCTACTAAAAATAGCAAAAATGAGCTGGGCATGGTGGCACATCCCTGTAGTCCCAGCTACTCAGGAGGCTGAGGCAGGAAGATCGCTTGAGCCCAGGAGTTTGAGGTTGCTGTGAGCTATGATGACACCACTGCACTCTAGCCGGGGCAAGAGAGGGAGACCCTGTCTCTAAATAAATAAATACATACATACATAAAATGCAATGTAGCAACCTGAATCAAATCTTGGAACAGAAAAGGCACATTAGTAGAAAACTGGTAAAACCCAAATCAAATCTCTAGTTAAGACAATAATTCACCAATGTTAATTTCTTAATTTTGACAGACATACCACAGTTATGTAAGATGTTAACATTAGGGGAAATGCAGTGAAGGGTATATAAAGTATCTCTATACTATCTTTGCAACTTTTCTGTAACTAAAATTTTATTTAAAGAAAAATGTTTTGGATCAGACAATAAATTATAAAATCACCTTAATCATAATCCCCATTTTAGGGGTAAGGAAGTGGAGGCTCAGAGAGGTTATGTGCCTGGCCTAAGATCACAGCAAAGCGTCAGACTCCAGAGCCAGGCTCCACTGCCTCCCAAAGCTTCCTACTGGCTTTGGGTCATCCTCCCGAAAGCCAAATGATGTGGGTGTCATCATCCCCATTTCAAGGTACAGAAACTGAAGCTCAGAGTAGTGACAAAGTGACACCACAGGGACATGAACCCAGGTCTCAGTCTACAGCATGTGTTCTGCCTCTGGCACCGTGAGCCTCCCACGGTAGGGACCCAGTGAAGAACAGTCCCTGCCCCAGGCATCTCTCTGGGGTCACGGACCCCTCTGGGAATCTGCTGAGCAAAGTGTACACAGGTCCACGGATGTGCACAGTGCGGGGGCGGCCCACCTCCTCCACCAGCAGGCTCTGGAGCTCCCTCTGGCAGTCCTGCATGCGCTGGCGGTCGGCGCTGTCCACCACCCAGATGAGGCCATCAGTGCTCTCAAAGTAGTTCCTCCAGTAGGACCGCAAGGACTTCTGGCCGCCCACGTCCCAGATGTTCAGCTTGAATCTGGGCAGGGAGGGGGTGGCTGGAGGGTCAGCTGGCCCTCTCTTCCATCCCTCCACCCTGCTCTGGGCTGGCTCACCCACAGGGACCCTGCTTACCCTCGGTGCTCCAGCGTCTTGATATTGAACCCCAGTGTCGGGGAGATGGTGTCGATGTCTTCCCCGTTGAACTTCTTGAGAATGGTTGTTTTTCCGGCATTGTCCAGGCCGCTGGGACACATGAGGTTAAGGAAACGTCCCTGTGCTTTACCAGGTGGTGACATCATCACAGTGCTCCTCTCTTAGGGGACTAATCATTTCCCACCATGTATCAAAATGAGTTGAGCACATGCCTGGCCCATGATAAATGTGAAAATATCAAGACAGAAATATTTTATCACCTCTGCTGACCAAAAGCTCCTTAATTCATGCAACAAATATATATTTGTTGAATATTTACTACATGCCAGACCCTCTTCTGGGTGCTGAAGGACAAAGTCCCTGACCTTATGAAGCTTACACTCCAGTGGGGAAACAGCAGGTAAAGTGCAAACAAGAAAATAAGGCACCCTCGATCCTGGCTAGTGCTATAAATACAGCAGAGATGCTTTCCGAGTCATTGGAGCAGATGCCAGGGAAGGCCTCTCTGAGGTATCTTGAGCTGAAGCCCAAAATACCAGGAACCAGCTTCTTGAAGGACTGAGGGAAGAGCAAATACCTGGCAGCAGCCACCCTCACCTCTGTTTCCGGACTATTCCAGACCCTCTGCTGCAGTGGAAAGGAATGGGTGCACTCACCAGTGGGAGGGAACCACCCTTTTCTGTGCTTGAGGGTCTTCACACACCTCCAGCGCCTGCAGCTTGGTGGGGCGTGGTAGGGAAAGGGCAGGTCCTGGACTCAGGCACCTCTTACTGCCCACCCGACCCGGGGCCAGTGACTCAAACCCAGGAAATGGGGGTGAGGAGAGGACCTCTCCTGAGGCTCAGCATTGCCCCCTTCCCCCCAGCACCATCATCCACGGTTCCATCTCCCTGATCATCCCCACCAGCTGACAAACTCACTGTTGTTTCTCCCACCCAAGGAGAAGCAAACGAAACCTTCTCTTGATCCCTCTCCCCCATCTAGTTATTCATTTATATCTTTCCTTTTGCAGGAAATTTCCTCAAAATAGTTGTTCGTAGTCACCCTCTCTAATTTTTGTATTTTTGCTTTTTTTTTTTTAGACAGACTCTTGCTCTGTCACCCAGGCTAGAGTGCCATGGCATCATCACAGCTCACTACAACCTCAAAGTCCTGCGCTCAAGTGATCCTCCTGCTTCAGCTTCCCGAGTGGCTGGGACTACAGGCATGCACCACCATGCCCAGCTAATTTTTCTATTTTTAGTAGAAACGAGACCTTGCTCTTGCTCAGGCTGGTCTTGAACTCCTGGCCTCAAGCGATCCTCCTACCTTGGCCTCCCAGAGTATTAGGATTACAGGCGTGAGCCACCACGCCCGGCCCGTATTCTTACTCTTTCTAGAACCCTTCATATCAGGCTTTTCTCCCACTGCTCCACAAAACTGCTCTTGCCAAGGTCAGTCCCCAGAGATCTCCCTGCTGCTCTCCAATGTCTGGGGAGCCCTCAGTCCTCATCTTCTGCTCTACCTTCAGCACCAGACAGAGTGGCTCACCCTCCTTCCCAACACCAACATGTGACTGGCCTTCACTTTGGGACACATTTGTTACCTGGTACTCCTTCACCTCATGGCCCCTCCTCCTCATCTCTCTGACTTCATCCTAGATGCCTGAGCTCTCTTTTCTGGCCACACTCACTCCCTAGATGATTTCATCGAGGATCATGGCTTCAAATGTCATCTTTATGCTTGACAATTTCCAAGTTTATGCCTCCCACCCATCTGCTCCCCCGGGATATTGGTCCCTCTATTTAGTTGTCCACCTGACACTTCTAGGATGTCTCAGGGGCATCTCACGTGGCCAAAACAGAGCTCCCACCCTCCCCAATCCTGTTCCTTCCCTAGTCTTCTTCATCTCAGCAAGTGGCTCCTCATTGCTTAGGCAAGAAACTTCCATCCTGGTCCAAGCTACCATCCGATCTCACCTGCACTATTGCAATTTCCTCTCCTCTGCACTTCTCATTTAAACAGAAAGCCAAGAACCAAAGGTCATCCTGACATGGCCACCCAGCTGCCTCTCCTCACGCTCTCCAGCGTCGCTGCCCTCTGCCATTCCTTTGAATGTTCCTCCTTTAGGGCCTTTGCACGTGCTGTTCCCTTTGCCTTCAACAGATTTTCCGCTGATATCTGCATGGTTCATCCCTCACCTCCCTCATGTCTACTCAATTGTCACTTTCTTAGAGTGGCCTTCTTTGACCATTCTATTTTAACTGCACTCTTTCCCATACATACTGCATATTTTACTTATTTGCTGTGTTACCATCTCTCATCCCCACTGCATTACAGCATCTCCATGAAGGCAGAGTTGTTTTGTTTTGCTGTTTTATCCTAGCGCCTAGCAGAGTAGGCGCCCACTGAATACGTACTGAATGAGTGACTTCTCTGTGCCGTTCTCGGAGCTCTTTAAAACAGACTTGATGTGAGTATTATTTTTAAGTTACAGGCGCACATAAATGTCTTCTCTCCCCGGCGGCCAGGCCCGCTCCTGCATCACAGATTAGCTACACAAAGCAGGACGATCGAGCGCAGGCACCCGCTAACCGGACTTAGAAGGTCGGCGGGACCCTCGGGCCTACAAGTCCTCAGCCACTGGGACACAGACCGCTCAAGTAGCAGCAAAGGAACCTACAATTGGACCCACAACAGAAGTGACCCGCAGAGTCCACACTCTCCGCCCCAGGGCCGAAGGCGGGGCCCGCTCGCCCCCAGGATTCCGAACTCTAGGGCGGGGCCGGGGCCTGGCACCCTCGGACTGGGGGGAAGAAGGTCAGAGCCCAGGAGGACAGTGGCCCCACGCTCTGGTCAGACTGTCGGATGGTGGCGTCCGAGTCACCTATAGGCCCCACCTTCCCCTTCCATTTGAGACACTTGGTCCCGCCGCTACGCCTTTAGGCCCAGCTCTTTGGCCTTTGGAGCGCCCCCCCTGCCCCAGCCGGTGGTACAGCCTCCGCCGGCCCCCGCCAGAGCGATTGGTAGGGCCCACGTGCGTGACGCACTATGGGCAGTTGGTACAGGCCGCCGATCGCGCACCTGCGCCCAGCAGGGGGCGCCTGGCACCGCCCGCCCGGCGAGGCCCCATTACCCTCGCGGCTCCTGCGTCCGGGAGGATACAGCATAAGCAATCGCAGCTCCCGCTCTTTCTGCTTCATCTTCTTCAGAATGGTCAAAAGCCCCATGGTCCCCGTAGCCCCCTCCCGGCAGCCGTTTCTTCCTAGTCCCGGGACCCCGCTCCCTGCTCCTATTGGTTATCACGCCCACCGACAGCACAGCCGATTGGTCGGTTCCATGTTTGGTCCCGCCCTCTCCCCACGTGACCGCGAGGCGGCCGGGCTGAGCCGCTGCAATGGCCCCTCTAGCGGTGGTGGGGACTTGTGCGTGGCCACCTGCGTTAAGCTTTGGATTCCCGAGTGGTTGGCGGACCAGGGCAAGATCCCATTCCTCTCCCCCCAGTACCCGAGGACTCGAACGGGAAAGGAAGCCTTGAAGATCTTGGATTCTGGCTGGATAGGGAGTACCTGAGAAGGGATGCTGACCCCAGAGCCAGAACCAAGAGCCCCAAGGGTGGTGACGAGTTCATCCTGGGGCCAGTGTAAGGCCCTGTTCTGGGGAAACATGATCCAAAACCTGCTCATTTTGGGCCGCGGCATCATCCTAAATCTGCTGGAGACAGAGCAGAAAATTAGGCCTCTCCCCTTCCCAGCTCCTGTAGGAAGTGGACTGTTGGTTCTCAATCGAGGGCGGTAATGTCCCCCACCTACCCGGGCCATTTCAAAATGTGCTGGGCATCTTTAGGTTGTTCCAATGACAGAATTGTAGACCTGCACTGAGAATTTTCCTGCCCAAGATGCCCCTCCTTTCACCGTTGAGAAGCACAATTCGTACTTTTGCAGATGAGAAAACTGAGATCCAAGTGGTGCTAGCGCAGTGGCTGGCAAGTAGTAGGTGCTTGATGTTGTTGAGTGAATGTCCAAGAGTTTTGTTCTTTACCTTAGTGGTCAAGAAGTCCAGAAAAAGTGAGGAAACTGAGGCCAGGGACCAAGCAGATTGTAAATTCAGACGAGAGCCTTATTGTCTCACTTTGGGCCCTTCCCCCAGCCCTCTACAGGGTAAATGTGAATAGCAGCATGGAGTATCCTCTGTCTAACGCTTGGGAAAGAACTGTCATCAGGAGCTGAGGATATGGCTAACTCCAGTGTAACTCTTCACAACACTCGCCACGTGTTCTGCTTCATCCTTCCTGCAACCCTGAGGTTTATTTCCTTTTTGTAGATGTGAGAAGAGAATCCAGAGAATTTAAGGAGCTTGGCAAGATTCAAACCAAGGTCTGGTTGACAGTAAAGTACCCTGTCTTTCTGGTTGCCTCCATGGAGTTTGCCTAGAGGAGAGGTCTAGATGGAGCTGGAGCTTCCCATCCTGCAGAAGGAGGTTGTGGGCAGAGAAGGGCTGGACAGACAGAGTGCCCGAGTGGGCCCCTGCGATCAGCACCATTGACCCTCCCTCAGGCACACACAAGGGAAGAGCTTGTGCATAACTCCTACTCAAAGGCTTTGAAACACAACTAAGATCAAAATGGGAAATGCCCAAACCAGGAGCCTACCATCCTGCCTCCAGGAGACTGTGCCACAGAAATTCTGGTATTGCACGTGAGCATTTATGACAAGGAATTTCACTGTGGCATGGTTTGGAACAGAAAGAAATTGGAAAAAACCTAAGTGCCTTCAGTGAGGGCAGGTTACCTAAGTCAGGGTAGGTGTATGTGGATTTCATGGAGCCCTTAAGAAGGGTGAGGTGGAAAGATGTCCATATCATATTAAATGAAATAATCAAATTTCAATCCCATTTTTATTTAAAAATTAGCATTAACTGGAAATATACCCATTAAACAATGTTTTTCAAACTATGGGATGCAGTCCATTAAGTGGATTGTGAAATTACTGTAGTGTCACAAATAGGTTGAACCATAGGAAATTGCCCACATTTGACCATTTTGACTACAAAGGTATCAGTTTCACATGGTTCAACCTAGTAGCATTAACAAAAATTAAATAGAATAAACCAAACAGAAAACATCACCACCTTTACCCATGTAGTAAAGGTAAGTAGTATTTGGTGAAACATTTGTTTCAGATATTTATATGGATGTATGTACTTCTCACTGTGAGTCACAGAAGAGTTTGAAAATCACTGCAATTCAGCTATCTCTGGAAAGTAAGTTTGGGAGAACTTAAAGTATTACCTTAAGCACTTCTGGATTGCTTTACTTTATTAAACTTCCACGAGCGTTGAAATACTTAAGTGTCATACTTGAAGTCCTGCCTGTCCCTGCTGTTTTAGCTTCCTAGGGCCACATAGTAGGATTTCAGTGAATATTGATTAAAAAAACAACCTACAAGCTCTGTGAAAAGGGGGAGTCCAGGAAGTAACTGTGTTTAACTTTTGAAGAATTCCCTGTAGCTAGAAATTAGAGGGCAGAGAGGCTTTTAAAGACTGAAGGTAGGGCCTAGGCGTGGGCTGTGTTTTCATTTGCCTCATGGAAAGAAGGAAAGAGAGCTCTTTTTTCTTTTCTTTTTTTTACTTGAAGCAGAGGAACAGAAGGAAAGAGAGCTCTTAAATGAAATCTTTGGGAAATACCTTTGAAAGAAAACTGGGAAGGAAGATACATAGAGCTGTAGTTATATATAACCATGAATATATATATTTTTTTTTCACAAGAAAGAATCATGAAATTAAAATACCCAAATCCTGACAGCTGTGAAACTTGCTTTTCAAGGGAGAACTTTGAGCTAAGAAAATGGATTGTAACTTGAAGATAGAGTTCCAGATGCCTTTTAAAAAGGCATGTTTACCCAATGGCTGGGGAGGACAATTTGGCATTATAGTTTTAATTTTAAAAGGTCTTTTAATCAGCCATGCTACTTCATCTATCATCTTTATAATCATAAGGAAAAACAACAAAACTCTTGATATTCTAGAACCAAAAGAAAAAGAGCCATGGGAGGGAACACTCCTTCTGTTTTTTGAATGAGGTGTTGCCTGATAAAATAAAAAAAAATTTTTTTAAAAGTCAGGGGAGAAGACCCTGCTTAAATTATAATTGTTGATCATTAAACATTAGCAAGAAGTATACCTAAGTATTTTTTTAGTATATTTATTTTTAAATATGCTCTAGACACATTTTCTGTTTGATTATTTTAAACTATAATGTTCATATTAGGTTGTTTAAAATAAAGGTAAAGTTTTAGGCTAAGTGCTATGGCTCATACCTGTAATCCCAGCACTGTGGGAGGCTGAGACAGGAGGATCACTTGAGGCCAGAAGTTTGAGACCAGCCCCTGAAACATATCGAGACCTTGTCTCCACAAAAAATTAAAAAATTATCCTAGGGAAGTGGTGTGTGCCTGTAGTCTCAGCTGCTCAGGAGGATTGTTTGAGCCCAGGAGTTTGAGGCTGCAGTGAACTGTGATCATGCCATTGCATCCCAGCCTGGGCAACAGTGCGAGATTCTGTCTCAAAAAAATAAAAAATAAACAAATAAATAAAGTTACAGTTTTAATGAGAAATCTGAAAACCTGTTTTTCTCTCTGATTAGACACATCTATGATGCAAGTCTTATTTTTTGGACCACGTGCCTGTGACAGAGGCCCTAACCAGCACTTGGTGGCAGCACACCCAAGTATAGATTTTGTCCTATTAGTAAACAGAACTGGAAGGTTGACTGTACAGCCTAAACCCTGAAATGGCAACTACATACAGACTACAGTTCTACTCTGGCCTGCTCTAGTATTCCCACCTCTCATCTTCATCAACTTTAAGCATCCAAGGGCAGCCCTGTCCCCAGGGCTGGTCACTGATTATTCAGTGGGTATATACAACTCGCAGGCCACTCCCGAATGCTTCAAATGGCAAGTCAGGGTGTTCGAGTACCTTCGTTACAAGTCTTATTAGCCCAGCTGTCTTGTGTGGGAGGCAAAGGAGGCATCCTCTCCAACTTCCAGATGACAAAAGGAGCTGTGACGCACTTCCCTGCCATCCACCCAAGGGCACATGACATCTGCAAGCCTTTCCAGAACCTTTGGCAGTGGGAAGGACTTGAAAACTCTGAGCTTTTCCAACAAGCACGTTTGCCGTCCACCTCACCTGCGGCACACCCTCGAGAACAAGGCTGTGCCTGAGCTTCCTGCCTCCACGGGGCCTGGCCTGGTGGATGAGAGCAGTAGTTGCTGACACCCGGCGCCCACATGCTGCTGTGCTTTCCCTCAGCAAGCTGAGGTTCAGCTACCACTCTTATCTCCATGTGACAGAGCCACCACTCACCTGAATTGCCACAGCAGCCTCCTGATCAGTTTCCATGCTCCCCTTCCCAAGGCACAGAGACCCTTCCAACCCCTGCATCGCATCCCTCCTGTGCCTCAGTCCCTCCCATGCTCCCTGTGTCTTCTGGAGGAAGAGCCCAAGGTCTTCAATGGCCTACGAGGCCCTGTATGAGTGGCCCTGTGGCACTGCACCCCAATCTCCTGCTCCCCCTGCCCTGCCAGTCCCACCTAGACATGGGGTACGTTACATTCCTCTACTCCACAACCAGTACCTCCCTGTCACCACCCTCTCCTCCTCAATTCTTTGTTCAATTGTCCAGTGTAAAAAAAAATTTTTTTTGTTCAAATATCTTGATGAGGCCCAGCCTGACCCCACTAATTACATGTGAACCCCCCACCCACATTCCTCAAATCCTTTACCTAACTTGTTTTCTCCACAGCACCTATGGCCTTGCAGCAGACCGTATAATTCACTTAACTTATTACATTTATTGTCTGCCCCACTCCTCCCTAGAATGGAAAGTCCAGAAGGCAAGGGATTTGCATCTTTTTTTGAAGAACAGATGTCTCCCAGCACCTAGAACAGGGCCTGTCACATAGTAGATGCTCAAGAAATACTTGCTGCATGATAGAGACAGGCAGAGGGTTTGTTAATTGCTTCTAGCTGCTCACACAACTAGGAAGCAGCAGAGCTTTGTCACCTGGTGTTCTTAACCACCAGGCTTCTCTGCCCCCCAAATCAGAGACCCAGCTCCCACTCTCTGAGGTCCCCATGGATTCTAGCTCCCACCCTAGGCCCAAACCAAGAAGGGCATCTTAGAACCCTCTCCCCACGGGTGTCGGGAAGGGAGAGTGAGGTCTGAGTGGAAGCAGGTGGTGGCAGCCCTGGGAGCAGAACTCGTGCCCACAGTACCCGCCCTCAGTTCCTTGTTTTGCAAAGTGCCCTCCCTGGGCTCTGTGGTGTCTGTTTCTCCCAGGAAGCCCCCGGCCGGCCTTGGCTTGGCACATATAAGTTGCAGGTGAACCCAATTCTCCTGTCACCACTCCCAGCCTTTCTTCTGGATGGGTGGGGTCCCTTTCCTGGCTTCAGGAACCTGAGACCTCTGGGAGGCCCCATCAGCAGTGCACCCCTCAATCTTCCTGCTGGTCCGCGGCAGGTACAAATGCTCTCTGCCCTTCTGGGGGTGCCCAGTGTCCTCCATTATTTCCCCTCCAGGGCCCTGAGACATTGGCTGGGTCAGCAAGGATTAAGATGAGAAGAGCTCACTGAGGCTGCAGCAGAACCCGGGTCTGCCTGGCTCCAAAACCCCCTTGCACTTGGCCAAGCCCCCTTCTCTTACTGAGCCTCAGTTTTCCCAGTTGTAAAACAAAGAGACCAGATAATCTCTAGAGTCCTGTGGCCATGACCCGCTGCCAACCTGCTTGGCCAAAGCTCCCCTGCACCCTTGGTGCCATCCCTGGTGCTAGATCTGCCAGGGGCAGTGCTCTCCTTCCTGGTACATTGCAGGTCGCTGGCCAGGCTGGGTTGGGCTTCATTCCCCACCCCAGCCCAGCCCAGCCTGGCCCTCCTGTCTCTAATGGACACAGGGATAAGGTAGAGGGGACTCACTCGAGCTCCCTAGTGACCACTTTGCATGTGTGGTTTCAGTTATCATGACAGTCCTGGCAAAGCAAGGGTATTGTCGCTATTTTACAGACAAGGAAACTGAGGCCCAGAGAAACCAAGGGCCTTGTCCAAGGTCACACAGCTAGCAGTGGCAGAGCAAGGATTTGAACCCAGGTCTCTCTAGGGCTTGGACTACCTGGGAATATCCAGGAGCTGTGGTTGCGACTTCCACTTGCCACAAAGCCCTGGGATGCTGGCGGACTCTCGGAGCGCTGCTGTTTATTGTTTCTACACCCTGCCGGTTTCCAAGAGTTCCTGTCAGCTTCCCAGAAAGGTGTGCGTGTTAAAGGACTGGCAGAGAATCAGAAGCACCAAGCTGTGGAGGCAGCAGAGGGCCCAGCAGGACGGGGGCTTGGCTGGGGAGCTGAGTGTGGGGACATCCGCCAGCTCCTGCTTCCTGTCGCTCTGCCCCGAGGCCTGGGCAGGACAAACCCATAAAACCTCAGGTCAAGTCACCCCATTCCTGGGAGGCCCAGCTATTTGCAGACTCTGGCTTTAATGAGCACTGGCCACATGCTGTGCTGAAAGTGAAAGTCACCCCAGGCCCCCCCAACTTCATGCCTTGGGGAGTCCCCATGACGTCACTGGCCCAGGCTCTGCCCAGTATTTAGTTCATCTGAATTCGTCCCCTCAGCAAGCCTTCCTTTTCCTGTGCATGGGTCTCTGACCGCTGGGACCTTCCTCCCCGACTCGGGCAGCTGTGAAGTAATGGAAAGAGAGCACGGGGCTTGGTGTCAGAGACACGTGGGGATTTGAGCCCATCCACCTGGGGATGTGACCCGGGGCAAGGGATGTGCAGCCGAGTGGCAGCTTCCACATATCTGAATCCGAGCCAGGGAGGTGGCATTGGCCCAGCGTCCACTTACCCTTCCACTGACAGCACCTGGTGCCCTAGGGAGTGGCCCCTTCCTCACCCGTCATCCCTATGGCTTAGACGGGACTGACCCCATCCCTGGGCTCCAGGATGGGCCTGGGACTCTGGCTTTGGCAGTCTCACTTTATCTCTGGCCACAGTGACCTATGTCAGGAATAGGCACATGACGCAAGCCAGACCATGGAGAGCCAGGCCTGGGGCCTTTGCTGGAACTACTGGGACAGTGGCAGCGGGTGGGGTATGTCTCCCCCTGGGGAAGCTAAGCTGGTGTTTCTGTGGCCCTCTCACCACCACGAGCAGGCCCCGGGAGAGCAGGTGGAGCGAGTCTCCTGGTGACACTCCTGGTGACACTGCTTGGGCAGCATGGTCCAGCTGTGCCCGAGGCTGGTGCACTCCAGGGTCGTCAGTAAGTTAAGTTTGACAACGATAATTTATAAGGGAGAGAGACTCCTCTAACACAGAGGTCTCAGACCTACCTCTCAGCGAAGGTTTCACGAGCGACTCATAGAGAATACTTCATTTACTGCAACACTGTGTGAAATTAAGGCAAGTCCACTCAAAAGGCAATGAATGACAGTGAAGGGGTAAGTAGGGACAACTAAGAATCCAGAGAACCCTAATCTCCCGTCTCTCGTCTCGTTGAGCTCCTTTGTAAGCCTGAGAAATTTGGGGCAGTTTACATCAGAGACTAAGTGCCACTTCTCACACATAAACACAATCATTAACTTTTTTTCCATTCAAAAGGTACTTCATTAGGAAAAGAAAACCTCATCCCTATTTTTGCACCCAAACATTTTTTTCTTTTCCTTGTTTTTTTATTTCTTTATTTTAATAGCTTTGGGGAGTACATGTTGTACATGTTTGTCCCCCACCCCTGAACTCCTGTGTTGAAGCACCAACCCTCAATATGACGGTATGTGGAGGTGGGGCCCTTAGCAGGTAACTAGGTTTAGACGAGGTCATGAGGGTGGGATTAGTGTCCTCACAAGAAGACAAAGAGACCAGAGCTTTCTGTCTCTCTGCCATGTGAGGACACAGCTAGAATGCAGCCGTCTGCAAGCCAGAAAGACGGCCCTCACCGGGAACACCTCGATCTTGGACTTTCCAGCTTCCAGAGCTGTGAGAAATGGGTCTGTTGTTTAAGCCACTCAGGCTATGGTAGTGTGTTACAGCGGCCTGAGCAGACTGAGACGCCATCTAAGTGGGAGGTCAGGCTGGATGGCCCCGCCGGCCTGGAAGGCATCCACCTGGGGGGAAGGGAGGCCTTGCACAGACATGGTTAAACATTACCTTCCCAGAGTCCCTCCCTCCCTGCCGCTCACGCTCCCAGTCGCCTCCTCAAGGAGATCAAGCCATAAATGCTGCCTCCTGGGCTGTGGCCTCCTGGGAGGAGCCACACCTGCTGAGTGTCTCCCTTCTAGGGGGAAGACTGGAGGTCCGGGGCTGGGGCTGGGGGCTGGGATGGGGACACGCAGGCCCTAGCTCCTCTCCACACGAGTGCACACACAGGTGTGTTTTCTTAGTTACGTCATGCATGAGCCTCCTGCAGCTGGCTCCCGATGGAGCCCGGGGACTGGCTTAATGAGTCCCGCAGGGGCCCACCTCAGGCAAGACGCCTCAGCCCTCCTGGTTCCTGGGAAACAAAAATAATTCAGAGAAACTGGGGCAGCCTCACCGCATGGGGTGTCCCATGTCAGCCTCTGCCCCCAGGCCCCTCAGAAGCAAGGAGGGCAAGGCCCAGCTGTCACGCCCAATCCTGCCCCCCCCCCCCGCCCCCTCCACCAGGCAATTTTAACGATGCCACTGCATTAAGCCTAGAGGCCACAGTATGACACCACAAGTGTCAGGTGGGGGAATGGGTCCGGATGGTACTTTACAATGTCCACAGAGCTGCCACTCATCTCATTCTTTCCATCTTCAGAAAGAAGTCTGTCAGATAGGTATGACTTCTCTGCTATCCCCAGAGTACCTGTCAGAAGATCCTATCTGCAGCATTGGCCATCCCTGTGACCCCACATCATCGGCCCTGAGCCCTCAGGACTCAGGCACACCCCCAAGAAGCACAGACCACGGGACCCTAATACTGCGCGCTGTTCCCGGACAGGAGTCTCCGGCTCCTCCATCACCTGACAGATGTCCCATCCAGGTGCCGTCTCTCTCAGAGATCCGACAGCTGTTCAGGTTTGCCTGGGACTGCAGGGCTTGCTAGGTCTTTAAAAGTTTTTATTACGAAACATTTCAGGTATACCCCGAAGTGTGGATACTATCACAGAGAACTGTTTACACAGTTCAGGCTATTAAAACACTACAGACAAGTGGACAGAGTCCCTGTGTGTCCCTCTCAGACCACCCCTCGCTTCCCTTCACCATTCTCTGAGTGTTGTTTCTCATTCTCAGGTGTATGTTTATCTTTTATTACATATTTATGTGTCCATGTTATTAAACCTCATAGAAATTATAGCATATTGTTCAGATCTTGTTGCAGCTTGCTATTTTCATACGATAAGTGCAGTTTTGAATCTTACGCCGTATCACAATTGTGAATGTTTGTTGAAGTCTTATTCTGTCTGCAGCAGGCATGGTTTCAGTGACTTACCCGCCTTAACTCATTTAATCTTCACAACAAAATTATTTATATCCCCACTCCACAGATGTGGAAACAGAGGCGCAGGCAGGTCAGATTTTGAACCCAGGTCACATAGCTTGCAAGCTGGGCTCCGAACCACCACACATCAGTCTCTCCACTGCCGTGTGGTTTGTGGTATGAAAACAGTAATTTATCCATCTGCTCTATGTAAGGGACTTGCTTATTTTTACAGGCATGCCTCAACGTTGGTCTCGGAGGGCCCGGGGTGGTCGTATTATCTGGCTCAGCTCCTACACCAAGCCTAGGAGTGGGTATTTGTGCCATCTCTCTCATACCCTTTACAGATGAGGAAACTAAGGCTCAGAGAGGGTGAGTCACCTTCTCAAAGCTGCACAGCTGCAATGTGGGCTGTGAACCTGGGCTCCCTCAATTCCAGAGCCCAGGGGCTCTCCATACCCCACATGCACCCTTGGTGCATGCTGGCTTCTCTTCTCAGGGCTCTGTCCCTGGCCCCCTGCCCTCCCTCCCCCAGAACACCCTCCCCACACCTGGCCTTTAGTCCTCCCTCCTCCCCACCCTCCACCATCCTCCTTCCAGAGAAGGGGCCCAACCGGAAGGCCAGTTCATGTTAGGAAATTCCACCCACGTGAGCAACCCGGAGCCAGGGATTCTGGGCAGCAAGTGGCTTTAGGAGAAACTGAAACTTGGCTCTCTGGGGGCGGAGTGGTCACTGGGGATTTAAAGAGCTGCCACTTCCTTAGGCCCAAAGAGGGCACTGGAAGGTCACGGCTGCAGAGGGACAGGGACGCTGCACAGGCGGCTGAGCCTCTGCTCCCCCTCCCTCAGCCATGCACCTCTGCGGGGTCGATGGGCTGCTGACCGGGACAGTGAGTACAGGGGACCAGGGGTGGGGATGAGAAGGGGAACATGCCTGGGGGACGAGTGTCCAGGCAGTGAGGGGTGCAGTTGGGAGCTCCGAGTCCCAGCTCTGTCCCCAAGGGCTGTGTTACAAAGGGCTCCGCACACCCCTCTCTGAGTCTCACTTTCTTACCCTGAAGTCAGAGCATTAGAATGAAACCTCTCCAGCTCTCATGTTGCAGATCCAGTCTCCAGTTGAGAACTTGGCCTCTGTCTACCTGTTCCCCCTCACGGGAGCCTTCTCTTCCCTCTCCAGATTCCCTGGGCTGTGGTTTCCCTCAGAGGCCCTGCCCCTCTCATAGGACCCACATCCCCCGGCTCCCGCCCCTTTGCCCGCAGTGGGTCCTTCCCCAGCCTTTGTCTCTTGGTCTCCCAGTGTCTAAAATGAGCCTGCTGTGGCCATGGACCCCTAGGAGCATGTGGCCAGGGTGGAGCTGTGGCACACAGTCCTCCGCCAGGGTAGCCAGAGTCTCACCTGAGGTCCTTACACAAAACACACCCCCAGAGTGACTTGGGAAGGGTTTGGGCTATGAGGTCCCCAACAGTCCCTCTTGCCCTGACTGTCTGGGCTCTGAGCATTTGGATTAAATATTTTGTCTAAGTTTCATTGACCCCAGAGTAGGGGATGATCACTACTGTCAACCTTTAAGTCCACTCCTCTGTCAGAATGGACTCTTCATTCATTCATTCTTGGGTACTGCCCCGCTAGAATGTGAGCAATTCGAGGGCAGGGATTTTTGCCTGTTTTGTTCATTGTTGTGTCCCCCTAGCTTAGTGTCTGGCACATAGCAGGTGCTTAATAAATATTTGTTGAGTAAGTGAATGTCAGCTCTGGGCCTGAGCTGGGCAGGGGCACGTGGAACTGAGTCGGCCCCTGGTCCTGCCTTCAAGGGCTTACGCTGGGAAAACCAGTACCTTGACTGTGGGAAGAACAGCAATGGGAACAGCAGCAGCTGACCCCCAAGAGCCACCTGCTCAGTGGGGTTTTCTCCTCTACTCCTACAGCAGCCCATAAGTGAGGCACCGTGGGGCCACCACTGCAGGGATGGGGTGCCTGGGCTCAGAGAAGTGAGTGACTTGCCCAGAGTGTCAGGGCTGTGAGAATGTGGGGTGTGGAATCAGTCTTGTTTGGGTTTGAACCCCAGGCTCCCAGCTTCCCCGCTCGCCCCTGCCCCGCGTGAGCTGTGAGCAGGACACAGCGGTGAGGCTGACATTACACGAGGTGTGCAGCACCTGCAGTGGGGGGATGTGGGCGCTGAGGGAGCAAGAGGGGCCTCAGGGAGAACGGGGACCCTTGGAGATTTGACTCAAGGGGAAGGACTTGGCTGTACAAAGTGCTGACCAGGACGGAGGATGCAAGCCCCCGCATGGACCCTGAGCCCTCGACTGGTCCCCTGCAGGACCCTGAGGAGCATCAGAGGCAGCTGAAGAAGAAACAGAAGAACCGGGCAGCCGCCCAGCGCAGCCGACAGAAGCACACGGACAAGGCAGACGCCCTGCACCAGGTGGGGACACCTTCGTTTCCTGTCTCTGACTCCACTTTCCTGGCCCAGCCACCCCGTCTCCATTGTGCCTGTGAGCAGTTCTCCCCTAAACTGCTGTCGCCTGGGTTTGGGAGGAGGAAAGGGTCCTGTGCTGAGATTGGGGAATTTCTGAGTGTTGAGTGCAACCATGTGCCGGGTACACAACTGGCTGCAGGGACACAAAGGTTCATCCCCAGCCTGGCCCTGCCCTTAGGGCACCCCAGTCTAGGGGAAGGGAGGCAGGGAGCGGAGGCAAATGGGGAGAGCCCCGCACAGTGGCCAGCTGAGGCCCTTGCTAAAATGCAGACTCTTCCTCCCTCGCCAGGTCCCACCTCATGAGGCCAAGTGGGGCCCAGGAACCTGCATTGTCATTAATCGCCCTGGAGTCAGCACTCAGACGGTGGCCAGGACCACACTGTGAGAACTCTGGCTCAGGGCTGAGAAGGGCGAGTTGAGCAGGCCCAGCTGCCAATTGCTTCCTTTGCTGAGCTCCAGGCCCATCTGAAAAGTACCACAGACTGGGTGGCTTAAAGCAGACATTGATCTCTCACAGCTCTGGAGGCAGGGAAGTCCAAGATCAAGGTGCGAGCCAGCTTGGTTCCTGGGCAGGGCTCTCTCCCTGGGCAGGTGGCACCTCCTCCCTGTGTGCTCAAGGCCTTTCCTTGGTGCCCGCGGGAAGAGAGAGCACGATTGCTCTCCCTTCCTCTTCTGCTAAGGCCACCAATCCTGCTGGATCAGAACCCCACCCTTCTGACCTCATTGAATCTAAATTACCTCCTAAATACCTTGTCTCTGAATACAGTCCCATTGGGGGTTAGGGCTTCAACGTCTGAATTTGGGGGTGGGGACACGATTCAGTCCATAGCACACAGGTAGTGGCAGCAGGCGGTATAAAGAGGAGATGAAGTCTGAGCTGGTCTTGAAGGGTGAATAGGAGTTTTCCCAGAGGATGAAGGTGAGAAAACGCACCGGGGGTGAATGAAACAGTGCTGGCGCAGGTACAGGGGGCAGCAGGCACCCTGCAGATGGGCGAGAGAGAGGACTGGTGCTTAGGACGGTGCCTACGAGACCCCGTGCTTGCACCCATTCATTGCTCCCCAAGACGCCTGTTCCAGAGTATTGAGTGTGCGACAGGAGCAGTCGAGGCATCGGAGGTGCAGCTGTGAGGGCACTCCAGCCCCACTGCAGGGCTCATGTTCTCGTGGGAAAGTCAGACAGACAAACAAATGATCCAGAAAGTATTCGGGATGAAGTCATTCCAGTTGTTCAGCCTTATGAGACATAGAAGTACGATTTTTCCTGCATTTTCCCATTTTGCCACCACGAACGGTTATTTAGAGCACGTTGATTCCTGTCCCAGTGGGTTCCCAGAACCCGGCGATCAGCTGATTCGAGGCTCCCGAATGGAACACACCTGCGGTGTCAACCTGTAAAATGGTCCCCTGGATCCTCCCACAGTGCTCCAGTGGCCAAGTCCGGGGCACTGGCAGGTCTGGCAGTGGCATTAAGCAGACTCAAGTGTCTGAGACAGATGACATGAAAGTCTCCACGTGAAGACCAGGTCAGGATTAGCACGGGGAGAGGGGTGGAAGAGCGTCCAGGCAGAGGAGACAGGAAACGTGGTGAGGAAGCAGAGTTCATGTGAGGGACAGGAAGAAGGCGGGAGAGAGAAAGCTGGAGTTCTGAGCTGGGGCCACCATGCAGGCCTCAAATCCCATGACAGGGACTTTGGATCCTGCAGGTCATGGGAGCCTCCAAAGGGCTGTAACTTACAATTAATGACACACTCGCTGAACGGCTCCTCTGGGCAAGAGAATGGGGTGGTTTGGGGGCATATCAGTTAGGCTGGTGGAGACCCCAGGCGAGGAATGGTGCTGGCTCCGGGGACCAGTGGTGGGAGGGAGAGCAGACAGTCTGCCCGGTCAGGAGGTGGAACAGGGACACTTGGTGCATGGTTGTGAAGGGCTGGCCACAGAGTGGCCAAGGGGTTCCAGCTTGGACATTCAGCTGGTGGTGAATCCCTGAAGTCAGGGACCCTGGAGAGGGACAGGGCTCATGCCAGTTTCCTGATGCTGGCTAACGGCCCCCTCCCTGCCCATCTGTTTCTCCTGCAGCAGCACGAGTCCCTGGAAAAACACAACCACGCCCTGCGGAAGGAGATCCAGGCCCTGCAGGCAGAGCTGGCATGGTGGAACCGGACGCTGCACATGCATGAGAGCCTGTGCTGCATGGACTGTGCTTCCTGCTTGGCTCCAGGGTCCCCAGACTGCTGGGACCAGACTGAGAAGCCCCTGGTCCCCACCCCCCATGGAAAACAGGGCTGCCAGGAGCAGCCAGGCTTATTCCAGACCCCAGTCTGTTCTCCCCCAGCTCAGCAACTCTCTCCGGGTCCACAGCCTCACGATTCCCCTGGTCTCCTCTCATGCCCTCTGCTCTCACTGTCCCTTGACACCGCTGTGGTTACTGCACCTCCTGCCCAGCTGTCCCCCAGCCCTGTCCTGTCTGCCTTACCCACTGATTACAGCCTGCTGGAGTCTTCCTCTAAGCTCAGCGCCCTCCTGCCCAGCCCCACAGCCCAGCCTGACCCTCTACAGCCCCTCAGGCTGGAGCACTCCACCGGGGGCAGGCTGGGGTCCTCTCCCCACAACCCTTCCCCTGTTCTGAGGCTTGCATGTCAGCAGAGCAGGGAGCATGAGGCTGCTTTCTCTACAGCAGATTGGCAAGGGCTGAGTGTGGATCCCAGCCCCCACCCTCTCCTGGCCTTCCCTCTGCTCTCCTCTGCTCAAGTCCACTTCTAACCTGGTCCCTGGAGCTGGGCTGGCCCCTCCCTTGGGCTCAGGAGGCAGCCTCAGCACACGGGCATCTCCTCCATTGCACCCGAAGGCTGCCCCGAGAAGCTGACTGCACATTGGAAAAGGAAGCTGTCCTGAGTGCCCGCTGCTGTGGCAGCCCTGTCACTGCCACTGTCTTATTTCAACCTCAAAATGGAGATTATCATCCCACTTTTTCAGATAAGGAAGCAGAGGCCCAGACACTTCCAAGGTCACACAGCCTTTCTTGGGACCTGAAACACCACTGTCTGGTCGTCCCTCTCCGGGTGGGATCCTGGCCCAGGTTCCCTAGAGGCTGAAGTCCTGGAAACTGAGGGCTGGTGCGAGGAGGTGCACATGCTGGGAGCAGAGGAGGCCTCTTCCCTCTGTCTCGTGATTCCCCAGGCTGGAGCTCTGCAGCCCCAGAAACCCCGTCCTCACTGGGGCCGGTCCAGAGGTCAAGCCTGGGTGGATAGAGGCCAAGCAGAAGCCCTAAAGTGGACTCGTTCTCCCCCAAGTAGTGTTTTCAGTGCCAAGAAATTGAAGCTGTGGGTAGCAGTGGAGGAGAGTCCTGGAGCAGGCCCCTCTGGGGTTTCTGCAGGCTGGGTACCCACAGCCATACCAAGGCTTCTGGGAGATTCTGCAGGTTCCGCTCTCCAGGCTCTTCCCAAATTCCTCCTACCTCCCCAGGGCCCCCAAGGCTGTGGTGGGAGAGCCATTCATCTCACACACAAAAGGCAAGAGGGAAGAATGAGGGAAGAGCTGGATTTGCACCTGGCAGCAGGTCTCTGGTAGCGCTCCCGTCCCTGTGCGGTCCCCAGGCTCCCACTACTTGGACGCCTCCTACGCAGCTCCCTCGTTGCTCTTTGGCCAGGGCTGACGGCAGCCAAAGAGCAGAGCCTAGGACCAGATGGGAGCTCAGCAGCAGTGTCTGCTGCAAGACGGGTTCTCGCTGAGACTCCAGGACAAGCACTCTAAGTGGGCTGGAGGTGACAAACCCCAGCTCTTCACTCAGATTTTCACATGCATGTAAGCAAGACGCTGTTAGTATTTCACACACTCCTGGGTGCTGAACACAAGTCTCGGCACATATGTGATGGCAAATAAATTAAAGTGTTTTCCAGTCCTTTTTGCTTTGCCTACTTGTTTGTTTTTATTTTTGTTTTGATACAGTAGGGTCTTGCTCTGTTGCCCAGGCTGGAGCACAGTGGCGCAATCATAGCTTACTATAACCTTGAACTCCTGGGCTCAAGCGATTCTCCTGCCTCAGCCTCCTGAGTAGCTGGGACTACAGGTGCACACCACCATGCACAGATAGTTTTTAAATTTTTTCTTTTAGAAACAGGTTCTCACTATGTTGCCCAGGCTGGTGTTGAACTCGTGGCCTCAAGCAATCTTCCCACCTCAGCCTCCCAAGGACTGGGATTACAGGCATGAACCATCACACCTGGCCTGCCTAGTTGTTTAAAGCTCTGGTTGTACCTATACTGTTGAAACCAAAGGGTCTTTAAAAGAAGAGGGAATAGTCTAGAGTCTTAAAGGTGGGTTATCCCTCATGAACCACCTAATCTCCCTCCCATACTACAGATGAGGAAACTGAGGTCCAGAGATGGGATGCACTTACCCAAGTGTATTAGTCAGGATTCTCCACAGAAACAGAGCCAACAGGATGTGTGTGCATGTGTGCGTGCATGTGTGTGTGTGGAGAGAGAGAGAGATTTAATAAATTGATTCACATGATTATGGAGGCTGGCAAGCCCAAAATCTGCCGGGTCGACAGGCAGGCCAGAGACCCGAGAAAGAGCTGATGTTCAAGTTCAAGTTCAAAGGTCATCTGCTGCAGAACTTACTCTTGCTTGGGGAAGGCTAGTCTTTCTATTTTAGTCAGGCCTTCAACTGATTGGATGAGGCCCACCTACATCATGGAGGGCAATCTGCTTTACTCAAAGCCCCCCAATTTTAATATCAATCTCATCCAAAAATATACTCACAAAAATATCCAGAATAATGTTTGACCACGTATCTGAGTACCATGGCCCAGCCAAGATGACACACAAAATTAATCATCATGCCAGGGTCACGTAGCAAAGGCAGGTCGAGGGATTGAGGATGGCAGCAGAGCCAGGGTCACTGGCAGTTTCAGAGTGAGCGAACTGGTGGCAAGGAAGCCAAAATGCAGCTGATTGGGGGTGGGCTGGAGTCTGGGACAAGAGTCGACATTAGGCACTGGGACCAGGACTCAGTGTGGGGGATGAGGATACCGTGGCCTGGCTGTATTGATACACGCTAAGTAAGTCAGGCACTGTGCTGTGTTTTACTTGGATTAAGTCAATGACGCCTCTAGTAACTCTGTGAAGTAAGTATGCTTATCATCCCCACTGTTCAGAAGGGGAAACTGAGGCCCAGAGGAGTTAAGTAGCAAGCCCAAGGTCACAGAGCTAGGAAACCATGTAGACTTGGTTCAACAATGAGGAGCCCCTTAACTGGAGGCAATCTCACCCTCAGCCTTCCCTGGCCTCCCACTGCACGCCCTGAACGGAGACTGGCACACACCGATGGACGTGACCCAGGAGGCTACGACTCTACTTTAAGCTCAAAACAAATAAGAGAGGGGAGCGATTGCTTAAATTAATGTTGGTATGCTCATGTGACCGATGCCTGAAGAACTGCTAAGAATGAAAAAATTTTTGATGATGATTTAATGAGGTGAGAAGATGCTTGTGACATACGAAACAGAAAAAATAGAGCGCATAACTGTCACTACAGTTTGATATTAAGTTTGTTTAAAAACATAAACAAAATAAAAGGAGTGGGAGGAAATGTTGTAGATTCTTGTGGAGGAACAAGTGCTAATATCTGTGAATCCCCGAATTTGTGAACACAGCTACCGCTATAGCATGAGCTTTCCACTGAATATATCCTGGAAATCTATACCTGGGTGTATTAGTTATCTGTTGCTGCATAACAAATTACTCGGTGGCCGGGCATGATGGCTCACACCTGTAATCCCAGCACTTTGGGAGGCCAAGGCAGGAAGATCGCTTGAGGTCAGGAGTTTGAGACCAGCCTGGGCAACATAGCGAGATCCCATCTCTACGAAAAATTTTAAAAACTATCTGGGTATGATGGTGCATGTCTGTCATCCCAGCTACTCAGGAGGCTGAAGCTGGAGGATCACTTGAGCCCAGGACTTCGAGGCTGCAGTGAGCTATGATCACACCACTACACTCCAGCCTGGGCAACAGAGTGAGACTCCGTCCCTAAAAAGACAAAACAAAACAAATTACTCCAAAACTTAGTGGCTTAAGCAACAAACATTTATTGTCCCACAGTTTCTGTGCATCAAGCACCAGGGGTGACTTAGGGTGCCTCTGGCTCAGTCTCAGACAGGGCTATAGTCCAGGTTGGGATTATAGTCATCTCAAGGCTCAACATGGGAACGATCTGCTTCCAAGCCCACTCATGTAGCTGTCTGCAGGCCCCAGGAGAGCCATGTCTGAGCTTGCTGCTGACTGGGGAGCTCTGGTTCTGGGAGGCTGTTGGCTGGAGACACTAGTTCCTTGCCACGTAGGCCTCTCCGTAGCCCGTTCGACATAGCAGCTGGCTTCCCTCAGAGAAAGCAAGAAAAGGTGAGCGGTGTGGAAGACTTGGACTGTCTATAACCTGATTCCAGAAATGATATCCTGTCACGTTTGCCATAGTTTCTTCATTAGAGGCAAGTCCCCAGATTAGCCCACACCCAGGAGAGAGGATTACACGAGGGCATGAAAACCAGGCAGCGGGCTCGTGGGGGGCCATCCTGGGGGCTGCCACTACGCCGGGTAAGAGCCAACACTTGCGTGGACACTTCTGTTCCCTTTCACCACCAGCACTAGTAGTTGGCTTTCTTTGGAGAGGCCATTTTTCAGAAGGAAACAGTTTGTGTCCCTTCGCAATAGTGGCAATGCCCCCAGCAGTGAGCAGAGATCTGGTGGGTTTTGGACAAGAGATCTGGAGACTTCTTCTGTGCTCTCACTGAGAGGGACCAGAGGGCTCCAACCATCCACAGAGGGGCTTCCCAGTGTCCTTTCAGCTGCAATAGCTGGAGTGGGGGAAACGATGGTGAACGGGCAGAAGCTGAAACCCAGGACAGAAGCGCGAGGGTAAGGGGGCAAAGGAAACAGAGGCAGAGGCCAGGCCCGTGACAGCACTATCAGCAGCAAAGTGACCTTGAGAAATCCTCTCTCTCTCTCTGGGCTGCATTTCTTTCATTTAGTCATTCATTCATTCATGCACTCATGTTGTCAGTCAATTAATATTTATTGAGCACCCAGTATATGCCAAACACTATCATAGGTGCTGGGGATACAACAGTGAACAAGGCTGCGGACATCCCTGATCTTAAAGTACTAACAGTCAAATCAGGGGAGACAGAGACACTAAACACAAATAAATAAGGTAATTCAGAGAGTGTCACGTGCTATAAAGAAAATAAAGCAGGGAAAGTTGAGAGTCTGGTGAGGGTATTGTTTTTTTAGAGAAGTCAGGGAAAGGGTCCTAAGGAGGTATCATTCATTACTAAGACCTGAATGTCAAGAGGGAGTCAGCTATGCAAAGATCTAGGATAAGAACATCCCAGGCAGCAGCAATGGCATGTGCAAAGGCCCTGGGGTAGGATAAAGCTAAACTAGAAATGAGGCCAATGTGACTGGAGCACAGTCAATTAGGAGAAAGAGAAAGATGAAGTCGGAGGAGGGTCCAGAAAAATTGTGTAAGCATGTGAAGGATGTGAGATTCTTCCCACATGAGTGGGAAAATTTTAAACAGAGGAATACACTGATTTTTTAAATTCATTTAAAAAATATTTATTGAGCACGTACTCTCAAATGCTGTCTTAGATACTTGGGATAAAGAAGGGAATAAACAAAAATGCTTACATTTTAGTGGGGAAGTGGAAGGAGGAGAACAAAAAGAAGAGAGGAATTGAGAGGGTCAGAGTACAGAAGCTGCAATTTAAAATAGGGTTGTCAAGGTAGATTAATAGGAAGAGGACATTTGAGCAAAGACTTTAAGGAGCAAGTAAGTTAGCCATGTGGAGATGTGTTCCAGGTAGAGGGAAGAGCCAGTGCAAAGGCCCCGGGGCAGGAGTGAGCCTGAAGTACTTAAGTCAGGAAGCTGGTGTGGCTGGCCTGAAGGAGCTGGGGGAAGGTAGTAGCAGGTGAGGTCAGAGAGATATCCAAGGGCCAGATCATAGGGACCACTGTAAGGGCTTTGCTTTTTTCCCATGAATCAGAGAGCTTGACATTTAAAAAAGATGAAATTGTTCAGGGGTGAGAGAGGAGGCAGGGAGGTGGTCAGAAGAGGTGCTTTATAGATGGAGCCGATGGATGTGCTCATGGATCGGATGTGGGGAAAGTGAGGGAGGAAGGATGACTGAGATTTGGGGCCTGAGCAGTTGGTGGTTGGTAGTCCCAAAGCCATGAGACTGGAAGAGGAGCAGTTTGGGGTTTGTGTGTGTTAAGGAGGTGGGGCAGGAGCCCTATTTTGGCCATGTTAAATCTGAGATGCCTATTTGACATCCGACTAGTTAATAAGAGTTTGGAGATTGGAGAAAGGTCAGGACTGGATATATAGCCATCAGTGGACAACAAGGGATGGGCGAGATGACCTTGAGGGCCCAAGCAGCCTGTGCCTCCACGAGGGCCTCCTCTTCTTGTGCACCCAGAGCTCTCAGCCTGACACTCCTTCCCTCACCACTCCTGCACGCCTTGAGTCTGCCCCTGCCACTCCTCTTCAAATGCTCCTTCCTCTAAGAAGCCTCCGTAATCTTCCAAGTTAAGTGACCTCCCTCACCACACCTTCCCCGTGCCTCTCACCAGCACCTATCATTCTCCTTCTTGTGTGGCTGTGCCTTCCTATCTTCTCGTCTTCCTCAATCACAGCACCAGTTTGGCACACAACGAAAAGTTTAAAACAGCCCATGTTTTGGGAGGCAGCAGAGCATAGTGGCTAGAGAGCTTAGGCTCCAGTGCCAGACAGGATAGGGTTCAAGACCCAGCTCTACTATTTCCTGGTCCAACTTCTTTGAGACTCAGTTTTCTCTTCTGAAATATGGGGATTAAAAAAGGTACCCACCTACAATCCACCTCACGTATATGTATGTGTGTATACATATTCATATAAGGTAGATAAATGCAATAGAAAAGCATATGTTCACCAAAAGACATGAACAAGAATGTTTACATCAGCAATATTCATAATGGTAGAAAACTGGAAACAACCCAAATGCTCATCAACTTTAGAATGAATAAATTGTGGAATATTTTATACAAGTTAACGCTATGCAGCAATGAGAATGAACAAATTATAACTAACTGGAAGGCCGGGCGCGGTGGCTCACGCCTGTAATCCTAGCCCTCTGGGAGGCCGAGGCGGGTGGATCGCTCAAGGTCAGGAGTTCGAGACCAGCCTGAGCAATGAGCGAGACCCCGTCTCTC
>CM052438.1:174876835-174891624 GCA_028533085.1 Varecia variegata
ACTAAAATATATATAGAAAAAATTAGCCGGGCATGGTGGCGCATGCCTGTAGTCCCAGCTACTTGGGAGGCTGAGGCAGTAGGATCGCTTAAGCCCAGGAGTTTGAGGTTGCTGTGAGCTAGGCTGACGCCACGGCACTCACTCTAGCCCGGGCAACAGAGTGAGACTCTGTCTCAAAAAAAAAAAAACAAAAAAAAAAAAACAAAAAAAAACCTAACTGGAATAATATAAATAAACTGCACAAGCATCACAATGACCTACAGAAGCTAGGCACAAAAGAGGAGACAACTTTTATGATCCATTTATATAGAGTTCAAAATAGAAAAAAATAATCTATATTGGCCGGGCGCGGTGGCTCACGCCTGTAATCCTAGCACTCTGGGAGGCCGAGGTGGGTGGATCGTTTGAGCTCAGGAGTTCGAGACCAGCCTGAGCAAGAGCGAGACCCCATCTCTACTAAAAATAGAAAGAAATTATATGGACAACTAAAAATATATATAGAAAAAAATTAGCCGGGCATGGTGGCACATGCCTGTAGTCCCAGCTACTTGGGAGGCTGAGGCAGTAGGATCGCTTAAGCCCAGGAGTTTGAGGTTGCTGTGAGCTAGGCTGACGCCACGGCACTCACTCTAGCCTGGGCAACAGAGTGAGACTCTGTCTCAAAAAAAATAATAATAATAATAATCTATAGGGTTAAAAAGTCAAGATGGTGGTTACAGTTAGGGGACAGCCCCTGGAAGGGTACAAGAGGGCCTTTCTAGGATGCTGATATTCATAATGTTCTGTTTCTTGATCTTTGTGGTGTTTGCGTGAACATGTGCATTGTATGAAAATGCATTGAGCTATATATTTATGATGTGTGCTCTTTTCTGTTATGTCTGATACACTTCAGTAAAAAGGAGCTGCATGTAAGGAGTAGATCACAGTCCATGGCACATAGTAAGTGCTCACTAAACGTTAACTAGTCCGAATGTATGAAATAACCCATCCCTTGCCCCCAAGTGAAATCCATCAACAATCAGAACCATGGACAGATCAGAGCCTGTGCACAGGGAAGGCTGGAGGAAAAGGAAGAGATCTCAGGTTTGACATGGGACCTGAGGCAGGAAGGAATCTAAGATCTTTCCTTTTGGATTAGTGGTTCAGTGCCTCTGGGGGCATTCCCATCCTGCAGAAAGGAGACTATTCCTTGGGGACTGAGTGTCTCTGTGTGTGTGTGTTCATGCAGAAATACATTCCATCTTAAAAGGTCTACAGCCCCTTGTTTTTCTAAGCCAATGAATGTTGACATCTCCCTAGAGAGGCCAGTCCTGGGTCTACTATATCCAACAGCATGCCCAGGCTCTTGCAAGCTTTTCTCCCTTTCTTGGGCTTATGTTAGGGGGCAGGGAAGAGACTCCAATCAGGGTAAAAATAGCCTATGACAAAAGATCTCTCAGTCATGCCCAGACTCCTGACGGACTCCCTGGGGGTGGCCTGCGCCCAGTGTCTAGAACAGGCTCCATGGAGGATTCCTGAGCACACTTGAGCCTCCAGAGGCCCAGTCTTTTGAGTTAAGTCCAAACACAAAACTTCTCCCAGGGCTACTCTTCTGAAGGGGTCTCTCCAGGTGGGGAAGCGGTTACCGGGTCAGTGGGTCACCTCCTTCTTGGGAGTTTCCTCTCCTTCCTGGGGTTCTCTGCTTATGTCCTATGACAGCCAGCACCAGCAGGAATCAACTCCTACTACTATTTTAATAAAACAATGCTCAAAGGCCTCCAAAGTCTGGGCTGAGCCTGGATGGATTCGGAGGCCTCTTTAAACAAACCTATCCCACCCATCACCTCCGTAAGCTCTACAAGGCTCACATCTCAGGTTCTATGGCCTTACTGTGACCCAGACACTCAATGTACAAAGAAGGAGTAATGAAGTGACCTCCTGAATTACAGTATCCTCCCTTAGAAGACACCCCTTGCCCCCACCCCCAGGGCTGCCTCTCTGAGCTGGGTCAGTTCTACTCCCTGCGCCCTGCCAGATGAGTCTCTGGCCTGCCAGCTGAGCTGAAGGCCTGGTGGGTAATTGGCCTGGTGGGTAATTGGCCTGGGAAGCCCAAGGGCAGGTGAGGAGAGTGCAGGGAGGGGGAGTCCCAGGTGCTGCAGGAAGTGGAACTGTTGATTAAGTGGCTCCTTCTCTCAGCCTGGAGACTGGAGAGCTGCACAGGCCCAGGGAGCAGCAGCTCTTAAAGGAGACAAGACCTGGTTCTGCAAGACATTGCCCCAAGAGCTGCGGGGTTGGAGCCAACCTCTGCCCCCAACACTTCACTCTTCCTCCCTATGTTAGGCTTCTTCAGAGGACAGGGTTTGTTCTGTCCTCTGGGGGTCGCAGGCTGAACTGCTCAGTGGGAGTGAAGCCAGTTATGGAACCCACATGACCAGGGACCCTCTGAGAAACCCTTCTGGGAGTGTCTGGGAGAAAGGGCTAGGAGAGGACAAAGTAAGCCCCAGCTCCAGTTCAAAGGGGGTGGGACAATAGTCAAGACCAGGGAAATCCCCTAAAGGGTCAAGCGGTCAGATGGTTGTGAAAAAGCACAGCAATGATGGCCCCTTGACAGTCCCCTACCCAGGGCTTGGTCCTGAGAAGCCAGATTACCTAAACCCTTAGGACAACCACCCATCGGAAATGCTTCATCCAAAGGTTATCTGAGCTGGTCCCCACCAGCAGGAGCAGCCTCCCCTGGGAACTTAACATGCAAATTCTCAGCCCCGTCCCAGATCTACCGAATCAGAAACCTGGGGGCTGGGTCCAGCAATCCACATGCTCTCTAGGTGATTCTGATATGCACTCACGATTGAGAACTAGCACTGGTATAATTGGACAGGACTCCACGACTAGGATACCCAGTAAACTTCGTTTGTTTGAAAATTCATTTACATTCATCAAATATTTATTAGCACCTTCTGTGCTAGCCCCTGTTGAGCCCCACAAGGAACCCAAAGTGGGGTAAACCATAGTCCCACCCTCCAGGCTGACCGACCAGTAAGTACGGGCAAGGCAAAGAAAGCCCCAGGAATAAGCTGCTCTGTCTGGCTAGGGGGAAATAGAGAGGGCTTCCCAGAGGAAGTGGCATTTGAGCTGGACCTTGAAGGATGAGTAAGAATCAATAGGCAGAAAATGAAGGGACGGGGGTGGGGAGGCAGTGGGTTCCAGGAACATTTTTCTGAAACTCAAATCTAACTTTTAAAAACACCTTATTGCTTTGGGGATACATTCAAGTGGCTCAGTACAAGCTTCTTCATGATCTAGCCCCTACCTCCCTCAGCAACCCCATCTCCTGCCACTCCACACCTTCATTTCTTATATGTGAGTGACACTGAACTTACACAGAGCATCTATTTCTTATGGCCAGGCCTTTGCTCCTGCTGTCCCTTCTTCCTGGTATGTCCCCCTCTTGCCTCTTACCCATCCTTCAGGATCCAGTGCAGGTGTTTTCTCCTCCAGGAAGCCCTCCGGACTCCTCCGGGCTGATTAAGTATCATCCTCTAAGTCCCAAGGCCTAAAACACAGGTGCATCAGTGCCGTTACTGAACTGTATTTTAAAATCTGCTTCTTGTTAATCCCCTTGTTAGAATGTGAAATCTAGTGAATAGGCCTCCCCTTCAACTGTGTGTCCCTAGGTCCCAGTGCACAGACTAGCTTGCAGTTGAGATTCAATAAGTATTTATTTAGCCAAGGAAAGAAGGAAGGGAGATTGTTAAATAGGAGATCCAGAAAACACACACACACACACACACACACACACACACACACACACACCCTGCGGGAATGGTGAAGAGTCTGACAGGGTGCTCATCCCAAAGGCAAAGGTACAAAATGCTTTCCCTTCCAGAAGGATAGCACTGCTGGAAAAAAAATTTTTTTAAATGCTTTCCTTTACATAAAACCTGGAAGAGAGAAGACAGTGCTGAGCAGCCAGGAGCCTCTTGCCATGTGCTTGCTGGCTTGACAGACCTGGTATATGTGCTTTGAATTCAGTTGTCATCTGTTAAAGTGTTCACTCAGTATGTCAAGCTAAGTCTTAGCACTGTAAATTATTTCTGAATTGGGATATAGGTTTATTAATCCTTAAGAATCCCAAGGGCATGTGAAAAGGTGCTCAAAGGCGAGGCATAGTGGCTCAGATCTGTAATGCCAGTGCTCTGGGAGGCTGAGGCAGGAGGATTGTTTGAGGCAAGGAGTTCAAGACCAGCCTGGGCAACACAGTGAGACCCCTTCTCTACAAAAAATAAAAAAAATTAGCTGGGCACGGTGGTACGTGCCTCTGGTCCCAGCTACTCAGGAGGCTGAGACAGGAGGATTGCTGGAGCTCAGGAGTTGGGGGCTGCAGTGAGCTCTGATTGCACCACTGCACTCTACTCTAGCATGAGTGACAGAGCAAGACTCTGTCTCTCAAAAAAAAATCATTAGTCATTAGGGAAATGCAAATTAAATGTACAAATAGATACCATTACACATCTAATCTATTGAAACATTAAACTTTTTTTTTTAATTTGTAAGAACTTTTTTGTAGAGATGGGGCCTCACTATGTTGCCCAGGCTGGTCTTGAACTCCTGGCCTTAAGTGATCCTCCTTCTTCACCTTCCCAAAGTGCTGGAATTACAGGCATGAGCCACCAGGCCTAGCCTGGAATGGCAAATATTTTTTAAACTGAAAATACCAAGTGTTGGCAAGGACGCAGAGCTGGTGGAAATGCAAAATGTACAGCTACTCCAGAAAACATTTTTGTAGTTTCTTATAAAGTTAAAAACACACCTATAATCCAGCAATCCTACTTCTAGATATCTACCTTAGAAATACAAAGACTTAAATTTACACAACCTATAAGTGAATGTTTATAGAAGTTCTATTCAAAATTTCCAAAATTGGAAACAACCCAAATGTCCATCAGTAGGTAAATGGATAAACAAATGATGGCATATCCATATAACAGAACACTACTCAGCAATAAAAAGGAATGAACTATTGATACACAAACAACATGGATAAATCTAAATGCATTACGCTAACAGAAAGAACCTAATTCCAAAAGGTCACGTACCATATGACTCCATTTATAAGACATTGTGGAAAAGGCAAAACTCTAGGAATGGAGACCAGGTTGCTAGGAGTTGGGGTGGGAAGAGGGTTTGACTACAAAGGGATGCTTGAGGGAAGTTTTTGAAGTGACAGAACTGTTCTCTATTCTTATCTATCCTTGAATAAGATGTATTTAAAATATTTGTCATGAACCAGCACAGTGGCTCACGCTTGTAATCCTAGCACTTTTGGAGGCTGAGGCGGGAGGATCCCTTGAGGTTAGGAGTTCAAGACCAGCCTGAGCAAGAGTGAGACCCCCGTCTCTACTAAAAAAATAGAAAAAATTAGCCAGGCGTGGTGGCACACACCTGTAGTCCAAGCTACTTGGGAGGCTGAGGCAGTAGGATCCCTTGAGCCCAGGAGTTTGAGGTTGCTGTGAACTAGGCTGATGCCACAGTACTCTAGCCCAGGCAACAGAGACTCTCTCTCAAAAAAAAAATAAATAAATAAATAAAATAAAATATTGTTATGTGTGAAAAACCATAGAATTATACATCAAAACAGTGTACTTTATTATAATATATATAAATTTTTAAAAATTTAATACCAGTTTATAGAAAGAAGCATCTCAAGGCAGTTCCTGGCCTTGTCACAATGGGTGGTAACCAAACATGGGGCTGGAACCCTCAAGCAGGACAGAAATGGCATGGGCCACCTGGACAGAGAAACCACCAGGACTCACTAGGCTCAACTCCTGGACTGCAGCGTGTGTGTGTGTGTGTGTGTGTGTGTGTGTTTGCCAGGAGGCACTTTGGTTCAATCTCATTCAAAGTGTTTGTGTATTCCTTTCATTTCATTTGAGATCCCAAAGTTGTAGATGACAGGAAGTATGATGTTCAGTCATTTGGGGTTGTAATCCTACCCTCTGGCCAGAACCTCTCTGGGTCTGCCTATTTCCCTTTAGGCTAGTTGAAACTACAGGCTATTTGTGTCCAAAAATGGTCAGTTGCTCGGTTCTTCACACCTTGCCAGGGGCCCTCCTCCACAAAATGCATCATGCACATCACACAGGCAGCCATTTAAGACTCACGACCATCTTTACCACAGTCGGGGGTACAAATATCCAGGGAGGTAGAGTACAAGTAAGTGGTGAAGGTAGAGTTGTTTTTTCCAGCCTCATCAGGCACCTGTTCCTTTGCCCTGCATGGCCTCCACCCCAGTCAAAGAAGGGTCTTTCCCATTGCCAGGCATGGAAAGGGCAAAGGCTGTGTGCCCAACAGTGGCCCAAAGACTGCCCTGTGCTGGAACTCAAGTCCTATCAATTTGGCCAACTTTTACTCTGTGCCAAGCAAGGTCAGAGTCACAAATGGGTGGCTTAAGAGCTGCACCTGCTCACAAATGTGTTAGTTTCAGTCTACACAGTACGCTCATTTTTCAATTAGTTGCCAACATTTTAAAATTGGGAGATTTCCCATGAAAATCAGATCTCCAGGTGCTCTTGAAAAATCAGATGTTTGTCTTTGTTTTGTTACTATAAAAAAAAAATCAGATCTGGCATTACCAAGTGGCACTTCCCACAGGCCTCCCTTCAGTGGGAGAATGGATAACAGATGCCCTCTTTAGGTGGAGCAGGTGCCCTCCTGAAATCTCTTTCCTCTCTCTAACTAGCGCCCCGCCCTTCTTTCTTTCCTGGCTTGCTTTCCCAGACCTTTGCGGGTACTACCTATCCCCTAGTAGGTGCTTAGCTGCCTTAAGTATGAAAAGATGAACAAGACTCAGCCTTCAAGAAATTTACTACATGGGCACATATATTAGGGTTTTTAAGTGGAATGGGTTTAGGGGTGAGGGAGGCATTCAATACAGAGGGAACCAACTGAGCAGTGCAGATGGAGGCAGGAGAAGGCAAGAGGACAATAGGATAAGACGTGCAGCCTCCGGTATCTCCCAAGTGGGCAGGTCTGTTATCACGAACAACACATCCAGCATATGTGAGGGCGACTTAGTAATTAGTCATTCACAACACTGCCAGAATTTGATAAACAGGAAATGGAAGGGAAGGGGCTCGGCCTTTAGAATCACACAGACCCGTGTTGGAGTCCTTGCGCCTCCACAGACATTAATACCTGCTTTAGGGCATGGAGGTGAGGCGTAAAGGAGAGTGTGCACGGATCGTGCCCTGCATAACGCCTGGCACATAATAGGGGCTCCGCAGTCGCTAGTTCCCGCCAGGCCATAGGAGCAGGAGCAAAATAAACAATCGGTTGAGGCCGGGCGTAGTGGCTCACACCTGTAACCCTAGCACTCTGAGAGGCCGAGGCGGGAAGCATCGCTTGAATTCAGGAGTTCGAAACTAGCCTCGCAAGAATGAGACCGGTCTCTACTAAAACTAGAAAATTAGCAGGGCCTGGGAGAGAGTCGCTGAAGCTTGAAGGATCACTTGAGCCCAGGAGTTTGAACTGGTTGCTGTGAGCTAGGCTGACGCCACGGCACTCTAGCCCGGGTGACAGAGGGAGACTGTGTCTCAAAAAACAAACAAACAATCGATGGATAAGTCCCTGAGCTACAGACAAGCGTCCGAGCTCCGGCAGGCGGGACCGCACGCCACTCCCAGCTCTCGTGTCCTGCGTCCAGCGCCCTTACCTTCTGGGCACCGGCGCAGCGGCGCGCACGCCAGGCGCGCGCCCGGCGGGGACGAGGTAGGGTGGGGAGCGTGGCTGCGCGTGCGCAGAAGGCCTGGCGGGTGCGCGGCAAGATCCCGGAGGTCGCGGGCGAGCGTGCGAGTGCTCAAAGCCGCTTTCGTTTGAGGTCGGCAGCTGTCCTTTTAAGAGAGCATTTGTTAGTGGGTATTCCGACCGTGGCCACTTTTCTGAGACACGAAGGACCCCTAGTCAGTGTGGGAGACAGAGCCTGGGAGCACCTTGGGGCTGAGGTAACGGCACACAGCGGCCCGGTGCCCCCGCCAGGTTGGCTTTGCGTTTCTTTTATCTCTGAGGGAAGTTTCTGGCCCGGGCCCCACCGCTCGCCAGCTGCAGTGTATTCCCCCCTGCCCCGAAGGTCGCCTTCTCAGCCCCAGGCCCCTGGGACGCCCGGCACACCGAGGTCCGGCCCGTGCCACTGCAGGGCCCAGGCGGAGGATGGTGCGAGGGAGGGCGGCGGCGGCTGGGCCCTCAGGCGCGCCCCGCGCGGGTGACCAGCGCAGAGAGCCCGGGACCCCGGGGCCGACCCCCCACCCAGCTCCGCTCCCCCTGCCCTTAGCAAAAACTTCCCCAGTAACTACAGTGTTCCTTCTGCCCTGTAACACCCTCTGACCCAGGCTTAGCAGTTGCCGCGAAAGCGAGACTTCCTGCATTGAAACATGTCCTGTCACATCCATCATGCCTTAATGATTTGAATGAGTTTCTGGCTTTCAAATGCCCGATTTCACCTGGGAAGTAAGTATTTGAGTCATGGCACTCAATCAGATCTCAGTTCAGCTCCCCGGGTCCTCGACTGAGTCTTGGCATCTGGAGAAGTGGATAGAAAGATGCAAACAAGTATACTTTGCTGAGCAGCTTTTATTTTCAGAGCTCTAGTTCCTTCATTTGTGCCTCTACAGGCAGTAAGCCTGTCACAATATCCAACAGTCCACCTAGATCTCTCCGGATGTCTCATGGCACCTCAAACTTGGGCATTTCCAAATATAGACTCAAAATCTTTCCCTCAAAAATTTACTTACCAAGGCTCCCTTTTTTCAGGAAGTGGCACTTTTATCTCTTCAGTTATTTGCCCAAGCAATGGGGAGTCATCCTTGACTGTTCTCTCTCTCCCACCCCATCATGTCACAAAATTGTTACTAGGCATCTTCCTAATCAGTCCCCTTCTCTTCATCTCCCCTGTTTTCACTGTAGGCCAGGCTACTGTTAGCTTCCACCTGGAACCACAGGCGTCTCCTAGCTGGTCTCCTTTCATCTGCTCCTGTTCCAGGTTGTTTCCCGCATTACAGCCAGAGAGATTTTTTTTTTAAGTCACTGCCATCTGGTCATGTCACCTTTTTGTTATACCCTACAGTGCCTTCTGATTGTTCTTAGGATAGACTCCATAATCCATAACCTGGTTTATAATAAAAGGCCTCATCCCTTCCCTATACTTTTCTTCCTAGATGATCTCATCCATTCCAGTAGCTCCACATACCATCTAAATACTGATGACTCAAACATGTATTTCCGTCCTCATTTCCATCCCTTGCACAGTAGGACACTGCATCCACTTGTATGTCTCATAGGCCTCTCAGACTTAACCAAAACAGAACTATTTATTCCTCCTGCCCTCTCCCCACAAATCTTTCTCTAGAATCCTTCCTCACCTCAGTAAAGGGTACGTACCGTTGTCTACCTAATTGCAAAAAAACCTAAGAGCCATCCTTGATTCCCACATCTAGTCCATTAGTTAGTCTAAAATATACCTCAAACTATTCACTAACTACTAAAACTCCAAGTCCAAATCAGCAGCTTCTTTCTCTTGGACTACTACAGAAGTTCCTAATTTGTCTCCCTGCTTCTGCTCTTGTCCCCTTACAGTTCATCTTCCTCTTGGCTGGAAGATATTTAGATATTTCTAAAGCATACATCAGATCATTTCTTTCCTCTCTATAAAGCCCTTAGCATAAAATCTGGACTCTTTACAATGGCCTACAAGCCTTACATGGTTATTGCAAATGGCAGGATTTCGTTCTTTTCTGTGGCTATGTAACATTTCATTGTGTATATGTACCACACTCATGCCTAACAGTCTGACTTCATCTGCCTCCTGTCTGTCTTCATTCTCAGCGTTCTAATCACATTGACATTTCTGTCCATTACCCATCAAAGGGCATCTGTGCTTGCTTTTTTCCCTGTTTGGGATGCTTTTCACCCTGATCTTTGCATGGTTGTTTCCTTTTCATTAAGGCCTCAACTCAGTTGTGATCTCTTCTGAAAAGCCTTCACTGGCCATGGTAGCTAAAGCAGCCTCCTGGTCATTCTCTAAGATAAAACCCTATTTAATTTTCTTCATACTACATAGTGTACCTGAAATTACATTTATTTATATGTCTATTGTTGCTCTCCACACCTCCTGAAATGTAAGCTCTTAAAGACAAGGAACTGTGTCTCTCTTGTATTAGTGCCCAGAACACTGCCTGATGCACAGTAGGGCATCAGATGTGTGCTGACTCACTCATCTGTATAATCTCATAGCATTGTCTTTCTTGCCCACTGTGTTCCAGGTTATTATACTTCTCTTTTTTAAAAGTGCCATGCTTTTTCTCAACTGAGGACTGTTGCACCTGCTGTTTTCTATACCCACCCCAGACCCTATGCTCACTCTCCATTTGTGCTCATCCTTCAGAAATCAGTCACTTACTTAGAGTGGGTTTCCCTGACTCCAGTCTAGGTTAGGTTTCTCTTTAACATGTTCCCGTATCACCCTATATTTTTTTGTGACAGTCACCACACTTAAAACTATTTGTAAGCTCTGTGCAGGCAAGACCAAGTTCTTATTGTTCTCCACTTTAGCACTTATTTTCTGGCACACATCAGGGATGGAAGTATTTGTGAACTGAATGAATGAACATTGATTGAACACAAGATTGAGAGGATCAAATCAGGTAAAAATTAGGAGAGTAGTTAGTATGAAGTGTAAGTTAGCTGGATCTGCTGTGCCTATTTCAGAGAAGTTTTTGGTTTGTTTAAAATAGCAGATATGAAAGCATTGTATAAACTGAAGGTGCTTTATAAATATTTTTTTCCTTTTTTTTTTTTTCTGCTAAGGCCTAGTCAACATCCCAGATTCCTACGGTCTGATGGCCTTTCAAAGTGCAAAGCTTTCTGTTTCTTGGCAATAATTAGCCCGATTCTGTTATTTTAGAGCTAGGCTCAGGTGGTAAAATATAAAGAACTGAGGCTAATATTGAGTCTAGGCTAGTTTGTGAGGTAACCACATTCTTGACACCCTTCATTCAGCTGGACTACCTTGCTGTGGCAATATATCTGAGTTTTAGTCTGGCCCTTATTGTGTGACCTTGGCCAAATCAGATTATCTCCTCATGGCAGGTATATCTTTTTATAAACCTAGTGATTACAATTTTTTTCTTTTTTTCTATTTCTTTTTAATGGTTATGGATACATAATAGTTGTATATCTTTTTAGGGTACATGTGATATTTTGATACAGGCACACAATGTGAATTAATCAAGTCAGGGTAATTGGATATCTATCACCTCAGACATTGATAATTTCTTTGTGTTAGAAACATTCCAATTCCACCTTTTAGTTATTTTAAAGTAACTTATTGTTGATTATAGTCACTTTGTTGTGCTATCAAATATTATTCGTTCTATATAACTACATTTTTGTACCCATTAACCATCACCACTTTATCCTCCTCCTCCCTGCTGCCCTTCCCAGCCTCTGGTAACCATCATTCTACAATCTGTCTCCATGAGATCTTTTTTTTCAATATTTAGTTCCCACGTATGAGTGACACAAGAGATTTGTCTTTCTCTGCTTAGCTTATTTCACTTAACGTAACATTCTCCAGTTCCATCCATGTTATTGCAAATGGCAGGATTTCGTTCTTTTCTGTGGCTATGTAACATTTCATTGTGTATATGTACCACAATTTCTTTATGCATTTATCCACTGATGGACACTTAGGTTGATTTCAAATCTTGGCTATTGTGAATAATGCTACAATAAACATGGGAGTGCAGATATCTTTTCAATATACTGATTTCCCCTCATTACAATATATATGCAGCAGTGGGATTGCTTGTCATATGGCAGGTCTATTTTTAGTTTTTTAGGAAACTCCATACTGTTCTGAGTACAATTTTTGTCTCCCCTGTGTCTCACCAGAATTGGATTAATGTTAGCAAAATATTTCAGATTTCCTAAGTGAAATTTGTTCTCCTTATATAAAAAGTCATTTTCTTTTCTCTCTCTCTTTTTTTGTTTGAGAGGCAGAGTCTTCCTCCATCACTCAGGCTGGAGTGTAGTGACCAGATCAGAGCTCACCTCTACCTTCCAGTCTCAAGTGATTCTCCCACCTCAGTCTCCCAAGTAGCTGGGACTATAGATGCATACCACCACACCTGGCTATACACACACACACACACACACACACACACACATACATACACACACATACATATGTGTGTGTGTGTGTGTGTATATATTTTGTGTGTGTGGAGATGGGAGTCTTGATATGTTGTCCAGGCTGGTCTTGAACTCCTGGTCTCAAATGATCCTCCAGCCTTGGCCTCCCAAAGTCCTGGCATTCCAGGTGTGAGCCACTGTGTTGGCCTTATTTTCTTATTAACTTCATTTCTTCACAATCTGCCATTGTTTTATACCAAGAACAAAGCTGTATGTTTTGGAAGTTTTCTTTTCACACTTTCCTGTATCTTTCTTATGCTACTTAGACCTGTAAGATCTGTACATCAGAGACCTAGAGTTTACAGATCAAAATTGTAAAAGATGCTTCCTTTCTCTCTAGCTAAGGATACTCTCTCTACCATTTGCCCTTCTGAAACTACTGATGCTGCTTCTTTTAATTTTTCCTCCTCAAATTCCTTTTTACCATTTTTTTTTCATTTTTAATCTTTTCCCTTACATGTACTGCAGTTCGCCCAATGGTGTAACTAAAAAATAAAATGTCCCTCATTGCCTACACTTTTACATCCAAATGCTCTTTGGGTTTCTGGGGTTGGTAGGAGAGTGCTGTAGTGAATTCAATGTGATATGAATGCTAATAGACAGGTTGATCTTTATGCTAACAAGCCACAGCTACTGGACAGAGGGGTGAGATGAGAAACCATTGCATTTCCAGAATGAGCAGCACAGTCCTTCTACACAATATATCCGTGCAACAAAACTGTACATATAACCCTTAAATTTATACACTTTTTTTTTTAGAAAAAGCATAATCTTGGACCTATTGGCCAAAGGTAGTTTTTCATTAGTTTTTACGTTTGTTAAGGTGGAAGTGGAAGATGCACTTAGGTGCAAAGAGTAATTTAAGAGTAACTTAAGGCCGGGCTCAGTGGCTCACACCTGTAATCCTAGTACTCTGGGAGGCTGAGGCGGGAGGATCCCTTAAGCTCAGGAGTTCAAGACCAGAGTGAGCAAGAGGGAGACCCAGTCTCTACTAAAAATAGAAAAATTGGCCAGGCATGGTGGCGCACGCCTGTAGTCCCAGCTACGTGGGAGGCTGAGGCAGGAGAATGGCTTGAACCCAGGAGTTTGAGTTTGCTGTGAGCTAGGCTGACACCATGGCACTCTAGCCCAGGTGACAGAGTAAGACTCCATCTCAAAAAAGCAAAACAAACAAAAAAAGTAACTTAAGTGTAAAGAGTAACAATGAGTAACTAAGTTAACCTAGGTTAACTTAAACTCCTTTCTGGTTTATTGAGTTGTCTACTAAGGCCTTTTGATTCCGTTTCAAGGTGTCTTCCTAACTCTCTGTTAGGTTTAATTACTCCCCTCCCCACAAACAAAACAAAATCAAATCTGACACAATTCCAAGGTCATATCTATTCCTGCACAAATGCCAATGGCATTTTTTAATTTTTTTTTTTGAGACAGAGTCTTGCTCTGTTGCCTGGACTAGAGTGCCGTGGCATCAAGCTCACAGGAACCTCAAACTCCTGGGCTCAAGCAATCCTTCTGCCTCAGCCTCCCGAGTAGCTGGGACTACAGGCATGTGCCACCATGCCTGGCTAATTTTTTCCTATATATATTTTTAGCTGTCCAGATCATTTCTTTCTGTTTTTTTAGTAGAGACGAGGTCTCGCTCTTGCTCAGGCTGGTCTCGAACTCCTGACCTTGAGCGATCCTCCCACCTCGGCCTCCCAGAGTGCTAGGGTTACAGGTGTGAGCCACCGCGCCTGGCCGCCAGTGGCATTTTAAAGGTTGTGTCTTACCAGAAAAAGTAAGAAGAAACCTATGAGAAAACAGAATGACATCAATAAGTGTGGAAGTGTCCTAGATGGTCTTATGTCGTCAGTCTCTTCCTATCTCATATTTTAATTGTTTAAAAAAAAAAGCCTTCTTTATTGGGTAACCTCTTTGCTACATACTATAATAAACAATTATACATGCATTATTTCATTCATCATCCTAATTACCCTGTAAGTAAGAAAACTGAGAATTGAAAATAGAGCTTGAAGACAAACAAATGTGAATGTAACCATTTACATCATCCTAATCACCCTGTAAGTAAGAAAACTGAGAATTGAAAATAGAGCTTGAAGACAAACAAATGTGAATGTAACCATTTACATTCAAAATTACAATTCTAAGAACCTTTAATCAGAACAGCTTATATTTTGATTTGATATCTTTGTACCCATAATGAGTTTGCCTGAGTCACCCAGAAACATGAGAGTGACCAGGGTTATAATTTAATAAAATAACTGACAGGGTGATATGTTGTAATAGAAAATGCGTGAGCCAAAGGATCCACAATCCTGGGGTACTAATCCAGGTTCCATACTGGATTATGTGACCTGTGGAAGTCATTGCTTTCTTTAGTGAAGTCACTTCCCTCTCATCCCCTATAAAATGAAAGGCATGTCCAGCTATAGGCATAGGATACAGGCATCCATGAATCTATAATTGGAAATAGAGGCTTTCAGAGAGTCTGAATCTACTTCAGCAAAGGTGGACAGACATCTAAGACCAGCCAAGGATTTTTGAAAGCAGAAGTGGTCATCTGGGCT
>CM052438.1:174899616-174938602 GCA_028533085.1 Varecia variegata
TACTTGGGAGGCTGAGGCAGGAGGATTGCTTGAGCTCAGGAGTTTGAGGTTGTTGTGAGCGAGGCTAATGCCACAGCACTCTAGCCTGGGCAACAGAGTGAGACTCTGTCTCAAAAAAAAAAAAAAAAAAAGATTCTAAAATGATTTTTTTAATGTTCTCTTCCTTTTGCTCTCATTAGTTTTGGGGCAGATGTTATTATTCTCTTTCGTTCATTTAGAAAACATTTATTGAGAAGCAGTCTAGCCTAATGGTTAAGGATGTGAACTCTGGAACCCTACTGCCTGGGTTCATATCTTGGCTCCACTGTTTCTAGCTGTGTAACCTTGAATAAGTTTTTTCACCTTTTTGTCTGTTTCCTCATCTGTAAAATGGGAATAACAGAAGTGCCTATCTTGTAGGGTTTTTGTGAGTGTTAAAGTAATTAATATGTATTAAAACAGTAATACTTGCCATAGTTATCACTCAATAAATATTAGCTATTATAAGCTAGACATTATGGTAGTACAGAAAATACAAAGATAAACAAGACATTTTTTGTCTTCTGTGAGCCCAAACATGAGGAAAATGAGTCTGAGAAAGGTGAAATGAGCTAGGATTGAAATTCAGATTTTTTCCTATAGAATCCAGTATTCTTTATGATCCCAAATTGTTTAATTAGTATTGCCTAATAAGCATATGTTAATCAGGTACTATCAATTAAGATTTAAAGAGAAGAAAAGATTTGACTTAAGCAAAAGCAAAATAACTGTATATCAGTAATTACCAGCATTATTCATTGATTCAATATACATTTATTGAGGACCTGTTCCCCATCATCCACTATGGTAGACACCATAGAAGAGATGCTAATATAAATCAGGTGTATATTCTACTACAAGTAGCTCTCCCAGTAAGGAATATAAAACATATGTGGAATGTAGTAAAGGTTCTAGGTTAGCTACTGTGAAGTTTGAGGCTAACAGTTAATTACAACTTGGTAAGTCAGGGAAAGCTTTCTGCAGGAGATGCTTTTTTTTTTTTTAATTATTTCAGCATATTGTAGGGGTATAAAAGTTTAGGTTACATATATTGCCCTTGCCCCCCTGCCCCCTGGAGGAGATGCTTTTGAATTGTACCTTAAAGGACAGGTAGGATTTGGACATGTGCTGATGGATGAAAGGGGCATTTCAGGCAGAGGGAACAGATTATGCAAAAGCATAGAAATGGAGAAGCAGAAGGCACGTTCAGGGAACAGCAAATAGTTCAATTTTGATAGAACATAGGAGTATGTGATGAGAAGTGACAAATATAAACGGAAAGGTTGGCTGAGACTCAACAGTCTTAAAGTCATTTCAAATATTTTTTTCAGGATTCTATCCGCGTGGTCTTGGGAAACTTGGACAATCTGCAGCCCTTTGCTACCGAACACTTCATTGTATTTCCCTGTATCCTTTCTTTCCTGGCTGGAAATGAGCTACAACACACATTGTAGATTCAAATGGAAGCAGCAAAACCATAGGCAGTTTGGAGGATAGCTCAGGGAAAGGAGAGGGAGTCTTATACCTAATATAGTACTCAGGGATGCATACTGGCATCTTTCCTCATTCCTTAGCACCATTTCCCAGATAAAAGCAAATGGGAGAGAGTTTCCCACCTGAAATTCAAACATGGGGAAATCGTCTTGATCCCCTACCCATTTGTTTTCACTCTATATGTGGAGATGAAATGGTTTCATGAAAACCTGTCACCTGGTAAGTAGAATGATGTGAGTGTGGGTGGTAGGGAAGAAAATGGGTTAGCACTACCAGCTGAATATGGCCAAATGGGCCACCAGACTGGACTCCACCTGCACACTGCAGAGGTCAGGAGCATGTGCTCCAAGCCAGACTGCGGGGTTCAAGTCTTGGTGGCTTTGCCACTCAATTGCTGTGTAAAGTTAGATAAATTACTGAATCTTTCTGTGCTTCCTTTGTGAAATGGCAAAGAATAATATTAGTACCTATCTCATTGAGTTTTTAAAAGGATTAAATAAATATATAAACACTAGTAGATGGAAAGTATAAAATCTGACTTAGAGTAATCACTCAGTGAAAGACCTTTATGTAAACACTTCCTTCCATTTTAGAGTATTCAGTGGCTTTCACCTTAGAAGTGTCTTAAGGGTATCTCCCAGTTTTTAATCTCTAATGGCCATGATTACTTTTATTCACTGAAGGACAAGTAAATAACTGCCAGTTTGATTTGAAAAGGTCTTGCCTCAAAATATCTCTCTAATTCATTTGTCACTGTTGCCTAAAGTTCCACTTTTTTTTTTGTAGTAAGGATCATCCCTTTTTAAGTGGCATATCATTGTAATGTGAATCAAACCCTTTTCAGCTTATAAATGACAATCATTCTGAAACAGGAAGGAAGAGAGTTTGAAGACACTATTTCTAGGGAAAGTGGTACCAGGCCGAAGGGAGAAGGGCAGATGGGGAGGTTTTGTCTAGGGCCAGTTCCAAAAAATAAATAGTAGCCAGAAATCCAGGTAAAACATAGTTTTCATCCGTTATGACATTCAAATTTCCTATTGTAGGGAAGCCAATAAATGACAGTCCTCTTGGGTTGGTAAGTTTGCCTTTTCTGTACAAAATGGAAATTGCCTTTATTGCCTCCTATTGTCCAAAAAGTCCTGCTGTTGTCTCTTCTTACTTTGCCCCTCAGTTGCTGCCCAGGTCTCATCAGAATTGTAAACATAAGACCATATTTTCCCCCGTGGCTAGATTTCTGAGACCATGTCTGTAACAGAATGTGCATACCTACTTGCAAAGCTGGTGTTAAAAGTTGCCTTTGGCAGCTTAAAGATGGGGGGGTTCTCTTCACTGTGCCCTCATGAACTGTGGGCAACTCTAGAAAAGGAGGAGTCATAGAAGTCTTGTTCCTCTTTAAAGGTCCTAGCTGAGAAGAAAACAGTAGGAGCCATGATGAGGAAACGAAAATGCATGGAAGAGCCCAGCTCCCCCAGCGGGCCGGGGCTGCACAGGTCAGTGGTGTGGGAGAGAGGCTAACTCCTGCACCCTAGTTAGACTTTGCTAGCTATTGCTGCCAGTTGATCCCATCCTTGGGCAAGTCACTTGCTTTCTGGGGGCTTAATCAGTACCTGCTTATTCCAATAGGTGGACTAAGGAAAGGAAGCAAATTGTTATTTGCAATATAATTTGAAAATAGTCCCTTTCTCAGTAAAGTAGGATTGTTCTATTCATCAAGATGAAGGCTGAGAGGAAATACAATCAGACAATTGTATTCAATATAATCAAACAATTGAATCAACACATTCAATTAGTACTTACTATGATAGGACCATGAGAAGGCACAAGACTTACGATGTCTCAGAATATTATACAAAAACATAGGGAAACCCTTGAAAGAGTAAGAACAAATAAAATGTAATTCTATTTTACCCAGTGAGCAGTAAGTTTTTGGAACCTTAAGAGGCAGTCCAGTCCAGGCTAAAATATAAATGTTTGCAAGAGGGTATGTATCAATTATTGGGTGAGGCGCTGTGATATTAGGGAGAATTGAGCACATTCCTAACATGTTGAAGCTGCTATTGTAGAGGCTACTTACGTTCTTCTTTTGATTCTCTTGTCAGGGATAAAATGAGTCAGTAAGACAATTCAGTCATTGTTATTAGCATCCTAGAGAGGGCTGCTGGAATAATCCAAGGTGTGGTTTGCTCCCCAGCCCAAGATGCTTTCACCCAAGCTTCACAGAGAACAGCCGTTCTTTTCCTGGAACTCTGTGGGCCCCTATACATACAGGAGCAGCAAGGGTAGACCACAGGAAGCTGACCCCAGGCCCTCCAGATGCAAATGTAGGTGAACAGTTAGGGAACTCCTTTCCAAGCCGGGTGAAATGTGAGAGTACTCTGAGGTGTGAAGCTTTGTTCTGTTCCATTTGACCGAATTTTCTGTGGAGAAGAGGCCTCAGATCTTTTCTTTCTCTGGGTTTCAATGCACAATCAAGTATTTCAAAATCTGATACCTGCTGTCAATCAAGTTTTCCCTTTCTCAAACCCCAGTGTCTCAAGTTGGGATTCTACTGAGAATTAAAGCAGCACCCAAAGAAAATTTGGCCACACAATTTATCCTGCTGGCCAGGAGTGGTATAAAAATAGCTAACCTGATGAAATATTCATTTGGGCCACATTTGCTTGAATGTAGTAATATTGCCTCTGCCAGTAACATTTCCTTTTTCTCTCAAACTCAGGGCCAAGATGGAGACTTCCAGCCAAGGCCCCAGCACAAAGAAGCCCGCTATGGAAACCAGGAGGGTAAGTACCAAAATGGAGGCTTTGGAGGTTCTTGGCTGTTCCTACTCTGTTACAAGTCAGGATTCCTGTTACCAGCACATCTTGGTCCTTAGTGCAGATTGAATTGACTGAACTTATTCTCAGGTTTCACTATCTGTAGAACAACATTCAACTATTCCGCCCTTGCCACAACCCATCCCAAAAGTGGCTGTATAATACACACATTGATGAGTCCTTTTGTTAAAAGGTCCTCTATTCTCAGCCTGAAAAGCTGCTTCTCATACTCTGCAGTTGAAGTAAGAAAATAGGTCTGTGGTTCGGATCCGAGTCACGGCACCAAAAAAAAAAAAAAAAAAAAAACCAGAAAATAGGTCTATACTGAATTGAGGTGGGATCCAGTATAGAATTTTCTCTTTAGAAAAATTTTGCCTTCATCTACACTGGGGCCTGAGTCTAGGAATGTCAAGTTTTTACAGGTGAGCTAGACATGTATCAGAACTGGTAACTGGGCCGGGCGTGGTGGCTCACGCCTTTAATCCCAGCACTCTGGGAGGCCGAGGCGGGCAGATCATTTGAGCTCAGGAGTTCGAGACCAGCCTGAGCAAGAGCAAGACCCCATCTCTACTAAAAATAGAAAGAAATTATATGGACAGCTAAAAATATATATATAAAAAAAAAATTAGCTGGGCATGGTGGCGCATGCCTGTAGTCCCAGCTACCCAGGAGGCTGAGGCAGGAGGATTGCTTGAGCCCAGGAGTTTGAGGTTGCTGTGAGCTAGGCTGATGCCATGGCACTCTAGCCTGGGCAACAGAGTGAGACTCTGTCTCAAAACAAACAAAAAAAAAGAACTGGTAACTGATAAGAGGAACCGTCTACAGCAGTAATGGGCTGTCCCCTGATACTATTTCATTTATGGATATATCTATTCCCCATTTAGATACTCATTTATCTGCTACTCCTTTTCAGCACTTCTTTTCCATAATAGTCTGTAAAATAGTGCCCTTTTTCTTTTCTCCCTTCTTTGAATAGCTGTTAGCTGTTATACATGCCTTATAGATCTTCCTTTTTTTCTTACTTCTCTGTGTCTCCAAAGTAGCTCTGACTCTAAATATCCAAACACAAACAACTCACCTCCTTCACCTTCCCAGGACCCATAACATGATCAGTTATCAAGCAAAGATTTACACATACATAACATTCAACAACTTTTTATTGAGTGTCTACTATGTGCCAAGTACCAGGAATATCATGCTGTCCCATAAACACACTCACAGTGTAAAGCTAGGCAGACAATTACTGACAGATGTGCTATGTGCAGGGGTAGAGCACAGGGTACAAGGGGAACATGAAGTGGCCATGAGGAAAGGGTTCCCAGAGTAGCTCAGAGTAGCTTAAAGAGCTCAGGCCAAAAGGGAAGAGTATGGTGCTTTTGGTGACTGCAAGCCAGTGCACCTGGAGCTTAGAGCACAGTGCTGAGAAATGTTATTGGAGAGGTCAGCATGGGCTGGATCATGAATGGCCTTGAGGCTACCTTCAAGATCACAGAAATTTCCTAAAACATTTTTAAGTAGAGGAATGAAGTTATTTTCATTTCCAAACTATTATTCTGTCCCCTATTTGTAAGGCATTGTGTTGGGTGCTGGGGCACATATAAACATATATAACACCTAGTTTCTTTTTTCCAGGAGTTTATAATTTAGTTGGGAGAGGAATGCATCCCTGGGGATTTAGACCTCTACCTCTGTGGGCAGGGGCAGAGTACACGGCCCCAGTTGTGCCAGGGTGTACTGGCCCACTGAGTGATTTTAGGCAAATAGTCACTTCCTTCTATACCTCCTATCCTTGAGAGAAGTAAGAAGAAATGAGAAAGTACGTGAGAAGTACATGAAGCTCCGGGGAACAAAGACACTTTATACAACGAAGATAATTACTATTAAAGGAACATTTCCCTCACTCTCTATCCTTTGTACCTTCCTATTCTTAGTTTGACACATCATCTCCCTCAAGAACAGTACCCACAGCTTCTTACTCAACATAATTACCTTTTCAACCTGATTCTGGGTTTGGAAAAAGACTCTGAGTAAAAGGAACATGTTTATTGATTTTGACTCAAAGCCCAAAGACAGTCTCCATTGTAGACCCTGTTCTCAGGGAGAGGATTTCTCCCAAATTAAAGTGATCATAGTGACTCTCAGTGTAAGTCACTTGATCTGGAAAAATTGAATTTGCTTCTATGGTCCAATGCTTAATATTTTCTTCCTCCCTCTGTGGGGAGTTAGGGTGTAAAATCATAGTCAGTGTGGATGATGCATGTCTGAACACATTGGGAGCCTGTTGGGGAAAGCCTAGAAGAATACAACACTTATCTGTTTCATAAGTTGTGTTTCGGGGAGAATGGGAAGGAAGGGCAGACCCTGTCTGTTTGTTACTGCAGGTCCCAGACCTAAAGATCTGGACTTCAGAAAGATAAAAATGGAGATGAGCCCAGGAGTTTGAGGCTGCCGTGAGCTATGATGGTGCCACTGCACTCCAGCCTGGGTGACAGAGTGAGACCCTGTCTCTACAACAAACAAAAAAATTTTTAATAGGGGAGAGCAGATGAATGGCCCAAAAGTGAAATAGACTGCATATAGCTTTTTTTTTTTTTTGTCACTTCTGCTTGAACTGATCTGGCCCTGAACATACAAAGGACAATCTTACATCAGGTTTTCAAGGACATTATGCCCTGATGGATGTCCCAGATGGTACCCTCAGTCTTAATTCCAGCTATAATGTTTTTCTTCTCTTACGACTTTTGCCGAGAAAACCTCTCTCAAGATTAGAGGAAAGCCACAAAGGCTATCCTATCTTGTAAAGGGAATCTCCCCTGGTTCAGGGGTAAGCTATACCTCTGCCATAGGGCCTTTGCTCTCTGATCCCTACAATCAACCTTAATAGATGCTTTCATTAGGGCCACTCTGTGCAGCAGGATTTAAGCCCACAACCATAGTTTCATTAAGTGTATAAGAATCATTCCCCCAAGCCAGAAACCAGAGATGGGCCCTCTAAATTCCATTTCCACTCTGTCTAGAAAAGCCAAGAATGGTCTTTTTCCTCCTCAGAGTTCCCTTTTGGTTTTATAGGAATATGACTAAGGTAGCTGCCTATGTGGTCTGGGATTTGAGTGGCTTGCAAAGAAGCTCATCTCAGAAATATCTGCCTTTCTGACCTGAAGCTTACTCTTAGGACGGGGGCCGGTCCTCACTTTTCTAGGGGCTTGTCATGCCTCTGCCTCCCAGAACCCACCTTGCCAGGCCACAGCCCCTTGCTATAGAATTCTTCACCAGCAAAACAGCTCAAGGAACTCTAGCACTGCTGCATAATCAGGCCTGTATGTTCTGACTGGGTGAGGAGAGTGGACAGTTGGCAGAGATTCCCAAAGAAAATATATGAACTATGGTTCTGACTGTCAGTATTTACTGGGAAATGTTGTGGGCCTGGAACCAGCTTGTAGAATGTCCTCTTCAAAGTACAAAGGAATTTCTATAAAGCAGTAGCACATGGAGAAATAATACGATTGCACTGTATTGTGCTGACTGCTAATGCCATAGTCATGTTTCTGCTGCGCCTGGCTCTAGCCATGCTAATTGTATTTACTGTTTAATGGCACTGTGCCCTTGTACATCATGTCTCTGTCTGGAATGTCCTGCTCTCATTGACCATCTCCTCACCCCCATTATGACAAAATCCGACTCATCCATCAAGGCCCCATTCAAATGTCACTTCCCCTATGAAGCCTTCCTTGACTAACTACTGCCCACTCCATTCATGTCCTCAGTAACCACAGCACTCCATATAGACTCATGGGGTAAGTCTTATCACACTGTCTCTAATACTTAATTTGCATGTCAATTTTACCTCACAGATTATACATTTCTCCAAGATAAATTTAAGGTCCTCCTAATTTCTGAAACCTCAATATTCTGTCCTTGGCAATAATAGGCACTCAGTAACATGGTAAGTTAAACCCAGCTTGGTTTGTTCTTGGCTCTTAAATCTCATGATTTTAGAGGGACAGTGATTAGGAAGCAGAAATGAAAAAAGGACAGTCCTAAAGACAGAAAAAAAAGAACAAAAACCTTCTGACCAGTCAGAAGCCAGGCCCCAGTGCTGATATAAAATCAGTTCACCAGCAAATAGCATTCAGATCACCAAGCTGTGTAGGAATAAAGTTTAAGACTTTCCTTGGTCCTCTTTTAATCAGAACAGGGAAAGAAAAACCCAGCAAGAATGGCAAGAGACCCTGGATTCTGATATCACTGATGTCCAAGAAGAGGGTAGGTTCTGAGAAATTCATATTTATTCTCCTTTAATAATCACCTTGTCCTGTTTAATTCTCTGATGAGCAGAACAGCACAGAGCTCTGAGTCTGGGCACACTCAGGGTAATGTGCCTTGCTCCCATGGAGGTGCTTGTTGGCCACCTTCTGGTCCAGGGGCCTGTCCTACAGTAATAGAAGCCCTCCAGCTCCCAAAAAAAGTGAAAGGAGGCAATGAATGCCCGTCCTTTGCTTCTTATGGTGAAGTTGATGCTCCCGTGATTCCAAAACATTTCCAACTGGGGTGATAAGTTTTATAAAAAAGTTTGGAGGGATGTGCGTCCCTTTTCTGTACTGTTGGAGAACAATCTCTGGGAAGCTGTCTCTTCTCTTCTCTTGGGGCATTAGCATTAACATTGAAGGTGCAGAAGGATGCTCTGCAGGGCTGGGAATGCAAGTCAAGGTATTACCCTTCCACCTTGCTGATCTTTTACCCAGCATGAGGATTCAATGGGAACTGCAGTTATGGCAGAAGCAGGGGATATGTAAGCAAGTGAGTTCTTCAAGTTGTCATTCCATGTGAAGGCATATCAGCCATGGTGAGTAGCTAGGACTTGAGCTGTGTAAATATCTCAGGAGCCTGAGTGAATACTCCGAGATCAGAATAGCATCTTCCTTAGGTGAGATGAAATTGGGAAGGTCACAACAAACAATTCACCTGGATTTAAAGAAATCTTGGTATAAAGCTGCCCTTATCTCATTCTGGGTGTCCTGCCTTCTCCTACTCACATAAAAGCAGCCTATGGACTAACACTTTTTCCTGCCTGAGTGTTTTCCTTACAGATTCTAAGTTGGGAGACAGCCTGGCAGGGCCAATTGTCCCACCATTGCAACAGAGCCATCCACCTCCACGTAAAGGACTAGGAACCAGTGGCTTCTTTGGGTTTCTAAGGTAAGACAAACTTCTCTCCTGCCATCAAACTGAGATACAGCTCCAGAGTGGCATTCTAGTTCCAGAGTTTGCCTCATCGAGTCTTTCATGGTAATCAGAATAGAGAATAAAGCAGATTACTTGCAGAGATTTCTCATTGATCTCCAGGATAGATGATGGAAATGAGATTGAGAACAAAAGCCCTCATTGTGAATTTAGACTGTGTCATATTCATTTTTATACAGTTCATCCCCACCCTGGCATGCCCAGCAAGGGCCTGGTTCTGTAAACATTGCGTAAACAGAGATTATTCTTATTTTACTTGGGTCATTCAGATGATTTGGTTACTAAAATATTTCCATTCTCCCCTCTGAATCTAGCTTTGTGTCTTCAGAGTCTTTTTTTCAGAAGATAGCAAGTCCCTCTGTCTGTCTAGAGCTCAGCCACCCTATTGCAATTCTTTTTATTTCCTCCTCCTTAGTATAATCTAATTTGGGTACCTTTTCGAATGCTGTTCCAGACTTGAATTTCCATACGGTGGTTCCCCAGAGCAAAAATGTCCTAGCTAATGAATGAAGCACTAATGGGAATCAGGAAGAGGGGAAGGAGACCTTGTAGAGTCTCAGACTACTCTGCTCTCATTCCTGCAGCGCTCTCTGCCCGTTTCGATATTTCTTCAGGAAGAGCAGCCAATAGTGAGCCTTCCAAATGCAGCCGTGGAAAGAGGATCATCTCTTGCAGTGATTCCTCCCGAGCCATTCTTCCTCCAACTCTATCCTTTTCTTATGACACTTCAGCCATGGGGAATGAGGGCACCAAACTGAGTCCTCTTGTGGGTTTGTCCTGTCCTCTGTCCCTTTATAATTGAATATTTTTCCTATTTAAAACATTAAGAAAAGAATGGAACTTTCTAAAATGCTCTGGCCCTGAGGGCCAATTTAGGTCTTTTGTCTCTAGCACTTAGGATTCTAATGACAATAAATTATTTATGAAGTTATTGATTGCATTTAGTGAAGTAGAGAGAGAAAGAGAGAACAAACTCTTCCTCAAGATACAGAGAAACAATGCATGCAACTTCCTCTATGTCTACCTGGTTACCGTTTACTGGATCACTTTGGGTGGGTGAGTCTGTACCTGACCTCAAACCTTAACCTTCAGTGCCAGAGATTAGGGAGTGGGGTTTTGCAAGAGTCTCTGTCCTGAGCCCTGCTGACCCAACAGAAATCTCTTCCTCAATTCACCCACTTTGGCCCCAAAGTGTAGCTTCTCCATAGGTAAAATGCTTCCCACCTACCTATCCCTCTGGCTCTTTGATAGTAACGCAGCTTAGTTTATTAGATTAAGTGGAAGTCAGTTCAGGTTAGGGCCCCTGGAGAAGGCCTGGGCACCTGAGCTGTGTCTTCAGCTGAAGAGCTGATCTGAGCTGACAGATAGTTTAGACATGTGTAGCTTCAGAGGACCAAAATAATCAATAGGAATTTAGGGAAACCTATTTTAGCTCAGGACATAGGAATCACTTTTTAACTGTTGAAAATGTCCAGTATTAGAATGGGCTATGTCCTGGGTAATCAGCCCTTATCACCCAAAGGCGTTAAACAGCGCTGATTATCTGTCACATGCCAGAGTGTTCCCCTAATGAGTGGGAAAGTGGGGGCAGGACTGCTGAGGCCCCACTGAGCCACCTTAATTCACTGCCTTAGCCTTTGTTGGGGAGAAGAAAAGAGGTGGACTGCTACAGTGCCCCAGCAAATGAGGACCCAGGGCCTGAGGGGAGGAGCGACTGGAGGGGAAACTGTGAGGTGTGGGGATTTGAGACTTAGCAACACTGGTAACACCAGTTCCTCTCAAACTGTGTACAGCCTTCGCTCTAACTGTCCCAAACATGGCCTACTTTACAAAGCTGCTGAATGGCACAACTCCAAAACCTGGAGACCTGAGTGCTCATCCTGGCTCTGACTAGTTTACAATAAAGCTTTGGGAAAGCCGCTTTCCTCTCACGTTCTTATTTTCTCATCTGGAGATGGAGAGGGTAGGATCTGATGAGCTATAAAGTGCCTTCTAGCTCTAGAAGTCTGTGTGACTGGCCCTGCTCTTTCTAAACAGATCAGTGAGGCAGTGACCCTGGTGGGGAGCTGTCCAGAATCACCACAGCTTCCTTCTGATCTCTACCCTGCCCAACCTCTCTGGCTACTGCTGACCAGGGGTCTTTTTCCAACTTGTCACATTCTTGCCCCAAGTATAATTTAGTACCATGGATGGATGGTAGGAGATTTGGGTTCTATTTTTTTGTTTTGTTTTGTTTTGAGGCAGAGTCTCACTCTGTCACCTGGCCTGGAGTACAGTGGTGTCATCATAGCTCACTGCAACTTCAAACTCCTGGGTTCAAACAGTCCTCCTGCCAGCCTCCCAAGTAGCTAGGACTACAGGCACAGATGACAATGCCAGGCTAATTTTTCTATTTTTTGTAGAGGGTCTCGCTCTTGATCAGGCTAGTCTTGAACTCCTGGCCTCAAGCAATCCTTCCGCCTCAGCCTCCCAGAGTGCTAGGATTATAGGTGTGAGCCACCAACCACACCTGGCCAGAGATTTGGGTTCTAAACCAGTCCTGACATTAACTGGCTGTGTGATGTTTAGTAAGAAACTTTCCTTCTCTAAGCCTTAGTTGCCTGACCTACAAAACCAGAGCTGGACTAAACCATCAGATTTGCTGGGGTTGACAGCTTCAGGCTTGCAGGAAGGAGTCAGGTCGCTGTTATTCCAGACTAGGAGGATCGTCCAGCTCAGAGCCCCACTCTGTAGCTGACCCACAGGATGAGAAGTCAACTACTTGACACTGTGGAAGTGAAGTTCTGAGACAGACTTAGTAACCCCCAACCTCCCTGGCTCTGCCGCCAAACACACCTCAGGAGACCCCCAACCCCAGTGTAATTTCCCTTGTCCATAAGATGCTTCTTCCCTAATCCTTTCCCTCTGCAGTCAGTAAAAAACACAGGCAGGGCTGAATTTAGTGGTTTTAAGGTTGGGTTGGTGAGGCCCTGAATAGGGAAGTGTCCTGCCCAAGGTCACACAGCAAAGAAGAGAACCCAAGTGGCCAGTTTGGCCAGCAGTCCCAACCGCTGTCCTTTAGTGCACACACACTGCATACTCCACCCACTCCTGGGCTTTTCTTCACATCTTCCTTCCCCAACCCTGGACTGCGGGCAGCTTTATGGACAGAAGGAAGCAGAAAGCAGCAGAAGCTACTCTCTGAGGACCACGCCTCAAAGAGCAGGATCTCCCAGGTGGGATTGTGCTGAGGCTTCCGACTGGGAGGCCGGCCTGAAAGCAGATCTCCAATAGGGCGTGGCTCCAAAACTGCTGGCAAATATAAAAGCCTGGAGAGCCGGCACCAGTCTGGAGACCAGCAGGAGGCACAGGGAGACTGCAAGCCACTCTGCTCCTGGGCCTTGGAAGTGGTGAGCTCCCGGAGGCAGGAGGAGCTCTGGGGAGGGCCTGGGGATGTGGACAGGGCCCTGCAGGCCAAGACGGGGCAGATGGAGGGAGGAAGATGTTTGTGTGCCAGATGGTAAGGGGAATTCCAGGGGAGAATCACTGCATAGAGGGCTGACACACAGGTCCCACCCGGAGACAGCTGCTCACACGCACATCCACCTAGAGTGACACAGGCAAACACACACACATACACACTCAGATACACCTCACCTGTCAGAAAGACTAAGCCCTGGCTCACTCACCTGGAGGCATGCAGTATTTAAAGAATTCCCCCTCCCACCTGCACACCCACACAGAATCTACCCACTGTGTTGCAGATGCCTATGTCGTCCTCCCAAACCCTGCTCCTCTGCCTGCTAGTCCTGGCAATCACTGAAAGCTGGGGTCAGGAGACAGCCATCCCAGGCTGCCACATGCACCGTGAGTAACTCTGGGACCAGAGAGATAGGAGGAGTGGAAGTTCTGGGTGGGAGCAAAGAGCTGACAGACCAGACCGTGGGGCAGGCAGCTTCTAGATAGACCCACATGGAGGCACAGCCAAGAGGAGCTGGGGCAAGCCTTTGCAGAGGCACTGTCTACCACTCGCCCATCTCCTTCTAGCCTTCAACGTGACAGTGCGAAGTGACCGCCAAGGCACCTGCCAGGGCTCCCATGTGGCACAGGCCTGCGTGGGCCACTGTGAGTCCAGTGCCTTCCCTTCCCGGTACTCTGTGCTGGTGGCCAGTGGCTATCGACACAACATCACCTCTGTCTCTCAGTGCTGCACCATCAGCAGCCTGAAGAAGGTGAGGAGGGCCCAGGTCTGGTGGGGGAGGACAAAGGAGAGGGGGATCAAGATGGCCCTGAGAAAGGGCACTGGAACATGGACTCCCCTCTCCTACAGGTGAAGGTGCAGCTGCAGTGTGTGGGGAACCGGAGGGAGGAGCTCGAGATCTTCACGGCCAGGGCCTGCCAGTGTGACATGTGTCGCCTCTCACGCTACTAGTCCACCCTCTTCCCTCCTTCCCCCCTGGGTGGCAGGGCTTGATGTTCTGGTGGGAAAAACCTGGGTCTGGGATTTAAAAACTGGGAGGAGTTCCAACTCTGCTGGTTACTTGCTATGGGATTTTTTTTAAATGAAGGAGTTTCTCCAGCTCTGACCCTTTTAAGATTTTGTGATTGTCACCTTCTGGGAAGAGGGAAGATTCTGCCTTTTCCCTGCCTCTTCCTGGCCCTTCTAACCAGTCTTTCATCATTTCACTTTCCTCTTTGCCCTTACCCCTAAATAAAGCAAGCAGTTCTTGAATTTCTTTCTTTATTAAGTCTACCCCCCAGCCAGGGGAAGGGGGATAGACCGTTATTACTGTGACTCTTACCCCAGGACACTGTGAATCTTTTCTTGCCTGTGCCCTCACCCCTCCCCATGCCCAATAAATAAAAAGGGGACAAGGAAGTACAGAGTGAGGGAGAGGAAGGAAGGAAGATGCCCCAGGCCCAGGACAGTATCTGTGTTGAGGGTGAGCTGGGCGAGAATAAATAGACCATGGACCCCATGGTGGGGATGAGGAAGGACCTCGAGCTGGCCTGAGGCAGGGGCAGGTGAGGTGCTGAGTGTCCTTGCCCTAGGCTGGGAGCAGGGGGTAGGAGCCTGCCTGCAGCCTGGAGCCCAGCTTGGCAGGGCAGGGGAAGATCCCTGACGGCAGCTTCCTGGTCAAGCTTGCCCTGGTCAAGTCCTGCCATACAGGCCTGAGAGTTCTGTTGCCAAGACCACCATCTCCTCTTGTCTCCCCCCAGTGAAAGCTAGGCCAGGCAGGGAGTCCTCAGAAGCCACTCTGGCAAGGCCAGGGGGAGGTGTGTGTCTCTCTGGGCCCCTGGGCAGAAGGGATGGAGGGACTGGCGGCTTTGAGTTTAGCTTCTCCCCTTCTGAGGGGCTCTCTAGCTCTGACCCTCACTGGTGGCCACCTGGGGTGTAAGCCGCTGGACGGGGCCCTCCCTGGTCCCCTGGGCTCCCTGTAGCCGGCGTAGCTGCAGCTCCTCCAGGCCTTGCCACAGCTCCTGACGCTCCCGGGCCTTCTGCTGCTCCCTGGGGACAGAGGGTGAGGCAGCTCCCCTACCCGGGCCCCCCCACAGTCCAACCTCCCTCACCACTGCCCCATCTGCAAAGGCAGGGCACAGAACCATTTTCTGTTCTGGGACTGCATAGGAACCGTCTGCTTGGCGAAGAGAGCTGAGGAGAGACTTAGCCCAGCCTGCCGTCGTGGAGATGAACAAGCCTGGCTCTGAGTGGCCCCCTGGCTGAAGGGTAGGAAGCTACAGGGAGCCAGAACAGGTCAGTGCCTGGAAGAACTACTTGGAAGAATGACTAGAGGATGAAGTGGGCAGCCAGGCACAGGACGGCCCAGCACTTGGCAGGAACATGGGAGAGACTTTCAGCATCTGATCAGACAGGGTTTGGGGTGGTCCTTTAGGGTTCCCTCCAGCCAAGAGGGTCTGATTCCTTCCTGCTCATCTCCCTCTCCCCCACACCTAACCCCCCACCACACTCACTGCTGCTTTTCCAGCTTGTAGGAGGCTGTGAGTTCATCAAACAGCTTTCCATTCATCTCCATGAACGTCTTGAGCACATTGTAGATCAGAGATACGATGGTTCTTGGCAGGGTCAGGGGAGAGGGTTGGGGAGATGAGAACAACTTCAATTTGGCCCCACCTTTCTTTCCGGCATTCTGCCTGTCCATGTTCCTCAAACACAGGACATGGCCCTGAACACCACGAGCACTGCCCTCTTCTCTGTCCTTTCACCACCCCCTTGGCCATGTTCTGATGCTTCCTCTGATCCTCCCCAGCTAGGAGTAGCCCCAGGGTCTGGGCTGACTGACCCAGGTCCCAGTTTCTGTGGGTTAGGTCAAGGCCTGGGGACTCACTGATTCCAGTGCTCCTTGGAGACTTGGTAGAGGGTCCCAAACACAGCAGGCAGCACAGTGTGGCAGTTGTCCTCAATGAGGCTCAGGATATACTCATTGTTCCAGAAATACAGAGCCCGCTCTGCAACCTGGGGCAGACAAAATGGCACAGTGAGCCTGGCAGTGGCTTCTTGTGTGTGTGGAAGGTCTGGTATCCATCCCTACCCCAAAACCTAGGCCCTCTGACCTCCATACACCCTACACTCAGAGCTCATCTAACCCACTGGAGGAAGCAATGTGGTGAAAAGAAAAGAGGACTGGATTTGAAGTCCAATGCTCAGGAGCAAATCGTAACTCCGCTACAGGCTCTGCTATGTCTGTGTGATCATGGACGAAGGCATTTCACCTCTCAGCCTCAGTTTTTTCTCATCTGTAAAATGGGGCTAATAATACGTACCTCCACAGGACTGTTGTAAGAATCAAATGAGATACTGGACTTTAAGGTGTTTAATAAACTGAAGTACCAGGGTCACTGTGAGGAAGAACTGACTTCCAGGAGGTCATGGGTCATAAGAATGGGAGAAAGTCTGTGCACACATGCAGGAGAACATGAGTTACAGTAGCTGGGATGATGTGAGGAAGCCTGGCTGAGTCCTAAGGTGGATCTACTGAAATCTAAGGCCACTAAAAAAAGGGGGAAAGTGGTCACAATCCTGCACCCTACTCTGAAGCACATTTCAGTTTACCAAACGTGTCTACATTCACGATCTCTTCAATCCTCATCACCTGTGCAAAGATTGTTCTTGGTCCATTTTACAGATGAGAAGCCTTAATCAGAACTGGAGTGGTAAAGTGATTTGCCCAAGGCCCCTCAGCAGAAGGCAGATCTGAGGCTTGACCCTAGGTCTCCTGGCCCTAAGTCCAACATCTCCCCATTATCAGACCTAGGACTGGAGGAGAAACTGAGGACAGAGGGAGCCAGGCTAGGTCAACTGGCCAACCTTCCCAGGCCATACCCCTGCTCCCACCCCACACGTCCCGCCTCACACCTGGAAATGGGGGCTGGAAACACAGCGAGCCACCTGCTTGAAGAGAGGCTCCTGGATCTTTACGAACTGGGAGGGCTCGATGACATCCAGAATCTCTTCCATCTCCCCCAGAAACATCACCTGGGTGGGGTGGGAGAGGGAACAGGGACAGAGGGACAGCAGCTCACATTTCCCCTCAACACACACACACCTGACTGCCTCTGGAAGCCGAGCCCTCCCAACCTCTGGTGGGCATCAAAGCCCTTCATACCTCCTTCTGGGTGCAGGTTTTTGGCCAGTATTTGAGCAGCCCCCGGATCACCTGTGGGGGTTGAGGCAGAAAGGAGTCAGACCTGCAGAGGTGAGGGGCCCACCTTCCCCCAGAAGTACTCACGTGCTCTGTCAAGGTGGCATCCTTCTCCAGGAACTGCACTACACAGTATGCCAACTGCGAGGGGTGATGGGTGGAGAGAAGGAAGACAGGTCAGGAGGCGACCAGGTGCCAAGGACTGGCTTCCCAGGACAGGATGCCAGACACCTGCTCACTTACTGCCTCACTCTCTTACTCACCAAGCATTTATTTACTGCCTGCCTAGGATGTACCAGGCATCAGGACCAGTGTGCTGGGAATACAATGATCTCATGGGGGAAATATTCAGCAAACTAATCCTTATAAATTTTGCAGAAGGTTCCATAATAGAATTCTGTATCAAAATCTTTGGGAATATAGAAGGAAGAGAGTTTAACTCTGCCTAGGGCAGGTAGAAAGGGAAGGGGCTGGGGAAGCTTCACAGGTCAGCCTTAAAGGGCCAGTGGGAATTCCCTAAGGTAGGTGGAAAAGAATTATAAAGTGGGATAGGATCCCATGACCTCCAGGCCCCACGGGCTGCTCTGACTCTGTCAGAAGGTCCTGCTGCATCAGGGCCAGGGCTGGGCCTCACCTGGGCGTGAAAGACAGACAGTGACTTGACAGAGTGTAGGGGAATCAGGACGCGAACTAGGAACTGCTTGTGCTCCGTCTTCAGGGGCAGTGCAAAGCCATTGATGATGCTGAGGATTGGCAGAAGAGAGGAGGAGGGCTCAGATGACCCAGCCCCAATCCCTCCTTTCAAAATCCTAAGCTCCCGCTGAGGGCCAGGGAGAATCACCTTCCTAAGATCTCCAGCAGCTCAGCCACACCATTGAAGTGCTCGAGTTCATAGATGAATCTGCAAGAGGAAGAGAAGAGCAGGAATGCTCAGAGTAATCGCAGTAGGCCCAGCCCCACCTTAGGCATCCTGCCTGCTTGCCCCCCCTCACCCACACTGCCAATCCAACCCTCTCCCAACCCAGAGGCTGCGGTCCCTTCCCAATGTCCCAAACCAGGCCCCACTGAGATCCATACCCACCTCTGAAATGCCCTTCTCAGCCCTGCCACCTCTGCCACTGAATCCCCAGCTCAACCCTCTCTGCCGTGAAGTGTTCCAGCCCATCTCTTCCTCCTGCAGACCCTAACCCTCATCAGCTGATCCCCGTCCAGCCTGTAGGCACCTAGCCTACGTCCTTCACTCCCTGCGCCAGTCAACCAAAAGAACGACAAACACTTAGAGCATCTACTCTATGCCACATCATTCTCAAAATTATCCCAGGAGGTAGGGCTTACTAAATCCATTATACAGATGAAGAAATCAAGACTCAGCATTTAATAAGCAGGGAATCTAATGGACCACAAGCTCCTGGAGGACTGAGATTGTGTCTTGCCTATCCTGCAGCTACTAACAATAAAAGCTAATGTTTCAGAGTCCCGACCTCAGTCCAGGAGCTATACTGAGTGCTTTGGAAGCAACACCTCATTTCACCTTGACGACGGTTAGTACTGGTAGCATACCCCTTTTAAAGATGAGGAAACTAGGATATAGCTTAAGTGATTTGCCCAAGTCTACCCAAATATTGGAACCAAACTCAAATGCAGGCCATCTAACTCCAGAGCCATGGTCTCAACTACAAGGCCATGTGATCCCCAGAGGCCCATTGCGTGCTGGTGCTCAATGTTTGCAGAAAGAATCTCTCTTTGGCCCAGTGCAATAAGGGTCAGAAAATTTAGGCCCTATCTTAGGCCCCTGGACTGACCTAGTCCCTGCAAACTACTTCATCTCCCTTGGTCTCTACTTTCTCATCTGTAAAATGGAAATAAATACCCACTCTCTGCAGATATCGCAGGCTTTGTATAATCAATACTATGTAATATGTTACCAAAAAAGAACTTTATAAACCAGAGCTCCACAAAGTCCATACAGCCTGGGAGCCTTTGCCTCTGTCTTCTCCCTAACAGCTCTCTCTCTCTCCCCTGGTCCCTGCCAGGCAGGTGGCAGCCACTCACCGGAGGAAGATGTGGTTGCACTGTTTGCGGATGTAGGCCCGGAGACCCAGGAACTTGCCATAGACCCGGTGCAGGATAGTCTTGAGGTACTCACGCTCCCTGGGGTCCTCACTATCAAATAGTTCCAGGAGCTGTAGAACCCAGGGTTGGGATCAGGTGAGCAGTCAACCCAGGTTGCTTCCATCCTATCCCAGGCCCCTCAGAGAGCCTGCCCCTGCCTTATGTTACCACCCAGCCTGGGCTCCCCACTTCACCATCAGAACAAACTTCTGATCCACATATCTCTTGGCCACGGAGGGCTGGAAGTCTGGGCTCTCCAAGAAACGCAGGAAAAACTCATATACCAGCTGGCGGAGGGGGACAGACAAAAAGGTGAGTTCAGTAACAGCCTCACCCACTTACCCCACCCTATGGCCCTCATCCAACAGTATAGGGGTTAAGGAGACCCCTCCCTTCTCCTCAGATCTCTTCCACAACTTGGATCCCTGCCTTCTCCAACCCTCCAGACCTGCAGATGTGGCCATGAAGGTTCAAGGTTGGGCTCATCCTCTTCAGGGTCAAATTCAGGGTTCTCACTGGGTGGCAGGGTCCGGAAGATATTCACTGAGATCTGAGGGGCAGAGTCAGTGTTCTTTGAGGAAGAGCCCTTGAAGGCAGAAGCCAGGGTGTCCCCTCATTCAAAGTCCTAATGGGTCGACCTCAGCACCCGCCCCAGCAAGCAATTCATTCCTTGGGCAATCATCACCTGAACACCTAGTTTGTGCCAGCCCTGGGCCAGGGGCTGGGGACCCAAGGATGGACAAGACACATCCCTGCCTTCTAGGCAGGTACAATCCAGTGGGAAAGACAGACGCCAAAAGCAGTAAGATCTACAGGCATTCTGGGCAGAAAAGAGGAGATCTCTAGCTTAGGCACTGAGAGTGGCTTCATGGGAGGGGCAGCACCTGAGCCAGGCCATGGAAGGTAAGGGGTGGGGGGAAGGGCACCCCAGGCCTTGGGCAAGCACAAGCAAAGGTGTGGAGGTGGGACAGGCCAGGAGGCCCTGAGTGGGTGCCCGGCAGCAACACAGCAGGGTGGGGGGTTAGATCTGAGATGTGGACCATGAGGCTACACCAAGAAGTGAAGAGTGTAGTGTTATTCTGTGCACAGTGGTCCTGTGGGTAGGTCAGTAGGGTTCACACACCCCCTAAACTGTCCGTCAGAGGCTGGGTGCCAGGCGCTTACCATGCGGATGATGTCTGGGTAGACAGGCTCAATGAGGACACCCCGAGTGCTCCCTACACACTCCACCAGCTCATTGAGTGCTGCCCGCTTCACCTCCTTCCCCTTTAGGTCGGCCACACAGTCCAAGAAGTCAAACATTACCCCACACTGGGCCAGCTTCCGGCTCAGCAGCTCGTGCAGCTCCGAGGCCGGCACATCTGAGGAGGGAGGGAGGGAGGGGGCTGAGCCAGGGCCCCAGCTGCCACAGCTCTGGGCGGGGGTGGACCCTCCTAATCTCTAAGGCTGGTTCTCAAGGCCACCTCTGCTGCCCCCAGACTCTGTGCTCTTGTGCCATCTCCCTCTCCTTGCAGGAGCAAACAACACCTGTCCCATCCTCCACTCTTAAGGGTTAGGGGAGCTTCTTCTCTTCCTCCTAATTCAGGCTCAGAGAGTTACGATGGCCTGATTTTAAAGCAAGATCACAAGCCCCGGACATGTGGGCTTTCCACAGGTGCCCCAAACAGCCACTACTTCCTTCTCATAGGTGGCACCCTGCTCTAAGTGCCAGAAGTGGGAAGGGGCTCAGGGCCAAGGATCTCTAGGGTGCCCTCTGGCTCAGCCAGTCCAGCCCTGTAGGCCAGGGGTGGGGATGGAGGCCACATGGTGATCACAGGGAGCCAGGCCAAGCACCTGCTCCAGGACCCCAGCAGCTAGCTGGGCTGACAGTGGCCTCCTGGAACCCGGGCTGCAGGCCTCACCCTTAGTCCTGGTCTGCCCCCCAGGGTGGTGCCACCTTCAGATGCCCCACCTCCAGGGATGACAGGCCAGTCAGGCCATGCGTCAGCAGAGAGGGCTAGGGGTCAGCTGCTTCTCACAGCTGGTCTCGCTGGTCCCCTCTGGGGCTCAGGTACCCCAGCAGCCAGCAGCTAGCTCACCTTTGAGCAGGGGCAGTGGTGTGAGCTCTTGCTGATTGCTCTGATAGCGGAACTGAGAAGAGCTGTGGGAGCGCCGGGGCCGGGCCCTGCGGAGGGAACGGCGGGAGAAGCCATCCACCTTGTCGGGTGGGGGCACAGGCGACAGCCCTGGGGAGGAGGGGCTTGTGGGGGTGCTTGCAGGGGGCAACTTCGTCTCCATGGCGGACAGGCAGCAGTTCAAGCTTTCAGAGCCCTTGGGGTTCCCTCTGGGCCTGGAGGATGCTGGGTGAGGCTGGGCAGACTAACTTGGGTCCATCCTGTTGGAGGGGGGGGCACAACCACAGTCCTGGGCCCCCCCCCAGGGCCTTCGGCAACTGCCCGGTCCTGGGGGGGCAGGCAGGGTAGAAAGGAGGATGGCTCAGGTCCTTCCTCAGGGTCCTGAAGAGTCCAGTTAGGGTTCCCACCCTGGCTTTTTTGAAAATGAAGTCAGGGCAGAAAGGTCAGCAAGAAAGAGACAGAGAGAGCCAGTCAGTTTTTTCAGGACAGATAGCCCGTGGGGCTGCAGCTGAGTGCCCAAGTCTGCTTTTCCCTCCTATCCTTGCCCAGACTCTACAAGAGGGGTGCAGCCCCCTCCCATCGTGGACATGTTCCTCCCTTCTCCCAGACTGAAAAGCCCCAGGCTCCAAAATAACTGCTCCCAGAATAGGGCCTACCCCCCAAGCCAGCCCTCTACTCAGAATGGGAACCCCTTTCTCATCCCTAGCCCTTTACAGAATGAAACCCTGCTCCACTAACGCCTGCCACTGTGGGCGCCCCCAAGAACGAGGCCGTATCCCCATGCCAGCCCCCTCCTAGAACCCGGCACCCTCCCCCACCTGAGCTCCTCCTTCCTGGCCCCCCAAACCTCATGGGGGGGAACACTCACTTCTCAGAAACCCAGACTTTGGTCGCCAACCCCTGGAGGCTGCCCGTGGGGAGGGGGGCGGTGGTTCAGGGCTCCTTTGCGGCGGTTCCGCTCGGGGCGCTGGGACTGGGCGGCGGCGCTCCTGGGTTCTCTCCCGGGCTGCGGGGGGGCTGGAGCATGCCCCCAGCTCAGCCCCAGGTCGGGGCCGGGCAAATGGCGGGCTCCACGCTGGCCTGGGTAGCGCGCGAACCTCCGCTGAAGTCCTGGGACTCCGACCCAGCGGGGTGCAGCGCAGTGGGAGCCACGGCTCGGTGCGCACCGGCACCCGCCGCCCAGCTGCTCAGGATGACATCAAGTCACCTCCCCCCGCCCGGCCCGCACCTCCCGGCGGGCTGGCGGGGCGGGGCCTGCGACAGGAAAGCCCCGGGGCCGCTGGGAGTTGTAGTCCCCGCACCCTTTAAGGGGAGCTGCCAAACTGAAGCGGGTAAACCCTAAAGGAGGACTCCGGGCAAAGGCTGCGGCTTTTGAAGCCAGAGAGCAGAGTTGGATGGGCTGTAGCTGGGGACTGGACCCCTGGACTCTGCAAGGGAGACTGTATAGGGAAAAGAGGAGGACTCAGGAGTCTGCATCAGGAAACTGGTGGTCCTGGGGAGGGCAAAAAAAAAAAGAAACTGGTGGCGATGCCAGAACACTGGGAGGAAAGAGGCCCAGCATGCTATGCCAGGCCCACGGATTTGGCCTGGGTCATCTATGTCCATGGGAACCCCACCGTCACCCCAAGATGGCCAGACACTTCAGCAATCCCTTGGAAACCGGCACTGGACTAGTTAATTGTCCGCAATGAGTCAGTGCCTGCTGGGAGGGGTGTGGTTTACCAGAGGCTGCTGGGAAATGCAGTCCATCCTCAGGCCTGCAGTCCCCCTCCTGTCCCTTGCTGTCTATGGTGACATCATGGTCTTGAGTTTAAAGGGCCAGCCCTGGAGTGGTAAAGCATGAGAGCAGGAGGTTTTCTTCGGGGACTGCTACTGCCCCCGACCAGGCAATCTGGCCTCCTCATGGATCTCCCAGACTCTCTGGGCCCTAAGATGTGTGGGGAGGGCCAGGGAGAGGGAGGAGTATCTCCTTCAAAATCCTGCTGCTGGGTGTCCAGGACACAGGTGGGATTCTAGGAGTTTGGCATTCTGGCCACAAGTCCCCAGCCTACAGTCCTGGGTCCCCTTCCTAGGACCCTGGACCCCAACACCCTTTATTTCCCTCAACTCCATCTCCTGCACTGCTGTGAAATCTTCACCCTGGAATTTTGCCTGGATGAACAACTGGTCTATGCTGAGCAGCAGGAAAGGGAGATGAGACTGGACAGAGAGATGGAGGAGAGGGTTAGGCCCTTTTCAGAGTCTGCTGCACCCTGCTTTGGTTGGGCCTTGGTGACCATTCAGTGCTCCAGAAGAACCACCTAGCCATCCTCTCTGCTGCAGAGGGAGCCTGGGTGCCCAAGAGGTGCCCACATGCTAGAGCAATGGAAACCAGAGGTCTGTACTGAGGCCTGCAGTTTAGCCAGGCTGGGGTCCACAACTATATCACCGGAGACCCAGCTAGCATTCCACTGCTCAGGAATCTTCAGCAGTCCTTGCCCACCTGGCTCTTTGTGTCCTCGTGTGTCAGTTAGGAATCTATAATCTCCCTCCTTGCCTACCTCCCAGGTCAGGAAACGAAGCTTCTTCCACATCCCTGAACAAGCTGGGGGAGGACCGGCCCACAGAGCTTTCTATAGCTAGGCAAGGATCCCAAGGCCCAGAGAGGACAAGGTCACACAGCTTGTCACCAAAAGCTGGTACTGGGCCCCAGGCCTCCACATCCCAGCTCGTTCCAGCCTGCCACCAGACTGACCATGAATGGCTGGTGCTTTGTGCAAAGGAGATGGTCCATTTGAGGATTGGGGGACTGAAGGGTGGAGGAGAGGCATAAGACTTCTGGAAGAAGTAGCATTTGAACTGGGTCTCAAAATAGGCATAATGTCACCTGGGGGATGCAGGGTCGAAAATCCTTTTCTTAATGTCTTTATTGAGATACCATTCACATACCATAAAATTCACCCATTTTGGAGTCCTTGTTTAATGGATATAATATTTCAGTTTTGTAAGATGAAAAAGTTCCAGAAATTGGTTGTACAACAATGTGAATATTCTTAACACTACTAAACTGTACACTTAAAAATGGTATTAACTATCCTTCTCTGAGGGTTGTGCTATTGTCCAATGAGTGTGTAGTGAGGGCAGTACTGCTAATGCCTGCACAACATGCCCCTGTCAACTAGAGCTTGGCTTTACCTTGGTGCAATTTTGGTAAAAAAGGTATTAAAATGGTAAAATTTATGTTACGTATGTTTTACCACAATTTAAGTAAAATATGTTACATTGTGATATGCAATGATAGAAAAATATTCAAAAGAAAACTAAAAACTAAAAAAATTCATCTATTTTAGTTGTACAATTCAATGGTATTTAGCATATTCATAGATGAAATTTCTTTCTTCAGATGTGTCCAGATCCTGCTACACTCCTCATGGCTGCCCCTGAGCTACCTGGTGGAGCTCCTCTGGCCTTGTCATCTTCCTGGCAACCTCCTCCCTCCAGCTCCACCCAGTCTTGAAGGATAGGCCTCTCTTTCTCCTGGAAAGCCCTTCCCTCAGATAAAAATCTAAGCCTTCCAGGAAGGACCAAATACAGCCCCCAGGCCGCCTTCCCTGATCCCTTCCACACCTATCCTGATCCTACTGAGGACAATTCCCAGAGGGTGTGTCATCCCTTGGGGGAAGGGAGAGACTCCTTCAGGTCAGGGCCCCTGAGTCCTAGAGCATGCTGTCCCACCTAATCTGAGGTGGGGAGCCCCCCCCCAGGAGACTCCCCTCCTGGGCAAAGCACCCCCCCCTTTTGCTCTCCATGGGGAGGAATCTTCCCCAAGGCCTCTTGGGTTGAGCAGGATCTAATTGTCCAGTAGAAGCTCCCTAATGCAGTGCCCAGGGCCAGTGTATTTTTTAGGACTTTGGGACCTAATGTGGGGCTTGGGACGTTATCCCAGAAATGCCCCATGGGGTCCCTGTCACCACCTTCTCTCCAAAAAGAATATTGTCTCCTTTAATCTGCCAGTATTTTTCATTTACTCCTTCAGCTTCTGCTCCAAGGCCTGGGCTAGGTTGTGGAATGACTATCTTCGGAGTTGGTTTTCTGTGGAGCTTTTGGCGAAGTGTTTGGGGAAGATGGCAGAAAGACCCTGGTGCCCCCTCTCAGTCCTATCTGCTGTGGCTCAGGCTCAGGAATGGACTCACAGGCACCACTCCTAAGAGACAGGTGTGCCAGCCAGTCAAGTTGTTAATATAATGAGAGACAGATGTGAGTACAGCCTGACCCTGGAGTCCACCTCAGTGGAGGAAAGTAGACTCGGGAAGCAGCCTCCTCAGAGGGGAGCTGGGGGCCTAGATATAGGGAATGACCCTGTGTCCCCAGCTTTTGCACATGGTACATCCCATTCCCACAGCAGGGAATGGTCACCTCTTCCTCGACAGGACACAAGAACAACTTTTCCTGGACTCCAGGAGAATGCGCCCTTTTATTCCCTCTGCCTTTGTCTCTTCCCCCTCCCCCCCAGGAACACTGTGTTGAGACCCACTGCCTTTGGAAGAAGTGTTGCTCCACAGCACTACGTACATAGCCTCAGTTTCACCTCCCGCAAAAGTGGGGGTATTAACAGTGCCTCCCTCGTGAGCCTATGGTGAAGAGCAGAGCAGATGAGATAAGGCACGTAAAGTAGGGAGCCCAGGGCCTAGGACATCACACAGGCTTAAATCATGGTATGTTATTTTTATTTTATTAATTTAATAAACAACCAATGAGCACAGCACCATCCCTGGCCTGTCATGGAGAGCAGGCAGATCTCTTGATTCACTCCACAAGCACTTTCTGAACAGTCACCAACTCAGCCTACCTCTGTGAATGGGGCCTTCCCAGTGATTCCTGAATTCTCTTGGAGGCTGCTCCTCAGTCCCTTCCAGGTAATTTAAGCTGTCCCTGCCTACCAACCTAACCCCAGGTAACAGGGGATAAAACTGGGGCTCGCGAGAGGAGCAGTGACTTGCCTGAGACTGGGAATCGAATCCAGGTCTTTGCCCCCTGGGCCCGGGCAGTTGTCCTTGCTACAGGCTGACATTTGGCATTAGATTGGCAATAGTCCAACTTCCTAGTAAAGCTAAAACAGGACCACAATTACCCATGGATAGCCCTGAAGTCACCCATGATATAAGAGTTTTCCTGTGGCCAATCCTACAGAGCAGGCCTCAGGAAACTTTTTCTGTAAAGGTCCAGAAAATAAATTAGGCTTTGCAGGCCCCTGTCTCAAGTACTCAACTTGGCCATCATATTAATAGCAAGAAAACAGCCCTAGGTGGTACTTAAGCAAATAAGCATGGCTGCGTTCCACTAAAACTTTATTTCTAAACACTGAAGTGTGATTTTCACATGTCATGAATTGTTAACACTTCTGATTTTTTACTAACAATTAAAAAATGTAAAAGCCTATTTTTAGTTCACAGGCTGTAAAAAACAATGGACCCCTGCACAAGGGAGGTAGAATCCATTCTTTGATTTTAGGATTAGAGACAGGAAAAAGATAGGAAAAGCTATTATTATTCCAGAAGGGAGCCTGAGACCTGACCAACAGCAGAGAGAAGGGAGGGTCGGTTAATCTGCTGAGTACTGGGTGGTGAGGAGTGGAAAAAAAGACTTTCCAAGTGAGGGACTTAGCAACCTTTATAAACCAGTTTTCTTATTAATACCTGTCAAGTGGTGACAATAATCCCTACCTTAGAGGGTTGTTAAGAGGGTTGAGTGAGCTAAAGCATGGTAAAGCGTTTTGCAAAATGCAAAAGTTTATTCACCTAATCGTTTCCACAGATGCTCACAATGACTTTATTCCTCTGAGGAGCCTTCTATGTACGAAGTTTGAAGAGACACGGTCTCTTTAAGTCTTCTCCAACCACTTAAAGTAGTTAGACGAATCAGCACATGCGCATTCCTTCGCGGGACTGGCAACAGCCTTCCCAGAACCTGTAGAAGGGAGGTTGAAGGTCCTCCCACACAGTAGTTATACGCAAGCGTAAATCATTATTGAGAGCACTATATCATGCAGAGGGCCCAGTCCCTTTTTCGCGCCCGAAGGCCCCGCCCCCCGCAGCCAATCAGTAGGCCTCGCCCTTTGCAATGGCCAATAGTAGTGAGCGTGGGGGGCGTGGCTGGACGCCCGGGGGCGCGGCCTGGCGCTGAGAGAAGCTGCGGGGAGAGCCGGGGGCTCTAGTGAACAGCGCAGCCGGACGGGGATTGCCGGCGAGCGGCGAGCGGAGGCGGTTCGGGCCCGGCGGTCTCCGAGATGTCACGATGGCTGTGGCCATGGTCAAACTGTGTGAAAGAACGGGTCTGTCGCTACTTGCTGCACCATTATCTAGGCCACTTTTTCCAGGAGCACCTCAGCCTGGACCAACTCAGTCTCGATCTGTACAAGGGCAGCGTTACTCTTCGGGATATCCACCTGGAGATCTGGGTGAGGAGTCAGGCCCAAGGCCAGGAAGGTGCGGAGGGCGGGAGCGCAGCGACCTAAGGCTCTCCGCGAAAGGATCAGGTTGGGGGACCTGGCACCAGGTGTAGAGAGGCTGGGGGTGTCCAGCCCTTTTGAGGTGTCAGAGGCACCCCGGCTTGTCTCTTCAGCTCCTTGCCAGAGCCAAAGCTGGGCAGGAAGGGGTCCCTGTCTCCACAGGAGAACTGAGGTTGGGGAGGAGGGTGTCACTTGTCTGGAGAACACCAGCATAAGCACATAAGTTTGGGGGCTGAGTTAAGGAGGGTGGTACCCAGGAGCTAAGGAGGGGGTGGAGAGGGAGCATAGGAACTGGGAACCCGGTGGAACTAGACCAGGGTAGTGACAGAGTTGGGACTCAGGCACCTGGTCAGGGAAGGCTAGTAGGGGTCCAGGGTCCTGGGGAGGACACCTGTGGAAAATGTGCCCTGACCTCTTGACCCCATGATCCTGGGCCGGGTGGTGGGTGGGGTTGCCTCCGGACGTGGATGTCAACAACCCCGTCAGCACCAGTGTTGATCAACACCTCGTGCTACTGCTGCTGCTGTCTACTTCCTGCTTTGGGGAGAGTAGGACGACCAAGTGGGTGTTTGGGGAAGGATTTGGGGTCAGCATCCCTACCTGAAGGGGATCCCTGGCCTCAGGCAGGGAGGTGGCCACGGGAGGTGCTGAGGAAGCCAAGAGGAGTACGGCCTGGGTCAGGTCTGAGGCTGGGGGTGGTGAGGGCCCTTGACTCACAGCTCAGCTGACCTGAGGAGTTTCAAAGGAGCCACCAATTAGAGGCACCAGCCCAGGGCTGGTACTGGGTCAACCCTCCAGGTCCAGAGCAGCAGGGGTGGGCATGGGGGCAGGGACTTCTCAGTTTTCTGGCTGGCCTCAGGGGGTCTATAGCTCTCAGCAGGAAGAGCTAGGCTTTAGGGGTAGGCCAGGTCTTGGTGAGCAAGTGTGGCGTTGGGGGATAAACCTGAGCCCTCAGTTTGGGCACCTCCCAGTAGCCTGTTGTCTGATTCCAGTGTAGGAGGTTCTCTCTGACCTCTGACCTCTGACCTCAACCTCTTAGGCTGGCCTGATAGATGGCCTAGACCTCTAGGCTGCCCCTGTCTATTTTCAGCTCCAGAAAACACTCCCACTCCTCTGCCCTGCTCTCCTTTTTGGTATTGAATTGGCTTCTGGCTAGGCTGCTTTCTGCCTCCAGGGAGGCACCGGGCCCAGGCGGTATGCACGTGCTTCCTTGGTAACCAGCCCCTCCTCCCAGCTGCCCAGCCTGCAGCCCCCACCTCGAAGGCACCAAAAGAAGCGGAGTGCCTGGGGACTCTGAGGAAAGAGGCCTGGGTCCCAGTCTCAGTCCCCACAGTATACTCGGTGACTAGACTAGTCTTGTTTCTCTAGGCCTCAGTTTCCCCATCTGTGGGTCTCTGACTGAGGAATTTGGCCTAGATCTCTGTGGGCCTTCTAGCTCTGCTATGTGCTTGTTTATTCTTGGAGCCAACAAGTATTTACTGAGGCCCTCTCTGGGTGGCAACACACAGTGCCTGGGGTCACAGGGGGAAGGCAGGTAGACTGCTGCCTTCAAGGAGGTCCCAGGCTGGCAGGGGTACAAGTCTAATACAGACATTTTAGCCAGGGGCTCAGAGACGTACAGCTTCTCTGTATTTGGGGTTTGGGGATCCCATCTGGCCTCCGGTTAGCCCCTCTGAACACTTTCCCCTTAAACTCTGTGTTCACCCAGGGTAAATGTGGGTGCTGCTGTGCTCTCTGCCAGGCATTTCTGTTTGTTTTGGTTTTGGTTTTGGTTTTTTTGAGATAAGAGTTTCACTCTGTCACCCCAGGTAGAGTACAGTGGTGTCATCGTAGCTCACTGCAACCTCAAACTCCTGGGTTCAAGGGATCCCCCTGCCCCAGCCTCTCAAATAGCTGGGACCACAGGCACGCACCACAAGACCTAGCTAATTGTTTTCTGTTTTTTGTAGAGACGGGGTCTCAGTCTTGCTCAGGCTGGTCTCGAACTCCTGAGCTCAAGTGATCTTCCTGACTCGGCCTCCCAGAGTGCTAGGATTACAGGCGTGAGCCACCACGCCCGGCCTCTGCCAGGCCTTTATTCTTGTTGTTCCTGTGCCTGCAGCATACCATATACCCACCCGCTTCCTCCTCTTCACCCTTCAGCTCTCCCCTCCTCTGATGGCCCAGGCCTGCTTAGGCAGCCGCCCCACACCCCCAGCTTGCTCACCCGGTGTGCGCTGAGTCCCTGGCTGGAGCCTCGCTAGGCTGGGGAATAACATTTTATTTGCCCACGTAGCGGGTGTCAGAACGTAGAAGGTGCTCGGTAAATATTTTGAATTGAATGGAGAGGGAAACAGTTGAGCTGGCTTGCTGGATTGGGTGCCTTTGGATGACGGGGTGAAGGGGCAGCCCAGTAGTAGGTACAACATGAGCAAAGGTGGGAGCTTGTAGATAGTGTGTGGAGGGACAGGGAAAGCCAAGGGTGCTCTCCAAGACAGAGTGGCCAGACAAGGCTGTGGCAGCCACCTGGATTTGGGGTTTCCCTGAGCTGGCTTTGTCCTTTGCCTGCTTCCAGTCTGTGAACGAGGTGCTGGAGTCAATGGAGTCGCCGCTGGAGCTGGTGGAAGGCTTCGTGGGCTCCATCGAGGTGGCTGTGCCCTGGGCTGCTCTGCTCACCGACCACTGCACCGTGCGCGTGTCCGGCCTCCAGCTCACCTTGCAGCCCCGCCAGGGCCCAGGTGAGGGCAGGGCGAGGCAGGGGGCAGACAAGCGGTGAGACTGGGCGAGGGCACCCAGGAGCTGATTGAGCCTGCCGGCCTTTCCCTCCCTGCAGGCCCAGGAGCTGCCGACTCACAGACCTGGGCCTCATGCATGACCACGAGCCTGCAGTTGGCCCAGGAGTGTCTGCGGGATGGGCTCCCCGAGCCCTCTGAGCCACCGCAGCCCCTAGAGGGGCTGGAGATGTTCGCCCAGACCATCGAGACTGGTGAGCAGGCCCCTCCTGGCCACCCTTCCCCTTCATGACCCACAGGACAGGGGCTTCAGACAGCAGCACAGCCACCCTGCTGCCTAAATGGGAAACTGCCTCCCCGCATGCTGCTTCACCTTACCTGAGACCCTTCCCCATCCCTCAGTGCTGCGGAGGATCAAGGTGACCTTCTTGGACACAGTTGTGAGGGTAGAGCACTCGCCGGGGGACGGGGAACGTGGTGTGGCCATAGAGGTCCACGTGCAGAGGTAGGGGCAGGCTATGCTGGGCTGGGCTTGGCTGGGCTCGTTTGAAGAAGGGGAGTGAGAGCTGCTGGGTAGCCCCACCCCTGTCCCCACCCCTAGCCTAGGCTCCTGGGAAGTGGCAGGGTGGGCCTGGGTGGTGGTAGGGTTGGAGAGGTGGGCTGCGTTGTGAGCTGGTGTCCAGAGGCCTGGGCCAGTTGTGTAGGCTCAGAGTGGTTGAAGCCCCAAGGACCGGTTAGAGAGCGTGAGGAACACGGGCAGGCCTCAGCCCTGAAGCTGGACATGGTGGTCCAGGATGGCCTGGGCATGATGGAGCAGCTCTGCAGGCCAGGTGTCCTGACCCCATGCACCTAGAACAGAGCACTGTGTCATGAGAGGGGCTCCAGGCCTGGGGTGGCGGGGCAAGGGCTGACCCTACGCTCCCCAGACTAGAATACTGTGACGAGGCAGTGCGGGACCCAAGCCAGGCACCGCCGGTGGACGTGCATCAGCTGCCTGCCTTCTTGCACAAGCTGCTGCAGCTGGCAGGGGTCCGCCTGTACTTCGAGGAGCTCCCTCCACAGGTGGGCTGACTCTGATTCCCACAGTCCCTTTCTCCTTCTAATCCCTTGAGCCCTCTGACCCATCCCTTCTGACCATCCCTGACTCCATCTTTTCAACTCCACCCTCCTACATCCTCTCACCTCCAGGAAAGAGCTTCAGAGCCACCCTTGCAGATTGGCAGCTGCTCAGGCTACATGGAGCTGATGGTGAAGTTGAAACAGAATGAGGTCTTCCCAGGACCCAAGGTGGGTCCCCAGGCCCCTGGGGATGAGGGAGTGTGCCCCATCTCAGATTCCTCCTTAGTAATGCTAATCACCTCCAGGCCAGAGAGGGAATGTCAAGTGGGAGAAATTACTGCCTTCTTGGCAACTGGAGAAACTGAGGCTCAGAGAGGTCAAGTTGAGGCCAGGTTCATAGAGTTCATTGATAACAGAGCTTAGCCTGGCAACTTAGCATCCTGCTGAAGGCAGGTGGGTGGTGGCTGTCAGAGGGGCTGGGTGGTGGCTGTCAGAGGGGCTGGGTGGTGAGCGTAGTCTCCATGGCTTCTCCCTTGGCCCCCAGTTGGAGGTGGTGGGACAGCTAGGCTCCTTGCACCTGCTCCTGACCCCCCAGCAGCTGCAGAGGCTTCAAGAACTGCTCAGCGCCATAAGCCTTACAGGTGAGGCCTCTGGGAAGACAGGGGGTGGGTGGTAGCTAGGGAGGGCTGGCCAGCCTGGACTGAAGTGTCCTCCCCTGTAGACGCCGAGGGCCTGGCTGACAAGCTGAACAAGAGCCGCCCACTGGATGCTGAAGACCTATGGCTGATTGAGCAGGACCTGAACCAGCAGCTGCAGGCTGGGGCTGTGGCCGAGCCCCTTAGCTCAGACCCCCTTACCAATCCCCTTCTCAACCTGGACAGCACAGGTGGGTGTGGGGTCAGACCCTGGCTGGAGGGGCAGCTAGTGGGGATGCAGGAGTCTGGTGGCTGAGTCCAGCTGTCCCTGATGCCCCTCACCTCACCCACAGACCTCTTCTTCTCCATGGCTGGCCTCACGAGCAGTGTGGCCTCAGCCCTCTCCGAGTTCTCCCTCTCCGATGTAGACCTGGGCTCCTCTGTACACAGCGATGTGGCCTCCCGCCGGCTCTCTGCCCAGGCTCACCCAGCCAGTAAGTTGGGGTACCCTGGGTACTCCACGGGCAGGAAGGGGTAGAAAAGGCCTTGGTGCTGTGGGACATCAGATGCATGCAGAAGGCCCCCAGCGATGCCTGGAGGTCACCGTCTGTGACTTGGTTCCCTGGAGACCAAACTCAGTATGAGCAGGTGATGCAGTGGACAGAGCCTAGGCGTCTGAGTCAGTGATCTTGGCCAAGCACTTAAACTCTCTGAGACTCAGTTTCCCCTTCTGTAAAAATAGGACAGTAAGATCAGACTTTGCCAGGCTGTCTGTTTCGGTCAATGTTTATGGAGAGTTTATTGTGGGTCAGGCACTGAGCTGGGTGCTTTATCACATCCAATCCTTCCAGCACCCTTGAGAGGATTAAATTGAGTCTGGGCAGAGGGTCTGGCATACAAGAGGCACTCTGTCACCCTTGCCTGACCAAGCAGCTGCAGAGCTGCGTGATGGGGCAGGCTTGGCCTCCCACAGTCTGGCTGGCCCAGGCTTCTCCCAGTTCCCAGCCCAGTGGCTGATCGTCAGTCATTCTACTGGGGGTGCCCATGTGCTCTCAGGAGCCCCTGGTGAAACCTCTGTCCCCTCAGGCAAGATGGCTTCCACACCCCTCCCGGACACCATGCGCCCTGACTCGTTGCTGAAGATGACCTTGGGGGGTGTGACCCTGACCTTGCTTCAGACGTCTGCCCCATCTTCTGGACCACCTGACCTCGCCACCCACTTTTTTGCTGAGTTTGATGCCACCAAGGATGGCCCCTTTGGCTCCCGAGACTTCCACCACCTTCGACCTCGCTTCCAGAGGGCCTGTCCCTGTAGCCATCTCCGGTACAAGCCTGAGGCAGGGGCCTGAGGAGAGAATATCAGAGCCCCTCAAGCTCACCCATTGATGCCTGTTTTTTTCCCCCCAGACTAACAGGCACAGCCGTGCAGCTGTCCTGGGAGCTGCGGACAGGCAGTAGGCGCCGGCGGACAACCAGCACGGAAATGCACTTTGGGCAGCTTGAGGTTCTGGAGTGTCTGTGGCCCAGGGGCTCTTTGGAGCCTGAGTACACAGAGGTGAGGGCAGACGCAGAGTGTGTGCGGGGCAGGGTCTGGAGGTTTGGGTGGGCATCTGGCCCTGCCTGACCCTGTTCACCTCTCATGCCTCATCCCAGATCCTGAGCTTCCCCAGTAACCTGGGCTCCCAGGCCTCAGCTCGGCCCTGTGCCCACCTGCGCCACACACAGACCCTGCGCCGCGTGCCCAAGGTAACCCACCCCCCACTCCAGGCCTAGAGGCTGTTGGTTGCTTCCCAGGGTGTGCTGATCCTACCTGGCCTCCACCAGTGTCCCCCTGCTCCACCCCCACCCCCATTCCCCTCGCCCTGTGCTCTAACCAGACCTCACCTCACTGTTCAGGAGCCCTTGAACCCCCACCCCTGTGCCCTGTCCATGCCATTCTTTTAGCCCATTTGCTCCCTTTCCCTGTCTCAACATGGCAACTCCGTGCTGGGCTTCTGGGAAGCTGAGAGTGGCAAGTATTGAGTGTCTTTTACTAAATAAACAAGCACGTGGTATGCATCAGGCAAGGTGGTAAAGGTCTCCCGGTCTCCTCTTGGGCCCCTGCCCAAGCTCTTCTCGCAACATTCAGGGGACTCGGTTTTGTTATTGCTCGAGGAGGCCCCGTCCCGCCCTCACCCACAGCCACCACTGACCTGAACACCCTCGCCCTCAGAGCCGACCCCGGCGCTCAGTTGCCTGCCATTGCCACTCAGAGCTGGCCCTGGACCTGGCTGACTTCCAGGCGGATGTGGAGCTGGGGGCCCTCAACCGGCTCGCTGCCCTGCTGCACCTGGCCACCATGCTCCCCGAGACGCCTGCCAGCCTGCTGGTGAGATGTCCAGCCAGGCCGGGTGGGGGTGGAGAGCAGGGTCTTTGGTTCTTGACCGCAGTGGGAGGGGCGCTGGCAGCAGCTCTGACCACCCCCCCTCCCCCGACCCTCCCACAGACAGAGCCCCCACCAATGGCCGAGCAGCAGACAGTGTTCCGGCTCTCAGCTCCCCGGGCCACGCTGCGGCTACGCTTCCCCATTGCTGACCTGCGGCCCAAGCGGGACCCCTGGGCGGGCCAGGCTGTGCGTGCTGAGCAGCTTCGGCTGGAGCTGAGTGAGCCTCAGTTCCGGTCAGAGTTTAGCAGTGGGCCTGGGCCCCTCACCCCTACCCGACTGGAACTTACCTGCTCTGACCTGCATGGTAAGAACCCCCTGGTTGATAACACCTGAGGCAGGAGGCCTGGGCCTCTGGGAGAGGTGGGCTTGGGGCCATAGAAGGGGCTGGGTCACGGTTGGAGCCCACCCTGGCCCAGGCCCTTACTATCTCTGCAGGGCACCAGCATTGCCTGTCCTTGGCCGCCTCTGGGCAGCAGTCAGAATGGACCCTTTGTCCCTGGGCTCCTTCAGACCACGGGTGTCAGGCGGGTGGTTGTTGGGGTACAACTCTGGCCCAACCCAGGCACTGGGGAAGAAATAGAAAGAGGCAGTAGTGACAACCCCCTTGCCCTCTCCATGCCCTCCAGGTATCTATGAAGATGGGGAGAAGCCACCTGTCCCCTGCCTGCGTGTCTCCAAAGCCCTAGACCCCAAAAGCACTGGGCGCAAGTACTTCCTGCCTCAGTAAGTGGGGGCTTTGGAAGGGGCCTGAGAAGAGGAGGGTTCTGCTGGGGCCAGCTTGGGACCAGGTGCTGGGGGCCCCGCAGGCCAGTGACAGGCCTGTGCTCCGGCAGGGTAGTGGTGACCCTGAACCCCCAGTCCAGCAGCATACAGTGGGAGGTGGCCCCGGAGAAGGGAGAGGAGCTGGAGATGTCGGCAGAGAGTCCATGTGAGCTTCGGGAGCCTGAGCCCTCGCCCTTCTCCTCTAAGAGGACCATGTACGAGACGGAGGAGGTGAGGCCCGGCCCGACCTTCCCAGGACTCCCTCCCACCCCCCAGGTTCTACCGTGGGAGCCACCTGTGTGGCTGTGGACCGGGGTGACAGAACCACCTGGGGTGGGCATGATGGGACCCAACACTGACGAGGATTCTGTCTCTGTCAGTATTTGCAGCCGATAAGGGTGTCTGAGGCGTCGCTCTCTGCTCACAGGGCGGGGAGTGAACCGCACTGGGAGGGCAGGACCCCATCCCACCTCGGCTGTTTCTCAGCAGGGTATACTTGGGCCTCAGGATCCTCTTTTCTGAAGATGATGGGAGCTGAAGGAGAGGGTCTAGCCTCTGGGGCCAAACTGCCTAGGTTCAAATCCAGGCTCTGCTCCTCAGTGGCTATGTCACTTGGAGAGTTATCTAACCTCTTGGAGAATCACCTACATATGAGTTTCCTCCCCTGGGAAGTGGGCACAGTGACCTCTGTCTCCTAGGCCTGTCTGGAGGCTTGAAGGAGTTAACATACGTGAAGCCCATAGAACAGGGCTGGTGTACCGGCAGAGCCGTATCCCAGATGGCCGCCACACACCCTGGCAGAGAAGGGCTCCTGTGAACGAGCGGATGATGGGCGGTCAGGACTCAGGCTGGAGACAGCCCAGGCATCGCTAGGATGACTGTCCTGCTCTGCTGGGGTGCTCTTTCTCCCTCACCCTACCTAGATGGTGATCCCGGGAGACCCTGAGGAGATGAGGACGTTCCAGAGCCGGACCCTGACACTGTCCCAATGTAGCCTGGAAGTGATCCTGCCCAGTGCCCATGTTTTTCTGCCCAGCAAGGAGGTCTACGAGAGCATCTACAACAGGTAGGGACATGGGGCAGGGCGGACTGGGTGAGCGGCCGGGCCCAGGCCTGCCTCACCTCTGCCATCCGTCCGCCCATCTCAGGATCAACAATGACCTGCTCATGTGGGAGCCTGCGGACCTGCTTCCCACCCCTGAGCCCCCTGCTCAGCCCCCGGGCTGCGTCGGCCCCTTCGGCTCATGGCACGACAACTTTAAGATGTGCAAGTCAGCCTTTAAGCTGGGTATGAAGGGTGCTTTGGCAGGGCTGGAGGGAGAACCCCCAGATCGGGGCAGGGCTGGCCCAGCCCCCCAGCTCTCCTTCCCACCTGGCTGCCTTGATCTCGCTCCAGACTCAGACTCGGATGATGAGGACGCCCACTTCTTCTCAGTGGGGGCATCAGGTGCCCCCCAGCCCCCTGCCCCTGAGCCCCTAAGTCCTCACTCCAAGAGTACCTTCTCTACATTGGTGACAGTGCTGAAGGGTCGGATCACAGCCCTCTGTGAGACCAAGGTGAGGGCAGCCCTGGGCAGGTGGGCCCCTAACTCCAGAGCCCCCTTCAGCGGGAGAGCAGCTCCAGGTTGGGGACGTGGAGAGCAGAAGGTCAGAGTGGGCTGCGCCAACCCCCATGTGCCAGCCCAGCCACTTATTAGTACCTCCTGTATGTAATGTGCCACGCTGGGGTCAGAATGGTCATAGTTTCATCCCGAGGAGGCAGACAGCAGGGTTGCTCCGTTGGCAAAAGAGGTAGGCGCTGCCCAGGGCCTCCAGCAGAGTGTGTGGTAGAAGCTAGAGGGGACCCACCGGGGCCGGGGCGGTGCAGCTGGTGAAGCCAGGCCGTGTGCTCCATCTGCAGGACGAGGGTGGGAGGCGGCTGGAGGCCGCGCACGGGGAGCTGGTGCTGGACGTGGAGCAGGGCACCATCTTCAGCGTCTCCCAGTACCGCGGCCAGCCCGGGCTCGGCTACTTCTGCCTAGAAGCCGAAAAGGCAACGCTCTATCACCGAGGTGTGAGGGCTGGGAGCTGGTTGTTACTGGGTATCTAGGGTCAGGGTGGTGGGTTTTCAGGAGGGACGTGCCCTCCTGGAGTGGGTAGCCAGTTGGCTTGGCAGGGGGGCTCACAATATCCTTCCCCAGCGGCTGTGGATAACTACCTGCTGCCCAGTCACCTGGAACTGCCCAGCTTTGCCCCCCCGGCCCAGCTGTCCCCAACCATCTACCCATCAGAAGAAGGGGTGACTGAGCAGGGAGCCTCGGGCCGCAAGGGCCAGGGCCCCCACATGCTGTCCACTGCCGTGCGCATCCACCTGGACCCCCAGAAAAACATAAAGGTATAACCTCCCCTGCTTGCCACCCACCCGCCTGGCTGGGCACTGCCTCCCTAGCACCTGGTGGGGCTGGGCTCCCCACTGCCCTGACTGTGCTCCCACCCTCAGGAGTTCCTGGTGACGCTGCAGCTGCACAAAGCCACCCTGCGCCACTACATGGCCCCGCCTGAACAGAGCTGGCACTATCAGGTGAGAGCAAGGGTGGTCTGGGAAGTCACATGGCCTAGTGAGGTTGGACTCCTGGTTTGGGCAGGCAGGTGGGAAGACAATGGGCTGGGCCAGAGCTGACCTTGGCTGGAGCTCCTGGGCCAGGGGTGTGGTGGACAGCTGATGGGCGGCAGGTGGGATGCCAGATGGGGGTGGGGACAGGGAGGGGTGAAAGGAGAGAAGAGGCCACCTTGTCCTCACTGCCCCCCCCTCTGCTGGCCTCTGAAGCTGTTGGAGTTCTTAGATGTGCTGGATGACCCCGTGCTGGGTTACCTGCCCCCAACGGTCATCACTGTCCTGCACACGCACCTGTTCTCCTGTGCTGTGGACTACAGGTACCCAGCCTGGGCGGGCTAGGGGCTGGGGACAGGGGCAGGCTCTCAGGTGTAAGGAGCCTGCCACAGCCCAAGTATGACCCCCAGGCCACTCTATCTCCCTGTGCGTGTCCTCCTCACCGCAGAGACCTTCACCCTCTCCAGCAACATCATCATGGACACCTCCACCTTTTTGCTCAGGTATGCAGGCTGCCCCTGTGCTCCTGGTCCAACCACCCCTGGCTGGGCTGCACCTGCCACCTGCTGTGTATCCTTGGGCCTCTCTGTCTTTCTGTACATTTGGGGTGATGATCCCATTCTCAGGAATGTGAATTGTTTCCACTCTCCTGAGGGAGTTGGACCCTCTAAGTCAGAGCCTTAAAAGCATTTGTAGGCCAGGCGTAGTGGCTCACGCCTGTAATGCTAGCATTTTGGGAGGCTGAGGCAGGAGGATCACTTGAGGTTAGGAGTTCAAGACCAGCCTGAGTGGCCGGGCGCGGTGGCTCACGCCTGTAATCCTAGCACTCTGGGAGGCCGAGGTGGGTGGATCGCTCGAGGTCAGGAGTTCGAGACCAGCCTGAGC
>CM052438.1:174938702-174974119 GCA_028533085.1 Varecia variegata
GGTGGTTTTCTCAGAATTGGGGATTAGCAATTACGGGTGGTTTCAACTTTCTTTTTTATCATTCTAAAGTATCTTGAGGAAGTCTTTATTATATTACTGTTAAAATAAGAATTTATTTTTAAAGACTAACAAACGCTGTAGGGGGAGAAAAGGACATCCCCTCCCAGGACTGTTGTGAGACCCAAGTGAGGTGAGACCCACACGAGGTGGTGGAGCTGGCCATACTGTGAGGGCGCAGGGCCGCGGCTCGGGAGAGCAGACCTGCTCTCATTGTGCACACGACAATACGAGGCAGGAGAGGGCCCTCTATGCCCCTTCTCGTGGGCCTGGGCACCCGCCGCTTGCCTCTGGGAGCCCTACCCCAGTCCGTTTCCCGTGGAGCTGCCACCTGCAGTGGCTCCTGGGCCCTTCTCAGCCCTGTCCCCCACCAGGTTCATCCTCGACGACTCTGCCTTGTACCTGTCCGACAAGTGTGAGGTGGAGATGCTCGACCTGCGGCGAGGTGGGCAGGGCCTGCACTGGGCTCCCTCCGTTCTGGGGGTCCACGGTCCCCAGCCACACCCAGAGCAATTCTTAGCTGCCCCACACACATGCACACAGCGAGGGCTACCCCCTGATGGACCCAATCCTTCCCTCTGGCGGGGGGGTAGGGGCTGGGTGGCAGGAGGCAATAGGGACCTTTCTCCCGCCTCCTGCTGCAGATTATGTCTGTGTCTTGGACGTTGACCTCCTGGAGCTTGTGATCAAAACCTGGAAAGGGAGCACTGAGGGCAAACTGGTGAGTGGCTGCCACCCAGAGTCCCCAGAGCCAGAGCGGGTGCAGGGGCCAAGGGAGGCTTCAGCAGTTGCCTGCTGCCATGAACCTGCTCCCTGCCTGGGCTGCGGTCACAGTGCGTGCCGCCTTTCCCTCTGGGCTGTGGTTGGCGCCCCTCGGGGTGTCCCTTGGTGTTTGCTGAACCAATGAAGGAACCCAGTGGGTTTTAGCCCTGCCACCAGAGGGCAGCTGCAGCCAGGGCAGAAGCAGGGCCTCAGGAGTCAGGCAGGCCCTGTGCGTGCCCAGTTTCCCCATCTGTGAAATGGAGGCAACAGGCTCTGCCGCACCGGGCTGAGGCGAGGGGCACAGCAACCTGGGTGTGCAAAGCCCTTCCCGAGGTGCGGGGGAGGGGCACACTCCTGCCTCCCGGTGGGGCCCTGGGCCAGGCCCTGTCACTCTCGGGCTGTTGGCTCACCTGCTAGGTGGGGTTTCTGAGCGGGCTGCCTGCCCCAGGCAGACCCATCCAGGTGGAACCTGTGGTGGGGACAGTGTGGTGCCCTCGCAGGGAGGGGAGGCAGGGCCTGGTCAGCAGTGGGGCCTGTGCTGATGCTGCCCCGCCTGCTCCCAGAGCCAGCCGCTGTTTGAGCTGCGCTGCTCCAACAACGTGGTGCACGTGCACAGCTGTGCCGACTCCTGTGCCCTGCTGGTCAACCTGCTGCAGTACGTAATGAGCGCGGGCGACCTGCACCCCCCAGCCCGGCCCCCCAGCCCCACGGAGATCGCCGGCCAGAAGGTACAGGTGAGGCCTGGCCACACAGGCTGCCAGAGCTCGGCCAGGCCCCCCTGCCTCGGCCCTGGGTTGGGGGGTCTGGGGTTGGAGGAGCCTCCTCCCCTCCTGTCACTCATCTGTCACTCCCCTGCATGGCCCAGCTCTCCGAGAGCCCTGCCTCCCTGCCCTCGTGCCCCCCAGTGGAGACAGCCCTCATCAACCAGCGGGACCTGGCCGACGCCCTCTTAGACACGGAGCGGAGCCTGCGGGAGCTGGCCCAGCCTTCAGGTGGGGTCGGAGGTGCCCTGGGGACAGCCGATAGGATCAGGCACCCACAGTGGGCATCTCTCCAAACTGGCCTCTTCTTCCTATAGGTGGCCCCCTCCCTCAGGCCTCACCCATCTCGGTCTACCTGTTCCCAGGTGAAGGGAGTGGGGCCCAGCCTCTTTCAGCCCCTGCCGGGGGCTCCACTAGCAGCTTAGGCTCGAGCTTAGAGCCTCAGGAAGAGGAAAAGGAAGAGGAGGGGGACGGAGACACTCTTGACAGTGATGAGTTCTGCATCCTTGATGCTCCCGGCCTGGGCATCCCGGTATGTGCTGGGGGCCCGGTTTGTTGCCCTCAGGCGGCTGTCTGGGATGTGGGGCCCAGACGCTCAGCGGTGGTTGCCTGGCTCTTCTGGAGCTTTTGTGGTGAGAGAAGCAGGCAGGAGGCAGTCACTGTCGCCTGGGAGGGGTGCTGGGTCTGTGCCTCCTGACTCTGGGCTTTGCTGGAGTAGATGGATTTCCAGAGGAAGAGGAGGCCCAGCGTCCTGTGCAGAAGGACTGGGACTTGGAGGACGGGGAGAGGGTGGTTAGGAAGAGGGGAGGAGAACCGTTCAGCTACAGGGGCCAGTGGGAATATCCAAACTCACCGAGGTCCCAGGGCGACAGCGCTGACGGAAGAAAGGGGCTCTCAGGCCCCTCCTGGACAGGCCACTCAGACACAGACTCTGGGGGTGGTAGCCCAAGAGGGTCATTGTTTATCAAAAACAGGGAGGGGGGAGATGTGAGAACAGGGGGAGAAACGGGAGCTGGGTCGGGGGCGGCTGCGCTGGGGAAGCCTGTGCCACAGGTCTTAGCCGGGCCCCTCCCCGCAGCCTCGTGACGGGGAGCCTGTGGTGACACAGCTACATCCCGGCCCCATCATCGTGCGAGACGGCCACTTCTCACGGCCGCTGGGCAGCACAGACCTGCTGCGGGCACCTGCCCACTTCCCAGTGCCCAGCAGTCGCGTGGTGCTGCGTGAGGTCTCCCTCATCTGGCACCTCTATGGCGGCCGAGACTTTGGCCCCCACCCTGGCCACAGGTGAGGAGGGGAGGGTGCGGGTGGTGGGAGGCGGGATTGGGGCCCAGGCTCGTCCAGCTCTGACTTTCAGCAGCGGGTCATCTTGAACCCAGCCACCGCTCTTGGCTCAGCTTCCTCATCCTGCCGTGCCCCGCCGTCCTCCCAGGACTGAGACCGCAGAGGGTCTCTTGCCCCCAGCTAAAGCTTGCTCTGAGGAAGGGGAAGAGAAGGGGTTCCTCTGAGTCAGCTTGTCCCCCGTCCTGCTTTCCAGGGCAAGAGTTGGCCTCACAGGCCCCAGGGCCTCCCCTTCCCGCTGCTCTGGCCCCAACCGGCCCCAGAACTCGTGGCGCACGCAGGGGGGCAGCGGGCGGCAGCACCACGTCCTCATGGAGATCCAGCTGAGCAAGGTGAGCCGGCGGGGGCGTCTGTCACACTACGCACAGGCTGGACGCTGTTCAGATGCTGCCTGTAGCGAAGAGCAAGGCAGGCAGAGCCCCTGCCTTTGCAGCGGAGGGAGCCAGGCCAACACCAGGGTCTATGTAGCACGGCAGATGGCGAACGGTGTTCAGGGGAGTCGTCCGGGGGCACAGGTGTGCTGGGAGGGTCTGGACAAAGACCTACATGAGTGAAAATGTGAGTGGGAAAGAGGTTTTCAGACAGAGGAGACAGCAAGAAAGCTGCAAGTGGGAGTGTCCCAACGTCTTACAGGAATAGCAGAAGGCCTGGCACAGCCGGAGACCGGGCTCTTAGTAGAGACAGGAGCCCCTGAGGGGTTTTGAGGAGAGGCTGCCTTGGGGGTTCGGGGCCTAGCAGCAGGGCTGGTAAGAGTGGGCAGGTTCTGCGGGGATTGGGTGGCAGGAAGACCCAGGTTGGGCACTGGATCAGATGCATGAGGTACAGAGAGGTCTGGAGGGTTCTGGCCTGAGAAATGGTGCAGGGGCAGGTCCCACTGTCTGGGAGAAGCCCAGGCCAGTGCTGGGCTTCCCAAGGAACCACTGGAGGCAGACGACAGAGGAGCACACGGCTGTTGGGAGCAGGGGCTGTGCTGAGAGAACTCAGGAGAGGAGCTTCCGAGCAGTGGCCAGGGCCTCAGACCTGATGGGGAGCAGCGGCTGTGTGGGGACAGGGAGCAGGAGGGCAAAGTCCTGGAGAGCAGACAGGCCTGGGCTGTTGGAGGGACAGAGAGGCTGGCGCCGCAGGCACCTCCAGCAAGGGCCAGGGCAGGTCTGGGGGCAGAGGCGGGTCCCTGCCAGGCCAGGGCGAGGAGTGGGCGTCGTACGCTGCACGAAGATCCTGCGAGTGTGGGGAGAACGGGTTGGAGAGGACGGCGTCTGTCTGGGGAAGAGGGGAGACGGCAGCTGTGGAGGTGACAGACCCTTCAGAGGCAGTCGGTGTTTCAGGAGGGCTTGGTGATGGAGGGGTTGGAGGGTGAGGGCAGAGCCGAGACGGGGCAGGCAGGTGCCACTTGAGCTTGTCAAGGGCTGCGAGGAAGGGGGCAGGTAGATTCGGAGGAGGTCGCGAGTTCAGTGGGATGGCCGTGTGGAGGTGGGGGGCTCCGGTGGAGGTGGGGGGCTCCGGTGGAGGTGGGCTCAGGAAGGGTCAGTGGGAGAGAAGGGGCCTGGGGCTAGCCCTTCCCCCCGACTGGGGCCCTGTCTGCCCTGCTCAGGCCTCCACGCACCCCGCAGGTGAGCTTCCAACATGAGGTGTACCCACCGGAGCCAGCCACGGGCCTCGCTGCCCCCCACCAAGAGCTGGAGGAGCGGCCGCTGTCGCGCCAGGTGTTCATCGTGCAGGAGCTTGAGGTCCGAGACCGGCTTGCCTCCTCCCAGATCAACAAGTTCCTGTACCTGCACACGAGCGAGCGGATGCCACGGCGTGCCCACTCAAACATGGTACGGCAGCCCCGCCACCCACCGCAGGGCAGGGCACAGGACCATTGAGGACACATCCTCATACACACACATCCCCAGTTTGTGAGCCTGGGAGGAGGGTGGGGTAAGGCGGTCTTAGCAAAGGGAACAACCTGTATGGGCAAGGCTGCCCGGGCGAGCTGTCGGGGAACGGGGGCCAGAGGCCCAGCGAGCTCCAGAGCTTGCCCTCTGCCCCCAGCTCACCATCAAAGCGCTGCACGTGGCCCCCACCACCAACCTGGGCGGGCCGGAGTGCTGTCTCCGCGTCTCACTGATGCCGCTGCGCCTCAACGTGGACCAGGTGAGTGGGCCAGGGGAGGGAGGACAGCCCAGAGTGACCCCACTGTCTCTGGGCCTCTGAGTCTGACCCGTTCTGCGAACTCGCCCCTGCAGGATGCCCTCTTCTTCCTCAAGGACTTTTTCACCAGCCTGGCAGCCGGCATCAACCCCATGGTCCCAGGGGAGACCTCTGCTGAGGGTGAGAGACTGGGCCGTGGAGGGGAGGGTCCAGGCCTCCTGCCTCCCAGGGCAGCCCCGCTCCTAGCCATCCCTGGCTCCGTCTCCAATCTGTGACCTCCCCTGCTCTAGCTCGTCCTGAGACCCGAGTCCAGCCCAGCAGCCCCCAGGAAGGGCAGCCCGAGGGCTCGCAGGAAGCCACAGGCGGTGGACGCGGCTCGTCCTGTGCTGATCAGCAACCCATCTACTTCAGGTAGGCTGCGGGCTGGGGCCCCGGGCCACACTGCAGGGGCCAGGCCGGTCCCAAAGGACCCTTCTCCCTGCTCCTCCGCCCAGGGAGTTCCGCTTCACATCTGAGGTGCCCATCTGGCTGGATTACCACGGCAAGCACGTCACCATGGATCAGGTGGTAAGCTGTGCTGTCAAGCAGGGTGGCCATGTGGGCCGGGCTCTCTGCGGGCTCCCAGTTCTGCTCAGCTCTGGCCGAGTCTCTCTGGGGACCAGGTTTTGCATTTGGGCACCATCAACTGTCAAGTGGGTCTCCAGTGGCTCCTGTGGGCTCGCCGGCTCCCTGAGTCCCCTCATGTAAACCTGGACCCCCCTGCCACCCCCAGGGCACTTTCGCTGGCCTCCTCATTGGCCTGGCCCAGCTCAACTGCTCTGAGCTGAAGCTGAAGCGGCTCTGCTGCCGGCACGGGTGAGCCCCCAGCACCCCAGCCTCTCCCGGGTCCCCTGTCTTCCCTTTGCTCTGTTCCTGGCTGGTTGTGTGGCCTTGGCCAAGTCATCACCCCTCTTAGGGCCTCAGTTTCTCTGTAAAATGGGCACAGTCATCCCTCTGCTCACAGCCGGGTGGGACCACAGAGAGGGTTGGGGTGTTCACAGCACTTGCCACGGGGTCCTGCGTCCTCCTGGCCCCATGCTCTCTCAATGTGTGGCTTTTCCCCACCTCCCCCTCCTCGCCTCTCCCCACGGCTGCCCCAGGCTCCTGGGTGTGGACAAGGTGCTGGGCTATGCTCTCAACGAGTGGCTACAAGATATCCGCAAGAACCAGCTGCCCGGCCTGCTGGGAGGCGTGGGCCCCATGCACTCGGTTGTCCAGCTCTGTGAGTGTCTGGGTTTGGAGGCCCTTGGAATTGCCCTTAACCTTGGGCAGCCTAGAAGCTGCCATGGGAATAGGAGGAGGAGGTCCTCCAGCAGGGGTGGTGGGGGCAGGGCAGCCTTGGGTGTCTCTGACAACCCCATCCCCCCAGTCCAAGGGTTCCGGGACCTGCTGTGGCTGCCCATCGAGCAGTACAGGAAGGACGGGCGCCTCATGCGGGGGCTGCAGCGAGGGGCTGCCTCCTTCGGCTCGTCCACGGCCTCCGCCGCCCTGGAACTGAGCAACCGGGTGGTGCAGGCCATCCAGGTGAGTGGGTGCCCGTGTCCGGGCCATGCAGCACCGCGGGGGCAGGTGTGGAGCCTTCTACCTCACGGCTCTCCACTTCTGCCCTCAAAGCTCTACTGAGTGGACAGTCTGGGTCTTGCAGCCTCATTTTATAGAGAAACAATCACAAAAAGTAGAGGCTAAGTGACTTGCCTGGGACCCTCAGTGGCTCCTGTGCAGGAGGGTGTGTGCCCTCCAGGCCTGCAGAGCCCACTGTGTCTTCCTGCTCGTGGCATGTCCTGAAGGAGGTGGGTGGCTGTGTTTATGGACTAACCCACTGAGGTAGAGACTGGCCCCGATTCATTCGGGCTGCAGACTTCCGTAGGCCCGGAGGGACCCCTGGGGAAGCGGGGGACAGCCTGTGAGGGAGACAGTCCTGAGAGCCACTGTGGCCAGTGTGATGAGCTCTGTGTAGGTGGGGGACGCACGTGCAGACTTGAGGGTACCTGCAAGCTCAGACCCCAGGGGATTGTGGGGGGTCTCGAGAGAGGAGGCGGGAGGGATAAGCAAGCACTTGAGCGCCCAGGGGTGTCAACTGGGTGGGAAAGAGTGATGCTGGGCGAGGAACGCAGGGACAGAGGGACAGAGGTGCTGGGCTCACTGACGGTCCATGGCGGTGGGTGAGGGGAACTCAGATCCGTGCAAGGAAACAGTCTTAGGCAAGCTGCATCTGTCAGCCACAGCCTGCATGTGGTTGGCAGGAGGAGGGCTTGGGTCTGAGAAGACAGTAGGCAAGTCCCCTCGGGAGTCATATGCTCTGCCTGAACTTCCCTGACCTGGACAGAGCCGGGAAGGGGAGGAGGAGTGAGAGGAGGTGCTGGCTGTGGGTGCGGCTGGGCGCTGGCAGGCTCCCCGGGTTGGCTGGGGGGCCTGGGGGCCAGTGCGTCTACCCAGGCTGGCTCTCCTCATCCGGTGCTCTCACTTCCTTCAGGCCACAGCTGAGACCGTGTATGACATCCTGTCCCCGACGGCACCCGTCTCCCGCTCCCTGCAGGACAAGCGCTCTGCGAGGAAGCTGCGCAAGGGCCAGCAGCCCGCTGACCTCCGGGAGGGAGTGGCCAAGGCCTATGACACAGTGCGAGAGGTAATGAGGGTGCCACCCTGCTCCAGCCATCCCACACCCCTCTCCTCCCTCAGACCCTCACACTGACCTCTGACCCCCACAGGGCATCCTGGACACAGCTCAGACCATCTGTGACGTGGCGTCTCGGGGTCATGAACAGAAGGGGCTGACCGGTGCCGTGGGGGGTGTGATCCGCCAGCTGCCCCCAACAGTGGTGAAGCCACTCATCCTAGCCACGGAAGCCACGTCTAACCTGCTCGGGGGGATGCGCAACCAGATCCTCCCTGATGCCCACAAGGACCACACCCTCAAGTGGCGCACAGAGGAGGCCCAGGACTGAGCACGGGGCATCCGAGACCCAAAGGGGCGCTGCCCACCGCCGCTAGCCTGCCCACCATGCTCAGGCTGGTGCCGCTGGCTCCTGAGCCTCCCAAGAGCTCTGACCCACAGCTGGGCCAGGCCCAGCCCTTCAGGGCCTGGCCACTGTGACGGACACCTCCCGGCCTGCCATTGCCAATCCGCTGTGAGAGGGGGGCCACCTGCCTTGGGGCCTCGGCCCTGTCTCTGCACTTTTCCTCTGGGGAGAAAGGACATTGCCTGTCCCTCCCACCTGGGCCCACACTGCTGCCTTGTCCCAGGACGGAGGCTTTCGGACCCTCGGACCCCTGGACCCCAACCCCACTCAGCCAAGTGTCTTTCTATGTCTCTGGGGGAGGGGGGAAGACGGACACCCGTGTGGTTCGATGTATTATTTTTAAACTCCATGAGTGTGTGGGTCAGTGTCTGCATGAAGTGGAATAAACTGCCCACTGCCAGCCTCCTCTCAGGTCCTGTGTACCTAGACAGCCCCTGTCAGCCCAGGCCTCAGCCCGACCTTTGCTCCTGGCCAGATCCCACCTCTGCACCCAGCACCTGCATGTCACCACCAGAGGTCGCTGCACCCCCCAGCCTTGCCCAGTAGGTCAGGGCACAGGGACTCAGGCCCCCCAGCCCCATGGCCTCTAAGCCAGCCCTGCGCTCCCTCCCTTGGCCCTGGACTCTGCCTCATTGCCCTCCCAGGGGGCTGCCACCCTGTCCCACTTCCGATGTGCCAGGAGCTGCTTGGGGCTGCCAGGGAGGCAGGAATGGCCCTTGGCGCCCACCTTGCCCAGACATATTTCTTGGCTCTGTCCCTGCAAGATCCCAGGGTCCTGCCTTATTTGGGGGGCTGCGCAAATGGCGGGGCTGTGGGGGATGCCTGGCTGAGACTGAGGTAACACCCTGGGTCTCTGAGCCTTGGTGCCTCCTCGTGGTCCCTGCCTGGCTGACCCAGGGACCCAGAGTGTCACCTGAGGCCACTCCTAGGACGCTGAGCTCTGAGCTCTCTGGAGGCTGCTCCCACCATCCCTAGCAGAAGGCTTTTGGGGTGACCAGGCCTCTGCCCTGGGGTTGCAGATCCAAGCCTTGGAGGCGAGGCATGCTGGGACAGCACTGTGGCCAGAGGGGTCCCAACTGGCACTACCCAGAACTTTACGTGGGGTCAGGAAAATGTCCACTGCCCCCCACATACACCTTTATTCTTGGAGCAGGGAAGGAGCTGCTCCCAGTAGCACTCCCAGCAGTGGGTGGGCCCATAGGGAAACTGAGGCCCGGGTTAGGAATCAGAGCTAGAGAACCCTCACCTTGCTAAGTTTATCTGCAGACGTCTCAGACTGGCAAAGTCCCCCCCACCGCCCCCTGCCAGCTCCCCCTCTGTGACCGCTCCGCAGTTAGGGAGGTCTGGGCACCAGGAACAGGCAGACACTGTCCTGGGGGACCCAGGGTTCTAGCTGCCCACAGCCACCTGGGGCAATAGGCTGAACAAGAGGTGGAGCAAGGGAGAGGCTGGGGGGCTGATGCTGCCAGGAGGGGCAGGTGGGGCCCGGCCTGATGCTTCCTGGGCCTGCCCCACCCTTCCCCGGGCACAGTCCAGGGTTTCCTGCCCTTCGAACCACACTTGTGATCAGTATTGACTGTGGTGGGATAATCATTAACTGCCACCAGGGGCTGGGCCAACGGCTCAAAAGGCACTGGGCCCAGGGTGTCCCCACTTCCTCCTTGTGTCCCGAGGGCCAGCCAGGCACCCAGGTAAGAGATTTCACTGTGGTAGGACCCCTGCAGCCCCCTCTTCCCCACGATGCTGCTGAGTCCAGGCACCTTCCTGCAGGGCTACCTGCCCTTCTGAGGAAGAGAAGGGATCTGGGCAGCTACTGGGTGACTGAGAAGCTCCTTCCTGCTCTGTGCCTCGGTTTCCACCTATGGGAGGAGGCAGCTGGAGGAGCATCAGCTCTGGAGCCGGGATTCCTGACCGGGCACTGCCTCTGCCAGGCCTGGGCACTTGGACCCCACACGGCACGGGACGGGCCTCTGTGGGAGGGGCGGCTGGGCTTGGGGAGGGGGTGGTCGCCAGCTGTGGTGTTTTCCTTCGCAAGTCTGTCCCCCCAAGCAGAAGGATTCCTGCCTGGGCTCCCTCGTCCCATCAGACTGCATCCCAAGAGGGAGGACACCACCTTAGGGAAGTTGTCAGGGCAGCACAGACCCCAGGGCCCTGCTCTGTCACCTTGGTCAGCCTCGTCCTCTACCTCTCTGGGCCTGTTTCCAATGCTGGCAAAGAGGGACATGGCGCAACTTTGTTCTAGAAGCTCCCTTTTCTCTCCAGAAGCTGTGGAGTCTCCCAAAATGCCCACTGGGTCTCTGCTGGACTGCCACTGGCTCCTGTCGCTGAAGCCTGTCTGGGAAGGGATAAGAACGTACTTTGTGGGAGAAAGGTCTGCTCCCCGGAACCCGGGGCCCGCTCAGGGACCCTGGTCAGCAGCTCCTTGCTCTCCCCACAGTGGAGACAAACACAAGGGTCCCAGAGTGGGCGGCTCCCCCACGCCGCCCAGGCCAGGGTGCAGGACGGCTCACAAGTCCTGACTCGCACGTGAGGGACGAGCAGTGGTTCAGAGAGGTTAAGCTACTGGCTCAAGGTCACCCAGCTTCCAGGCCCCTGCCACTGAGGTACTGAGTGTTCTTCCAGATGGGCAGCTGCTCATAGCTCTGTTCTTGACGTGCTGCTGGCAGGTTGGTGCATCAGCATCTTTTCAAGTTCCCTGTCATCCCCGTCTCCTCCACCTTGCCATTCTCTGTCCCTGTTTTCTCTGTCCCTTCCCTGCTCCCTGCCTGCTCCTCTCATCTGTTCCTCTCCAGCCCCTCCACCCCCTTCTCTCTCAGTCCTGTCTCCAGCTTCCTGTACGGGGCCATCCCCATGAAACTGGGTATTTGGAAGTCCCTGGAGACTGAGCTGTCCCTTGCTGTCCCTCTGCCCCATGGCTACGGCAGGGAGGGTGGGCAAAGGGCAGAGGGCGGAGGCCACAGTAGCCAAACCTGAAACTGAGGCCCAGCTCTGGTCACGAAAGAAACGAGGAAACAAAAGAACTTGGGGACAGAGGGCATGGGGGTGTCAGAGTGGGCAAAGACTGCCCAGGAGTCGTAAATCTGAACCGCTCCTGGCTTTATGAGGCAGATTCGTGGTTGAGCCTGGACTTCGCCCAGGAAGGAGTGCTGGCATCACACGGGGCGCCAGGTGTGGGCCCCAGATGATAAGGAGCCTCAATAAAAAGACCACGGACCAGGGGCCCAAGGGGGTGGGCGTGGGGTTCTCCCCAGAACCCTGCCCAGGGGACAGGCCAGGCGGGCAGGGCCCAGGCCTCCAATTGGCTCCCACCCCCTGTAACAGCAACTCCATGTGGAAGTGCCCACTGGTTCCAGTGGGGCTGCTGTTATCTGGGGTGGGGACCAGTACCCACGAAGGAGGAGAGGCAGCCACCACCCAGCAAACCAGCCCGGGACGGCAAAGCGTGGAGGTGGCTCCCGGCCGGCTACCAAGACCGAGTGCACAGGGCTCTGACCTATGAATTGACAGCCAGTGCTCCTGTCTCCCCTCTGGCTGCCAATTCCATAGGTCATAGGTATGTTCGCCTCAATGCCAGCCACCAGGACCTACGGGGCAGGGGCGGGGCTGGGGGTGTCCACTGGTCAACAAAGACCTTGCTACCCCAGAGCAGCACTCAAGGCCCCAACTTTGTCTCATTCCCACCTTTCCATTTCCCCCTTTGTGAGCCCGACTGCTTTAGTCCCGCCTATGCCGCCTGCATGGTGGCACGCATCTGTGCCCTGCCCATGCTCTTCCTCTGACTGGAACACCCCAGCTCGTCTGCCACACTCATACTTACTAACTGGTTCAAGCTCTGCCCAAGCATTTGCTGCCTCTAGGAAGCCTCCTTTGCAGCTCACTTGATTCTAAATGCTGGCCTCGCCCTGTGCTGCCCTTGAGCACGGCACTCGCCGAGCCCATTGCTGTCCTGTGCTGTGTCTCCGTCCTCCCCACCGTCTGCACGCTCAGCCCCCAGCCCAGATGTGTGCACAGTACACGTTGGCTGACAGATCCTGAGCCTTGCCCCCCAAGGAAGCACCCACCGACATGCAGTGTGGCCAAGGGATGCCAAGTGCCAGTCTTTGTGCTAGAGCCCCCCACAAAGGACGGTGGCCCTGAGCCAGCGTCCCCTCTGCTTGCTCCTCTCTCCTCTCTCTTGCCAGTCTCATCTCCCTGGAACACAGCCCTGAACCCCAGGCTCCCCTTGCCTGGCTGTGGTTGGTGGAGCAGTAACTCCAGCCCCGGGATTCTAAAGTGGGCCCAGGAGCCCCCTCTGGTTGCGGTGGGGGTCGGCCAACCCCAGCCCATCCTGACCTCCCCCAAACAGCCTCACTTCCCCACCTTTTTTTTTTTTTTTTTGAGACAGAGTCTTGTTTTGTTGCCCGGGCTAGAGTGAGTGCCGTGGCGTCAGCCTAGCTCACAGCAACCTCAAACTCCTGGGCTTTAAGCAATCCTTCTGCCTCAGCCTCCCGGGTAGCTGGGACTACAGGCATGCGCCACCATGCCTGGCTAATTTTTTCTATATATATTTTAGTTGGCCAGATAATTTCTTTCTATTTTTAGTAGAGACGGGGTCTCGCTCTTGCTCAGGCTGGTCTCAAACTCCTGACCTTGAGTGATCCACCCGCCTCGGCCTCCCAGAGTGCTAGGATTACAGGGGTGAACCACTGCGCCCGGCCTCCCCCTGTTTCTTATATGATGGGGTTCTGGGGAAATTTTCATTTGAATAAAAAGTTCTCTGCTGCTAAAAAATAAAATTTTTTAAATTAGAAACAGACCTAGGAATGAAGTCCAAATTACTTAATAACAGGAGTTGGCCGTTGAGGCCTTCCTGTGTGCTTGGCACTTGCATGTGTCACCTGGAGTCCTCGGGACAGCCTTGCAAGGTAACATCATGAACCTGTTTGGGAGATGAGGACACAGGTTCAGAGAGGGTGAGCATTTGCTAAAAGTCACAAAGCAAGTTGGACCTTCTCCCTCTGAGGACAAATTTCTGGCTCCCTACTCTGGTCTCTAAGACACTGGCCCTCACTCCTTCCTTCCCACGGGCGGCTTCACTCACACTGTCCTGACTGCTCCCGACGCCTGGGCTGCCATCTGCCCTTGCCAAGGCCCAGTGCAGAAGCGTCCCTGCAGGCCCTCTCGGTGCTCTGCAGGACCTGCTTCCCCTGCCAGCACCTTATCTCACTCCACACAGAGTGGAGGGGTGCTTATCTTATCCTTGTGCTGCTCTCAGACTCCTTGAGAGCAAAGTCCAGGACTTACTCATCCTCCCTGGCCTGGCTCCCCACCCCCCTCCAGCATGGTAGGTGTTCAAGACACACTGGCTGGGTGGTGGGACACCAGACTGCGACCCTCTCGGGGCTGTTAGGCCCCCGGCCCAGAGCGCTGGCTTAGGGTAGAAGGGGGTGGCAGACAGCAGCCACCCCTGCCGTGGGGCTCCTCCTCCATCTGTCTCTACAGAGCACTGTGGTTCCACAAAGGTCTTCAAGATGGCTCTTGAAGACCAGGTCCCAACCATTAGCAAGGCAGACCCAGCTCCCTCTGACTTGGGGCCTTGGCCTTCACTGACCTGTGGCCTGTGCACATCTTCCCTAGTCTGAGCCTCATCCCTACCCCGTCTTGGGCCTCCTCGAGACCTGCCTAAGGGCCACTCCCTCCCAGACACCTGCCTGTGCCCTGGAGTCAGCTTCCCACCTGCCCACTCGCTGGCTCCCATGATGCTCTGCAGCCTCTGTTGGCACCCCCATCACACCCCATCACCAACACCTGGCTATTTACCCCACCAGCCTGTGAACCCCCGGGAGTGGTGGCCACTGACTTTTTGTCTCCTGTAGCCTCAGAGACTGGCATAGAGGAGGTACTTAATAAATGCACACTGCAGAACTGACTGCGTTTGTGAATAAAGTTGTTTAGGGAGGGAGCTTCAGACACGTGTGGAGTGGGCAGGGTGCCGTGGCCAGCAGGAAGCCCTCAATAAATGCCAGCCGTGGTCTTCCTCACCACCATCAATGTCACACATATGTGAAACGACTGACGCCGCTGACCTGGCATCCTCAGAGGATGTGCACATGGATCACGTGCACATTAACCCTGTGGACCAAAAAGAAAGGGCTGACGGGGGAAATAGTGGTCAGGGCCGGAGGGCCTTGATCAGGAAAGGCTCCCTGGGACAGGTGAATTTGAGTTCAGCTTTTGCTGCGGGGAAGCCCAGGAATAGGTCGTGAGCACTAGAGGAGGAAGGAATACCGGGGGACAAAGGTGCTGAAAGGGGACCCAGGAAGGGGGTGGTTAGGGTATGGACGGACAAGCAGGGGCTACTTGCTCTTCCACAAGCCTTACTCCCTGTGCCCACCGCTAGGCGGCGCTACGCACACCTCTCCCTAGCTGGACAGGGCCCATCTCCCGCCCCGCCACCTCGTCGTCCCAAACAGCCCCCCAGTGGCCCAGCCTTTAGCCCACCTGGGAGGGAGCTGTGTCTGGCCTGGACGCTGTCCTGGGCAGAGAGCGCAGCCCGGGTCCCAGGTGTTCAGTGCTCGGCTTCCCCAAAGTGGGGTCCTGGTGTGACCCTTACCACTGCTGTATGTGTAAAACATAAACGTATAATGTACATTCGTATAATTCTACAATGAGTCCCTGTGTAACAACCTGCAGAGCCCCCCAGATGTGTCCTTCCAGGTCCCTCGTCCCCCAGGTCAGCACAATCCCAAGCTTGATGGAAATCACTTCCTCACCTTTCCCTGGCTTCCTGCCCCGTACACAGCCCAAAGCAGCACAAGTGTTCATCTGGCCTGGCTCTGTTGTCCTTGTCATATAAATGGAATCACCCGGCTGTGACTGGCTGCTGGAGCTGGGGCTTGTTCTTGCCTGGTCACTGCTGTGCAGCGCTCTGTCCTGGGAGGGTAATACCATTTATTTTTCCACTTTGCTCTAAGTGGACCTTGGTCGCCCCCGCATTTGGGGTTATCATGCACAATGCTGCTGCTTCTAGCCCAGCTTCTAGTGCAGAGTGACTCCCTAGGAGGGGCTGCTAGGTCACGGGCGGTGAATGCAGGACCCGCCTGAAGGAGGGATACCAGGGCATAGGATAGGCCCTTTTGTTTTTCTTTCTGACAATTATGAAATCTTTAGAAAAGCTGCAAGAGAAGTACAAACGACGCCACATACCCTTTACTTGGATCATTGATAGTTCACATTTTGCCATAATATTTGCTTCCTGTCTTTCTCACATGTGCGCCCCCCCACACACACACTCTCTTTCTGAACCATCGGAGAGTAAGATACGTCAGCCACAACCCTTCACCCTTAAATATTTCAGCATGTATCTCCGAAGAAAAATGACATCTCTTACACAACCACAATTCAGTTACTAAACTCAGGCCTGGTGACAGTGCTGCAATGCCATTATCTGAGGTGCAGTCCACTTTGAAATGTCACTGATCATCCCAATCCGCTGGTCGGGTCTCTTCAGTCTTTCATTGTTCTTCAAGACCTTGGTATTTTTCGAAAATTCAGGTCAGCTGTTTTGTAGAACGTCCCTCATCTTTTTCCCCCTTTACCTCCAATCAAAAAAGTCAAATTAGTTCATTATGAAAAATTGGGGCAGTATGGAAAAGTAAATGAAAGTTGCCCCAGCTCCTACGATGCAGGCATAGCCCTGCAGACATGCCCTGTAGACACGCGAGTGACCGACTCTGCTGTTCCCCGTGCCGTGTGCACGTTAACTCAAGACTCCTGTGAGGGAGGTGCCTTTGCCGTCTCTCGCTTTACAGCCGGTCTGAGACGTTGGATGACTTACTAAAGATCAGGAGTCAGGAGGACTCGAACCCCTGGGTAACTCTGCTGTGGGGCTGCCCTGTGCACTGTAGGGTGGTTAGCCGAGTCCCGGGCCTCCACCCACTAGATGCCAGCAGCAGTTCCTGAAGTTGTGACTACCAAGAATGTCTACAGACACTGGCAAAATCACCCTCAGGTGAGAACCACTCTGTATATGTGTGTCAAGCCAGGTCACATCGTATTCACTTCTGAAATCTTCTTTCCCAGGTATTGGTACTTCATAGTCACTCTAGTTTCCTTCCATTTCCTTCTCCATCCCATGTCTGATGGCTGCCAGGTGTGGCCTCTCAAGGGCCTCCTGGACTGACAAGAAGACAACCCCACTGCTATAGTTGTCTTCTATTGCCATAAAACAAAGTGCCACAAACCTCGTGGTTTAAAGCAACCCCGCCTTTAAGAGCTCCCAGTTCTGTGGGTCGAAGTCTGGGCACAGTGTGCCTGGGTTGTCTGTCTGGAGTCTCAGATGCTGAAAGCGTGGTGTCAGCCAGGCTGGGTGCTCACCTGGAGGCGCTGCAGAGGAATCTGCTTCCAACCTCGTTCTTGTGGTTGGCAGAATCCAGCTCCTTGCAGCTGCAGGACTGAGGTCCCCATTTCCTTGCTGGAGGTCTGCTGGGGGCCCTCTCATTCCTGAGAGGCCACCCACATTCCTTTCCACATGGTCTCCTCCATCTTCAAGCCAACAATGACACACTGAATCTCTCTTGTGTTTTGAATCTCTGACTTCCTTTTCTGCAACTGACCAGCTGGAGAAAATTCTCTGCTTTCAAGGAGCACATGAGAGCAGGTGGGCCCCCGGGATAGTCTCTCCATGTAGACTGTGCCACCTAACACAGCCTGTCATGGAATAAGTCTGTCAGATTCACATTCCCAGGGTTACACTGGGTATGTACACCAGGGTGGGGGATCTTGGGGACATCATGAAATTCTGCCTACCACAATGACCAAAGGGCAAGAGAGGTGTTTCTGGGGGAGGTCATGGAACCAAGGGGCAGAGGGCCAGGCCAGATGAGCAGGAGGAGGAGGCCTGACCCCAGCTCTGGGAAGGGTCTTGCTGTGTTCCTGCCCAACAGGTACTTCTGGGAGCAAGCATGGAGCTTGGGCAGACACAGGCCTCAGTGGGGACTCTGGCTTCCAGTCCCCACTCAGATGACCCTTCACCATTTTCTGTATTTAAGGTGAACATGCAGGTCAGAGGAATGTCATGGCTGGGCCAAAAGGGCAGAGAGACAGAATAGCTGGCAGCAGAGCAGGTGCACTGGGGACAGCTCTGTGAACCACCACAGACCATGCCAAGCAACTTGCACAGAGACTTTGATTTGGGGTGAGGAAGGTGTCAGGTCAGCAGAGGGGACTGAAGGTGGCCTTGGGCATGCTGTCTGACCCCTCCTGAGGTATGGGTGTGAGAGGATGGGGCACTGGGCCAGAAGCCAGAGGGGCAGGGCTCTGTGCCCTGGTGGCTGAGTGTGACACACAGTTGGAGACAGAACTACCCTCCAGCCTCCAGCCTGTGAGCCACCTGTGGTAAGGCTCAGGGCAGCCCCCAGCCATAGGGGAACGTGGGGGAGAGGCTATGGCCAGGGAGAGGAAGCCAGAGCAGAAGAACATGAGCAGACTTGTTCTTGTGCACACACAAGACACAGCCCAGAGACCCCTAGAAATGCCTGGAGGGAACCTGAGCAGGCCTGTGCCCCACACCCAAGTGGGGTTAAGACCATTGTCACTCAGGCAGCAACACCTGTGCACCTTATTTGTAATCTCAGGCTGCTGAGGCGGGGGGACATCGGGGCTACACCCACCATTGCATTAGTGTAGGCTAAGTGGGACCCCAGCAACCTGCAAGGAGCCTCTGATGTCATCACTGTAGAAGACAGAATGCTCTTGTGGCAAATAATAAACCACTTCCTGGGGGGTTCCTGGGCACGATCTCTCTACAGCAAAAGCCTGGGGCCCAAGGCAGGGCCAGCTTGGTGCCTGGGCTCCCCAGTGAGTTTAAGGTAAACACTAAGCAGTGTTCAGCTGTAGCTCCTGCCCCAACAGTCTCTACAAGGTGGAGCCAGAGGCTGCTGGGACTAAGACACACATTTAGAAGCCTGACAGTTGACTATAGTTTTTACTAAAAGTGTCTGAGGCCTCTAAGTCTCAGCTCTGCAAGCACTATGCAGTTACACGTGCACATTGCGTGGTAAATGTACAAGCCTGTCCCCCAGGCTGCAGGGCAGCAAAGGGGCTAGACAGGGCTGGTGAGCGTCAGGGCAGGGAGTTCACGCCAGCCTGCACCTGGGAAAGAGGCTCTGGAAACTCTTTCCCTCTGCTTTTCCACCTGCCCGCCTCGCACCTTCAGGTTAGCACGTGGACAGAGCACAGTATTGAAATTCCGAAGGCTCAGCTTCTCATTCAGCCTGGGCTACCTCGAGCAAGTCACTGGACACCCCAGGGCTTCAGGCTTTTTCTCAGTGGGATTTGAAAGCAGCTAAGATCCTGACACTGTAACTTCCAAACTGGGCTGTATCCTGGCTGTCAGATGCCCACAGAGGCCTCTGGAGCCCAGCAACTCCAGAGGCTGAGCCCAAGGCCATGGCTCCTGCTGTTAGGCTTTCGGTGTGGAAAGGATGCCCTTCTGACCAGGCTGGAGATCCTGGCATGCAAAGAAACAGATTTCCTCGGTTTTTCACCTTGTCCTGGAAAAATGGATCTGTTGCAGTCTCATGACTGCAAGAACAAAAATCTGTGCTTATATGCAAACTTTCTCAGTGGAAAGAATGAACCACTCCTCGTCCCAGAGATAAACCTATGTGTTTTTGGCTTTTCCCAGCCTGATTCTTCTGCCATATTTGGAGAAAAACTCCCTCTTTATTATTTTTTTTTAAAGTTGTCTTTGGGGACCTTGTAGACACTTCCCTAGACTAGGCCATGACATGACTGAGCTTCCAGGGGAGGCAAGGCTGCAGGAGACCCCTTTCTGCTGGATGAGGGCAGTCTCTCGGAGACCCAGGGGCATCCCAAGGCTGCATTTGCTGGGAATTGAATGAATGTATCTGTGAACTGAAGAAGAAAACACTCGGAGTGGGGGATGGACACGGTTTCTGAGACAAAAGGAAAATTGAAGTCACCATCAGTCTGCCCTGGACCCAGGTAGACAGGCCGAAAGTGAAACAGCAGAGAAACCAAAAGTGAAATGGTTCGTTCACATTTTATAAAATTTTCCCACCAAACAGAAACCATCCTACTCAAGGAACACAAAGAAAATTAGGGCATTTTCACAATCAGGGGCACGACAAGATAAGGAAGCTGCCCAGGACCTGGGTGCCAACTCCATGAAATTGGAGGAACTAATTCCTGGCCACTTGAGCCTCAGTAGGGTGAGAGAGAGCTCTTCTTCCAGTCCTTCCAGCTCTGTGGAGAAGTCAAGTGGCCATACATAACAACAGGGTCCGGGTTTCATTTATAAATAACCCAGGAACATTTTGTTGTTTTCAGTTTTCTGGCGCTGGGTTTTCCCAGCACACAGGGCTCTGGGGAGATGTGAAAACCATGGCGGGTCAGTGTGAGTGCTGCGGGGCTCAGAGCAGCCTCATTCAGACAGTGGAACAACCGTCTCATTCAGGATCCCTTCCCCCACGCCCCCACCCCCAGCTCTTTCCTAGACCCACCCAAAGATTGCATCTCCAGGGTGGATCCCTCATAGCACTGTGTAGGAGCTAAATCCTTCGGCTTCTAAGGCTGACCCAGGAAGTCTGGACTGGGCCCCTGGAGGCTCCTGGTCACCAATTGGCATGCAGCCTCTGGTAACAACCCCTGCCTAGCAGCCTCAATATCCTCTTATGGAGAATGCCAAAAAAAAAAAAAAAGTCTTGATGGCTTCTGTGATTGATGAAAAGAATGTTAATGAAATCCCAAATAAAAGTGGTTAGGGAGGAGGAAGAGGGGAAGGCAATCAAACTAACTTTATCTACTCCCTCAGAGGGTACAGAGGCCAGATCCTACAAGGGCTGGGTGACCAAACTTCCTACCCTGCTCCCTCTGGATCCCACCTGACTCAGCTCCAGTTCCTGCCTCTGTCCCCTTAGCTTGCCAGACTGCATTCTTCCCGGCTTGAGGCACCCAGCCCTCTAGGCTTCCATATCTCCCAAAAGTCAGAAAATTGAAGAACAGGCCTTCAAGTTCCCAGGTTCATTTTAGATCTCTCCAAGAGCCCCGGGGCCCCCCTCCCACACTTTAGTGTTCTGATACTGGTTACCTAACAATCACAGTCCCTAAAGCTCTGACATCACCTACTGAAGATTCTCACCAGCCTGGACAGCCAAGCGGGTTTATGTGTGGCCAGGGATGATGGCGGGGGCATGAGCCCAATGGAACAGCCAGGAACTGGTATGGAGGGGTGGGACATAAGTCAGAGTAAAAGATGGTAACTGGTGGTAACCCTGAGAGGAAAGCGGAAGTATTTGGGTTTTTAAATTTCCCCCTAAGTTCCCACAAGATTTCATTGTTGCCCCCACATTTCCCTTCTCCCCACATAGGGAATTTCCGATTTCACTTCCTCCAAACCCAAGTGGCCAGAGAGCCTCAACTTCCTCTTTATGACCTCCTGCCCTGCCACAGTTGCAGCCTCTCTGGGGAAGCCTTTTCACCCCCACACGTCAAATGTCACGTATGTCCTCCACCGCTTGTGTCCCTCTCCCAATCCCAGCCCCGTCGGCCTGAGGAAAGGTCAGGCCTTTTGCTGCCAGTCAGACTTTCCCCATCGGCTCCTTCTCCCTCCCCATTTTTCTTTTCCTGGTCACCACCCCACCTTGGATTCTCTACTCCCTCAGCTTCCCCTGCTACCTCTTTCCGGTCTCCCCCTATGCAAAGCAGATAAAAGATGAGGGGACGAGAGGAATGTGTGTCAGGGAAGCGCGAAGGAAAAGAGGTGCCACGACCCTGGGGCCTCCGATACTTCCGGGGATTCTGAGCCGGTGGGAGGACGATTCACGGGGGCAACTGCGGGTGGGGCGCGTAGTGAAGGAGCTGGGGTGCCTAACTGGGTTCTTGCGGAGCCAACCTGTGGGGTGCGGGGGCTCACAAGTGCTGCAAGGCGCCTAAGCCCCCAGACCTCACCGCGCGAGGTCCCACTCCTCGCCTTCCCAACTGCAGCACTTGCGCGAGCAGCCCCTTGAGGGGCGGGGCGAAACAGATGCAGTTGCCACGGCACCGCGACCAGGGGCTCGCGATATTTGGAATCAGCCAATGGGAGGTGGAGGAGGGGAGGACGTGGCACGGAGTTAAGGGGCGGGGCCCGGGGGGCTCCTTCCTCCCCTCCCCATTCCCGGCTGCTCAAGCGGCGGCGGCGCCAGCCGGATCGCAGGGCCGATCCTATAAAGGGCGCTTGGCGGGGCGCGCGCTCCACTTGGCTGAGGGCGCCTCGGCGGGCCGTGCCGTGCGCCTGCGCAGCGTGGGCCGCTCCCCGCCCCCTGCCCCGCTGCTGCCGCCTGCTGCCCTAGTCAGCCTGCCGGCCGGCCAGGCTCCGCCTCGGCTCTGTGCTCTCGTCCACCTCTCAGCCGCCGGTCTGCCCCGCTGCAGCCAGCCCCGTCTCCAACAGCATGTTCAGCTGGGTCAGCAAGGATGCCCGCCGCAAGAAGGAGCCGGAGCTCTTCCAGACGGTGGCCGAGGGGCTGCGGCAGCTGTACGCGCAGAAGCTGCTGCCCCTGGAGGAGTACTACCGCTTCCACGAGTTCCACTCGCCGGCGCTGGAGGACGCTGACTTCGACAACAAACCCATGGTGCTCCTCGTGGGCCAGTACAGCACGGGCAAAACCACCTTCATCCGGCACCTGATCGAACAGGACTTCCCGGGGATGCGTATCGGGCCCGAGCCCACCACCGACTCCTTCATCGCCGTCATGCACGGCCCCACCGAGGGCGTGGTGCCGGGCAACGCGCTTGTCGTCGACCCGCGGCGCCCCTTCCGCAAGCTCAACGCCTTCGGCAACGCCTTCCTCAACAGGTACCCACCCCTTGCCATAGGATGCGGGAGGCGCGGCTGGGGTGCTCGGTCCCGACCCTCCCGCGGCCGTGGCCCCCGCCGTCCTTTGTCTCCAAGGCCCTGGTGAGACCCTCAGTGACCACTTCCTGGGACGAGCCCTGCCTCTTTTCACAGAAAACCCACCCGGGAGTCTGGGAGTGGGCCTTGCCGGCTCCTCCAGCTTCTGTCGCCCCAGAATCTTCCAGGTTATCAGTTTAACTCCCAAACCCCCCGCAGATCCTAGCCCCACTCCCCTCAGAACAGGGCCGTGGTAGGAGGGTGAGGCATTCCTGTTTGCTCTTCCTAGATCTCCACCTCCTTCCCCACACTGGACGCACCGATTCATTCAAATCAGCCCCTCACTCCCCTGCCTTCAGGGCTCTGTTTAAGTGTCCCGGGAAAGCACAAACTGTTAGCCATTCCCTTTGCTGGTGTGTTGTCTCTGCTCTACCTCCCCTGGGATGGTGGTTTTGTGTAGGAAGGACAAGGAGGCTCTGCTGTGGCCTGCTAATTTGGGGGCAACCCTGGAGGCTGGGGACTGATGGGGTTTGAACACTTCCAAAGGCAGCTCTCAAAGAGTCAGTGCTGCCTGAGGGGCTTCAGGAGCAGCATGAGGTAGTGGCACTCGGAGCCCTGAAATGAGATTCCAGCCCCAAGGTCCCTCTGTAGATGCAATAAGATGTTCCTTAACCTACTTGGGCCTCAGTTTCCCCAGTTAAGTAAGTAAGACCTGCCTGCCCATGAATCCACCAAGATTCTTGCCGTGAGTGAAGCACAGTGGCTCCTCTTGGAGAAGGAGTCACTTTTCTATAAAGGAACTCAAGGCATCCCATCCCAACCCCCCAGGGAACATATCAAAGGACTTCACAGACCCTGCCCTCTCTGCCACCCCCATTCAAGGAGTGACTCCACATGCCTTTCCAGTCAGGGGAAGAGCCTAGGAAGGAATCTGAATCCTGCCTCCCAGGTCCCCGCCCTTCATGAACACATTCCTTTCCAGACACTGTCCAGCCGTACAGGGCGGCTCGCCCCACAGCGAGCCAGTGCCAAGGCTACCTCCATGCGCAGAGCTGACCTTCAATGTTGTGTTTTTGCCCCTTCCAGGCATGTCAGCATGTCCTCTTGTTTTATGGCTGTTGGTGTTTGTATGTCAGGGCTACACTAACACCAAACAACCCTTTGAGCTGAGGGTCCTGAAGAGAGAGGCTGGATCCTTTAGCCTTGAGCGATTTTGTTATGTTTGAGTCAGGGTTGTTATGCATCAGCCAGATAGTGTTCATTGTACCCAGAGCTCCTGTGTTTTAACATTTTTGTGCCCGTAGATAGGCGATTGGCTCAGACCATAAGCTGGGGAGAGCCATTTGATCTTGTGGAAAGTTTGGCTGCTGTGCTGGAAAGTCCAAGCATTAGGTCTCTGCTTCCACGCAGAACTCTGGGAAGCCATAAGGAAGGGTTGCTGTACCTGCCTCTGCTATCCTCAGGTATTCACTTTTGGTTGTAAAGGCAGACCATTTTTGAAAGGAGAAACAGGGCACATGACTGGTTCTCTGAATTTGGAAACCCAGAGTTTCAGAGCTGGGAGAATCTTAGCATCTCAGCAACCCCTACCTTGTTGATTGAGGAAGCTGAGGGCCCAGGTGACTTGTTGAGGCCTCCCTTTAAGTTTATGCAGTGCTCACTGCCTGGCCTTTGTGTGGCCAGTTACTGCCCGCTGTTGCTTCTACCCGAAAAAAGAGCAGTTCTGTTTAGGAGCACTTGGTCCAAAACAGGCACTTTGATAACATTGGTGCCACAGGATCTGAAAGCAGCACGCTTTTATTTCCTTCTTGCCACCACCTCATCTCCAGAGGGTCCATTCTGAACACTGATGGCGCTGCCAGAGGTGTCCTTATCAGCTGGAGCTGAGGCCTGGAGCCATGTCAGGGTGTATAGTGCAAGGAGTGCCACCAGGCTGGGGAGAGCACAACAAAGGGGGCTTTTCTCTGGCTGATACAGCCTCTCTTCAAGAGACCCATTGAGTCATGAACTTGAGTTTCCGGCCTTCTTCCCCTGATTGCTACTCTAAGAATAAAATCAGATGGAGCAGACCGGGGCAGGGCGCAGTCAGGGTGTCCTAAGAGTGTCTTGTGAAAACTCCTCCTTGCATAACTGGGACTGCCCCCTTGTAGTGTGAGGTAAAATCTGCCTCCTTGTTGGTGAGAAGACAGCACTGGTGCATCTTTACTGCCTGCTGCCTTTCTTGTTGTCTGCCACACTCCCTGGGCTTTGCAGAGCAACTTATTTCTGGGCCCTACAGATGTTGTCTCACTGGCCAGGCTCATTTTTAGGTATGTTACTTCCCATAGCCAGTTCGACTTCCAGTCCTCCTAGGTTGTCATCTTCTCCAGTGGCTCCCGTCCTAGCAGCTCTGCTGCTGGCACTAGTGAGGGTGAGGTCCAAGGTCTGTTCACCCTGTGGGTCAGCTGGTCTTGCTCTGTTGCACTTGCAGGGAGCACCTCTCACCCTGGCCAGTTGCCCCTGGCCTGTGGGCCACTGGTCACTTGGGGGAAGGTGACCAAAAGGAGAAGCTAATCAGCTCAGATTCCTCCCCTCTGTTGGAAAGGCTTTGAGTCTGTATCTACAGACAATGGGTCAGTATTTTCTTTGCTCACATACCTTTTTCAGAGGAGTTTTTAAAGGAGCTTTTTCTGTGTCCCGTAAAGAAACCCTGCTGTCAGTTGAGACAGCCCTTTGCCGTTCTGGACTGTTCTAAGCTTAGTGTGGAACTCCAGCAGGCATAGCTGAGCCCTCACCCATGAGTCACCAGCTCTCCGCAGCCTTGTTCTCCCTCAGCCTGCTTTGACTTTCAGAGAGTGATGTGTCTGTACTTCCTCCACCGTCCACCAGCCTGTGTGGCCCCCTGGCTTTTACTGGCCGCCCATGGCAGCTAGGCGAAAGGGCAGGGCTGGCCCTTGTAGCAAAAGGAAGATACCAGCTCTTTTTGGCACGTGGAAGTTTAGCCAAGCAGTTGAAAATATTAACTTGGAGTTCCAACGTCTGAGTGTTACCCTTCTGTTTCCCTTCTGAGTTGCATGGTGACCTAGGCTCGCAGTTTTCACTAACAAGTCAGCAGCTTGAAAGTTGAACTCTGGAATTCTGCGGGGAAAGCAGCTGTGAGGGAAGTGCTGGCGTGGGTCAGTTCGTGCTTGCTGGTTGCATGCCCGGTCAGGAAAGTACCTCCAATTTCCTGGCCACCCCTGGAAACTGAGATGACAGAAAAGCTCCTATGAACTCCTTGCTTCTGGAGAGGAAGCCAGAGATGGAGACAAAGTCTAGAAAGCCCTGTTGTCGCATCTGCAGCAGTGATAACTCCGTCTTGACGTCTGACTTCAGGCTTTTGCTCTCATATAGGTTCATGTGTGCCCAGCTGCCCAACCCTGTGCTGGACAGCATCAGCATCATCGACACTCCTGGGATCCTGTCCGGGGAGAAACAGCGCATCAGCAGAGGTAAACAGGCCCTGACCGCCCTGACCGCAGCCCCGGGCACTGGTGTCGTCAGACTCCTATCTAATGTCTGCGACCTGGTTCAGATCTGCCCTTGAGATTTCTTCCAGCCCCAGGCTTTTGAAAAAAGTAGGTCCAAGTGAGAACCCATTTTACAACAGCCTCTTAACCTCCGCAGTGCTGCGAGCACTGAGGGGACAGGAGCTGCTTTCTGCCTTGCTCGCTATGGCCAGGTGACAAGAGCAACCAAGGAGAGACCACAGCCAATTTTGTGCGACTGTCATGCTTTCAAACCCATGAGGCATGCTGGGAACAACATGATCCGGAGAGAGGGCCTCAGGCCACATGGTGAAGGCACAGGAAATGGTTTACTACCTGTGCTCCAGGTCTTCCAGCCAGCACCCTGGCCTCCCTGGGGCTCACTTGCCTTAGCTTGTGTTTAAAAGCTTTGCCTCCCAAAGCTGTCTAAATTCCTAGTGGAGTCCAGCAGGACTGTGAGGGAGCCCACCAAAAGGAGAAGTTAGCAGAAATTTGCTGAAACGTTTAGGGGCTAGTGGAAATTCGCTTAGCTGTCGATAGTCAGCAGCCTCCCTGGGTGAGGTTTCCATGCTGTGCATTAGTGCTAGGCCCATTCCAGGTGTGTAAACTCCTGCCTGGATGTTGCTGAGCTTTTTTGAAGATCTGTTTTGGGGTGAACCTGAACTGGGTCATCTATCTGCCACTGCCCATTTTTGTAGAAGGGTGGGGGGTTTTGGGACCTGGATGCTTTCTGGGAGGAGCTTGAGGCAGGTGGCTGGTACCTGGCAGGTCAGGAGTGGCGTCCACAGCTGCCAATGTGAAAATGGAATAAGATCAAACTCAAGGAGAGGTTGAGGACCAGTGACCAGGTTTGTTTATCATTAACTTGCAAATGTTTCTGAGTCCCTTTCTTCTAGAATGCCCAGTGGTGCCACATTAGGCAGAACCAAAAAAAGCAAAAAAAAAAAAAAAATAGAATGCCCAGTGACAGTGAGCCTTGAGACCTGGAATTTGGGGTGCGTGTGTGTCTCTCTGCTGGGGCTCTGAGTGGGTGGGGGCTCTGTTCTTGGTGCTGAGAAACCTCGCTTCTCTTTCTTTCCAGGCTCGTGGGCCCTGCCAATGTGGGATTGCATCAGAGTGTACTGAAACTGCTGTCTCTCTAATCTGGTTGCAAAGCTGCCAATTAAGCTTTTAGGTTCTCCCACCCCTGGTGATAGTGACGCTCCTAGGAGTTCAAGGGAGGAGACTTGGGGACCAGTTTTTTAAAAAGTGATGGCCAGTTTTTTTCTTTCTTACTGCTATTATTGTTCCAACCTAGTTTTAAGAAAATGCCTGATAAGCAAAAGACTTGTCATTTGCCGAAGCAAGGCCAGAGAGTCTGAATAAGTTACTCTTGAAGAGAGACAAGCACAGAGGGAATGTGTTCTCAGTCTGCCTCCAGGGCCAAGGTATTCTGGAGGGACTTTGTTTAAGGCTCTATTGAAGTGTCTTTCAGTAGTAGAGGGGACTCCTCTGACAGGGGCCTTGAGAGAGAGAAGCCCTGGCGGCGGCTGGTGTGTACACATCCTGGGACAAGGGACAATAGTGCACAAGAAGAGGTTTATCTGGCCAGAGTGCCACCGCTCAGTGTAGCTTCGGAGCTGAGTTTAGTACGCAAGGGGAAGGCTTTAGGGTTCTGGAGGCCCCTGTTGTCTCAAAAAGGAACTCAGAAAGAGCTGTTTTCCACCAGTGCTGGGAAGGTCCCCTCCTGGACTGTCTTGGACCTTTTGGCGTGTGTCCTCAGAGATTAGCAGGCTGAGCAGCTCAGACTGTACATCTGGATGTGTTGAGTGCCCTGGCCCCTGCCGGCTAGGACGGTCCCTCTGCTTCCTTTCCCAGTTAGGAGAGACAGGCCCCAAAGTGGTACTTGAGGCATAGGCTCCGCAGTCAGAGGACCAGCAGACATGATGTGTTTTGACTAGTGGTTGGGGGAGGACTCGAGTGTGACGGGTGGTCCTGGTCTTCAAGGTGCCCGTGCAAATGACAGATTGGAGGAGTGAGCTGTCGGTACTCTGCCTGTGGGGCCTGCCTGTCCTCTCCGGGAGTAAGGTGTGCCCTCTGGGTCCCTGAGCTGCCAGGCTCCCCTGAATCCACAGAAGGCCTCCCCGACTGCGTCGTGGACAGGAAGGGGAGGATGGCTGAAAGAAAAGCACATGGCTCCGATTGGAGGAGGGTTTCTTGCTGTGTAATAGCACAAGGTCAGACCGATTTTACTAGACTGTTTGTTTCCCCTCCATAGCCCTAGGGGGTCTTAGTTTAAACGTATCTTACTTGCTGGGCATGGTGGCATTCACCTGTAATCCCAGCTACTGGGGAGGCTGAGGCGGGAGGATTGCTTGAGCCCAGGAGTTCAAGATCAGCCTGGGTGACATAGCAAGACCCCATCTCAATTAAGGGAAAAAAATAAAATAGTATTTTACCACTATACAATATATACATGTAATGGAAAAAAAAGTTACCCAGTTGGTGTCGGCATTTTGTCCTCAGGAGGAAGACCGTCACTGGGTACCTCTTGGAGATGCTGGTGTGGACTCCAGGGTGGGAACCACTAGGTAACTGGGAGGAGTGGATTTAGCCTTCCTGGAGTCCGGCCCATCAGTCAGGCAAAGACCCGCGTCGCCCCGTCCAGCAGAGGAAGTCAGCAGGGCAGTGCGTTCCAGGCCCAGGGCTGGCCGCCTCCTTTGCTGGTGGTGTGGAAAGCAGGTGTTTCCCTCAGAAAGACAGGGCCACAGCACGTGGGGCCGGGCAAGCGGCACGCCTTCCCGTGGCCAGCCAGCCTCGTTCCCTGGGAACAGACGTCCTCGTGGAGACTGCGTGTGCACGAGCGTTGCTAATGACATTTAATTCCATTTCCCACCCTCACTGGCCTGGCTCCTCCTGGCTTCTTTTCCCCTTATCCCCTAAACGTGTGCAGGAAATGCTGTGTGCAAAGATAAGGTGGGGCACCCAGAGCAGTCAGGATGTGCCGGGCTCTGTGAGGGACCCTGCTGGGGTCTCGGGCTGCTCTTGCCCCTGTGCTAATCTTCTGAGTGACTTTAAAGATACCATCCTCCTGTGTCAGCAGAGAAAGGTGGCCTGTGGGTACAGCGTTCATTCGTGAGTGCTGCCTGCGTGACTGATAAAGGGCGTTCCAAAGGGCAGCTGGGGTGTGTCGGGCCTGCCGACCCCCCGCACAGTCACAGTGCAGCGGAGCCCGGAGCAGGCTCTTCCCACAGCTAAGCTGGAACATTCGTGCCTCAGTTTCCCTCACAAAAGTTGTGCCATCCGGGAGTGTTGTTTCAACTTAGACCTGGCCGGCTTTGTGCCTGACTTTTGCTGGCCCCGTCAACGGGCTCCATTGCAGTATCAGAGCAGCTGCATCTGTGCGGAAGCTACTGTATTTCAGAGGAGGAAACAGGCTTAGGAAAGTTGAGTAATTAGCCAAAGATGACACACAGGCTAGCAAATGTTGGGGCTAGGATTCGAACCCAGGCTGGGGCTGTGCATGCACATACTGCAGTGCAGCTGAGAGAGGGTGCCTTGGTGTGGAGTCCCGAGAGCTTGGATTAGACAGACCTTTGAGCCTGCTGGGTCGTTACTGGGGAGGTTCAGAGCTGTCCTGAAATGTGTGGAGGCCATGCTCTGCTTCTCTTCCAGCCCAAGGTCAGACTCCAAGCCCACAAATGGACCTGAGGTCTGGGGCCTTGAACGACATTGCTAATATCGTCTTCCTTTTCCCTGTTTCCTGCCTCCAGCCAGAAATGACCCCCAGGCCACCCAGGGAGTGGCACTTGGAGCCCTGGCCCAGGGTGGCTGGCTCCCTGGGTTCTCATTTGCCCTCCTGCTAACTCTATCCAAGCCTGGGAACCGTTCTCATCCTTAATAGTCGACAGGGCCTCCCTGGCCCAGACTCCCATCTGTGTGGCCTGGAACCCTCTGACCCAGAGGTGGAGCTGCTCTGTAGACAGCCCTCCTCCTGCTGCCACCCCCAAGGTGCCCCAGCGCTAACAGCCCTCTAGGCCGGTGTTTCACCAGGGCATTCTGCAGACCTTACGGTGTCCCAAGGGGTTGTCCAGAGGCCCTGGGCAAGGCCAAGTGCTGTGTCCCTCTTGGATTCACAGCATCCACAGCACACATGTAACAGAAGGTTCAAGTCCCACGTCAATACTTTAGGAGCTGAGTGGCCCCGGGGAGTTGCCATGACCCCTGGGAGCCGCGTCAGTATAGTAGGCCTAACAATACCAGCCTCTAGGGCTGCTGCTGAGTACAGACACTTACTTGTGTTAGGCTCTTGCTCTAGTGCCTGGTACACAGTTAAGTGTTCAGCAGATGTCAGCTGATTAATAATAAAAAGACTGAAAAATCCAGGGTGCCCCAGGCATTGATGAAGGAACCTTTTTCTGCGTAACCTGGAGGAGGATCCTCAGGGCAGCACTGAGTCTGCCAGGTTTTCCCTTCAGACTCCAGGGCCGCCTTGGGGCTCTGCAGTTTCCAGCCTCCGTGCAGCCTCCCAGGCCTTCAGCTCAGCCCCTGCACCACTGTTCCCTCCCCTAGTCCAGCAGGCTGGAGTGCCAGGAGGCTGTTGGCCGCAGCGCGGCGGAGGGGGCGTACCAGGCTGTGCCTGCGGCACCTGTTCCCAGGCTGCGAGCGGTGCGGGCGGGGGAGCAGCTGGCCAGGGCGCCGGCACACATGCCGTTTATATTTGGAGGACGAGGCATGCGTCATGCGTGTGAAGTGATCCTTGCCCACACACCCACCAGAATCTGAGCTTCTTGAGCCCAAAATACGAATCCTGCGAGTAAATAAGAGCAAACATTTACGACGTGCTCATAGAGTGCCAGGCTCAGCCGAGCCTCCCGGCAGCGCTCCGAGGGGGAGGCCGACTGTCTTCCAGCCACAGGTGGGGAGGCTGGGGACTGAAGCTCCAGAGGCAAATGGCCTCTGGGGTCACACAGCTGGTTTGTAGGAGGCTCGGGATGGAAATGTGGGCCTGATTCCAGCGTCCGTTTGTCCTTCCTCCTCTTCTTTGGCTCACTTCAGGCCCGGCCTGTCGAGGTCTGCCAGGTACAGTAGAACCCACCCTTGGCGGGTGTGCTGCTCAGGGAAGCAGCCAGGGCCACCCCCACAGCCAAGATAAAGAGTACTGCTGTCACCCAAAAGTTCCCTGTGTCCCATGTAGTCACTTCTGGTCCCAGGCAGCCCACTGACATTTGTCCCTAAATTTTACCTTTTCTAGAATGTCACATAGATGGAATCATACAGCATGAAGCCTTAGTGTCTGTCTTCTGTCACTTTGCATGATGCTTTTGCGATGCATCCACGTTTGTGAAAGTATCAGTGGTTCGCTCCTTTCTGATGCTGGGCTGTGTCCTGTCGCAGGAATGTTCACCTGTTGAAGGGCACTGGGGTTGTTTCCAGCTCGGGGCAGTTTTAAATTAGCTGCTATAAATGTTTGTGCTCAGCGCTTTGGGTATGTGTTGTCATTTCCTTGGGTAAGTACCTAGGGTGGGGAGGACCCTGACTTTTCACCTCTGTGCTACGCTGGAAAGGCCCTTCCCTTAAGAACTTCAGCTGGAGGAAGCTCAGGAACAAATCCTGCCCGTATAGATTCTTCTCGGTTCCTGAATCGCTGTCTCGCTCTCCCGTGCTGCTTTCTCCTGGGCCTGGCCCGGGTTGGAAACCTGTGTGATGGGGTGACCAGTGAGAAATACCGAGGCCCACGCAGCTTGAATGGCAGGAAATAAAAGTCGATTGGAGACAAACCCTCTATTGTTTTGTGTTTTAGAAACTTTTGGAACGTACGAAGCCGATTTTCCCCCAGCTACTGGAACTACCTGCATTTTGGAGGGTGCTAGGGTAGGGCTGGGAGGCATCAAAACAGCTCCTTCCTCTACCTCTCCTGGGTGGCGGAAGGCAGGAAGGCGGCCCCTGTGAACAGGCCAGCCAGCCTCTGGGGAGGGCCAGGTGCCTCCTGAGCAGGAGGGGCCTGGAGGAGGGAACGGAGCCACTGTGGGAGGTGGCACTCAGCCTCCTGCCCAGGGTGCCCGTGCACACACTGCCCAAGGTGTCAGGCAGCCGAAATGGCTCAGCCTGGTTGCCCAGAATGACTCTCTTCTTTCTCCCCTCTTGCCCCACCCCCAGGACTTTTTTCATGCTTTCTTTTAATTGTGGTAAAATATACCTAACATAGAAGATTCGCCATTTTAGCCATTTTTTTTCCTTTTTTTAAAATTCTGCTTTTCTGGCCAGGCACGGTGGCTCATGCCTGTAATCCTAGCACTCTGAGAGGCCAAGGCAGGAGGATAGCTTGAGGTTAGGAGTTCAAGACCAGCTTGAACAAGAGCGAGACCCCGTCTCTACTAAAAATAGCAAAAATTAGCCGGATGTGTCACGCACCTATAATCCCAGCTACTCGGGAGGCTGAGGCAGGAGGATTGCTTGAGCCCAGGAGTTTGAGGTTGCTGTGAGCTAGGCTGATGCCATAGCACTCTAGTCCAGGCAACAGAGTGAGACTCTGTCTCAAAAAAAATAAATAAATAAAATAAAGTTCTACCTTTTTCTTTTCTGTTTTGCTTTTTTTTTTTTTTTTTACATAAATCAGAGACCTGTATATCCGTTTCAACCACTTTTAAGTGCACAGTTCAGTGGCACTAAGTACATTCACACTGTTGTGCGGCCATCACCCCATCCAGCTCCGGAACGTTTTCATCTTCCCAAACTGAAACTCTGCCCCCCATTAGACGCTAATTCCCCCTCCCTCACTCTGGCCCCACCATCCTACTTTCCGCCTCTGTGCACTTGACTCCTCTGGCTTCCTCCTGAACATGGAACCCATGGTGGGCTCTCGGCCTTTTGTGAGGGGCCTATTTCACTTAGCTGATGTCTCCAGAGTCCCAGCTTGTTCTGCAGCTCTGGTGGTCCCTGATGGGTCTGGCTTTACTCACTGAAGTTACTCACTCTGCAGGTAGCCTTTTCTTTCCAGCCCACAGCCCTGGGCCATGTTTTCTGTGTCCTTAGTGGAGCTACAGGTGTCAGCTTTATCACTCCCACCCCTGCCTTGGTGGGGACGTCCCCCTTTCTTACTGAGTACACACAGCTTCCTGCTTCTGCTGCGGAATAAGTAATAATTGCTGTCGCATGAGGTGGTGTCTGACTCCTGTTTCGACCTCCAGTGTGTCCCAAAAAAGGCTCATGGCCTTGGGCAGTGCTGGGGGCGCTGGCCAGCCCTGTTCTGTGCTTGTAACCTGCGCTGAGCCCAAGGGTGGCTCGGTGCTGCCGCTGTGTGGTTAGCCCTTGGCACCTCTTGAAACCTGGTGAGTGAGGTGCATCCAAGGGCAGTGAGGGGCTGGTTGGTGGTTTGCAGCCCCATGGTCCCACACCTGCAATGACATGGCACAGGCCTGGGTGCTGTGGCCCTTTTTGTCACCTACGGGTATGCTTGGCCAGTCACTGTGTCTCCCTCTCAGCAAAAGTGTGAGTGTTCTCTGTAATAAACAGGAAATTTCATTCACCTGCAAAAAAAGGGGCTTAGCTCTGTTGACTTGATCTTGAGGTGACGGCCAGTGACTGGATTTGGAGGCAGGGTTGGGCGGGGGGCGGCTCTGGCTGGGGCTCATGGACCCGAGGACTGGCAGAGAGTTTGACTGTTCTTCCTCCTTTCTCTCCCTTTCCCCAGGGTCCCCCTCCATCCAGCGGGAGGAGGGAGTGAGGCCACGCTGGGTAGAGTTTGGAGGGTGACCTCAGCTCCCCAGGCGCTGTCCCGACTCCTAGGCCAAAGCTAACACGGCCGAGCACAGCCCATCAGGGCGTCCTGTTCCCAAGAACTGGGTTTTGGCATCACTCCCTCCCCAGCTGTGTGAATTCTAGTTTCAGCTCGGGCCGGTCTGAGGACAAGCAGTTTGATGAGGGGGGAAATGGGGCCCCTTTTGCTGAGCGAGGAGACGCTGTTCAGTCCTTGTGTCATCGATTTTTCAGTGCTGACCTGTGTTCTCAGAGCTGGCCCATGGCCATGGCAGCCATGGGCCCCAGGCAGGCCCTGCAGGCTCAGCTGGGTGCCCGTGGTGGCGCCAGGGCAGCCTGCCACTTCTCCTTGCCCCTGCTTCCCGCCTGCTGCCCCTGGGCCTTCCCCTCTCTCTGGTTTTCTGCTGATCTTTCACTCTCTGGGCGTCCCTTCCTGTGGTTCTGGGAGTCAGGGCGCCTCAGAGGCCTTGTACTTTGGAACCAGCAGCCTGTGGTCCTGGCTAGCAGCTGGCACATGCTCGATGCCCTCCCACACCTTCTGGGCACGTGGCATCTGGGCCGTCCACATCAGAGGCTGACGGGGCTTCCCTGCCCAGCCCGAAGGGCCCCAGCACCATCCTGTGAAGAGCCTCCGCCCTCGAGGGGCTGTTTCTGTTCTGAGCAGAGTGCCCTGTGTCCCCGGTGCGCTGGGGCAGGAAAACCGTTGCAAATCACTGCTCTGGAGAGGCTGCCCATGCTGTGTTGACCGAAGCAGTGGATTTGGGATTTTCCTTGCGTTTTGGTGACTTTCCTTCAGGACAAAAGCTGGTCTCTGGCCTCAGAGCCGAGCGTGGTGAGGTCCCAGGCCGCTCGGCCCGTGTTCTCTCAGCAGGTCTGCGGGGGCTCTGGTGCGTTACCTCAGTCGTCCTCCCTGTAATGCTAAGAGGAGGGGTTGCTGTTTGAGTTTTACAGGTGGAGAAAGTACTGAGAAGTTAGGAAAAGAACTTGAGGTCACAGAGCCAGTGACTGGAGCTGGGAGTTGAGTGCAGAGCCATCTTATTTAAAAGCCCGCATTCTTTCTGCATGTCCCAAGTGTGAGGAGAGGCTCAGCACCCTGTGGCTTTAGGCTCACAGGTGACTCTGAGGTACACTGGAACGTGGGGGCCTGGCAGCAGGGACGTTTGTCTAACCAAGCAGAGCTTACTCCTCGCATGGCACGCCTCACAGCGCCGTTTATCTCAGGCCCTGCAGGTGGAGGCCGCCTCCCGGGCAGCACGGGCTGTGGACTTGCCTTCAACCCGGGAGGGCTTCCCAGGCGGGGGCAGCCTGTGCCAGTGTGCTGCCTCCCCAGCTCGGGGTGGCTAATCAGCAGGTTCCTCACCAGGGGGGGACACTGGGGGCTGCCCTCCTCCTGTCACTGCAGGTTGCTCTGCGCCTGGCTACTGCCTTTCCTTGGCACTTTGTCCCTTTTTTTTTTTTTTTTTTTTCGCTTCCTGTCCCCTGCAATCTAGAGAATACATATCTAAATCCCCAGCTTGGTCAGAGGGTGGCAAGTGTTTTCCACAGGGGATGCCAGGAGCAGGCCGTGGGGGCGAGGAGCTTGGTTTTGGCCAACAGCTGGGCCGTGTCCCAGACTGTTCTCTGGCTTCTCTGGCTTTCTCCGGGAGCTTGACTGCTCTCTGGGAAGTACCTAGTGGTTTTTAAGAGGGCTGATCTATATTTAGGGTGGCCTGGTACCTGTGCATAGACTGAGCCAGGGACAAAGAAGCTTGCTCAGAATCAGTCAGAGGGCACATGGCACCTCAGGGGCTGGGACTCAAGCTCCCCACAGATGCTAGGCCACTGTTGCCACAGGGTCTTCCTGTCTCTTCTTGGTATTCCTAAAAGGTGAAGACAGAATTTTCACTTCTTCTGGAGGCAGTGGAAGAAGTGGAAATGTTTTGAAGAGCCGTAGTTGTCAAATAGGGTACAAATTAGACTGCTGTTACAGAGACCCAAAATCACTGGCTTAAATCTGATATCCAGTAGTTTATGTGAAAAATAAGTCCAAGGTCATCCTGAACATGCAGCTTTCATCTCTGAACCCAAAGTGGTTGCTCCAGCTCCTATGATCACATCTGCATCCCAGTCCTCAGGAAGTTGAGAAAACGACAAAGGGCTCATGTACCTTTTCTCATTTATTTCTGCTGCAAGGGAGGCTGAGAAATGC
>CM052438.1:174983241-175010066 GCA_028533085.1 Varecia variegata
CCCCCCCCCCCCCCCCCCCCCCCCCCCCCCCGCCAGGGCTGCCCCAGGAAGTGCCTGCTGAGCTGAGGCTTGAGGGCAGATGTCTGCCCCAGAACTCAGGGAGGGGTCTTCTTGGAGGAGGCCTGGGGAGGGCCAGTGGATGTGGACTAAGATGTGGCCACCTACCTGGAGGGCTAGCCCTTGCCCCTCCTCCCCAGCTCCCTAGGGGACTTCTTCTCCCGGGGCAAAGGAGGGGGTTTCCACCCAGTCCCCAGGCCTCTGGAGTAAGAGGCCTCCAGGGCAATCTGATCAGGGTTTCCCACCCAGTGGCACCTCTGAGCCCAGGACCCAGGAGGCAAAGCACCCACCACTGCCTCGGCCCCTGCCCGCACAGCAGCTGTTTTCTATGTAGAGGCTGCTGCTAAGGTCTCATTCAGAATAAACATTTCTTCTGCTCCTTAGAAAACAAAGACAGTGACCACAAATCCAACCCAGGGCCCTGTTCTTATCTCACACAGGCTGCAGGTGGGACTGGCAGGACGTGTAGAGCCAGGGCGGGCTGAGGAGAGAGGGAGAGGGGTCGGTAGGATCCTGCCAGTGCTCTGCCCACCCGCTTCAGAGCTCAACAGCTCAGGCAGCACGCAGAGGGCAGCCAGCCCCAAGTTCAAATCCCAGCTCTGCCACTTGTAGGGGGCCAGCCAGTCCTCTCCCCTCCTGAGCCTGTCTCCTCAGGTCCTACAGGTAGGAGCAGCCACACTTCACAGAGGCAGAGCCCCAAGGAGGCCCACCTTTGTGGCCTCCTTGGCTGAGCACCCCAGGGAGGTTAGTTGGGGTGGGGGTAAGGGTGGGGTACAGGGAGCACGGTGCCCCACCCAACACCCAGAACAAAGCAGGCTGGACCCACCCTTCCCTGAAGCAGCTTGCAGACCCAGTGGCGCCTGAGGGCCAGAGGGGTGGTGGCCAAGGGGGCCCAGGCCTGGCTTCCTGTGCACCTAGAGGAACTGATAATTGTAAAACCACATGGGGCTGCAGCCACTGTGGAGCGTAGGAGCCCCTATGGCTTGTTGGAGCAGCGCGGGGAAGGTTTTTGGAAGAAAAATCAGGATGATGAAACCACCATATGTCCGCCCATTTGGAGCTTTGGAATTTTCAAAGGACACACCCGTGGTGGGCCGGGTGGGCGGGGGCGGGGTGTGGGGGCTTCTCAACCTCCACCATCTCCATCAGCCCCTCCCCGAGCCCCCCAACAGTCACACATTTCAATAAAACTGGGGGCCTGAGCAGCAAAGGAAGGGTTACCAACTCTTCCGCCTCCAACCACATGGCTGCCCGTGCCCCTTCTAGAGAGCTATGTTAGGACGGCCACTGGTAGCCATACTGGGTACTTCATTTGTCCGTCACACCTGAGCAGGCACAGTTCTCCATTGTACACAAAAACAGTGTCCAGACAGAAAGGAAGGGACTTGCCCAAGGCCACATGCCCGGTCAGTAGGGACAGGGCTGTATGACCCCACAGCCAGGAGCTCATCCCCTGACCTCTGGGTGGGGGTGGGACACCACGCTCTGGTTCCCGAGTGGCTAAGGGCAGCGGTGGCTGCCATTCTCCTTAGCCCTACAGGACCATCTGCTGGGAGCTGCATCCCGAGGCTGGGGCTGGGTGACTCATCCTAGGCCACCTACTGGAGGCTGACTCCCTGGGCCTTGGGGAAGGGGCCGCCACAGCCATGGGCCTACGATGTGACTGCCATGCTACAGACCCCCAGAGCCTACCTTGTGTCTGAGCTGCCTCCTATACCCAAAGGGCTATGCTCTTGGGGTCAAGAACACGGGTCCCCTGCCAGTCACTTGTGCTCCCTTCTCTGGGCTTCTCGCTGCCTCTGAACCTTCTCTTTCTGCGAGGCCTGGGTCGCTGAATTGACACTTTCCTTTTCTCCAACCAAGGCCCTTTGCAGAAGCCTAGATCAAGTCTACTGCAGTCTGGCCTTTCTCTGCCCCTGTCCCCAGCATCTAGGTGCCGCCACATGGTTCCCTTCTGCTGCCAGGCACTGACCTAGCCCCAGAACCTGGGAACTCAAGCAGGCTCTGGACCAAGGGAAGGAGCTCAAGGCTGGCACCATCCAGTCTCTGCAGCTCAATGTATTAATCCTCGAAAGGAAGGTAATGATAACTCTCTCCTGGCAGGGCTCTTGTGAAGATAACAGATCTGAAGTCACTTTGAAATGCCAAGAAGCCCCATGGGAACTCAAGGTGCTATCAGCATGACTTGTTCCCCCCAGGGCTGGGCAGAGCTGTTGCCAGAGGGGCTGGGGGGTGAGGTGAAAGGCCGTGGGGGTAGCAGGGCCCTCCTGCATGGGGCGCAGTGACCACAGAGGAGGAGGAAGGGAGAGTGGCCTGACGGCCTGGATGGGCTGGGCCGAGGCTCTGGGGGGACAGGTGCCTCTCACTGGACTCGCACATCCCTGGAGCCCCCTCCGAGAGGGGCCACCGTGTGCAGGGCTCCGTAGAGTTTCTGTGGCCCTGGGGGCTCTGGCTGACACGGGATCAGAGAACAGATCTGCTGGGGCCAAGCGGGGCCGTGTCCAGGAGCTGTTTCTGTCAGGGCTGGAGGCAGGAACGGACCAGGGAGAGACTGCGCCTTTAAGGACTTTCCGACATTGGAGCTGCACAGGAGTGAGCAGGGGGCCCGACCCCCTTTTATAGACAAGGAAACTGAAGCCTGCAAAAGAGATGTGACAAAAACTAATAAAGTGCAAGAGAGGCAGGGAGGGCTGCACGCCATCCCAGCTCTGCCCCAGGCAGCCCCTGGCCTGGGGACTCCGTTATTGGTGTCTGGGACTCAGTTTCTGCTGCGCTGCACTGTGTGGAGATGGCGTCTGACGCGGGGAGGATGGATTTTCTGAGTACTCAGCCTTCAGAGAGGTCCCACAGGGAATGAGCCAGCACCCAGAGGCCTCACAAGTTGGCCCCGACAGCGGAGCCCTGGGGCCGTGTTGGGGTGGGGGTGGAGGATCAGGGTGTCCAAGAGCAGCGACGGAGGAGAGGTCCATCTTCCACCCAGGCCCCCTCACCCCCGTTCTCCAGGTGGGAACTTCATTCCGGCCACAGCGCCTGCCCCGCCTCTGGTCTCTGGCGCCCTCGTGTGGCCTGAGGGAGCGGGCGCCTCTCACCTCCTGGGGGCCCCACCCCTGCCCCGCCTGTAGGAGGGCCCAGAATCCCTCCGAGGGACAGGAGGGCTCTGTCAAACCAGAGAAACTCCTGCCCCTCCCCCTCCCAGGAGACCCGGAGACAGTGACTGGGATCCCCAGATTGGGGTTTGAATCTTGGCTCCCCTTCCCGGCCTGACTGACTTGGGTTAACACATCCGGACTATGTTTCCCCAAATATTTCTCAGATTGTGCGTCCTGCGAAGCCTCAGGGCCGAGTCCCTGAGATCACATGGGAGACCCCTGACGTGGAGGAGCACCCTGTTTGCTGAAAGGGGATGCTCAGTTCAGCTCTACAAACACAGAGCTCCTCCTCCCCCAAGGCGGGGAACCTCGCCCTGTCCCTTCGCAAGGAGGTCCCCGTCTGAGAGGGGAGGCAAACCCTTGAACAGATCTTTTAAAGAAAGAATGTGTTGTCTAAAGCCACTAAAATGCCCCGCCCTTTGATCTCTCGTCTTGGACAGACCCAAAGTCCCATGGCGTCTGGTCCAGCCCAGCTGGCTACAGCTGGGCAGAAATCAGAAATACCACCAGAGTCAGTCCCTCCCCTCCCGCCGGTCTCCGGCAGCCCATCGGGACCTCTCCTTGCCCTTCACATTCCAGGCTGAGACTCAGGCCCAGCCCAGCGCCACCCCAGGGGTCTAGCTTCGGAGCCTCCTCATCCTCAGCCCCTCAATTCACCTTCGTCCTTCCCAAGCCTCAGTGTGACCATCTGCCAAATGGGTGTGATCATCCCTACTCCACCTTCCTGCCTCCCGGGGCAGCTCTAACGATACAACTAAAGTGAGATGAGAAACTCTGGGGGTGGGTGAGGGGGTGCCAAGCGCGGGCAAACCTGGGAGAGAGCGAACTACAACTCCCATCCGGCTCCGGGGCCGCGGGCGTCCCCAGCCCCTCTCCCTGACCCAGCAGAGAGGCGGCCGCTGTCCAGGGGGCGAGGGAAGCTGTGGTGCTCCGGGCCTCTCCCACATGGGTTAGGGCCCGGCGAGGGCCCAGGTAGAGCTGGGCCTGGGGCCGCGCAGGAATCTAGGCGGTCTTTTGGACCCCGGGGGACCCCACCCCCACCCCGCCCAGGAGTTACTCTCCGCGTCCTGCCCCCCCACTTCCTGGCCGGAGTTGGTCCCATCCCCGCGCGCCTCCGCCCTCCCACCTTCACCTTCAGCCGCGGCTCCCATTGGCCGGCGCGCACCTGCCCGTCCGTCGGGGGGCGGGGCGCGGCGTCCAGGTGAGGGCGCGCAAGCTGCGGCGGAGGAAGGTGACAGCGGGGAGGGCGGGAGGCCGGGGGGTGAACGCCCGGACCGACCTGCGGACGGACGGACGGACCGACGGGCGGGCATGCGGTCGGGCATGCGGGCGGCCGGGCTCTAGCCAGGGATCGGGGCTCGGGCCGCAGCCATGGAGCGGCGGCTGCGCGCGCTGGAGCGGCTGGCGCGGGGCGAGGCCGGCGGCGGCCCCGGGCTCGACGGCCTCCTGGATCTGCTGCTGGGGCTGCACCACGAACTCAGCAGCACCCCCCTGCGGCGGGAGCGCAACGTGGCGCAGTTCCTGAGTTGGGGTGAGTGGCGGTGCGGCAAGGTCGGGGGGCGGCCCTAGGGACCCCGCGCCGGGACCCCACGCGCTCCACGCTCACAGGCCCTCCCGCAGGGACCTGCACCGCCAGACGCTCCCCTCGCAGACTCTCCTCACTGGCCCTGACAGGAGAACCCGCGGCCGGCTCACTCACCTGTGCGCCTCACCCTCACTCAGATACACGCACCCCCCTTCCCACTCACAGACCCGGGCATAGATACACAGCAAACACTTCACACAGACACACGCAAACTTGTGCCCAGGTATAGACCACAGACACATGTACCCAAGGCACGCCCTACGGAGTTGTGTACAAGATTTCTCGCTCACACATCACACCCCACACCCCATGCAGACCCCCGTCTGTGCCGTGCACTGACACAGGCTTTCTCAGTCTCGCACACTTGCAGATACCTGCACACACAGACACACACCCATCTCCCTGCGTACAGGACCACCGCAGCCTGGACTTAGGAACCAACTTCAGCCCCTTGGTCTCTGCCAGCTGCTGGCCAGGCTCCCTGAGAGCTGTTCCCCCAGGGCCCAGGAGGGGGGCCTGGCTGGAGGTGGGTCTGTGCCTTTTCCTGGTTGACTCATCTGAGTCACCGGGAGTGGCTGGCCTGGGGTGACCCTGAACCTACAGTGGGCCCTGGCACCAGTCAGAGGGTTCCCTCATTATATCCGGCCAGGCCATGGGAGTAAGGCACGGGGGCCTGGCCTGGAGGGTGGGGTGAGGCGGGTGTTTGCCCAGTGGGTGACTAGCGTTCCTTGCGCTCCTGAGCTCTGGGCAGGCACAAGGCCTGGCCTGGCACACTTGGGGGCCTGCAACCCAGATGTGCCAGCAACTTGGCCCCCAGCCCCAGGCCTCCTGTCCAGTCTGAGGGCAGTCAGACGGCCCCTGCCTCTGTTGCCTGCCTGTCTCCCTGGGACTCCTGTGTGTTATGCGTGTGTCTGTGTTGTCATCACCTTGCCACACACACGTGTGTGTGTTTGCACACACATGTGTGCTCCTCCCTGCCTGCCTCTGGCACCTCTACCTGGGACCCCAGCATGGGGGCCCATCTGTTGACATCTCCCGAGGTAACTCAAAGGGCGGTGACTCATTCCTCTCCTGCTCCAACTTGTCCCTGCTGCTGCCCAGAGCCCCCATGCCTTGTGGCAAGGGAAGGGGACTGGGCAGCCAGTCCCGGGGGCCTGGATCCTCATGCCTATGGGCCCTGGGCATCAGCCCTTGTCTGGCTGGTGGGTCACCCCTCTGCTCTGGCCTCGGTTCCCCCTCAGAGGCTGGTGGCTGCTTCTCCCATCTCCACGCACAAAGCTGGGAAAGAGACAATTAATTTTGGTAATGAGGTTTCCACACCACCCCCGCTGCGGGGGTTCTGCCTGATAAACCTGTGGAGCAGCTCTCTGTCCCACCCACAGACCCGCCCAGCTGGCAGGGAGTTTACCTCCTGGCAAGGGGAAACTGAGGCAGGGTGCCAGACCACAGCTGCCCCCTGTCCTGAATGGTCACTCCTGCCTCCCTAAGTTCCCGAGACCCAGTTCCCTCCCTCCAGCCTGTGGCTACCCCAGGCCTGGGAAGGGCCTGGGAGTGGCTAGAGATGCCCCTTACAGAGGCATCCAGGACTGCGAGGAAGGAGGAGGTTCTTGGCCAGGCATAGGCCTCCTCCCAGGAGGGAGGCAGGGCTTAGAGCTGTAGGCTGGTCAGGCCTGGAGGGGCTCCTGAGTGCTCACACCCTCAGGTGCTAGCGTCTGTGCCATGGGAAGGTGTTTTGGCTCTGTTTTTGAGTCTTGTGAGCACCCGGGCGACTGGTATCTATGCCTCCAGACCAAGGGGGCCCCACTTAGGGTGCACAGAGCCTGTCCTCCCAGAGCCCTGCAGAGCTACTGTCCTCCCTGCTCTGGTGCTGCCCCAGACCTCACCCCCAGCCAGGTACCTCTATGCCTACAGGGTCCCCAGACCCAGGCCCACAGCTCCCAAATGGCAGAGAATCCTCTCTAGGGACAAGGAATGTCACCCGTCCAGTTTCCCAAGACAGGCCCTGGCCTGGCCCTGTTAGGGGGCCAAAGACTGTGAGCTGGGGTGGGAATGGTCTCCCCATGGTCCCCAGGGCAACCTGGCCAGCCAGGGTCAGGCCCTAGGCTGGGGAGGACCACAAATCCCATCAATGCCTGGGGTGGAGGCTGCCTGGAGTCTGAGGATGGGGGTCCAGAGAAGTCTGGGGGCCAAGTGGTCAGCTGAGCCAGGACCCTCACCTTCCACACTTCCTGATCATTGCCAAATGGGCTCCAGCTTCTCTCGACCGCTTAGCCAGAGACTGTCACTGGGGAGGGCATCCCTGCCCTGGCCTCACAGGATTTGCAGCTCCTGCTTCCCAAGGTGAGAGAGGGAGCTGGCCCCCCACCTGCCCTGCATGCACTCTGAGCCCCACCCTGTGTCCCCTCAGCCAGCCCCTTCGTAACAAAGGTGAAAGAGCTGCGTCTGCAGAGAGATGACTTTGAGATTTTGAAGGTGATCGGCCGAGGGGCCTTCGGGGAGGTGAGCAAAGGGCCTGGGGTAGGTGGGGAGGAGTGTGTTCCCACTGGGCTGTGCTGACCCCAGCCTTCCCTGTGGCCTCAGGTTGCTGTGGTGAGGCAGAGGGACAGTGGGCAGATTTTTGCCATGAAAATGCTGCACAAGTGGGAGATGCTGAAGAGAGCTGAGGTCAGTGTGGGGTCTGGTGGGCCTTTGGCAGCCTTCACGTGGGTGGGGGCAGGTATATGCTGCCCTTGAGGCCTCCAGGGCATCCAGGGGAAGGGGCAGGGGATGGCTGCTGACCAGGCAAAGGATGTCACCCTCAACAGCCACCAATCTCCTGTCCCTTCCTCACAATAAATCCCTCTTAAAAGCAAGCAGAGTTGTTCCCCTTTTCCTTACGGTAACACCAAGGCCTAGAGCCATGAAGTGTGGGCTCGGACTCATCCAAAGCAGCCTGGGGAGAGCAGAGCCGTGACCTCCATCTGAGCCCCTAGACTTACTGAGTCCTTTCCCATCCCCTGAGCTGGCAAGGCAGGGGTGGAGGTTCCCGGGCTCTGATCCCATCCTACCCCCTGCTCCCCAAAACCTGCTGCAGACGGCCTGTTTCCGGGAGGAGCGGGACGTTCTGGTGAAGGGGGACAGCCGCTGGGTGACCACTCTGCACTATGCCTTCCAAGACGAGGAGTACCTGGTGAGGACACTCTGCAGGGTTATAGGGGGGTTGCCTGGGGGGCTGGGGGGGCTGGGACCAGGGAAAGAGACTCCTTCTACTGGGACAAAGAGGCTTCCACTCCCTACCAGCTCCTGGCCTGGAGCCTCCTGCATGAGGTCTGGCTGGGAACTGGCTACCCTAGGCGTGCTGAGGGACACAGCCCTGCCTTCCCAGAGCCCCATGGGACCAATGTGAGGGTGCAGGTGCCCCTTCCTCCCAGGCTGATTCTTGTTCCCTATGTACCGCCATCCAGTACCTGGTGATGGACTACTACGCTGGTGGGGACCTCCTCACACTGCTGAGCCGCTTTGAGGACCGCCTCCCACCTGAGCTGGCCCAGTTCTACCTGGCGGAGATGGTGCTAGCCATCCACTCGCTGCACCAGCTGGGCTATGTCCACAGGTGGGGCCCCACAGCCCCCTGCCCCATCCAGCCCCTGCTGACTGCTCTGGGGAGAGCTGCTGTTTGCTGAGCGCTCAGCGTGTGCCAAACACTGCTGGGGGCTTCATATGTGGTTCCTTTGCATCCTTATGCTAAGAAAGCATATGTGGTGAGGGCTGCTCTTGTCCCCATTTTAGTCGAGGAAGTCAGAACTTAGCACGGGTAAGCACCTGATTCAAGGTGACTTGGCTCATGGGTGGTTGAGCCGTGGTCTGCACTGGGGATGTCTGGCTCCTGCAGCCCCAACAGCACACTCTGCTGCCTCCAAGTGTTGTCCTCAAGGGTCCTTTCCCCAATCTAGCCGCCTGCTTCCTCCTGGCCACCAGCCTTCTCTCCCTCCCATGTGCATGCACACACCTTGCACCTGGGCATGAGCCTAAACACACATCCACACACACAGGTCAAGCCCCTCATGTTCCCTGCCCTCCCCCAGGGATGTCAAGCCAGACAACGTCCTCCTGGACGTGAATGGACACATTCGCCTGGCTGACTTTGGCTCCTGCCTGCGTCTCAACAATAGCGGCATGGTAAGGACCCCACCCCAGAGTGGGATCGGGGGACACCAGGCAGGCCAAGCTCTCAGGGCAATGGGAGGCCCAGGCCCCAAGTGAGGGGCACCAGGCCAGCCCAGCCCTGGCAGGGTTGGAGTGCCAGGGTTGTGGTGAGGGGCCAGCAGCCCCAGCCACGCCTGAAGCTGCCCTCATGTCATCATCAACACCACCCCCCACAGGTGGACTCATCAGTGGCAGTAGGGACACCGGACTATATCTCCCCTGAGATCCTGCAGGCCATGGAGGAGGGCAGGGGCCACTATGGCCCTCAGTGTGACTGGTGGTCACTGGGAGTGTGCGCCTATGAGCTGCTCTTTGGGGAGACGCCTTTCTACGCCGAGTCCCTGGTGGAAACCTATGGCAAGATCATGAACCATGAGGTCTGGTTGCCAGGCTCTGGGGCTCCAGGGAGGGCAGTGGGACTCCCAAGTCTGTGTGGTTGGAATCCTGGACACTTGACCCAGCCTGATTCCCCTGCCCGCAGGACCACCTGCAGTTCCCCTCGGATATGCCTGATGTACCAGCCAGCGCCCGAGACCTGATCCGACAGTTGCTGTGCCGCCAGGAGGAGCGGCTGGGCCGTGGCGGGCTGGATGACTTCCAGAACCATCCCTTCTTTGAAGGCGTGGACTGGGAGCGGCTGGCGGCCAGCACTGCCCCCTATGTCCCTGAGCTCCAAGGGCCCATGGACACCTCCAACTTTGATGTGGATGATGACACCCTCAACCACCCAGTGAGTGGCCAATGCTACTGCAGGCGGGGAGGTGCCCTGACCCTCACTGGCTGTGGGAACCCTCCAGAAGTTCCCTGGGGTGGGCTAGGGGTGAGGCCTTTGGACCCCAGGGGCTTGCAAGAGTTATGGTTCACCTCAGCTCGTTCACCTGCACTGGAGTGGGTTGTGCCAAGTGAAGGTCCTTTGATCCCAGGTGTCATCCTATTAATCAACATTCACAGAAGGAAGAAAACTCCCAGCAGCCCCTGGGAGGCCACACCCTCAGGGACTCATGGGAACTGGGGGCTGTTTTGATGGGGCCGTGTTATGCCCTTAGGTTCCCACCTGAGCAGGTCCCCAGGGGCCTCCTGCTTCCCAGGCCTCCTCTTGGAGCTCTGCCTGTTCACTCTGCCTCTCTTCCCATCTCCTCCTGCAGGGAACCCTGCCACCACCCTCCCATGGGGCCTTCTCGGGCCACCACCTGCCATTCGTGGGCTTTACCTATACCTCCAGCAGGTGAGTTTAGTCCTCACACACCTGGTGGGAAGCTGGGGGCTGCCTGGCCTGGAGGACGCTGAAAGCCCGCCAGGCACCAGGAAGGAAGGCAGAATGGCTACCCAGTGCCTGCATGTGACAGGTGCTCTGAGCCTGCATGTCCTCAGGGTCCTGGTGAAGCCATGGCTGTGTCCAGCTGGGCCCCATCCCAGCACGTGGCTCTCTCAGTGCCCTCCACAGCAAGCTAAGAATGGACTGGACTTGGAACCAGAGGCCTGGAGTTTGAAGCCCCTACGGCTCCCAAGCTTCACTTAGTGCCTCTGTAAAATGGGTGGGATGATCACGCATTTGAGGGGCTGGCATGAGACTGCGGCAAGGTCCTGGTGAGGCATGCTCTGGGGTACAGGAAATGCCTCTGACCCCCACTCATCAGGGCCAACTTGGCCTGTGTCACCACATCCTCTCAATGGCCCTGGGAGAGGCCTTGTTATTGCCACCATTGCCCGTGAGGAAACTGAAGCTATGTTAGGTTCAAGGTGATACAGCTTGGAAAGGCCAGGACTAGGGCTCATACCTGGGCCCAGAACCCTGAAGCCTGTGCCCTGGAGCCACTGCCCATGGCACCAGCCTGGGGTCTCCTGAGGGCAAGGTCTGGTCTGGGTGTGTCTTGGGTGATGGAGTGATTGGATGCACTAGGTTGGAGGGGGCTTTCTGCCAACATGTGTCGCCCCTGTCCTCCCCCAGTCCCAGTCCTGAGGGCAGCTCTGAGCCCTTGGCTGCTCTGGAGCGGAAGCTCAGCTGTCTGGAGCAGGAGAAGGTAGAGCTGAGCCGGAAGTGCCAAGGTACAGGGAGCAGCTGGGGAGGACTGGCTGAGGTTGGGCATGTTGGCCCTGGGGGCTGCTGCTGCAGGAGCAGCTGCTCACCTATGGGGGCTGCCTCCCCTGCCAGAGGCCCTGCACACCCCTTCAGACCACTGGGAGCTGCAGCAGCTACAGAAGGAAGTGCAGACTCTACGGGAGAGGTTGTCAGGTATTGCTGCTCCCATCCTACCCCCACGCTGGGGCTGAGTCCCACCTGGGTTCCATTCCTACCCCTGCTCGGTACATGCTGTGTGATCTTGGGGAAGTACCTTAAATCCCCGAGCCTACATGTGGGAAATGGGCCAAGAAGACCCACCTCCCAGGCTGTGGTGAAGGTTCTATGAGACACTGCACGTGCAGTACCTGGCTGAGGCTGGGGCAGTCAGTACGTGCAGGTCTCAGTGACTATTCCTGGCAGAGACGCTGAGGGACAGCCATGCCCCCTTGTCCCAGACGGATGGGTCCCCTGCCAGTAGCCCAGGTCAGGACAGTGACCCATGGCAGGAGAGAGACCAGCTCCACCAGGTGAGGGCCTGCTGAGGCTGGTGAGTGGCCCAGGGCTCCATGCTGTGGAGGTCCTTGCCCTGATTCTGGGCCTTGTCCTCCCCACCCTGACTCCCCAGGAGCTGGCTGAGGCTCGGGCAAATCTGCAGGCTCAGGAGCAGGAGCTATGCAGAGCCCAGGAGCGGCAGGAGGATCTGTCCCAGAGGCTGCAGGAGGCCCAGAAGAGAGAAGCGGCCATAGTCAGCCAGACCCAGGCCCTGAGCTACCAGCTGAAGGAAGCCCGGGCTACCCAGAGGGAGGTGGGTGAGCAGGAGGGGTGATCTCAAAGCCCACTGCTTCCTCGTGCCTGCTGTGGCTGGCAGAGCCTGAGTCTGTGGCAAGGTGGGGCAGAGGGATTGGAGTGGGCAAAGTCAGCACTGTCCTGCCTCTGTCCCCATCACAGCTGGAGGCCCAGGTGGCCACCCTGAGCCAGGAGGTGACACAGCTGCAGGGACAGTGGGAGCAAAGCCTTGAGGAGTGTTCCCGGGTCAAGGTAGTGAGGTCTTACCCCTTGGCAAGAGGTGCTTTCCCCCAGGCCTGACCCCTGTGTCCCAGGGGTGAGGTGGGCCATGGCCTCCTGGGCCCCTGCCCTGACCCCTCTCCACGTCCTCAAGACTGTCCACACAGCCTCTGAGACCAATGGCATGGGGCCGCCTGAGGGTGGGCCTCAGGAAGCTCAACTGAGGCAGGAGGTGGCCACTCTGCGGGAGCAGCTGGAGCAGGCCCACAGCCACGGGTGAGCTGGGCAGGAGGGGTGGTGGGGACAGGCTGGACCCAGGCCGGGCTGGGACTTACTGCCTTGGCCTTCTCCTCCCCCAGGCCAAGTGGGAAGGAGGAGGCTCTGTGCCGGCTGCAGGAGGAGAACCGGCGGCTAAGCCGGGAGCAGGAGCGGGTGAGCAGGGCGGACAGAAGGACAGAGTAGACAAGAGAGGGAAGGAGAGCCAGCAGGAGGGTGGGCGGAGCTGCCAGGGGCTGGACAGGCAGGCTATAGCAGTGAGCAAGGGCAGACACAGATGGGGCTCTGGGTGCTGGCGGTCCTGTAGGGAGAAAGCAGATGGCGAGGGCTGCTGGAGCACCCTGGGGCTCAGCCACCTCCCCACCTGGTCCCCAGCTGGCAGAAGAGCTGGTGCAAGAGCAGCAGAGCAAGCAGCAGCTGGAGGGCCAGCGGCGGGAGACAGAGAGCAACTGGGAGGCCCAGATCGCCGACATCCTCCGCTGGTGGGTGCTGGTGGGCCAGAGTGGGCCCAGGGAGGGCTGAAGGGCTAGCCCCTAACCCTGAGCCCCTTTCCCAACAGGGTGAATGATGAGAAGGTCTCAAGAGGCTACCTGCAGGCCCTGGCCACCAAGATGGCCGAGGAGCTGGAGTCCTTGCGGAATGTGGGCACCCAGACACTCCCTGCCCGGCCGCTGGTGAGCCCCAGGGACACCCTTGGGGGGTGCTGGGTGCCAGTAGCCTCGCTCTGCAGGTGGGGACATTGCACTCACAGCAGGTCAGTGGCTGAGCTGGGGCTTTGAGCCTGGCCAGGAGGCATGGGCAGTGGTGTGCTCTGGGGGAGTGGGCCCCTGAGGCAGCCGGGCCCAGAGGGCATCTTACATGTGTGCCCCATGGCCATCAGGACCACCAGTGGAAGGCACGACGGCTCCAGAAGATGGAGGCTTCGGCCAGGCTGGAGCTGCAGTCGGCACTGGAGGCCGAGATCCGAGCCAAGCAGGGCCTGCAGGAGCGGCTGACGCAGGTGCAGGAGGCCCAGCTGCAGGCCGAGCGGTGAGGCTGGGGGCAGGCGGTGCGGGGTTGGGCCCTGTGCAGAGGCCAGTGGCGAGCCCTTGCTGTTCTCCCCCAGCCGTCTGCAAGAGGCCGAGAAGCAGAGCCAGGCCCTGCAGCAGGAGCTGGCCACGCTGCGGGAGGAGCTGCGGGCCCGCGGGCCAGGGGGTGAGTGGCCACTGCCTGCCCATTCTGGAGGCAGGCCCCCACCACAGTTTCATGGCCACCAAGGGGCTCTGGCAATGGCCTGGCAGGGCTGTGGGGACAGGAGTCTGTTCTCGGACTCTGCTGCTTACCCTGCCACCTGTCACCAGCACTCACCGAGCACCTGCTGTGTGCCAGCCCTGCCCCCAGCCTGTGGTCCTTTCCCTGTTTTACTCAGGCGGTTAACTGAGGCCCCTACTGGCCCCAGGTTCATTGGGCCAGGGACCCCATCCCCAGTGACCCACACTCTTTGTTTGCAGACCCCAAGCCATCAAACTCCCTGATTCCCTTCTTGTCCTTCCGGAGCTCAGAGGTAAGAGACAGGGAGAAGGGCTGGTTGGGGAGGAGTCCTGGAGCGAGGTGCAGGGGCCTTGACTTTGTCCCTCCCTCTCCCATCCCCAGAAGGATCCTGCCAAGGAGACTGGCGTCTCAGGAGAGGCCCCAAGGCCTGGGGTGGAGCCAGAGCTGAGGCCAGAGGGCCGACGCAGCCTGCGCTCAGGGGTGAGCACGGGCGGGTTCCAAGGTTCGGGGGCGGGGCCCCACCCCCTGCCCTTCTCACCTGTTCACTTCCCCTCCTGCAGACTGTGTTCCCCAGAGTACCTGCAGCCACCACAGCCCCTGCAGAAGGTCCTCCTGCTAAGGTCAGCACCTAGCAGGCTGAGCGGGGTGGGGGCGCCAAGCTATTCTGCCAAGCTCCATGGGACCTTCCACGCACATAATGACGGGCAGACACATTTGGGGTGGCCTGAGCCCTCAGGGACGGGCACAGGGCCCTGGGAGGCTGTGGGAAGCATGGGTAATGGCATGTTCCCCCTCCCCAGCCTGGCTCACACATGCTGCGCCCCCGGAGCTTCCCATCCCCCACCAAGTGTCTCCGCTGCACCTCGCTGATGCTGGGCCTGGGCCGCCAGGGCCTGGGCTGTGATGGTGAGAAGCCCCAGCCCTCCACACACCCGCTCCCCACACTCCAGCCACAGCCCCCATGTGTGTGACCCTGACACACCCAGGCTGTTTCTCCCAACTGAAGGTCACTGGCACCTGCTAGTCCAATGTCCCACTGCTCAGTTTTTGTTTTTCTTTTCTCACTTGTTGGGGAATTGGTGACAGTTCAGGTGCCACCATGGTCTCAGGGAAGCTGGGGCTGGGAATGCCTAAAGTCCTGGCTTGAGGCTGTCCCTTCCCAGCTTCACCCTATCTGTCCTCTCCCACTTTCCCCACAGCCTGCGGCTACTTCTGTCACTCAACCTGTGCCCCACAGGCCCCACCCTGCCCCGTGCCCCCTGACCTGCTCCACACAGCCCTGGGAGTGCACCCCGAAACGGGCACGGGCACTGCCTACGAGGGCTTCCTGTCGGTGAGCAGGGGCTGGGGGAGGGGGTCGGCAAGGGGGGCTGAGGGCTCGCGCAGGCCCTCCCATGCCTGCCTTCCCCCAGGTGCCGCGGCCCTCTGGCGTCCGGCGGGGCTGGCAACGGGTGTTTGCTGCGCTCAGCGACTCACGCCTGCTGCTATTTGATGCCCCTGACCCTCGGCTCAGCCCAGCCAGTGGGGCCCTCCTGCAGGCGCTGGATCTGAGGTGGGTGGTGGCAGCGGGACACAGCCTGGGACTAATGGTGAGGGGGCAGCCGGGGACAGTGAGATCTCTAACCTGCTCCATGGACCTCCCAGGGACCCCCAGTTCTCAGCTACTCCTGTCCTGCCCTCAGATGTCATCCATGCCCAGTCCAAGGATCTGCCACGAATCTTTAGGGTGAGTGCCTGGGGCGCAATGGGCCAGCCACTCTGCCTCCCCATGCTGTCCCCAATCCAGCCACTGTCCTCCCTCTCCACATGCTGGCCACAGTGGCCTCCATTCTGGCCCTAATGAGCTCACCATCTTGCAGCCACAGCGAGCTTCCCACTTGAGCATTTGGACATGTCCTGCCTTGTTTAGGACCCTCTGTGGCTCCCATCGCCCTGAGGGTGCTCCTCACTGAGGCCTTGAGGCCCCACGGATCTGACCCTGCAGGCCTCCCAGCCCTCTCTCCTGGCACCTCTCCCTGCTCTGGCCACACCTTGCTTTCTCCAGTTCCAAGGGTTCCCTGTACCCCTGTGCACCTTATCCTCTATCCTTCATGTTCTGTTCCCTTTGTATGGAACTGCCAGCCCCCGCCGGTCCCCAGCCCCTCACCCTCCTTGACCAACGTTAGTGCACTCACCCCCAGGCTCTGGCAGAAGTTTCACATCCCTTGGGAAGTCATCCTTCAGCTCTTGGCCTGGGGTAGGGGCTGTACTGTTGTTCCCACAAAGCCCTTCCTTGCCCTATTATGGCACTGGTCATACGGGCCTCTGCAATTGTCTGCATGCTGTCTGACCTCCTGACTGGCTTGTCCCCTGCTGTGGACAGGGCCTAGCACTGCACCCAACAAGTGCATACTCGGTTCCTGTGCACACTGGCTGATGAGGCGGGAAGGGAAGCAGGATGGCAGGCTCTCAGCCCACAGCCTTCCAGCCTGGACCCTACCTGCAGGTGACAGCCTCCCAGCTGACCGTGCCACCTACCATGTGCACCGTGCTGCTGCTGGCTGAGAGCGAGGGGGAGCGGGAGCGCTGGCTGCACATGCTGGGCGAGTTGCAGCGGCTGCTGCTGGACACACGGCCAAGACCCCGGCCCGTGTACACACTCAAGGAGGCCTACGACAACGGGCTGCCACTGCTGCCCCACACGCTCTGCGCTGCCATCCTTGGTGAGCTGGCTCGAGGGAGCAATCTGGGCCCGTAGGGTTGGTGCTGGCCCAGGCACAGTCCAGAGGGCCACCGTCCCTGCCCATTCCCTGCAGCCACGAGCCGTGGACCCAGCTTTGCACACATATCCTCTCTGCCCTCCTCTGTGCACAGCTGCGTGAAGAGTCCTGGGCCACAGGGCAGGGAGCCTGGCTTCTCGCCACTGCATTTCTCTGTGCCTGTTTCTGCTTTTTCTAAAAGAATCTCAAGCAAGTGGAAGGAGCAAGGGCTTTGAATGAGACAAACAAGGGTTCCGGTCCTGGCTCTCCCTAGCAGCTAGGGGACTGTGGGCAGCCAAAGAACCATCCACCTGGAGCCTCACATCTCCTGGGCAGAGCTGCCATGAGGCTCACTCACGTTCAGCAGGGCCCCTCCGTGACTTACAGCTGGGAAAGATACCTGAAGCAGCACTCCTAGTCTTCCCCTAACAGCTGAGCCCCTGAGCCAGCCCTGCCCTTGCTCAGGGTGGGAGCCATGGGAGAGGGCGTGTGGGTCCCCTAGGTCAGTTGGGAGCTGGAGGGGTTAGGGCGTTACTGACCGAGGGCTCTGCTTCCCAGCCACCAGCATTGCTGCTTCTCTTCCTCACAGCCGCCCTGTGAGAGAGGTGCCATCATTGTCCCCAGTTTGCATAAGGGGAAACTGAGGCTCCAAGAGGTGATGTGGCTTACCACAAATCCCACAGCTCAAGGTGGTGGGCCTCTCACCTACCCTCTGCCCCCATGGCTTTCCCTCTTTAGAACCAAGGGAGAGAAGGGTCCGGCGACACAGGGACAGTGGGACTATTACCACCCCTACCTCCTTGAGAGAAACAGGCTCAGCAAGGGCAGGTGGACTGCCCAGTTTCTCCGCCATTGGACAGACCCTCTGACCCCCGATCCTCTCCCTCCTTCCACCAGACCAGGAGCGGCTTGCTCTGGGCACCGAGGAGGGGCTGTTTGTGATCCATCTGCACAGCAACGGTACATGCCAAGGGCAGGCATGGGTGGGGTCAGCCCAGGGGACAGTGGAGGATGGGGATGTGCTGCTTTCCACCCACCTGTGGGTGACACTCTCCCTTCGACACCCTGCAGACATCTTCCAGGTGGGGGAGTGCCGGCGGGTGCAGCGGCTGGCCGTGAGCCCCACAGCGGGCCTGCTGATCGTGCTGTGTGGCCGTGGCCCTAGTGTGCGCCTCTTTGCCCTGGCCGAGCTGGAGAGCACAGAGGCAGCAGGTGCCAAGATCCCCGAGTCTCGAGGCTGCCAGGTGGTGGTAACTGGACGCATCCTGCAGGATCGCACCCCAGTGCTCTGTGTAGCTGTCAAGCGCCAAGTGCTCTGCTACCAGCTGGGTCCAGGCCCAGGGCCCTGGCAGCACCGCATCCGTGAGTTGCAGGCACCCGCACCTGTGCAGAGCCTGGGGCTGCTGGGCGACCGGCTGTGTGTGGGTGCCGCCGGTGGCTTCACAGTCTACCCGCTGCTCAATGAGGCTGCACCATTGGTGCTGGGGTCCGGTCTGGTGCCTGAGGAGCTGCCGCCATCCCGAGGGGGCCTAGGCGAGGCACTGGGCGCCCTGGAGCTCAGCCTCAGTGAGTTCCTGCTGCTCTTCACCACTGCTGGCATCTACGTGGATGGCACAGGCCGCAAGTCTCGTGGCCATGAGCTGCCGTGGCCAGCAGCACCCACGGGCTGGGGTAAGGCCTGCAGAGGGCCTGGCTGGGGGGGCCAGGTGCCTTCGGTGTATGGGTGAAGACAGGGTCCTGCCCCAACTCCTCAGTTTGGTATTGGAAGCCCTACACACCCCATTCCTTGATCCAGTGCACATCCTCCAGCCCAACCACAGCCTGTTCTGCTTTTAGTGGTTTGTGTGGGACCTTCCTCTTCCATGCCTGAGCTGCTCTCCTTCCTTTTGTATCCAGCAAACTCTTAACCAAGTCCAGCTCCAGTGTCAGTGCAGGGCCTGGAGCTGGTAGGCACCCCAAAGACGACTGCTGCCCTTGCTGTCATTGTTACTAGTGCCTTCGTGCTCCTAGCCCTGCCCTCCCCGTCACTGGTCTTTCCCTTCTCTGCTCTCCTAGCTCTCCGTTCAGACCTGTGTCCTGGCTCATCAACTCCTACTTAACGACTGGCCTGGTGCACTGGGGGCCTGGGGAATGGGCCCCGTTGATTTCGTCATCTATATCCAGCACCCGGTCCAGGCAGGCACACTCCAGGGGCTGTGAATGTTTGGAGGGATGAATGAATGAATGGGGTAGTGGGGCAGTCTGGCAGTTAGGTGCATTCACAAGTAACTGGTGTGATGGGCTAAGGGCTGGAAGAGGGACAGAGCTTCCTTCATGAGCAATGGCTCTTCTGGGATGTGGCCTGGGTGTAGCACAGACTTTCAGCATTGTAGGCTTTGGACCCAGACTGCCTGGGGCCAAATCCCAGCCCTCACTGGGTGACCTTGACCATTACTTAGCTCCCAGGTTTCCATTCTGTCATCTGTAAGTTAGGGGTGGTAATAACAGTACCTGCTCAGAGTTTGAGAATTAAGGGAACTGGGTGTGGTTCACCTTTAATCCCAGCCACTCTGGAGGCTGAGGTGGGAGGATTGCTTGAGGCCAGGAATTCAAGACCAGCCTGGGTGACAGAGCAGATCTTGTCTCAAAAGAAAGAGAGGAAAGAATTAAGGGAGAAAAAACATGCCAAGTCTTTAGAACTGTGCCAGGTATGCAGTGCGTGCTCCACAGTTGTTACCTCTGATTTGCCGTGGAGGTTCTGTAGGGCAGCCCGTAGAGTCTTCATGGGAAGGACCACTGCGTGGAGTGTGGAAGTTACTGTGCTGTGACAGCGTACAGGGTCCCTGTGGTACAGAGGAGGAAATGAGCACAGAGAGGTGCCTGATTTGCTGGGGGCTGCACAGCACAGGCAGTTTCCTGCCTGCAGGTTATGCAGCCCCCTACCTGACAGTGTCCAGCGAGAGCGCCATCGACGTGTTTGACGTGAGGCGAGCAGAATGGGTACAGACGGTGCCGCTCAAGAAGGTGAGGGTCTCCCCAGACCCCTGAGGCTGCACTGGGGTGGGGCTGGGTGGCCTGGCCTGACTTCTGCCTGCCACCTCAGGTGCGGCCCCTGAATCCAGAGGGCTCCTTGTTCCTCTATGGCACCGAGAAGGTCCGCCTGACCTACCTCAGGAACCAGCTGGCAGGTGAGGGAGTGTGTGTGTGTGTGACCTGAGCACCAGCTCGCTGGGGCCCTGGGGACTTGTGAGCCCCGCCCTGCTCTCTGCTTCTCCCACAGAGAAGGACGAGTTCGACATCCCCGACCTCACCGACAACAGCCGGCGCCAGCTATTCCGCACCAAGAGCAAGCGCCGCTTCTTTTTCCGGGTGTCGGAGGAGCTGCAGAAGCAGCAGCGCAGGTACGCCTGCGCGGCGCCGGGGGCGGGGCCTCCTTGTGGGCGGGACGAAGAAATGCCTGCTGAGGGGCGTTGAGCTTCGCTCCCAGCTCCCGACACACCCTCCACCCACCTGCAGGGACATGCTGAAGGACCCCTTTGTGCGCTCCAAACTCATCTCACCGCCCACCAATTTCAACCACCTGGTGCACGTGGGCCCCACCAACGGGAGGCCCAGCGCCAGGGACCCGCCCCTGGTGAGTCCTGCGGAGCCAATCACCGGCCTCTGTGGTGAGCTCGACCCAATCGCAGGCGTCTGTGATTACAGGCCTGCGATTCATCCCTCCCCCGCTGGGACTCGAGCACTTCCAGGATGGGGGTCGAGGGCAGTTCATTCGTCCTGGTCTCTTGTTCCTCCGGGTCCCAGCCTCTCTGCACTGTCCCCCAACAGGCTCCGGAAGGGAAGGGCCGAGGTGCCCGCACTTCTGGCCCGCAACGGCCCCACAGCTTCTCGGAGGCGTTGCGGCGCCCAGCCTCCGTGGGCAGTGACGGCCTCGCTGAAGATGCAGACCCCAGTAAGGGCAGCCCAGTACTCCACGCCCTCCCCCGAGTTCTCACCCGCTGTGGGCTCCTCACATCTGACCTTGGCATTTTTGCCCCCTTATCCTGCTCCTGAGCAGTGAAGAGGAAACCTTGGACATCTCTGTCCAGCGAGTCCGTGTCCTGCCCCCAGGGATCTCTGAGCCCAGCAGCCTCTCTAATACAGGTGAGCTGGTGGGAGGGGCTTTTCCCCTCCGCCATTCAAAGGACAGGCAGTTCTGTGCTAGGCCCCGCTCTGGGACCCGAGGCTAGGGAACGAGCTGAGCCCATCCCTGCCCTCTATCCTAAGAGATCCAGACTCTTACCCATATCACCCCACCAGTGGGCACCAGCAGGGCCCTGGAGGCAGGTTGGCCCGGGTGGGAATCTTGGCTCTGACTGTCCCATCTGTGTGGCCCCGGGCAAGGTGCCTAAGCTCCCTGAGCTTTGACTCACCTGTAAAATGAGGTTATTTTCGTGAGACCTGTGTGAGGTGAGGATACCTGGGAATGGCTCAGCACAGTGCCTGGCACAGGGGGAGGATGCCACACGAGGGGAGCTCTGGGAACTCTTAACAGAGGCCCAGCCCATGGTGGGTAGTCAGAGGAATGAGCAATCCATTCTGACTGGGGACAGGAGAAGACCTAAGAGGAACTGGGAAGGCACCACTCACCCTCCAGCCACATCTCCAATGCCCCCCATACACACACCCACTCCAGTCACACCAGGCCACTCAGAGCCCTGGAACTGGCCATGTTCTTTCACACTTTCAGGCTCTTGCCCCTGCTGTTCCCCCTGTTTTGAATGCCCTTCCCTGTCTTTAACCTGATTAACACCCAGGCTTCCCTCCAAGGTGCCCACTACAATCACCTTCAAAGAAGCCTTCCTGGCCACTGGTCAGGTAGTCACTGCCTCCCTGGGGCTGGCGCCACCTTGCCATCCCCCTCCCCCCAACCCCTTCCCTGCAGCTCCCGCTGTACTGTGGTTTTCTCCTGGGTATCTGTCCTCTCTCCACTGTGGGCTCCTTGATGGTGGGGTCAGGTTTCATTCTTCTGCCCAGAGTAAAGCATGTTTGTTGATTGGACGAAGAATGGAGTGAATGAGCAAAGGGACTTTGAGTTCATTTAGGGTTAAGTAGGAGTTCTCCAGGTTCTTCCAATGACCCATGTCCCCCCCCCCCCCAAACTCCACTGCACATCTGGCTTCCTCCAAGGGCCCTAGTACAGCAGCTGATGGGTCCTAGGGAGGCCTCTGGGAGGCATTGGCCCCCTGAGGAAATAGTCCTCCCTGCCTCTTCCCACTCTGGCATCCTTCTCTTTCCCCTCCAGGTCTCAGAACGGCCCCGGAGCCTACCCCCAGCCCCTGAATCAGAGAGCACCCTTTGATGTTCTCTGCCAGGGCCCACCCCAATCCCAGGACAGAAAGATGTGAGGGAACAAAGCTTGAGAAATGCCATATTCCGGCTGGTCCGGGACATGGAAATTCGGACTCAGGGAGGTCCTGGACTGGGAAGTGACTGGGAGGCTTGCCTGGGTTCCTAGGACTTGGGGGTCCTGACTCCCAACCCTCATCCTGCCTTCCCCTCTGCTCCCAGCCCCAGCCTGTGCCAGCCATTGGGAATGGAATGGCCCCTCTTCTGCCCTGGTGTCCAGGGGTGATTGTGCCAAAGCTCTTATGGTACCAAGCCCCAGGAGGCTTGTGAGAGTAGGGATGAGGGATGGAGAGGGACCGGGTCCCTGGGAGCAGGTTGGGGATCTTGGCTGTAGACTGTCTGGTCCCCAGCTGAGGCCAAGATGGGGCAAGTCCAGGTCTGTGTTCAGGGTCTGGGTGGGAAAGACAGGCACTGATCCAGAGACAAGGAGGATGGAGGAGGGAGAGGATGTAGGTGAAGGAGGTGAGAGAGGCACGAGAAAGGAAGTAGAGGAGGAGGTAATAATAATTGGAAGGAGGCAGAAGCCATGCAGAGAAGGAGGGAGGGATGAAGAAGGAGGATGCAGAAGAGGAGAAGAGAGAGACAAAAGGAGCGGGGAGGAGTGGGAGCTGGGAGAACACAGTCCTACAGTCCCTTCTCTGGGGACGAGCTTGGTGAGACTGGGAACAGGGGGACTCAGTGTCAGCCAGGCCTCTCGGAGGGGAAGAGAATCCTAGGCAGGGACGGGATGGGGAGGGTATTTATAAGGGCTTCTTGGTGGGAGATGGGCATCCAGGGGTGGCCACTGGAGAGTCTCCAGGCATGCTCTGGCCCTTCCCAGAAAGGGGGTTCCTTTTCCTCAAAGCTTCAACCAACTGTGTATTAGGGGACTATAGGGGGCATTTTATTATTGATCATAGTCATTATTATTGTTATTATATTACTATTTTTATTAAACCTCCCCCTACTGAGGCGTGGGGGACAAAATAAATATTTATCTCCTCAAATGCCACATTCCCAGGAGGGACAGACCATGATGCTCTGTGAAGCAGCAAGAAACTAATAAAGACAACTTTGTAAGCTGCTGGTCTCCCTGCCTGGATCTGTCCGCCTAGGGTTCAAAAGATGGGGTATCAGGGATGGAGGGAGGAGTGGGGGTGACATGGAAAGTTACAGATCAGGTGCCTTCCCTGCATTTTCAGGAATCAGGTGACTCAAATGGAGTAAATTAATAGGCTTTTTTTTTTTTTTTGAGATAGTGTCTCACTGTCATCCAGCTGTAGTACAGTGTCATCATCATAGCTCACTATAACTGCCTCAGCCTGCCAAGTAGCTGGGACTACAGAATGCGTGCCACCACGCCCAGCTAATTTTTTAATTTTTTGTAGAGATGAGGTCTCACTGTATTGCCCAGGCTGGTCTTGAACTCCTGGCCTCAAGGGCTCCTCCTGCCTTGGCCTCCCAAAGTGCTGGGATTACAGGTGTGAGTCTCTGCACCCGGCCAATGAATAGACTTTAATAGCAGAGGGATGGTTTATAAAAATGTGGGCAGTGTTAAGAGAATCCATCAAAGAATGGCAGTGCCCCAGCCCTGGAAGCAGTGGGGAACTTAGAACCCCAAGCCACCTGGGCAGGAAGAGGCAATGGTGTTACCTGATAGGAGCTCCGGCTTTTGGTAGAACTTGGCCATGGCTGAGCAGGAAGGCAGCCCCGGAAGTAAATTCCTTCACCTCCAGTAGTACTCTCTCCTATCTCCTGCCTCCCTTTGTCCAAACGCAACCAGCAGCCAGAGGCCCAAGAACTCAGTGACTGCAGGTTGTAGTGGCCAGCTTTGGGGACACAGAGCGGGGTGGAGAAGGGAAGAAGTGAATCTGGAGGGCACACCAGGGGTATCCAGTGCCCTGTTGCCCCTCCAGGAGGAGAGGTCTGGGAGGGGTCTCACTTGTTCTTAGCTTGGGTGTCCATGGCTGGGCAGGACCCAGACCTTGAGACTGGGCTGGTTGAGAAGAGGGGAGGGCATGTACCCTAGGATCAGGGGCAGGCCTGGGGGACCAATGGCTATGCCCTATGGCTCATCGTGGGCCCTAAAGCTAGGGGAAAATAAAAAGAGAGTCAGGGTGCCACTGTCTGGTTGTGAATGGCGTTGGAGGGTGTCCATCGAATCCTATGGCCTGGTTAGGAGCCCAGGAGTAATGGATGTTACCTGACTTCTCTAAGCCTCAGTTTCCCCATATATAAATGGGAATCATAAAATCCATCTCATGGGAGGTTCTGGTGTTTGGTGAGATAATGATGTAAAATGCCTTTGGCCCACTCAGGAAATGTGTGCCTATTGGGGTGCAGAAGCCCAAAGAGAGGGTCCTGGGCAGACAGCAGGCAGGCTAAGACCTGGAGCCATCCCTCACTATATTGGAGAAATGGCTGCCTCTCTGGTGCTCAGCAATAATTTAGCCAAAAGACTTTCAGATTTCCAAATTTTTATAGCTTTAGAAGATTAATCTTCTCCCACTGTTTTATGTTGACAAATTCCAAACCTACAGAAAGATTGCAAGAATTTGAATTCCATATACTCTTCACCTAGATTCATCAATTAACATTTGTCTGCCTTTGCTTTACCTACGTATCTCTCCATCTCTACATATATATAGCATATATTTTGCTAAACCATTTGAAAGGAAGTTGCAGACATCTTGAACTTTGCACCTAAATGCTTTAGCAAGCATCTCGAAGAATAAGAAGCCACCAAACCCCATAATTATATTGATATAACATTATTTAATATACAGTCTATCATGGGTTGAATTGTGAACCCCTAAAATGTGTATGTTGCAGTCAACCCCAAATACCTCGATTGTGAACTTATTTTGAAATAGGGTCATTGGAGATGTAATTAGTTAAGATGAGGCCATTAGGGTGGGCCCTAATCCAATATGACTAGTTTTAAAAAGGGGAAATTTAGACACAGACTCACACGAGGAGAATACCATGTGAGATGAAGGCACAGACTGACATCTGGGTGACGCTTCTAAAGCTGAGAAACATCACAGATTGCCAGCAAATCACCAGAAATTAGGGAAGAGGCATAAAACAGGGTCTTCCTCACAGCCAACAGAAGGAACCAACCCTGCCAACACCTTGATCTTGGACATCTAGCCGCCAGAACTGTGAGACAATAAATTTCTGTTGCTTAAGCTGCCCACTTTGTATACAATTGTGTCAAAAATGTCCTTTAAAGCTGGGCATGTGTACTGTGAGGAAATACCAGAATAAAGAAAAAAAAAAAAAAGCTGGGCATGGTGGCTCACACCTGTAATCCTAGCACTTTGGGAGGCCAAGAGTTAGAGAACAGCCTGGGCAACACAGTGAGACGCTGTCTCTACAAAAAAATTAAAAAATCAGCCAGGTGTGGTGGCACATGCCGGTAGTCCCAGCTACTTGGGAGGCTGAGGCAGGAAGATCACTTGAGCCCAGGAGTTTGAGGCTGCAGTGAGCTATGATCAGGCCACTGCACTCAAGCCTGGGAAACTGAGTAATATCCTATCTTAAAAAAAAAAAGTTCATTACAGCATTTTTGAAATATCAAGGATCCAATTCTGGTTCACATGTTGCATTTGGTTGTCATGTCTCTTTAGTCTCCTTTAATCTGGAACAATTCCTTCCTCCCTCTTTATTGTCTTTCATCATCTTGACATTTTTGAAGGGTCCAGTCCAGTTCTTTTTAGAATGAACTACAATTTGCATTTGTCTGATTGTTTCCTCATTAAAATCAGATTGTACTTTTCTGTCAAGAATGTTAGGCTCATGCCTCTAATCCTAGCACTCTGGGAGGCCAAGGCAGGAGGATCACTTGAGGCCAGGAGTTCTGGAGACCAGTCTAAGCAAGACCAAGACCCCATTTCTACCAAAAATAGAAAAAATTAGCTGGGCACGGTGGCACGCACCTGTATTCTCAGCTACTTGGGAGGCAGAAGAATCACCTGAGCCCAGGAGTTTGAGGTTGCAGTGAGCTACGATGACGAAGACACCACTGCACTCTACTCAGGGTGACAGATCGAGACTGCCTCAAAAAAAAAAAAAAAAGAAAATTAGAGGCTGAATTCCCCCTTGACTCCCTCCCCTCCCCCCATTAAGACTAATGTATGTTGATGTGCTCCGTGGTTACCTGTACATACATACATATTGGCAGATGTCCAGAAGGACCGCCCCCCCCTTCCTTGCCTCCAGCAGTGGGAATCACATTAGAGCTTTAGGAACTTCCACATCCCTGCCGTCACACAGCTGGTTCCCTGCCCCCACCCTACCTCAAGACCCTCTGAAGTGGTCCTGCCCTTCATCCCTGCGGGTCAGTTTCACCACAAGAGACTCTCAGGCTCCCCAGGTTCTCCTCAGGTTCTGCACAGCTCTGGGCACCCCGTTTTCTGACATCATCCCCCCTCCTCAGCCCCTGAAGCTGTCCTTTGTGCCCTCTAGTTGACTGTCCATCTTCAGCAAAATCTCCTGGTCCTCACCCCTTCTCCAAACAGTTCCTTATGCCCCCTGCTCTAGCGGAAACCTCACTCTCCCTGAGGTCACTACTACTCCCCCCGCTGCCCCCCAGGGTTTCCTACACTCCTCCCGACACTGGCCCTGGAAGAGGTGAGGTAGGTGTCCTCCTTAGTCCCCATCACCTCTTACAGACATTCTCCATCCCTCCTCCTTTCAAGCACTCAGGTTTGAACTCCAGTTATCAGCTGATACAACCCACTTCGTTTCTGACATCTCCTAACATATGGATGGCTCATTTCTAGATAGTTTTGGTTTCTGGCTTGCTGTCACTCCCCATCCCACTCCTGTCTTAATTCTTAGAGATTTCCATATACATGCCAGGCCTCTCAGTTCCTTGGCCCCCTCTTCTCCCAGGATCTTGTCCTCTATACTATCTCAGCCACTCACTCCCACAGTCACGCTGGACAGCCATGGTGTTCAGTAAGGAGTCACCAGCCACACCTGGCCATGGAGCACTGTGCCTAGTCTGAATTGAGAGGTGCCATGAGTGTAAAATACATACCAGATTTCAAAGAGTTTGTGTGAAAGAATGATAATTATCATTAGTAATTTATAATGATTACAAGTTGAAATAGCATTTCAGATATACTGCATTAAATAAAATATATTATTATTATATGGCCGGG